>OZ005655.1:67856607-68467857 GCA_963930645.1 Salticus scenicus
TTTTTGAGATACAAATTTATGTTCCCACCTCCAATTTCCAATGTCCCAACTCCAGTTTCCAATATCCCACTTCCAATTTTCAAATTTTCACCAAAAGTTGAAAAAATTATCTGTACACTGACTTGTCTTAATTCTGAAGTTTCGTTGTTCTATCTTTATTCATTTTTGAGATATAATAATGAGAAGATTTCCCACATGCATATATACACCATGACCAATTGCCAAGAACCACTTTTGTAGATTCAGGAGACCTTAAAACATGCAAATTAGGTGAAAACTCAGTATAAAAAATCTTTTGACCAGAAACTGTATTTCCATTATCTACAGTAGTCAGGTAGTGGAAGTAAAAAAGATTCAGTGACTTTTTTTTTAGTTGTGATATTTCAAAAAAATTAATTTTTAAATGTATCTCTATGTATGCAATTTAAATGTGGAACTTTCATTTAAATTCCTTATTTCATATATTATTAGTAATAATATGTGATTGTTATCTGTCACAATATTATAGTAAAAAAAATTAATAGTAATATGTAATATATAATCCTTTTGAAAATTTATGAGCATATCAATCGTATTTGTAAAATTTTGTTTTTTTAATTAAATATTAAAATTTTGATCTGAGAAAATATAATAAATAATTTTTTTCTCCCTTAGTTTTATTCAAATCATATCAACTTCTTCTAGATATCATTAAAAAAAATATTTAATATGTAAAATTTTTGTTAAAGAGTTTTCTTAAGAATATTTATTTAAACAGGAATATGATATTTATATAATGTTTGTTTATTTTACAGTTATTACTGCAATGTTTGTGATTGTGTTGTAAAGGATTCTATCAATTTCTTGGATCACATTAATGGCAAAAAACGTAAGTTTATACATATATAAAAATATAAGTCTTTAATAGTAATAAAAAAAAAACTGAAAATATAATTTAAAAATCATTTAATTATAATTTAAAAGTCTTTGTCAGGCAGACTTTTAATTTTGTGTAAGGTGATGGATGATAGGATATTTCTGGAAGATGCCTGCTTTAAAGACAAAGATATATGTATATTATTTCCAACAACTTATTCCATATATAGTATTAATAATTTAAGTGAGTCAAAAATGTCCCATGAAGGCAAATATATAAATAATTATTAAATATTAACATGTAATAAAATATGTGTATGTATGTTACAAAGTATTCATCTTAGAATTTCTAAATATTTCACCTTCCAATTTAACATTATATAAAATCTTCATTATATATGCTAAATTAAATTAGTTAACCTATTCTATTATGCACTAAGGCTCCTGTTACGTGAACATTTGATTAAGAATTTTTTTTTTTTTCTACAAGTAATCAAGATAATATTTTTTTTTTTTTTTTCCCGAAACAAAATTGTCTGTTTTTACTGCATAAGGAAAAGAAGAAAAAAAAAATCACCAAAAGTAACTCATATATTTAACATTGAATATGAAACAAAACAGTTCTGTTCTGAAATTACAACACACTGGGATAAAAAAACTGATTAAAAAAAAGGTTTTGCAGTATATCCACATCTGTACTATCCCCATTAGGTATGTACCAAGTCTCCAATATTGGTATTGTATCATAGCTTCTAACAAAATAATTTTTTTTTGATTATTTAAACTACATATGATTAGAGATACACATTAAAACCCAAAACTTGCAAATATTCAAAATTTTTCTGTAGAATTCATATAGCAGCGGTTAATCCTCTTTGTCCAGAAGTTGTGCTGTATACATAGATGGTAATAAGTAGTAAAGGGACATTGTCATGTAGAATAAATACTTGTGTAACATGGGGTTTGCACTAGAAAAAATCTGGAGTGACTCCACTCGACTTTCCGAACATTGAGTAATTAACAGTTTTGTAGATAAAGTAAAGAAAGAGGAGTTAAAAAACAAAAGAGATAAAACCATAATAAAGTGTTTGAGTATTTTTCTCCATACATTACACGATGTTTTATTTAACGCTACTGAACTTTGATCCCATAGATCATAATGATAAAGAATTTTCGTTGTGTCCCTGTAAAAAACCTATAAATGCTAGATTCACCAAAATGCTTATAGTTAGTGCAACAGTGATTTATAATATTCATATAAATTTTCAGCTCAGTTGAATTAGGCGTTTAGATGCTATCGCACTTTTAACTAGTGTGTTTTGGCCACCACATGACTTTCTTCTATATTTTTCTATACAAATTTACTCAGTAAAAATAATTTATTAAAATTATTATTTAAAAAAATTATCTTCCATGATAATGCAGATGATGATTTCCATATTAGAGAAGTAGTATAACACTAAATATCCAAAAAAAGTCAATTTTATTGTCAATATTACATTAAAAAAAAAAATCGATAACTTCATTTTAAATTATCGCAGATCTATGGTTCAACCATTCGTTTTAAAGGTACTGGCGAGCTCTTTTGAAAGATACCCATCATGAAAATTTAGTCCCCTCGAGGGGGGAGGCGAGGCTCCTACACATACAAAAAATTTTTCCTGGTTGACTATCTCTATTATAAATAATTCTGGTAAATTTCATAATGATTATTAAAAAATAATTTTCTTTATGCACATTTATACAAAATTTTGTACTATATCACCATGTTAAAAATTTAGAAAATGCGGGATGGCAACGCAACCTGTAAGACAATTTTTACCAAAAGTTGAACGGCACTAATTTATGTCAAGGTGCAATACATACCAATTTGTATGAAATTCTGTGAAGTAGTTCCTGAGATACAGTTGTCACAAAAGTTTGTCACACCCACGCAGAGACTGACAGACAAACAGACATACATTTTCTAAAAATGGTCAAATCGTGTTCTACAGCTCTCAAAACATGTAAATCCATCAAAAACCCGAGATCGAAAATTTTTACGAATCCAATACTTTCTCCTATTGAATATAGAAGAAAGTAAAAATTTGGTCCCATAGGCCATAATGATAAAGAATTTTTCTTTGTGTCCCTGTAAAAAAGCTGTAAGTGCTAAATTCACCAAAATCTATACAGTTCGTGAAACTGTGACCTATAACATGTGTAAAAAATTTTTGTTCAGATTAAATAAGCGTTTAGACGCTATCGCACTTTTAAAAATTTGGCCCCATAGGCCATAATGATAAAGAATTTTTCTTTGTGCCCCAGTAAAAAAACTGTAAGTGCCAGATTCTCCAAACTCTATACAAATTGAGTAACTGTGACCTATAATATGTGTATAAATTTTTTGCTCAATTGAAGAAGGCTTTTAGATGCTATCACACTTTTCAGATTTTGGTCCCATAGACCATAATGATAAAGAATTTTTCTTTGTGTCCCTGTAAAAAAACAAAAAGTGCTAGATTCACCAAAATCTATAGGGTTTGTACTATGGTGACTTACAATATACGCACCAACTTTCAGCTTATTCGAACAAAGCGTTTAGATGCTAGCGTGTTCACACACAGACATACACACACACATAGATACATACATCATCGAAAAAATAGTGAAAACGGACTCAGGGGACCTCGAAACGTATTGAAACATCAAAATCTCGAATTCGGATTTTTGACATGATTACGATACTTTCCTCACTATAGTGTTCAGAAAGTAAAAAGTATTTAGTGGGATTCTCCCACACTAATAAAAAGTTGAAGTGAGATCTTTCAAATTTAAGTGAGAAATTCCATAATTTACAGTTTGCAAATTTATTTTTAGAGAATTAGCAAATTAAACAATTAAAAAGAAATCAAGTAAATGTTAAAAATGGAAATTTTTTTTTTTTTTTTTTTCCTTCTTTTGTGGTTAAAGACAGATACTGCTTCAATATTCAGAATCTAAATTTTCATCAAAAATGCAGAAGGAATTGTTTAAGTTATTACTTAATCTGTTTCAAAATTTATTTTCAATTTGATTTTGAGTACTGAAAGAGTGTTTGACAGAAGTGCAGTAACTGGAATAACCTAAATTTAATCTTAAACCTCCACACTTCGTAGTTGTTTGTTGATAAAATAAACACTTCATATCCTCTTAACAAATATTTACAATTAAGAAGTATTTGGAAATAGTAATTGCATACTATTTCCACCTTTTTTTTTTCTTTATAAAAAAAAAAAAAAAAAAAAAAAAAAAAAACTACAGCCTTTAAAGCAATTATACATTACCCAAATGATCTAAAAAAAAAAAAAATGATGAAATATTCAATGAGCAATGTGAAAAAAAAAAGGCAGGGGGAGGGGGGGATGCCGCTTATGACATATTTTTAAGTGGGATTTTTCAAAATATTGTGAGATTCTCGCAATCTCGCCCTCTAATGCAAATCCTGTAACATGCCAGTATCACATTATAAATTTAATTTTAAAGCTAATTATAAAGATGGTCTTAATAATATATTTTTCGTATAGCTTAGTTTTTATTTTAAAGGTATCTGTATTAAGATTTAAAGGTGTTTTACACTAGTGGATCCGCAGATCAGGAGCCTCTACGTCCTACTTTCATCACTCATTATTCAACAGATCATTTTTATTTATTCCACATATATATATATGTATATATACACATACATTACATACATGCATAGTTATAATTGACTTGCTACATAAACAGATTTGTTTCTGAGACCCTGCTGTGTCTCTTTATCTATATCTATCTGTATGTATGCATATATTTTCCTAGTAGACCATGGGCCATAGCTGGATATCGTTCAAGTCCGTTTCAATTATCGAGGGACAATTTCAATTTAATGGTAAAATTAAAAGAATATTCAGTTATCTACAAATTCACAATGGTCTGGTCTGAAAATGTGCACATTATTTTTAAATTGATTAAATAAATTCTGTAAATTTGACGTTTCTGTGGTCCTGCTATTTTACCTACTTTTGGAGACAACCAGATTCTCTTCTCGTTTCTTTGCTGATTCTCCAATCAAATCCGGTAATTTTTTTCTTTTAGCATTTCGACCCAATGACGGCTGTTGTTAGTACACGCGCTAGCGCTCTGCTTGCAGTTGATATGTTTTATTTATGTTTACATTATCTTGAGTCAATGTTCATTGGCATTTTCCTACAATTCTACTATTGCTTTCTTTTCATGTATTTTTAAGTGTTATTTACATTTAATAGAATGCAAGAAAAAAATTGCATAGTGTTTCCATATTGGGAATTAGATACATTAAAAAATGTAGTATTTTTCTCAAATAAGATGTAATGTTTCTCTCGACATCATTATCCTGCGTATTATTAACATTTTGATCGAATTCTGTTATCACTCAATTTTTTTTAATATTTTTAAGTAGAATTATTACAGATAATATAATATCAGAAGAAATTACTTTTTGTTTGCACATTGGTGATGAGATACATGCAAAGATGACGTGTTTTTCTCAAATAAGCTGGACTAAATTTAGACTATGTGCTGATCAATGGAAAGTTTTAAATGTTCATGAAAGAAAAATACCTAACCATTTGCTTCTTTTTCCAATTAATGAACTGTTCAAACTGCCTTTAGACAACAGCATAGGTTACCAAAGTGGTAAGTTTTACTCTGAAATGTCGCTAAATTATTGGCGAAATGTTAGTCGAGGCCTCCATGTGGAGACTAAAAACTATTTTCTGTTCTGTTTGTGTGTCTGTTTTGTTTTGTGATAGCGGCTGCAAAAATCATGCTATTGACTTGGAATTTGGTACACATGTTCATGAACTACGCAGAATTAGCTGTATAGTTTTAGGTGTGTATTCCATTTGTAGTTCATGTACAGGGACTAGAGTCCTGCGCGGGTCGGGTTTTACCCGACCCGAACCCGACAGACGAGTTTTAAATCAACCCGAAACCCGACCCGAACCCGACAAAATTTTTTTCATCAACCCGAAAACCGACCCGAACCCGCAATAAAGATTTTTTTTCGACCCGCACCCGACCCGAACCCGCAATAAGGATTTTTTTGCGACCCGAACCCGACCCGAAACCCGACTCTTTATACCCGAACCCGACCCGAAACCCGAAAATTAGTAATTCATTTAAAAGTCATGCAATACATTTTAAATTCTAAAATAAATTTAATTTTCATAGTCACATTAAATATTCAGTTTTAAAAAGAACTGAAAATATAATTAAAATGTTAATTTAGTATAATATACAAAGTTAACACTTTAAAAATCTGAAAAATGGGTTAATAATAATTTTTTAAAATTTATGTTTGTTGTGTACTTCAAAAGTACAAAATGCGCTTTAAGTATAGTGTTTGTAGTTTATTGTTTAATAGTTATGTTCTGATCTGAACTCAATATATATAAATATAATGTTTCTTTATTCACTGCTTATGCTTAATTTTCGATTGATCTCTGACTTTAGTAGCATAAATAACAAAGATCTTCTAAAGAGCTTTATTTTTATTGGAAGTTTCGAAAATCTGATTTTGACTGTATTTGAAAAATATTAGTATCATTATAATTATTATGCCTGTGTCATTAATAATTGTGAAAATATGTATATTATAGCCCTTTCGAAATCCAGACAAGATTTTAGTATTATTATTATTTCCGTTACCCCACAACACTAGTTAATGAAAGTATTGTATTCAGTCGAAAATTTTAATAATGAATTTTCACCTTATTTGAGTATTTAAAGGTATCTTGAATCGAAAACAGTACTTTTTGAATACTGATCAGTATCTGTGTGTGTAGGTATAAGTAAGGAAAATTTTCTGATTATCATATCTCAAAAATAGCAGAAGTTAGAACAACGAAACTTTATATATATAAAAAAAATGTTCGGCGTACATATGAATTTGCCAAATAATGATGAAAAATGGAAAACCGGAAATAAGACATCAAATGCAGGCCGTGAATGTATTTTAAGTGCGCATTTCAAAAACGGCTCTATCGATTTTCTTCAAACTTTCTATGTACCAACACACCCCCTCCCATTTTTTTTTTTTTTTTTTTTTAAGATATTATTTCATATGTATTAGTTAGTTACTTCAGAAAAATTTATAAGCGCCTTGTATAAATAAGTTAATTTTAAGTCTCTTAAGTGTACTTTTTAAAAAATGATTCTACAGATTTTCTTCAAACTCCCAATCTAATTATCTCTTTGCTGTCCTTTTCGTATCTGTTAGTTTATTTCTGGTTAGTTTGTTACAGATGAGTGTTGAAAGTTTAGTGAAAATAGTGGGGCTGAAAGTATTTAAAAAATGACTTCAACGATTTATTCTAATTTACTTCATACACGCTCTTTTAGATGTTCTTTTTATGCATTTGTTGATTGGTACTGGAAAAATAATAGACGTGCTTAATAAATAGATCAGTTTTAGATCCCGGAAATAGGTGCCCATGAAAATAGCCAAACTAATTTTCTTTAAGCTCGCTATGTATGAAGTCTCTTTTAGATATCTTTATAACATTTGTATTAGTTATTACGGTTAAATTGAAAAGCAAAGAATATTATTAGAAGTATTTTTATTTCATGATCCGTGTATGCGAAATTCTTTCACTTACGTCAAGAACTGACTTCAATGTGTTTTCTTCTGAAAGAACATTACTAATACTAATGTAAGAAATTTAGCTGATAACAGCAGGTTTGAAGATATATCATTATATATTTTTGATACATAATTTGAAACAGAGGCATTAAAAACTGAAAATTACTTATGGCGCTTTTTATAGCTTAAGTTCTTTTTTTTTCCCCTTTATCTGGTGTTAACACCCAGTGAGGATAATATTTAATCCTGAATGTGAACATATTGTAAACAAATAAATGATACTGCGTCACGATTTGATTTTTCTTGGTGGTGTGTGTAACAGTTAAGACAGATTCACTGCACACGGGTCATGTGAATATCATCAATTACACTGAGACACATTTTTATCACTTACTTAGATATATTTTTGTTTACATGCGTTTAGTAGTTTATTATACTGAAAGGAGAAGGATGTTACTGGCTCTTTTAACTCATTTAAAGTTTAGTTGTTGAAGCATGATGACGTCCAATAAAGATATAAAAGTGAAAATTGATAATGGATCATACACTTTACGAGAAAAACTCGGAAAATCTGATATATGGAAAAAGTTTAAACAAGTCTTTGACGAGGAGGATATTTTGGTTCCAAATATTGTAGCTTGTGATAGCTGTCACAGTGTATTCAGTTATAACAGCCATAAAACAGGAACATCTACTTTAATAAAGCATAAATGCCCGTTTGTAAATAAAGATCAAACAAAATCTATTGCGAGCTTCTTTAGAGAAAAGGAGAAAACATGTCCTCCAAGAAAACTATCTCAAGAAGATAAAAAGTTAATTATAAAAAAAATTACTGAATTTGTGTGTCTGGATCTTCGATCCTTTAATTTTATAAAAGGAAATGGCTTTCAAGAGTTAGCTCAGACATTTGTTTCACTGGGATTTAAGTATGGCGATGTAGACGTGAAAGATATACTTCCTGACCCAACTACTGTTTCAAGAAATATTACTGAAGTAGCAAAATCCCTTCGAAGTGAAGTTAGAACAGAAATAAGCAAAACAGTTGCTAAATGGGGTGGAGCAGTCACACTGGACATGTGGACTGATGATTTTAGGAAGAATTCTTACCTATGTATGACCCTGCATTATATGAATGAAAACTGGGATCTAA
Organism: Salticus scenicus; assembly: GCA_963930645.1. Lineage (NCBI taxonomy): Eukaryota > Metazoa > Arthropoda > Arachnida > Araneae > Salticidae > Salticus > Salticus scenicus. Next base: position 67,865,232 of record OZ005655.1, read on the forward strand.
TGGATAGAGTTTTGAATACCACTCTATGGGACAGCGCTTTGAAAAAAACAGGTGACAATATAAAAACTGTAATAATACAAAATCTAGAAGCCTATGGAATAGGCGAACAGTTCAAAACTTTAGCGTATGTGACCGACAGAGGATCAAATATGATCTCTTCCCTGAAGAATAACATCAGATTGTCATGTGTTGCTCACATACTAAATAACATTTTAGAAAAAACTTTTGAAAGAAGTACGCAGTTTTCCGACTTAATAAATTCTGCAAAATCCCTTGTGAGATTCTTCAAGCAAAGTGGATTACAAAACAAGTTAACCAAATCTTTAAAAGCTAGCGTAGATACAAGATGGAATAGTTTATTCAATATGCTAAAATCAATCGAAGATGTTTATGGTGAAGTTAAAGAAATTCTATCTGAAAGAAATGATGATGGGAAACTTATCGAAATTCCACAAGATTATCTTATAAAACTTGTATCATTTCTAGAAATTTTCAAATGCGCATCTGACGAAATGGAAGCATCAAAACGTCCAACACTTTTCCTTGTAATAATCTGGTACAATCGTCTGCAACAACATTTGCAAGTTACCGATGATGATGATGAAAATTTCCGGGAATTAAAGACAACTTGTCTTGACATTTTCAAACAAACATTCGAAATTAATAAGTATCATAAGATAGCGATTTTCTTACACCCCAAGATGAAGTCATTGAAAATATTAGGTGAACCATCAGAGGTAGAATCTGTGCATGCGGAAATAAATAGTTTAATAACGACATATAACAAAAAAGAGAAAGAAGAAAACATTCTTACTGGCAGAAAATATACCCAATGCCATGAATCAAGAGAAATGTTAAGCAGTAAAAATCCAGCTAAGAAACAGAAATATAACATTTCAGATTTTGAAGACACGGATGAAAGTGACGTGGAAGTGAGTGAACTTGATCAATATATAGCAATGAAAACAGGCAAATTTAAGGACAGTGACGGTAATCAAATGGATATTCTAAAGTGGTGGCATGCAAATGAAACAAATTTCCCTATGCTTTCAAAAATAGCAAAATTTATCTTAAGTATTCCTGCAAGTAGTGCAGCCAGTGAAAGAGATTTTTCTTTGGCAGGTTTAACTTTAAGTGATCGAAGAACAAATATTACCCCCGAAAAATTGAATGATATTCTTTTTCTTCACAGTAATTTAAAGATATGATGCTTTACGAAAGGAAAAAAGTCTTTAAAACATCCGCTGTGCAATTTAAAAATAAGACTGTTTAATTGACATTTGCTCATGGATATTGTTCAGAAAATTTAATCCAAAAGTAAGATACATATACTATATTTTCCATTATACTTTATAACGATTCTCAAAAAATATATTGTGTGATATAATTAGTGCATAATTCTACAAATATAAGCAGTGTTTATTACCAATTGTATTTTAATCTGTAAATCTGATATATTTGTATATTCTTATTCTATCATGTAATTTAACGACCTGGAAACTGCTTTACACCTGGCGCAAAATAATTTTTGGTCGTTACATTTTAATACAATTGTTGTTGCAGCTATGTGGTTTTTACTAAGTTGAATGGGCACTTTTAAACCACTTTTCTCGAATATGTATAGATTCTTTTAAAATATGATATAATTTATAGCGTTTATGCACTATAATTTACATTATATACGCTATATTTTGAAATATGATTAAATTTTAATAGCTATCATTTTATGGATGTTTGATTTTGCTTTAGATTCAATTATTTGCCAATTAGATTGTAAAGTATATATTTTTAATATTCTTATTGCGTACATGATTTATAAAAATAAATAATTGCTTTATATACAGAAAAAATAATTATTTTATTAACATGTTTAATTTTTAGGGTTATCTTTTAATTATAACCTTTCTTTATGTACTTTTTTTTTTTAAATATTATTATTATTGTGTTATATATTTAGCTATAAGCTATATTTAAAATGAAAATATTCCCTTGTTTTCTGTCATATTGTGTGAATTTAAAACTTTATTCATAAAAAGAAGGAATGTGTCTTGAATAATTTCTCATATACATAAATATATATATTAGTATATCAGCATATTTTAATATTTTTATGCAAACTCTTTATGAATAGTTATTCACAATTTTCTTATTGTGAACATTTTAAAAATGAATATTCGAAATCTATTTATATTTACAATGAAAACGTTCAATTATTTTATATTCTACTTTTTATTTTTATTTTCATTTCGTTGTATTTGTTTATTTATTTATTTTTCATTTTCCAACTCTCCAGTTTTAAGCATTTAGAGAATTGTTTGATTTGCTCTAATAACTTTCAAAATAATAATTTATTTAAATAAAATATTATAAATAATGTGATTCAATTTGCTTACTATTATTAGTCTTCTCCAAGTAACATCGCAAAATAAATATTCATATTAACTGGTTACATTTATATTTAGTTTGACTTAAGTATAATTGATTAAATATGAAGTTCGAGTTCCTAGTACAGTGATGAAAGAAAGAGCTCCGCTTTTTCTGTCACCAGAATTTCTGTACAGAAATTTTTAATCAGATATTTTTAGCTATTTTTGTGATTTGATAGGTTAGAATTTTTTGTAGGAAAATACCTGTGGCAAAAAAAAAAAAAAAAAAAAAAAAAAAGAAAAGAAAAGAATTGATATTTGTAGCAGTGGTTAATAAAGTTGTGTGGTTGTTATGTGTTACATATGAGTTTTTTTTTTAATTAACTTCTAAATATAAATAACAATATAAATAATAATATCATTTTAAATATAAAACTTAAATAACAATCCTAATGCTAATACATATTAAATACCCTGATTTCAGGAATCGCGCAAAAATTTCAGAAATTGGGGGTGGGGGGAGAAAGAAAAGAAAGTGTGTAGGAATTTTCCCGCGCCTCTAATTTAATAACATGACTAGCATAATCATTACTTAAACTGATACCAGCTACCAGCGCCAAAAATACGGGTGTGTGTGTGTGGTGGGGGGTGGGGGTGGGGGAGAAATAAAATATAATAGAAATAAAATTGTTTTGTGAAAGCTTAAAGTATCATGTAAAATATCTGAAAATTTATGACAAATGGTATTTCGTAATTAAATTCAGCTAGGTCAAATGACAAATTTTTATTTGTTTTTGCAATCTTAAGTGCCACAAGAACCATCTTATAATTCACATAAATAAGCACTTTAGTGACAAGATTGGGAGTTAAGGGCGACTGGAGGCAAAGTTCACTGTGACTCAGACAGATCAGAGGGGAAAAGAAGTGTTTATATATTTTAACCGTCAAGCGGATGTTGAAAGGAAGAAGAAAGAAAGAAAGAAAAAAAAAAAAACATTCTGATTGTGCAGTTTGTGGTTTTTCATTTAAACAGTATATACAAGTTCAAAATTTATGTTCAATCATGAAGGGTGGGGGAAATAAACATGCACTTGAACAATTGGCTGCGATTAAACATATACATATTTTTTTAATCAGAGGTTTAATAAGAGTTTTAATCCCATCGCAATTACTTTGCGAGTGCCTATATCTATATACAAACCAATGCTATTTATACCATTTTCACTAGAGAACATGCACTTGTGAATGGGGATAAAATATTAATTTCAAGGCATTCTAAATATAATTATGCAAAATAGAACACAGGCAGTCAAACAAATAGATAGACAGACAGGTAGTCGAAGTGAAATTAAAATACATAACACAACTGAAAATGCACTTCAAGCATTTTCCAGTTATATTCCTTAATGTATTTTGATTATTTTTCTGTGAACATTTAAATCTTAATGCTAATCATGCCTTATCCTTTTAAAAACATATTCTTATACATATGAATAATGCATGCTAATTTCGTTATATTTTGTACAGTATTAATACATTAAAATGAATTTAAAGAAATGCCTTTCAAAAACCGTAATGTATTTTTAACATTTCTGTCAATCCTTCTACACAAACCAAAGAGTTATTTTCTTCATTTTCGGTAGCGAAAATTACTTTGTGATCTTGAATGCCGTATATCAACCAATTTCAAAGCATTTCTAAATATTTATGGAAATTAGAGCACGGACAGAGACGGATGGATAGACAGGCAAATCGCAGTCATAAATCTTTTCTAAATTTCTTTAAATGTTAAATTTTAAAAACAAGACACTTTTTTTTTTAAATAAAAAAAAAGAACAAGTCATTCCTCCTTTATAGAAAAAATTAGATTTCTTTCTTTCTTTTTTTTTTTTTTTTACTATTTATTTTTTTTTTTTAAATTTTCATGCGTTTTTAAAAACAAGATGCGGATGAAGCAGTCTAACGAAAGTAGTTAAGATCTTGATAAGTCCTGGATGTGGATGAATATCAAGTAACCTAGTTTCATCAAAATTGATTCATAAATACGTTTAATAAATAATAAAATTAATAAACTAGGAAAGACTTTCTTTATCAATATTATAATACTCTTTATTCAGGTATAAAAAACTGCTTTTGCCAGTAAGAACACATGAATTCCATATCAAGTTGCATCTTATTGGCAAGACAAATCTTCTATGTATGCACAGAAAGCATTTTATTTTTACTGATATACAGTTTCGTGAACAAAATGATTGCATTACAATACAACTGAACGATTACTAACAAAGAAAAAAAAAAGAGGTTATGTCATTGAAAAATATATATGAAATGCCTCTACGTACACAAAAAGCGTCATTTCACTATCTCTAAAATTATTCACCTAAGATTCAGTTATGTTTTATGCGAAAGTTAGTCAATGCTTTATCGTTATCTTTAAATTTATTTTCCACAAATACTGCATTTTTACTTCCATTACCCTACTACCGTAGGTAATGGAAGTATTGTATTCGGTTCAAAAATTCGATGTCAAGATTTCACCTGATTCACAGGTTTTAAGGCCTCCTGAGTCCAAAATAGTGGGTTTTGGCAATTGGTCAGTGTGTGCGTATGTATTTATGTGTGCATGGAATCTTCTGGCTATCATATCTCCTAAACTAATAAAGATAGAACTACGAAACTTCACAACTGATACAGGTCTGGTGTACAGATGAAATTCCCAAATTTTGGTGAAAATTGGAAAAACAGAAGTGGGTCATCTGAAACCGGAAATGGGACCGTAAGTCCGTATCTCAAAAACGGCTATAACGATTTTGAAGAAAATCGTTATAGCCGTTTTCTACATAAACCCTCTATTAGATGCCCCTTCGAATGATATAGTTGGTTAGTTCAGAAAAATTGATAGGCGTTCTGTATAAATAAGTCAATCGCAGGTCTCGCAAGTGCGTTCTTTTAAAAACGGCTTTACGGGATTTTTTCAAACTTGCCATATTAACTCCCTTTTAAATATCCTTTTGTATGTAATTATTGTTTTCAGGTTAATAATTGAGTATACAAAGTTTTAGTAAAAGTTGGTATCTCAAAAACGGCTCTAATGATTTTCTTGAAAATTGTTTCACTAATCCATTTTAGATACCCTTTCTCGTGTATTACGTGGTTATTAGAGGAATATTAAAGGTCATCTTGATAAGGTAGTTCCGTTTTAGATCTCGGGTAATTGGTGTTTAAAAAATAACTCAATCTTTTTTTTTTTTTCTTTCTTTTTTTTTTAACTCGCTATGTAAACTCTGTTTTATATGCCTTTATACTTTATCGAGTTTCTCTTACTGGAAAATTCCAAAAAATGCATATCATACGTGTAATAGTGGGTAATGGAAGTCGTGTGGCTGTTTCACACCAAATTTTTTAAAACTGTGTTCACTTTTTTTACCCTCGAGAGGGTGGATTTTGTAATCTGTCCGGATACCAGAAGGGTGTAGATTGTAGAATCAAAGGATTCCATTAAATAGAGAATAGATGCCCACTGTTTGGGGCGCTCGATGGATTATTGCTTAACTAAAATAAATTAGATATGCGTATATTTTAACATAGTTATATATAGTATGTTTATATAGTTATACAGTTTTAATGAAATTAAACCAATTGCTGTTCATTACAGTAATTTGTTTTTTGTAAGATGTTCTTAGTTTGATCCGACCCGATTCGCTGAAAACTAAACCCGACCCGAACCCGAACCCGACCCGCAAGAAAAAAAAATCATTCAACCCGACCCGAACCCGACCCGCAAGAAAAAAACATCAGTTAACCCGACCCGAACCCGACCCGCATAAAAAAAAAATTCGTTCAACCCGACCCGAACCCGACCCGCGGGTCGGGTCGGGTTCGGGTAAAATCGGGTTACCCGACCCGATGCAGGACTCTAACAGGGACACACCAAAGTTTTTCTTATCATTACGGCCTATGGACAGAATTTGTATGTACAGTGATAGCGGCTGCAAAAATCTCCCGATTGACTTGCAGATTCATATACATGTTCAGGCTCTGTATAAAAATAGCTGTGTAATTTTTTATGTCTAGATTATTTATGCATCGTGTACAGGGACACTACAAATTTTTTCTTATCATTACGGCCTATGGGGTGAATTTCATTTAAGCGAGAGCTTTCACATCCCTGATTTTTTGTGCACGGTGTTTCGCACACTTTCTTCCGATATCCCCACAGCCTCAGCTATCTCACTCATTTTCACTCGCCTATCGTCCTACATGATATCTTTCACTTTTTCGATGATTTCTGGCGTGGTGGCCGATTTTGGCCGTCCTTCAAGTGGGTCATCTTCGAGCGATGTGCGACCACATTTAAAATCAACTGACCACTTTTTAATGGTTAACATGGAAGGATCAGAGTCCCCATAAATTTTTGTTAACTTCAGATGAATTTTCTTAGGGGTTAATCCATCCAAAACGAAGAATTTTATGACCACCTGATATTCAAGTTTATCCATTTTAACAAAAAAAAATTTGTGTAAACAAACTACTTGAGAAAACAATTTTAAACTTGTCATATTAACAAATGACGCATGCGCCAATGCAGGAAACACAAATTTTGCTGATTGAAATGCCATTTTTGTGTCAGGCCGAGAACTTTTCATCTTACCCTCATATTTATGATTTAAATACTTGTACCAAATCATAGTTTGGTATAAGATTATGTATCAGATAATCTAATAGCCTTCTAAATTATAAGGAATTAATAGAAGGCTGTTATTAGGAAAATATATAAATAGATATATATGTATGTAGAGAGATATAGACAGAGATATACAGTGGAAAGTTGAAGGGGGGTGATAGCCCCTGTTAGAAATGTATCTGTTTATGTAGCGAGTTGTCATATATATGTATATACATATGTATATAAATAATAAAGAGAGAGATGCATGTTAGGACTCACCCGAAAAGAAAGAAAGCGAAACACTTGTATTAGATTAGGGAGAAAATCAATGTTACTGATGTTATTTCTAGAAGAAAGTTAAAATGGAGCTGGACTGGACACTTTTACAGAAGAAATGATGATAGATGGACCACCAGTACTATTTTGGATACCACGATAAAACAAAAGACCGAGAAAGACACCAATGTATCGTTAGAGATATAAAATTGTGAAGTTTGAAAGAGCAGAATGGAGAAGAATTGCAGAAAACAGGGTAGATTGGAATCATCTAAAAGAGGCCTTCATCCTGCAGTGGACTGATAAAGGTTGAAATTGATGATGATAACGATATATATAATACTAGCAGGCTTTGCCCGCTTTGCTGGACATTAAATTTAAATGAGTTGTCATTAATCTTTATTAATAACATAAGTTCTCGCTGTGATTGGTAGAGGTTTTCTCGCTCGCAACATGAAGAGTCTGGGTCCCCACTGTCTTCGGCACAACTTACCCACTTCTTACTTCCCCTTCCTCAGAAGGTGAGTTCGAAGTTTTGTAAAATCCCACTAATGTACATAATGCGTAGCACTTAATCAATATCCACATACAAAAATTCGCCATTCTAAGATAATTCAAAGCGAATTCAAACGGAAAAACGTGTTTTTACACATGCTTATTGCCCTCCGACTCCGAGAAGGTGGTGGGGGGGGGGGGGTTTCGAATTTCGTAAAATCCCGTTACAATAAGTGCCGGTTGCATACAAACAATTTTTTCACAAAATTTCGTGACCACAGAAGTCTTTAATAGAAAATATTATAAATAATAAAAAAAAAAAAAGTAAGTAAAGAAAATATATAGACACGACATTATTTCATTATTTAAAACATGAAAATCTGACATTGACATATTTTAATTTAGTGCCAGAGGCCTACTGCTAAACTTGTTAATATCGACAAATTCTTCTTTAGTTAATTCGTGACGATCTAAATTCCATGATAAAGTTTTCATTAAATCAAACCAATGTGTTTCAGCTGCAGATACTGTAACAAAACACGTTGGAAGTCCAAACTGTCTTATAGCCGCAAAACAACATTTTTTCTCTTTTTCCCAATGAGGGGGAGGTGTGCCTTGGGGGGGACTCATGTCAAAGCTGTGCCTTGGAGGGGGGGACTCATGTCAAAGTTGTATCTTGGGGGGACTCATGTCAAAGTTGGGCCTGGGGGGGACTCATGTCAAAGTTGTGCCTTGGGGGGACTTCATTCAATAAATCGCCATTCAATAAACCGACTGAAATAGGCCCTTAGCACTAATTAAGAGTGACCTATAAAAATTCGACAACGCTGTACCGACTGAAATAGGGATACCTTGGGGGGGACTCATGTCAAAGTTGTGCCTTGGGGGGACTTCATTCAATAAATCCCCATTCAATAAACCGACTGAAATAGGCCCTTAGCACTATTAAGAGTGACGTATAAAAATTCGACAACTCTGTACCGACTGAAATAGGGGTACCTTGGGGGGGACTCATGTCAAAGTTGTGCCTTGGGGGGACTTCATTCAATAAATCCCCATTCAATAAACCGACTGAAATAGGCCCTTAGCACTATTAAGAGTGACCTATAAAAATTCGACAACGCTGTACCGACTGAAATAGGGGTACCTTGGGGGGGACTCATGTCAAAGTTGGGCCTGGGGGGGGACTCATGTCAAAGTTGGGCCTTGGTGGGATTTCATTCAATAAATCCTCATTTAATAAACCGACTGAAATAGGCCTCTAGCACTAATTAAGAGTGACCTATAAAAATTCGACAACTGAACCGACTGAAATAGGCCTCTAGCACTAATAAATACAAAAAGCACAGCTTTAGTATGGGAACCCTTTGGTGACTTTAAATATTTTAAGCCATTTTTGCGATGAACTGAATTGGCTATCTCAATTGTGCAATTAAAGATCTTGGCGAGAAACGTCAGAACTACTTCGGAGCCAAATTTCAAATTTTGCCATAGGGATCCAATACTAAAGCTGTTGCATACCGAATCTGGGTTGAAAACGGAAAAAGGGTAAAATAAATTAGAAATATCAGACCTATATTTATAAATTTGATACCAAATAAAAGGGGCGATTTTTCTGAATCCAGGGGTGCAAACAGGATTTCGATGCGACAATTAGATTTTTAAAAAATAACTAAAGTATGAAATTTAAGTGGCAACGGAAAAAAGGGAAAATAAATTAGGAATATCAGACCTATCGTTACAAATTCAGTACCAAATGAAAGGGGTGATTTTTCTGAATCCTGTGGTGTAAACAGTTTTTCGATACGACAATTAGATTTTTTAAAATTAACTAAAATATGAAACTTAGATGGCAAGAGTTGATTTCAACCTTTTCATAATTTGCAGTGCGAATCACGCGAATACAAAAGTCTTTAACTTAAAAATTTATTTGTATATTTTATTTTTCCATTCAAAGCATTTTAGTGAAAAAATATTTATGGCGCATGCGCAGGCGTTTTTTACCCACAATTTAAACACTAATCGTAATTTTGAAAATTTCTATAGATATAATTTCAAGTTGGGTGAAGACCTAAATTCCTGCCAAGAGCCGTTGAATTCCGTTCAGCCGTTCTCGAGTGATGCCCGGACAAACGTGTTTTAGTCTTTTACCCCCTAGGGGGGGAACGGGGAGGGGGGAATTTCTGAAAAGTTGATAGATATAATTTTAAGTTGGGTGAAGACCTAAATTCCTGCCAAGCGTTGTTGAATTCCGTCCAGCCGTTCCCGAGTGATGCCTGGACAAAAAAAGCGACATTCGGACACAATGACACACACACAGACACACACACACACACAAGCAAAATTTTCTGAAGACATTTTCGGCTTTCATGGGGTGTGAAACGTGAAGATATCGCAAAATTTTTCGATTCCGACAAATTTACAGACAAAACTCTGATTTTATTAATATAGACTAGCAGGCTTTGCCCGCTTCGCTGGACATTAAACTTAAATGAGTTGTCAAAATCCCATATCTTTATTAATAACCCAAGTTCTCGCTGTGATTGGTAGAGGTTTTCTCGCTCGCAAAGTGAGGAGTCTAGGTCTCCACTGTCTTCGGCACAACTTACCCACTTCTTACTTCCCCTTCCTCAGCGGGTGAGTTCGAAGTTTTGCAAAATCACACTAATGTACATAATGCGTACACTTAATCAATATACAGTCTGGGTCCCCACTGCCTTAGGCACAACTTACCCACTTGTTACTTCCACTTCCTCAGTGGGTGAGTTCGAAGTTTTGCAAAATCCCACTAACGTACATAATGCGTACACTTAATCAATATCCGCACACCTAAATTCGCCATTCTAATATAATTCAAAGCGAATTCAAACGGAAAAACATGTTTTTACACATGTTTATTGGGAACGACTTCAGTATAAACCCACAACGATATTTGGCGATTTTTTTTGTTGGCGATTATGGCTAAATCATAAATCTAAAAATCATAAATCATGTATGATAAATGATAAAATCATAATCTAAATCATAAATCCAAAATAAACAAAATATTAGGCTGCCATATTATATCGCAAACAGTCCAGAACGACATCGTTATCCTTCAAAACAACGCCAAAGAAAAATCGCCAAATTCAGCTGTGGGGTTATACAGAAGTTATACCGTTTATTGCCCTCCGACTCCGAGAAGGGGGGGGGAGATTTCGAATTTCGTGAAATCCAGTTACAATAAGTGCCGGATGCAAACAAACAATTTACGCACCAAATTTCGTGACCACAGAAGTCTTTAATAGAAAATATAAATAAATAAGTACAAAATGCACAGCTTTAGTATGGGAACCCTTTGGTGACTTTAAATATTTTAAGCCATTTTTGCGATGAACTGAATTGGCTATCTCAATTGTGCAATCAAAGATCTTGGCTAGAAACGTCCGAGCTACTTCGGTTCCGAATTTCAAATTTTGCCAAAGGGATCCAATACTAAAGCTGTTCCATATCAAATCTAGGTTGAAAACGGAAAAAGGGTAAAATAAATTAGAAATATCAGACCTATATTTATAAATTTGGTACCAAATAAAAGAGGCGATTTTTCTGAATCCAGGGGTGCAAACAGTTTTTCGATGCGACAATTAGATATTAAAAAAATAACTAAAGTATGAAATTTAAGTGGCAATGGAAAAACGGAAAAAGGGGAAAATAAATTAGAAGTATCAGACCTATCGTTACAAATTCAGTACCAAATTAAAGAGATGATTTTTCTGAATCCTGGGGTGTAAACAGTTTTTCGATACGACAATTAGATGTTTTAAAATTAACTAAAGTATGAAACTCAGATGGCAAAACTTCATTTAAATCTTTTCATAATTTGTAGTGCGATTCACGCGAATGAAAAAAGTCTTTATCTTAAAAATTTATTTTTGCATTTTATTTTTCCATTCAAAGCGTTTTAGTGAAAAAATATTTATGGCGCATGCGCAGGCGTTTTTTACCCACAATTTAAACACTAATCAGAATTTTGAAAATTTCTATAGATATAATTTTAAGTTGGGTGAAGACCTAAGTTTCTGCCAAGCGCCGTTGAATTCCGTCCAGCCGTTCTCGAGTGATGCCCGGACAAACGTGTTTTAGTCTTTTACCCCCCAGGGGGGAACGGGGGAGAATTTCTGAAAAGTTGATGGATATAATTTTAAGTTGGGTGAATACCTAAATCCCTGCCAAGCGCCGTTGAATTCCATTCAGCCGTTCTCGAGTGATGCCTGGACAAACGCGTTTTAGTCTTTTACCCCCTAGGGGGAGAACGGGGGGGAATTTCTGAAAAGTTGATAGATATAATTTTAAGTTGGGTGAAGACCTAAATTCCTGCCAAGCATTGTTGAATTCCGTCCAGCCGTTCTTAAGTGATGCCCGGACAAAAAAAGCGACATTCGGACACGATGACACACACACACACACAGGCAAAATTTTCTGAAGTCATTTTCGGCTTTCATGGGGTGTAAAACGTGAAGATATCGCAAAATTTTTCAATTCCGACAAATTTGCAGACAAAACTCTGATTTTATTAATATAGATGGAGTAAATAGATATTATCAATGATCAATTGAATAATGAAACATGAAACTAGGACGTTGAGACTTCTGATCTGCAGATTAACTAGTTATTAATATTTTACTTTTTTTAGGAATTTTTTTTAGGAATATGATTTTAGCACTTGTATGCAAGTTAATTTAAAATTTATTCAACGAATCACAATATTACCAGAAATATATTGCACACAGCTATAGACCAGCATCGTAAATGTAAACTCAGTTCCTTCAAATTGGAATCAATTTTCCAAATTTACATGCAAAGTTTACTTCCAGAACATTTGATATTTTCATTACCTATCTTAAAAAAAAGAATATATTAGCAACATTTTCAGATTGCCCCCGAATAGTTGAAATGAACTTGTTTTTAAGTGACATTTTTAGCATATGGCCCACGGTCTATAGTAACTGATAGACTTCTATTAATTCCTTGTAACTAATAAATACCTGTATCAAATTTTATGCAAAAAGATTGCATAACATATATTTATTTTGTATAACTCTGGAAATTAATTAACAAATCTATGCCCCCTAATTTACTACAAAAAACATGCTTTTAAACATTCTGTTAACATTTTATTATATTTAATGGAATGTATCCATTTTAAAATACACTTTTAAGAAATACTGTCTATAGACCGTAATGTTACAAAATTCTTTTATGTGTCCCTGAAAAGGAGCCACAGTGGCCTTTTTTTTTTTTTTTTCACAGATTTTCTAACTTTTACATGCATATATTTAGGCTATATGCACTTTTTCTTGCAGGAAAGCTATGAAACTATTCTTATAAACTTGCATATCAGATAGAAAAGTATCTGGCTTTTGGATATTTAAAATGTTGGAAAAGGCAGGCAGGTGTTAAAATATTTTTAAAAAGGAATCATGCCAGGCCAGCAAAATAAAGACAAACTTTTTAACAGGCTGGTAAAGCAAAGACAAATTTTTTAGTCTTCATCAATTTTAACTCTGAAACTTTTATATTTTTTTACAGAATTATTCTAATAAATAATTTATTAAGAATCGATTGTATTTGTTGAAATCATCTAAAATATAAAAAATTATGGCAGTTGATTTTAAGATGTAAAGGCGATTATCCTTATCCTTTCATCAAATCTGTATTATGTTCCATTGTATTTAGTAATTTTATATAAATTTTTTGCAGCATATTCCCTCTCTAAAATGTTTTATATATGTACATATATATACAGGTTTACAACAGGTCAGGGAGAACCTGGAAAAGTCAAGGAATTTGAAATTAGTGAAAAAAGTCAGGGAAATATTAGGGAAAATTGCAAATATTGCCCAAAAACCTGGAAAAATGATGATATGGACCTGGAAAATGCTTTTTGAGCATGCAATTTATGTTGCAAGTTACGTTACTATGTTGTTCTTTATGTCATGAGCTATGTTATGTTTTATGCCGGAGCTATTTTTTATGTCACAAACCAAATTTTGAGCCTGGAATTTTATAAAAAAAAGACCTGGAAAAGCCAGGGAATTTTATTTTTGAAATTAAGTGGGAACCCTGTATCTATGTTTGTATATGGACATGCAAAATAATTTGGATACATCAGAGTCAATGGGTAATTTTACGATTGTGAAATTAGGTTTATATTTAGATATACGTACCATCTCTTGTTTCAATACAGTGGTGGTCAAAATTATAAGGACAAGGGAAAAATCGTCAAACCTTGGTTAAAGTTGCCTGGAAAGTTATGCTAATTTTATTGCTGGAAATGAATGATAAATGAAACACTTTTTATTAGTTTTTAATGAAATACATGGGAAATTCATATTCATAAAATGTATTTTGGATTTAGACGGCCATGTGAAATGGAAAAAATTATACGGACAACTATATTTGTGTGCTCTAAAAAGCAAAATTTGCATGTTTTTTGTTCTGCACACAACACTCCCAGATGCTATAAATTCTCTGTAAGTGAATGGGAACATCATATTCTATTTTTGCAAATATTCCACTAGGTACTAAACTTTTCAGGTTTGAGAAAGGGAAAGTGGTTCCTTTTAGAAGTTTAAGACTACTTGCATGTCAAATTTTGATGAATAGTAATAGGTCATTTACAATTTAATTAAAAATGCTGGAAAATATGAACAGCAGTGATATACAGGTAGGCTAACTTCTGCTTCTGTGCAGGAAAAAGAATGATAAAGGGCTCCAAAAAACAAACATTGATGGAAATTAAGCTTATGATGCAGTACTCAAAGTGTTTGACATGTTTTGTTGAAAGTAAAAAAGATTTGTTATGAAAAATCTATGTCAAGATCGCCTCTTACAAAAGTTCATAAAAGACTGAGGGGGGAGTTTCAAAAACATGCATTAATATGGGAAAAAGTGGGATGATATCTTTTCCGATGAGAAAAGTTTAATTTGGATGTACCAGATGATTTTCACTACTACTGGTGTGGTATTATTTCCGTAATGAAAAAGAAATTTAATCAAAGTGTACATTTGTTGGGGGCTTCATAATGGTCAGGGGAGGTTTAGCAACTAACAGAACTATTCCAATATAACTTTTGTGCAGGCAGAATTAATTCTGAGGGTTATATTGATATATTGGGAGATAATCTTTTACCGGCAGTACCATTATTTACTAATGGAGATTATTTGTTCCAGCAGAACAATGCCTCAGTACATGCTTAGTTTCTCAGACTTCGAAATCATAGTTTGATGTTAATTTCGTGAAACTACTTGACTGGCTGACAAGAAGCCCTGATCTAAATTCAATGGAAAATCTATGGGGTATTCTGGCACAGAAAGTATTCAGAAATGGTATTCAATGTCAAAACAAGCTAGAACACATGTCCTCCATTGAAAAATCCTGGGTAAAAATTTCCAAGAATGTTCTAAAGGAACTGTCAAACTCTGTGACATAACAGCTGATAAAAATAATTGGAAGAATGCTGGAGATTATTAATTATTAGCATATTTCATGTCAAAACTTTCATTGTCCTTATAATTTTGTTCAGTTTTAAAAATGACATTTTTTGTTAATTACGGCAAAACATTCATATTTTGCATTTACAATGATTTCTAGAATTAAAAAAAAAAACAGTTTATGTATACGTTTCACTTTATTTACTTCAGAAATAAACTTTTTTTGTGCAATTTTCAGTTGTCCTTATAATTCTGACCTCCACTGTATGTTAAATTTATGTGTATGTAATAATGCTTCAAAAATTTTAAATATATAAATTCAATTTCAAAGTAGTATAAAATATACTTGTTCAAGATTTATAAGTTTGTAAAAGCCTTTTAATTGACCCATTTTTTTTTCTAAATAGACTTTTGATGAATACTTTGAAAAATAAATAAAAATCTAAAATATGACCCCCCCCCCCCCCCCCCCAAAAAAAAAAAAAAAAAAAAAAAAAAAAAAAGCTTGAGTTTTATTTTGATTTTTTGTTTAAATATAAAATAGAGTCCCAGTTATCCAAATATCATTAAATCAAAAGACTTTATTCCATTTTTTTTTTTTTTTTTTTTAAATCAGTTTAATTGAAAGGCCTTTTACATTTTCATTTTTAAGATATTATTTGAAAAATATCAAAACTATGTCTACATGATAAATTGTGTAATTAACTGTTTGTTCGATCATTTCAAAGCAGCCTTTTCTGTTACACCATTTTTAAAACAAGAGGACATCCTCAATGGAGTCAATCATCCACAATCTTATGCTTAAATATACCAAAGTGCTTCATCTATAATTTTTTTAGCATGTGAAATGCAGGAATTCTCTTGAGCAATTTTGAAATTCTCTTCATCAACAGTGTCTTTATGTACTGCTGCAGTTACTTCTTTATGAACGAGGTCTGTTAGTCAGTGTTTGGAACCAGTTTCAATTTCAGTATATCAGATGTTTCTCTGAGAAGAATACTTCATGTTTCAGATCATAGTTATCATTTATAGATCACCAGATTCAACTCCCTTAACCCGTTAGTAGTCGCTATAGACTGTGCCACCTATTACAGATTGTGCACTTTTTATTTAACTCGCACCAATAATTTTTAAAGTGATGTGATCAACGTTTCTTCGATTTTATTCGCGTTTTATGTATATCAAATGCCACTTCTAAAAATTTTTGGTGGCTATTGAATAAAAAAAATCTGGGAAAACTGAAGGATGGGCGGCAAATCTACCAACTAGCGACTACTAACGGGTTAAAAACAAGTGATTCAACCCAAAAAACAAGGGATACAGGTTTCTCCAAGGTTTCAAAATGATTTAGTGTCATATTATTTCCCTTCATGAGTTTCTCTCTTCATGAAATAATTGCTTCCTGGTTATGCAAAATTTTCCATGGAATCTATTAACTGAAAATGTTTCAGACCCTGCTTTTTGGATAACCAGGATTCTACTGTATATGCTAGCAGAGCTGCCAACTTCATGACTAAAAATTTAGGAGCAAGAGACTTAAAAATTTGAAGCAACTATTATGATTTGAAAATTTTAAATAAGATTTCTATATATAATGTATATTTCTACAGTCTTAATATAGATTTGTTTAAATCAATGAAACTATCAAAGAATGATCGGATAAACAGCAATAAAGAATAAAAAGATATATATACATTTACTTGAGGCAAGTTCTAAGATAATTGTATTCAAAAAAAATTTCTAAAAGTAGTTTCAAAATTTTCTTTCCTGGCTGCATTTTTTCTTTTGTGATTTATTATTTATACTGTTTGTAGGTATTATAAATTCTATTCTATTCTAGTATATTATAATCTGACTCGTACTACAAAGATTTACCTTTATAAATGTTATATAACTGAAAGTTTAAATCATGTTAAATGATTTATTTTATTTATTTATTTTTACAATTAACAAAAATAACGTGCCAGCTTTTCACTATCCCCTCTTTCCCTCCCATCTCCCGTGCTTTGCCGCGTGATGAAAAGCAAAATCATTCAGGATTAGAGAAAAAGAAAACGATAAATTTTCAATATCGGTAGTGATATTTCCGAAATTTTTTGCATTTTGATTCAGCAGAAAGGATGAATTCGCAAAATATATAGAAAGAAATAAAATAAGATAAAACAGAAAGGGAAGAAATAAAAGAAAAAATAATAAATAAATAAACATCAAGTTTGGAAAATCAAAGTTTTCAAATTAATGGAGCACACTGATAAAAATCGGAGAAACTCCAATTAAATCAGAGTACTTGGCAGCTATATGCTAGTTTAATATAAAAGTGCTATGTGTTAATGATACTTATATTTAAATACAAAATTTTTACTTTTGCATTGACAACTTATCTAAATGTCTTACCTATTTTCATTATTACAGATCAAAGAAATTTAGGAATGTCTATGAGAGTGGAACGGTCTACTCTAGAGCAAGTAAAACAAAGAATGGAGATGAATAAAAGAAAAAGGGAAGAAAAACAAAAAGAATATGATTTTGAGCAAAGATTAAAAGAACTCAAGGATGAAGTAAGTTTGAAAATAACTGTTATTATATCTTTAAAAGGATATATTTTTAAATACATTTAAATAATTGCTCTAGATATTAAAAATACTTATATAATAATGTCAGCAATATAAATATCCTATCTAATATTAAATATTTACCAGTCATTTTTATCATTTATTATATTTTCCCCTTGATTATTAGTCTTTATTTTGGGGATTCATAATTATTCATTTACTCTTTTTTTTTTTTTCCTTAAATCGAACATCAAATGTGTCAGTACATTTTGTTAATTATTCTTTTATGTATCTTTTTGTTTTTTATAATAAAAAGATATTTGTGTAATGGCTAGCTGCAGAGTTACAAATTTTTTAAGGAGGTACAATTAAACTCCCCATGATGCAACCCCAAACCCAATTTTTGAATTTTTCATTAGATTTTTAAAAATTAATTGTAAGTAAATGTCCACATTAATTCCCTTGTCATTTGCAGTCACCTGACTTATCAAAGGTGAATTAGTACCTGTTAAAATAGATTAGCTGTCAATCAAAATCATCATCAGATAATATTTTATTTATTTTTATGTATCAGCCTAAATTTAAAGTAGCTGTAATTGGTGAATTATTGCTCTGATTTTTTCAAGATTTTGGAAATATGGCTAAATCAATCTTAGCAAATGCTGTGAAAATGAAGCTTCATTGTTAAAAATTGCTGATTTTACAATTTTAATATTTAATGGTAGTTTTCTTTCTTGACATTATGCAAAAACTTAGTTAAGTTATTATTATTATTATTTTTTTTTTTTTTTTTTTTTTCCTACCCTGAAAGAGCCATTCTAGAGTTGGAAAAAAAAAAGGGTATTGTATAGTGAACAAAATAGGCTAAATAAAAGAAAAAGATTTAAAGCATAAAAATTCAATTACTTACCAATCCCATTCAGATGTGCTGATAAAAATAATAAGAAATTTGAGATTGAGCACCACTGAAAACTGAGTCAGAAAATGATTGAGTGAAAATTTATTACAGTAAAACTAAATCGGAATATGGTTGAAAGTTAAAAAAAAAAAAAAGTAAAATTATGCTTTACTCTTAATTTATGAAACATTTTCTAATATTATGGATATGAAACTACATCATTTTTGGGTGGAGGAGAGGATTTCAATAAAATATTAATGCAAGACGATTCTGCCAAAAGCAATGAGGACCCATACCAATTTATTTTTTTCTTATTTAACTATTTGATTGATATCAATTTTTTTTTCTAAAATATATATTTATTTAGACTTATTATTCAATGGATTTTTATTTATTTATTTATTTTTTCAAGTTGTTCAGTTATAAAGTGATTCATTTAATATAGTGGCTAAAAAAAATAGGTAAATTTGGCTAGTCTTAACCCTTTATCTGTTGACAAAAAATTACGAGATTCACTTAAAAGTACCACCATTTTTCACATAGATGCGTGTAGTTATGCGTTCACTGTTCCAGAAACATCCCCTTTCTGATTCCCCCCACTTCCCATCTTCCCTAAAATAAGTAAATCCTTCAAAAACACTATCATGGTCATTTAATTGCACTCCAAAGCCGTGAGACTAGTTTCACTGGTAGGTAGCAGAGTAACACAAAAGATCGTACTTCGGCAAAAAATATATATACACCCATGGCAGTTAACGCATCGACATAGCGAGACGAATATATACGCCCGGGACAGTTAAGAGGTTAATGTAAATAAAAGGCATTGTATGTGGGCATGTGGCTATATCTCTCTCTAAACCACTGCAGAGATTTCAACCAAACTTGACATAGTGACCATATTGAAGTACTGTGGGTATCTCAAATTTCCAGCGTATGCATAGTGGGAGGGGAGTCAGGAAAAACCCTCTTGAAATCATATTTTTGAATGATTTCCACAGCAATAATGTAGTTAGAAACTTCAAATTTGATATGTAGGTTACATCTAATGTATACAAGGTGATTCTAAGGTCATGGGACAAACTTGGAGGGGAGGTAGAGAACATCATAAGGATTCCAAATTATATAGGAACCCATGTCCCCAAACATCATTTTAACCCTTTAAGAACCAGATGATTTTGCGTGGTTATGGGCATAACTCTCCAATGTTGCATTTATTTAATACATTACCCGCTGGTGTTGCATTCACACAACACCAGAAATAATTGTGTTTAACAGTAAACTAAAAAAGATATTTTATATTAAGTATTGTTTTTAAATAAGGAAAGGATAGATGTTTATTTTATTACAAAAAAAAAAAATTGATCTGAAATATAATTTTATATTTAAAAATAAATTTCAAACTTGAAGCACTAATCAATCCAAAACTTTTGAAAATCATCATATTTGAATAAGTTTATATAACTTGTAAAAAAAAATGTTCCACTATAAAATAATTACTTTTGAAGTCATCTGTAGTATTTGCTGTTTTATACTCCTGCAAGGAAATTTCCGTAAACATTTATTTGTCTTCATTATATACTCTTATTTCACTGAAGTTGTACGAATACAACACCCTGTATTTAGTAAGATAAGACTAATTTTAATGATTTTATTTTAAATTATTGTTATATATGATCAAAATAATGAGTATTACTGTTTGTATTTTGAAAAAAATCATTATTTCTAGTGTTGGTGGTTAATAGGTTAAAAAGTTTTTACATCCTGATGTTTACATAAATAAATACTGTTTTTACCGCAGTGATTGCAATATTAGGAAAATTGAGTATAATTTTGGGAAATAATGAAGCATGCATGATTTTAAAATTTATACAGTAGTTGAAGTTAGCAGTACACAGTAGCTCAAAACACCTAGTTCGTATAGGGTTAAAATGACATTTGGGGACATGGGTTCCTATACAATTTGGAATCCTTGTGATGTTCTCTACCTCCCCTCCAAGTTTGTCCCATGACTTCAGAATCACTCTGTATATTCTCCCTATGTAGAGGTGTATAAAAATTGAAAATTAAAAAGCTGTGAAATGATTTTTAAAAAAATGTTCTAAATTTATGCTTTCGTCAAAACTTCATGCATGAGATTTAAACATTTTACTGTGTTTACCCTTTAAGTAATGTAGCATCTTAATGTAATTAAAATCAAAATAATTTTTATAACATGTAAGAATGATGTCACTTTAAAAAAATTTCTCAAAAGAAATTCTGTCTTCTTTGAAAATGATGTCCTGTCTTAGAAGTCATTCAACAGAAAAAGTGCAATTTAATAGAGAAAACTGCTATACTGTGATTGTGTGGGGCTTTTATTTACTAATGATAGAATAAATAGTAAGAAATAGTTATAGTAACTCCAAATTATAATACTACTAGCAGTTCTACCTGTTCATCATATGGGGGAGGGGAAATTGAAAGCAAAGCCAATTAATTTGACCTATTGGCAAGATATTGTTTATTCTGGGTTCTGATGAAGACCATGCTTTGTTCAAATTAGTTGAAAAATTCTATTGTAAATCACTGTAATTTTCCATGTGTGAAGAATGGGTAGTAAAGCTAGACACCCCTCTTACGCCCTTAAAAGTTAAGTTTTGGAAGATTTTTTTACCTTAAATAGGGCCTAAGAGGAGACATTTTCTAAATGTTAAGCTTCTACAGGAAACCACTGTGATTTTCCCTGTGTGAAGAATAAGTAGAAATGCTCGACGTCCCCTTTCACACCTTTGAGCATTAAAGTTTGGAACATTTTCATCTTTTACTTTAATTATGGCCTAAGAGACATTTTACTAAATTTAAAGCTTTTATTGGAAACCACTGTAATTTTTCACTTGCGAAGAATATATAGATACCCTTTTTTACTCCTTTAAATTTCAGAAAAATTCTCATCTTATACCTTAATTAGGGCATAAGAGGAGATATTTTGCTAAACTTCAAGCTTATGTTGGAAAACATGGCAGAGATATCGTGAAAAGATTATAAAACTTTATATTCCCTATAGAACTCATTAAGGGTTATATTTTATTAAATCCATTTATGTCATGAAAAGAACTTACTGTCCCAAACGGCATATTTTTAGCTTTAGTGACTTTGAATTGACACTGATAGATGAATAATAAGTAAATCAGTTTTATTTTGCATTTATATATATAGATATGAGAAGGTTTTTCCATGTTACAGATATTTTATTCGCCTGCATAACAAATAAAAGCTCTTTTCTGAGAATAAAAAATTTCATTTTTTAAGAGTGTTGCCATTCAAAGGTAATGTTTTGTAAATGATATCTGTTCATATTTTTGAGTCTTAAATATAAGTATAGGAATTAAAAAAAAATTAGGCATATTGTGACCAGTGAAGCAGGCAAAGCCAGCTAGTTATGCAATATAATACATTTTGTATTTTGCTTATAAAACAAAAATTCATTAATTATTACTAGTGTAAGTGCCTTTTCTCTCCCCCTCTTTTTAAATAATTGCAACAACTTTCTCTCTTTTTAAGTAATTACAAATTATATGTTTTATCAAATTTTGTTTAGAGATAATTCATAAATATTTGTAAACAAAAAAGATTGAACTGAAATTTTTTTTATTATTATTATTAGCAAGTATTTATTCTCATGAGATCATTAATTTAATTTTTCTGAATCCAATTTGTGCACATAATTTTCTTAGGAAGAAAAAATGAGAGAATATCGCCGAGAAAAACGCAAAGAAAAGAAAAGGAAAGCAGCTGAAAGTTTTGATGCTGATAATGATCCTGACATGGCTGCAATTATGGGTTTCTCAGGATTTTGCTCTTCAAAGAAATAATATATTTTAAATTATAAATTTTTGGAAAATATTCTGACTGTCACTTCATCCTGTTGTATATATTTTTCACTGCAGTTTTAGAACTGTAAAATAAAATTTTGTAATATTGTAGTGTTACTATGCATGAATTTATTTTTCTGAGATTTGAAAAGAAGAATATAGCTCTTCTTGTATTGTGAAATGTATATTTTAAGTATTGGATTATAAATATTTTATTAATAAATCATAAAACAAATTAACAATTACTAATCTATCTTATCCTGTTGTATAAAACTGTATAGAAAAAGTAGCCTAATTTTGGAATTACATTTGTTTAGTGTTATGCGAAATATCTGGGGGGTGGGAGTCTTTTGAAGAGTTAAAAAAAGGAACTATCTCGAATTTCTAACTGTATATCTGTACTGATAAGTATAAAGGATTTAAGTCCATATTCTTGATTTTTCAGGAGATGAGAAATAAAGTTAAAAACATTCTGCATAAAACTTATCCATTCAATACAGTTTTAACCAGGATATTATCATAATATACAATTTTGTGAATAAACTACATACATTTAATTTTAAAGTTTGTTTATTTTTAACAGATTTATATAGTTTTATATAGATTGTTTTATACGAAACATGGATGCTACTAAATGACATAGACTTAAATCCTTTATACCAATCGATAGAGAATTTTTTTCTGAGTCTGACTATGTACTTAACTCAAAATCAACATTTTTGGACTTAATCTTTTATACTTATCAGTACAGATATAATGCCAAAAATTTATCTTTGTAATATAAATTATTATTCATTACATTACAAGATATCAAATGATTATCAACTATTAAACTACAATAATTATATAGCATTTATCAACATATTACCTTTTCATACTCAAAATTATGAGCTGTGATTTATGAATCTGCTATTTCTGAATCTTAATTTGTTTCATGCAGTTTTATTGTAGATGAATGTACAAAGTGCCAACTACAGTTCTTTCCCACCTTTTTAACCTGTAAATGGCTGCAGATGTAGTCATAAAAGTGATGATTTGGTATAGTAAAGAAATTATATGCTACTTTATACAACAGCTTACAGCACCTTCAGGTGGAAAATGGCAGAGTTAGCATTCTTATTTTGGAAAAGATATTAGATAGAAGAAGAAATGAATTACCAAGTAGTAGAGAACCACTTATTATATATGAAAACACACCTTGTAGACATAAATGCTAAATTTTAAAGTACTTAAAATGTGCATTTGTTTGTTCAGAGTTTCCTATACAGTGACATGCCAAAACGATCTTTGAAAGAAAAAGGCAAATATTCATAAAAAATACTTTTATCTTCAATGTTTTGACTTCTGTCCACAAGTTGCAATGCACATTTGAACCCTTGTTTGAACTTTACCAGACACACTTGTACATGCTACACATATTTAATATAATTAAATATTACTATGTCTCAGTGTTGAATAAAATTAATCATCATTTAAAATTTTACAATAAAAGACAAAAGTACTATTTAAAAAACTTTAAAAACGTTTTGTAAATCAGCCTTCATTGGCATCTTTCTTAACACATTGACTGCCAAGCCAAAATTGCAAATGTTCACCACGGTGCCAAAAATTCTGTTGTGTAATTTTTTTTTCAACATAAAATTATATATATATATATAAAATTTCAATCTGATTCATTTTGCAACACATGAGGAAATTCTCATTTTCCAACAATCAAACTCCAGTATGATTTTCATGTAACTGATATCGTTTTTAAAGCCAAGGATGAAGCGTTGAAAATCCATGGCTATCATATCTGATAGCCAGTGTTCCCAACGGAAATATCACTGGCTGTCACATATGATAGCCATGGCAGTCAAAGTGGGCTGCTTACTCCGTCTTATGATTTCCCCATTTCTAGTTATCAAATCCCATGTAAGTCTATGGCAAAATTTGTTTATAGAGTACTCATTACCTAATTGATATTTTCAAACTCTGATTGCCCATTCAGAAAATTCACAACCATAAATTAGTACCATTCTCCAAAAACTGAATTTTTAAAATTTTAATATTTGATTTCTAAAAAAGGAGAAAAATGCATTTAGTGAAAATTTGCATTTTTAAACTAAAAATTCAAATTAATAAATTTTTGGAAAATGAATACTAATTTAACAGTTGTGTATTTTCAGAATGTGAAAACAGAATTTAAAAATAACAATTAGGTAATGTGTAATTCTGTAAACAATTTTACCAATAGAATAACATGAGAATTCGATGACCTTGACAATCTGTGATGTACCTCTTTAACACTACAAGCACAACAGTTACATTCTAGTAATAATAATAAAAAATATATAAATTTGGAGAACTGAATATTCCAGACATCCATTTTAGCTTCATTCAGGGGAGTGAGTTGTATTAAACTATCGTTCTAATTTCTTTTTTTTTTTCCCCTGATTTAAAAAATAATGGTTATTTATCCCTTCCCACTATCCAATAGGAATTAAAAGAATTTTTAACAAAACATTTTTTTTCTTTGCAGAAATCACTCCCTCATAAAGTTAAATTCCATTTAATGTGCATTTCAGCTGATAAGTAGAAGTTTGAATATTGAAAAAAAAGATTATTGTGAAAACTAGTTATTTCCTTTCTAATGTCGTTTCTTCACTTCACAGTGCAGTTAATCATACCTAAAAAAAAAAAAAAAACTGCACGTTTTCAGTGTCTTTTTTTTTATTATTCATGTTTACTAGGTGCCTTTTTATTTTAAATCAGTGATGCTGTACAACTTTGTAATTTACTTTTTTCTATTAACTCTTCAATTTTCCATCAGGTGGCATCTGTTTGCAATCGTATCTAGTAGTGTATAGCTATTTTACTATACCTAGGTACATTTAGGTCTACAGCGGTAACTGTTTAGCAGCTGAAAAGGTGGGAACAAACTTTAATGGGCACCCCATAAATGTATTTAATTTAATCCAAGTTAAATTATATATATTATACATATTTTTACAAGTATATAGCCTCTGAATACAACTTTTCATTTTTTACTTCTGCAGCTATATATTGTTTCTAAACCTCAGTAATGCAAGTAACCTTAAAATAAAAATAAAATATCTCCAAAAAATGTTAATTTTATTTACAAAAAAATTTCTTGTATAAAATGCATACAAAAGAAAATTATATTTTTTACAGAAATATACTTTATCAACTTAGAATATTAAGACACAAAGAGTAGTAAATATGTTTAAAATTTAAATATAGAATTACTAGAATTAAAATAAAATCCTGAAAACATTACTTTTGTTTAAAACAAGAAAAAGTTTCAAAGGGGTTTAAACCCCACTTTCATTCTAAAGTAGGGTAACAGAGAATAATAATAATAAAAAAATTTATAATGTTTGATGTCATTCTTAAACCTCAATTCTTTAGTTCAAAATATAAGCTTAGAAATTATATTCAATTATGTTGCAACAGTGCTTTAAAACATACTACATTTGCACTGACAAGTTACATAAAACAATTTTTCCTTTATTTGAAAGTTCTTTTTTTTTGTTAATAGTCTTGCTTTTTGTAATCTTAGTTCATGAACTCTCAAATACTGTTAATTTTCTCTAATTTTCATTCATCAAAAATGTCACACAGGAGTCCTGAACCCTAAATTGGAAACAAAAGAAATTTTAAGCATATAGAAACATCATAAAAGAATTTTTTTTATATATCTACTAGGGGGCTCTGCTCACCGACCCCCGAGGAAGACTTTGCCTCCCCTGACTTGCGTCACTTATTAATCCCTGCAAGGCTCTGCCCGCTTATTCACCGTTTTGCCTTTCGCTGAATAGGAATACTAATAGTGCATAACACAAGACAAAAGCAGAAAAGTGTTATAAGAATCTTCTTATTCAATGTTAAATTGAAATACTGTAAAAGCACTTATTATCGCGAGCCGAAATTTTCGCGAAAGTGACGATATTGGTGATTTCGTGAGCTGAAAATTTCGTTAATTTTATATGAACATAACTGAAAATTGAAAAATCCCAAAAGTACCTAAATATAGAACCCTTTTCCATAAGGCGTTTTAAAAAATTTTCTTTTGTCCGAAAAGTTTGCCCCCCCCCCCCCCCCCCCCATCACTCTAAAAACAACTTATGCTTACAACGGAGCTTATACATCAACTTTGAGCTTGGAATAATTTTGAATAGCTTCAAAGAAGCTGGTATAAATATTGTAAGTGAATGAGCTGCATTCTATTAGTTGTACTATAGTTTTATATTCAAGAAATAGTTGTAAGAAAGAAAGTCTAGTTGTAAGAAAGTTGTCATAAAAGAGTTTGTAACTGTGCAATAAATAATTAAATTTTGGTAAGAGAAAAATTTCTGATTTTTTATTATTATTTGAGGCAAAAAAAAAAAAAGTATTTTGCGAGGCTTAAATTTTCACGATTATGATGGGCTCG
This sequence comes from Salticus scenicus, assembly GCA_963930645.1. Taxonomy (NCBI): domain Eukaryota; kingdom Metazoa; phylum Arthropoda; class Arachnida; order Araneae; family Salticidae; genus Salticus; species Salticus scenicus. The sequence goes on from OZ005655.1 coordinate 67,892,244, forward strand.
TGAAAATTGCGAAAACTAAAGCCTCGCAAAAATAAGTGCTTTTACAGTACATAATATTTAAAATATTTTCTTTTTAATGAAATATTATGCTTAAAATCAGTAATTTTCTTTGTAAACAGAAATAAATTCATAATATCTTGACCATTTTGCATTACAGCTTTAGTATATGACCCCCTTGAAAACTTTTAAATTTTTGTCACTATTTGGCGATGCATTTTTTGGTATAATTGCTTGTTAAAAAAAAGAAAAATCTTGTACCTATTTTACTTTCTTCTATATTCAATAGAAGAAAGTAAAATATAGTAAAGTATAGATGAAAGTAAAATATATACTTCTATATTCAATAGAAGAAAGTATTGGATTCATAAAAATTTTCGCCCTCAACTTTTTGATGGATTTACATGTTTTGAGAGCTGTAGAACACGATTTGACCCTTTTTAGAGAATGTCTGTATTCGTGTGTGTGTGTGTGACAAAATTTTGTGGCGACTGTATCTCAGGTACTACTGCACAAAATTTCATACAAATTGGTATGTAGTTACACGTTGACATAAATTAGTGCCTATCATCTTTTGGTAAAAATTGTCCAACAGCTTGCGTTGCCATCCCCCTTTTTCTAAAATTTTAACATGGAGGTGTAGGACAAAATTTTGTATAAATGGGCATAAAGAGAATTATTTTTTAATAATCATTATGAAATTTTAAAGAATTATTTGTAATAGAGATAGTCAACTGGGAAAACAAAATTGTGTATGTAGGAGCCTCGCCTTCCCCTGAGGAGGAAGTCCCCCCTCAAGGGGAGTAAATTTTCATGATGGGTATCTTTCAAAAGAGCTCGCCAATGCCTTTAAAACGAATGGTTGTACCATCGATCTGTGATAATTTAAAATAAAGTTATTATTTTTATTTTTTTTAATGTAATATTGAGAATAAAATTGACTTTTTTTTTATATTTAGTGTTATACTACTTCTCTAACATGGAAATCGTCTTCATTATGATGGAAGATAATTTTTTTAAATAATAATTTTAATAAATTATTTTTACTGAGTGAATTTGTATAGGAAAATATAGAAGAAGTCATGTGATGGCCACAACAACATACTAGTTTCTTAGGGTTCATACTCATCAGGGAAAACCTGGAAAACAGGAAATACTCAGGGAATTTGGAATTTGTTAAAAAAAAAGTCAGGGAAAATAAAAAATTTCATTAAAAGTCAGAGAAAATCGGTTATAAAACCTGGAAAAACAAATATTTTCTTTTTCTCAAGTTATAATTTTCTTGTTTAGCTTCATATCAAAATTCAATTGATTAAGTATTGTGAAAATACGCATGTAAACAATGATTTCTACCTGAATTTCTATCATGGTCGACAGTAATATGGCACCGTACAATCGAAGTAGCTGTGTATTTTTCCTGTCTAGAAGAGAGTTTCTTGTAATATGTCGCTAATATTATCTGGAAAATTGTCTGGGAACTCACGGAATTGTTTTCCTATATATGAGTATGAACCATGTTTCTAATGCTTATACTTTTTACTATTGAATTTTTTAGTTAATTTAGGGCAGTATATAATAGTCTATATGAATTTCTAATGTTAAAAATGTATTTCTAAAGCTAGATAATAATTTTAAACATTCAAAAATATCTGAAAAGAAAAAAAGTTTATTATTAATATTATTTTAATTTGAAAAATCTCCTACAGCTTCAATTTTTAATTCTTTCCTGATTTCTTATTAAAATAATGAAGGATAAATTGTATTCAATTCTGTGTAAGAGTTATAGGTGTTTAATTTTTTCCTTACCATAATTAGAAGTATGAAATGTATCATAGAAATGTATAATTCTGTAATATTAAAAAATTATCAAAGCTAAATTAGAAGATTTATAAATGAGTTTGAATTTGACTATTTTTTTATGCCAAAATATTTTCGAAGTATTTTAAAATATGTTTTCAAAAGATAAATACACTTTAAAGACAAAAAGAAATGCAGTCAATTATACAGAAATGACATTTTATTATTCATGGGAAAAAAAAAAAAAAAAAAAAAAAAAACATATACAAAAATTTATAAGAGAGAGATTGCCAGTAAGAAAATTAATTTTCTAAAAGTAGAAAAAAAAAATGCAGATTACAATTTTAAATTTATTGTTTTCAATGAAAATATTAAGATAATGCTTTTTATTTATTTAATAACAAAAAATAGAAACTGCCATTAACAAAATCCAACTCATAATCAAAATATAAGAAACACTGCTCAAAAAGAAATAACAAACCTGATGAAAAATAAAAACATTAACAGACACGACCTAAAAGCTTTAAAATCTTTGAAAAATAATAAAGAAATAACCTGCACAATGACAGATAAAACAGGCAAAATTGCAATTTTAGATCGAGATGATTACATCAATAAAATGAACGAAACCATCCGCGAAATCAATGCCATAGAAACAAAAAAGGATCCAAATAATAAACTCAATGAAAAAGTTAACGAACTAATCAAAAATGGCCATTGGCCCAATAACCAACCTCCAAAAATAGACAATCACGCACCAAACACTCCTAGACTTTTTGGAAAATACAAAGACCATAACCCCCCCCCCCCCCCCAAAATCAGACCCATAGTTAACAAACGCGAAAGCCCAACTTATAATTTAGAAAAATATATGACAAATATTTACAAGAAAATTCTCCCCCCATCAACAATATAGCTTAAACTCAACTGAGGATTTCATCAGAAGAATAAAAAACTTTGAAAATCAACCAAATCACAAATTTATTAGTTTTGATATAATTAACCTATATCCCTCTATTGATACTGATGAAATTATTAATACTATTAACAATGAAATAGAAAGAAATTATAGTCCACTAATAGCCCAAACTTTAAAGTCTACAACCAATTTAATTTTAAAAGAAAGTTTTTTCAAATTTAATCAAAAGGTATACCAACAGGTCAAAGGAGTCCCGATGAGGTTCCCTATATCAGGGATTGTAGCAGAGTTTAAATTAAGAAAATTAGAGGATACTATTTTAGAAAAATTAAAACAGAAAATAATATACTGGAACAGATATGTAGATGATATTTTTGCCATAATCCATGAACAACAAAACACAACCGAACTCCTAAATGATTTAAACAGCTTAGATAAAAATATTCAATTCACTAACGAAATAGAATTAAACAATGAAATTAATTTCCTCGATGTCAAGATCAAAAGAATGAACAATACAATCAACACAACTGTCTACAGAAAACCTACCTCTCAGTAAAGAAATTATTAATTACAATAGTAAAACCCCCTATAAATATAAATTAAACGCCATTCAATTCTATATTAATCGCGCAATACTTATATGTACAGAACCAGAAGACCTTAAAAACGAAATCAATTACATCAGAAACTTAACAATAAAAGCAAACTACCCTAAAAACCTTGTAGATAAACTTTATAAAAAGCGTATAAAGAAAATCGATAATATCCCTAGCTACCAAAAACCAAATAAAAAATACACTAATGCAATACCTTACGATCGCGGAGCCGCAGTGAAAATTAAAAATATCGCAAGCAAACTAGATGTAAACATTCCAATTAAACCAAACCCAAATATCTATCAAATAAGCAGAAACGATAAAGATAACATTCCCCCCCTCGAATCCGCCGGCATTTACAAGATCCCTTTCAAATATCCAAACAATAACAACGGTTGCTATGTAGGAATGACTAAGAGAAAAATTAACACAAGAATTAAGGAACATACTAACGATATAAAATTTGGCAAATACGGCACCTCGCTAGCACAAACATATAAAAATGAAAATATCGAAATAGATTTTAAAAATACCGAAAAAATTGTGAACTATAACAGTCACAACTATGCACTTTTTCGAGAAACCATTAAATTATCACCCAACCGAACGCATGCAACCTGGACCAACCAGCAACAGGTATAGACGCCAGCTGGCGCCATATCCTGAGAAAGAAGAAAAGAAGTTAAAACACCTACAGAAAATCTTCAGAAGTGCACAGAATGGAGTGACCGACGATGACGATGAGGGGGGGCCCCCTAATAAGAAAGTACTTCGCCAAAAAGTGTCACATCGGTAAAGCTAAAGTAAGGTTTTTTTGTTTATTTAATTAAATTTGTAGCTTTATATGTTTAAAATCGTAAATTAATTAAAAGTCGAAAACCTTTTTATTGCTTCTATATTAGAAGAAACTAAGATGAAAGATTTAATTACAGTAACAAACTGCTATTTCCATGTATAAAACTGTTTTACTTAGCCTAGTAATATCTATAATTTATTGTTAGATTATTAAAATCCAATGGACAAATATATTTTTCATGTACATTTAGAACAATTCTTAGCTAATTATCAGATGAAGATCAAAAATGCAATTTGATAACACTGGTCTACAGTGTTTCGGTAACAACGGTCAAATTATTATTTTTATTATTAATTCCAATTTTTATTAAAATATCTGCAAGCAAAAAAGTCCCACATTTTTCTGTTAGAGTATCAGAAAATGGCAATTTTCACGAATTTTTATCATTTTCACAGTATCACAGGTTGTAACCTTTCCTACTGGCAACCCAGATTCCTGGCAAATCAGAGTCCCGGCAACCATCTTTGTTCCATTTTTTTGTTTAAATATCAGAAAATGGCAAATTTCATTATTTGTTTTATTATTTTTACAATACAGTCGACAGCAAAAGTATCCGAGCACTAACAAATAATTCAGATATTAAAAAAGTACATTTAATACTATTTTGTTAAATAAATCCTTATCGAATCATTTTCTTAGACTAACTAAGAACATGACTCGACAAGGATTTATTTAACAAAGCAGTATTAAGTGTACTTTTTTTAGACAGGGATTATTGCTTCCAGTACAGATTAAATAATTGTAACAAAAAATCTGTACGTGCTATTATTTTTTTATTCTGCACTACAAAATTAGTTGAAAATAGCTAATTTCATTTTTGTTATCCTCCAAAATTTTTTTTTTTGTGGACTAGTGTAATTATGCCTGATACTTACAACTCAAATTTTTTGTGATAAAAACAGGTCTTGCAGCATTCCTAAAACTTTACATGCATTTTACTACATTGTCACCACTATTGCCAAAAAGAACATTTTCTTGAATATTTTGATGCTAAAATATTATGTAAAAAAGTATTATTTTAATATATTGGTGATAATATAATAAAATGAGCGTAAAATTTTAGAAATGCTGTGAGGCCTGTAAAAGATTATTCTTCTCTCTCTTATCCTCTGTCTCTCTTAGAAAATTCTAGAGTCTAATAGTGTAAGTATAAATGACTCATAAAATCCAGAAGTTAAAATTATCATTAATAGAACTTCTGATAAAATATTTAAATGTAAAAATAATGTCAAGACTTTTCTGTGGAGCATAAAAATTTTGTCGGGAACCACTAATGGTCCATAGACCACTGCTCTAAACAACTACTAAAAATGACGATAATATTGCTTGTTATAACTAATTATTGTTTATTTTAGAGATATGGGTCAAAGGAAATATTTCTCTTGGTGTAAATCTTTTATGGTGTCCTAACTTATATCCCAGTGGCAGAAACACCGCAACACGGTGACATAGTCGCAGACACAGAAAAACAGCTTGCGGACGGTTTTTGTCTGCACTGATAAAAAAAATTTGTCTGCAACTTTTGGATAACAATTCACTTATAAAAATTTCTGTATCAAAACTAAAACTAATACTTTTATTATTTATATTGTGTTGTGTTAAACATTGCTATAAAATATTTAATTGAATGAGATAAATTAAATGAATACAATTGTTTATACTATATCACACTTGCCAACCAATTTTAAGAAAAAAAGGGAAGATTTCTGTTGAAAAACCAGAAGATTTTATAAAAAAAGGGAAGATTCCCCCCCCCCCCTATTTGACGTAATAAACAACACAGTTTTACAATTTTAATATTTAGAAGCAATCTATAAAATCTTTATGCTATAGATTGATTATACTAAATATATAAAAGTTTTAAATGAAGTTATTCCTCTTCAACATGTAAATATCTACAAAACAGAATCTGTAAGAAATTTATATAACAAGAGACAAAAAACTTCGTTAAATTAAAGTATAAATAATTTTTTAAATAAATAGAATATGATTTTTGTGTATGTACATTAATCATACATATAAAAAAAGTAGCAGTAGCTAATTATCAGTTTCAAACGTGCATAAAACCAACTGAGTATTAATTTTCTTCAATTGATTTGGAAAAAATTTTCCTACCTGAAAAAATTATTCTTCATTTTTTCCCCCATATTTACACATTTGGTATAAATACGACATACAAATATTTAATTGAGGAAAAATAAACAGATTCATTAAATTCAGCAATAAAGATCTAAAAATAATTACATACATGAGAAATATTGAGCACTTCCATGACTTTATTGTTTCTAGAATTGATCATTGATTACAATCTGGGGTGGGGGGGGGGAGGATACAAAAATAATTACAGAGTAAGAAATATTAAACTCTTTCAACTCTACTTCTAAAATCTAATGAAAGAAGTTTAATATTAATATTATCATTTATGTTGCAGATGGATAAAGATTAGGAAATAAAAGACTTCTGCAGAACATTTGATTGCTGATCACTAGTTTGAGATAAATGAAAGGGGGGGGGGGCAAAAAATAATTACATCAGCAAGAAATATTTAACAATTCTATTTCTTTACATGTTCTAGAATCTCATAAAGCAAGTTTGAAATGAATATTGACATTTATGTTATGGATGGAAAAAGATTGGGAATCAGGAGTTTTCGTGGAACATTTGGGTTTTCTTTTTAAAACGAACGATATCCGCGACTTTTTTAAAAACGGAAGATTTTATCATCTGTCCGGAAGACCGGAAGATACGTTAAAAAACCGGAAGTCTTCCGGGAAAACCGGAAAAGTTGGCAAGTATGCTATATTGTTCTGTAGTAAAATTGTATTTGTGTATTGTTGCACGAGATCACCACTGATGTTAACCCCCCCCCCCCCTCCCCTACCATCAGCTTTCACTTTCAGACTTTTTGAGTGTAAGCCATTTTAACCTCTGATTACACGCAAATTTTGCACAGAGATTATGAAATTTCAAAAGCCTGTCACAGACAGCTACAAAACTTTCTGCCACTGGGACTTATAGTATTTATATGAGCTTAGGAGGAAACCTATAAACTGAAGAATATTGATATAAATAAAACTGTAGAATATGACAAGTTAAAAAGATGTTTGTTGAACAGATACTTTTAATTTAATCTAGAAATTAATAGCCAGATTTTAAGTGTTAAATGTACCTTTAGAATTTTTAAAAAGTGCCCTTTTATTATTAGCAGCACCCTCCCTCTTTTAAATCAAGAGGAATTTCTGATATATCTATAGAGCTATTATGCATTTACAGAAACTTTTATTAAATTATTTTTTTCATATTCTCTTTTCTAAGTATTAAATTGGTTCACTTCATACTTATTGTGAGGAAAAAATATCCAATAGTACTTACCTTATTTACTGTTTCAGAATCAGAAGAAGATATTGAGAAAACATCATCATCATTCTTTGCAATTAAAGCATTGGCCATCTGTTTTTGTTTATTGCTGTCTTCAACAATATTTTCTTTAGAACTGTTTCCTTTAGTCATTGATTTATTTTTTGTTTTATCATTCCTGTCATCTGTTGGTAATGAATTGTCTTTCTGAAACAGATTGTTTAGATATCTTTTGTATTTTTTCTTTTTTAATTGTTCCTCATCTTTTGAAAACTTATTAGAATGTTTCGTGTTCTCTTGCATATGTTTATTAGTTTCTTCTGAACTACTTGACAAACTTCTGTTACATCTTTTGAATTTTACACCACCATCATCTGCAACTTGAAGCTTAAACTTTGGAGATGTTTTCATTAGAAGTGTTTGGCTTTTTTTAATCTCAATTTTTCTGTATCCTTTCGTTGGATTTCCTGTTAGATTAACATTATCTAATTTTGTATTTTTATTTCTTTTAGATTCATTTTCATTTATAGTGAAGTCGTTTTGAATACTTAAGTCATTGCATATAACTGTGTGGTTTGGCTGTACTGGAGTTTTTCTCAAAGTAGACAGCTTTAAATCTTTTTGTTTTTTTCCTTCCATTTCAACTTCTTTACAAATTCTTTTCTTGTTTAAATCCATTATAGAGTGGCATTGTCTGTCTGTTCCTGAATGTACATTTGTATATTGTTTTAAATTTTTATCATAAGTAAGAGAGAATTTACTTTGATTTTCAGTTAAAGTATCTTTTCTTTTCTTTTCATTGCTATCTTGTTCGAGATTAAGCTCTTTTATAAGTCTGCTCCAAGGATCATTTTGTTTTTCATCTGTTAAAGATATTGAAACTTGATTATTGGCATTTATATTTCTTTCTACGTTGTCTTCCACCGAATAACTTTCAGTTATAATGCTTTCTTTTACAAAGTGCCCAGTATCATTGAAACCATATTTATACTCTCCACTGTTATATCTTGTTCTTGTGGCATTTCTGCATGATTTTTCACTTTTCTTTGAACTAGACTGTTTTAAAATGGCAACAATTTCATTTTTATAATATTGTTGATTTTCCTTTGTTACAAATGTCATATTAGAATGAAATTCTGCTTCTTCATCAATACTTATTTCATCTATCGTATCATTGAATTCCGCTTCTGTATGCATCCATTCTTTTTCAGTAAAATTATCCTATTCAGAATTAAATAAAAAATTAAATACATTATAACAAATCTTGGAGGTGGGGGGGGAGAATAAAGGAGGGACATCATATTCTTTAAAAGGAAGTAAGGTAAACAGAATTTTAATGAAATGCAAATGCAAATGAGAGATAACAATTAGTATAGAGAAAGGAAGAAATGAAAATTGTGTTAACATTTTATTCTAATTTGTCTGTGATTATAATTTAACTTCTTGATTTCATATTGAAAACTTTATGTTCTGAATTGGAAGTATTGGTCACTTTCGACTATTATTTTACAGTAGATATAAAAATTAAAAGAAACTAAAATAAAAGTAGTTATGAATATATATATATATACATACTTGCCAACCAATTTTAATAAAAAAAGGGAAGATTTTTGTTGAAAAGCCAGAAGATTTCATAAAAAAAGGGAAGATTTTTTTTTTTTTTCTATTTGATGTATAAACAATACAGTTTTACAATTTTAATATTTAGAAGCAATCTATAAAAACGTTTTACTATAGATTGATTACACTAAATATATAAAAGTTTTAAATGAAGCTTTTAAATAATGCTTCAACATATAAATATCTACAAAACAGAATCTGTAAGAAATTTATTTAACAATAGACAAAAAAACTTAGTTATGTTAAAGTATAACTAATTTTTTAAACAAATATAGAATATGATTTTTGTGTATTAGCATTAATCATACATAAAAAAAAAAAAAAGTAGCAGTAGCTAATTATCAGTTTCAAATGTGCATAAAACCAACTGAGTATTAATTTTCTTAAATTGATTTGGGAAAAATTTTCCTACCTGAAAAAATTATTCTTCATTTTTTCCCTCATGTTTACACATTTGGTATAAATATGACATACAAATATTTAATTTAATTGAGGAAAAATGAACAGATTCATTAAATTCAGCAATAAAGATCTAAAAATAATTACATATGTGGGAAATATTGAGCACTTCCATTGCTTTACTGTTTCTAGAATTGATCACAATCCGGGGAAAGGATGGGGGGGGGGGGATACAAAAATAATCACAGAGTAAGAAATATTTAAACTCTTTCAACTCTACTTCTAGAATCTAATGTAAGAACTTTAAAATTAATATTATCATTTATGTTGCAGATGGATAAAGATTAGGAAACAAAAGACTTCTGCAGAACATTTCATTGCTGATCGCTAGTTGGAGATAAATAAAGGGGGGGGGGGGCAAAAAATAATTACATCAGCAAGAAATATTTAATAATTCTATTTTTTTACATGTTCTAGAATCTCATAAAGCAAGTTTGAAATTAATATTGACATTTATGTTATGGATGGAAAAAGATTGGGAATCAGGAGTTTTCGTAGAACATTTGGGTTTATTTTTAAAACGAACGATATCCGCGACTTATTTAAAAACGGAAGATTTCATCATCTGTCCGGAAGACCGGAAGATACGTTAAAAAACCGGAAGTCTTCCGGGAAAACCGGAAAAGTTGGCAAGTATGTATATACATTTAAATATATGACCTGGAATGAATTAAAATTAAAAATAATAAATTCAAATAAAAATATTATTTTTGAATACATAAATTGATAATATTTAAGTTTTCCTGTATTTCATGCTATAGTGAAAAACATTTCAGGCTTTAATAAACACTTTTGAATTTTTTTATTACCTGATAGTTCTATCCTATGTTTCTACTTTTTTTTTTTTTTTTTTTTTTTATGAAATCAAACATAGTAACTTATCAAAAAATACTTCTGCCTGAAGAAGGTTCAAATAATAACGACAGAAAATTACTTAGTACCACAGTACCAATATGAGAGAAATATATGCAGGAAAGCAAAAAATAAATTTTATAGTTATAACATAGCACAAATCATCTTAATTTTAAATTAAAAGTTAATTGGTTTTCTTCAAACAAGCAGTTTAGAACAGTTGTGAACATATTATATGGAACCATTCATCCATCAATACTACATTGCATAAAAAAATTGACACTTTTTTGCAATTTTTCAAAACTCCATATTTGTGCAGTGTGAAATAAATTATAATTCTTTTAACATGTTTGTACTCATCAATTTTCATATTTTCAACAGACAAAAAACAAATATTTAATTATTTAGAATTTTATAGAGATGAATGCAGAAAACAAAAATAAGGCACCATTTCCACTATAATTTCCCTTAAAAAAAGTAAACAGAACTAACCAAAAACAATAATTCCTTATTTTAGATTTAAAAAAAAAAAAAAAAAAAAAGAGTAAGTGAAAACATTAATGTTTTATCCTGTCTGACCAAAAGTAAATATTAATCTTGTAGAAAATATTTGGGCTCTAGTTTTTCATAAAATCTCTGAGAATAGATGCCGATACGAAAAAACTGCCCTTCTCAAAGAATTTCTACTAATATTTAGGACAGAAATTTTATAACTAAAATATCTGTCAAATACAGATTCAGAATTTTATTGATTCAATGCCTAACAGAGTATATGACTTTATTAAAGAAAATGAAAAGAACTCCCTTTTTACTTTCTTCTATCTTCAATAGAAGAAAGTATTGGATTCGTAAAAATTTTCGATTTCGGGTTTTTGATGGATTTACACGTTTTGAGAGCTGTAGAACACGATTTGACCATTTTTAGAAAATGTCTGTCTGTGTGCGTGTGTGTGACAAAATTTTGTGGCAACTGTATCTCTGGAACTACTGCACATAATTTCATACAAATTGGTATGTAGTTGCACCTTGACATAAATTAGTGCCTATCAACTTTTGGTAAAAATCGTCTTACAGGTTGCGTTGCCATCCCGCTTTTTCTAAATTTTTAACAGGGTGATATAGGGCCAAAATTTTCAAGATGGGTATCTTTCGAAAGGTCTCGTCAGTACCTTTAAAAAGAATTTGGTTGAATTATAAATTTGTGATAATTTAAAACAAAGTTATCGATTTTTTTTACTTTTTACGAAAAAAAACTTAGAAAAAAAATCTTTTTTTTTTTTTCTCTCCCCTTAATTTTATTAAACTCCCACGGTTTCCGTGTTTTGACAAACTTTAACAAATTTTCACATTTTACCCAAAATTTTGTCAAAGTCCCACTTTTTTTTTTTTAATCTCTCCTTTAATTCTATCAAACTCCCACGGTTTTCGTGTTCTGACAAACTTAAACAAATTTTTGCAATTTTCCCCCAGTTTTATCAAAGTCCCACGGTTTCCGCGTTTTGACAAACTTAGAATAATTTTCACATTTTACCCAAAATTTTGTCAAAGTCCCACTTTTTTTTTTTTTTATTATTATTGTTACTGAGTGAATTTGTATAGGAAAATATAGAAGAAAGTCTCGTGGTGGCCACAACATACTAGTTAAGAAAGTTTTAGTTTAGATAGAAGATGTGTATCCTTTTTAAAAGGAAATTATGGTGCAAATATGTAACATTTTTGTTTTCTGAATTTTTTCTCTTTATAACTCAAAATAATTGAATATGTGTAATTTTTTAAATTATAATTACAGAGACTAGGGAGTATAATTATATCCAAGAAATCAATTTTATATCTCATACTACAAAAATAAAGGACTGGACTTTAAAAAGATTAGAAATAAAGGTTTGCCTTTTTATTTTTACTTTCTTCTATATTCAATAGAAGAAAGTATTGGATTTGTAAAAATTTTCGACCTTGGGTTTTTGATGGATTTACACGTTTTGAGAGCTGTAGAACACGATTTGACCATTTTTAGAAAATGTGTATGTGTGTGTGACAAAATTTTGTGGCAACTGTATCTCAGAAACTACCGCACAGAATTTTATACAAATTGATATTTAGTTACACATTGACATAAATTAGTGCCTATCAACTTTTGATAAAAATTGTCCAACAGCTTGCGTTGCCATCCCACTTTTCTAAATTTTTAACATGGTGGTATAGGACAAAATTTTGTATACATGTACATAAAGAGAATTATTTTTTTAATAATCATTATGAAATTTAAAAGAATTATTTGTAATAGACATCGTATACTGAGAAAAAAAAAAAAATTGTGTATGTAGGAGCCTTGCCTCGCCTCGCCTCTCCCCCTGGGGGGGGGAAGTCCCCCCTCGAGGGGAGTAAATTTTCATGATGGATATCTTTCAAAAGAGCTTACCAATATTTTTAAATCGAATGGTCGAACCATCGAACTGCGATAATTTAAAATAAAGTTATGAATTTCTTTCATTAAAAAAAAAAAAAAAAAAAAAAAAAATGTTTTTTTATGTAATATTGAGAATAAAATTTGACTTTTTTAGGATATTTAGTGTTCTTCTTCTGTACTACTTCTCTAATATGAAAATCATCTGCATTATCATGGAACTTTTTAAAATAATAATTTTAATAAATTATTTTTAGTGGGTGAATTTGTACAGGAAAATATCAAAAAGTCATTTGGTGACCACAACATAACAGTTTTTTTTTTTTTTTTTAATATGCAGTGTAAGCTGGTTATGAAGCAACCAAAACTGGTTGAATTGTTTGTTTTATTTTTCATAAGTAGTCTGACTTTATCTGTAATTTAACATCAAATCACATCTTATTTCACTAGAAAGAAAACTTGCATTACAGAAAATTCTGCCACCAAGTAAAATGACAACAGATTAATGTTCATATTTGGGAAGCTAAATCAGAACATTAACCTCAAATATACACTTAATAAATTATATTAAGTATATATTTGACTAATGTTATTAAATTTCATATTCTTTAATTTATTTTGAGCACTTCAGCCAATTTTCAGAAACATTAAGTTTTTTTTCACATTTATATGAATTCTTAAGCTGTACAGTGTAAAATGTGATGGGAAGATCACGTATGATTTTTACTTCCATTACCCTACTACCGCAAGTAATGGAAGTATTGTATTTGATCCAAAAATTCTATATCGAGATTTCACCTGATTTACATGTTTTAAGGTCCCCCGAGTCCAAAAGAGTGGTTTTTATCAATTGGTCAGTGTGTGTATGTATGTGTGGAATCTTCTGGCTATCATATCTCTGAAACTAATGAAGATAGAACTACAAAACTTCAGAATTGAGACGAGTCTGATGTACAGATGAATTTTCCAAATTTTGGTGGAAATTAAAAAATGGAAGTGGAAGTCCGTATCTCAAAAACGGCTCTAACGATTTTCTTCAAATTTGCTGTATAAACACTCTATTAGATGTCCTTTTGAATGATATAGTTGGTTAGCCCAGGAAAACTGGCAGGCATCCTGTATAAATAGCTCAATTTCAGGTCTCACAAGCACGTTCCTTTAAAAATGGCTGTACAGATTTTTTTTTCAAACTCACCATATTAACTCACTTTTAAATATCCTTTTGTATGTAATTATTGTTTTCTGGTCAATAAATGAGTTTTGGTAAGTAAAAGTTGCTATCTCAAAAACGGCTCTAACGATTTTCTTGAAAATTGTTATACAAATCCATTCCTTTCTCAGGTATCAGTTTATTAGAAAAATTTAACAGTCATCCTGTTTAGGTAAGTCTGTTTTAGATCTCGGGAATTGGTGTTTCAAAAAATAACTCTACATTTTTTTTTTCTTTTTCTTTTTTTTTAACTCGCTATATGTAAGCTTCGTTTTATATGTCTTTATATGTGTATAAAGTTTCTCTTACCGGAAAAATTTTAGGTTTCTACTTATTTAGGTCCCTTTTATATCTTCTGATCACATTATCTCCAAAAAATGCATATAATATGTGTAATAGTGAGTAATGGAAGTCGTGTGGTTGTTTCACACCAGATTTTTTATACATTTAGTCTTTGATGATATAAGTGTGGCTTTTATTTCGAAAATTAAATCATCTTTAATTTATATCAACTTTTTTCAAGTGAATATGAATGAGATTTAAATTTTAATGAATTTTTAATTCAATTTTCCCATTTGGGAACAAGGTTAAGTCTTCACATTATTTAGATTACAAAATAAAATTAACTTTTAAGATATATATATATATATATATATATATATATATAACATACACTTTTATGGCATAGCTGCTAATATTTTAAAATTTCTAAATATGATTTTATCACCATTATTTTTTAATAGAAATCTCCTTTATGAACTTTTTACACTGTTTTCCTGAAAAATTCAAGAGAGCTGGCAAACGAAATTTCATATGTTAGTTGTGTAAAACTGAATCACATAATGGGTATTCATTCTTTTGCTTTAAGATGAAAATAAATTATATGATGCCTATTTCTTTTAATGTATTTGCTAAAATAATAATAATAATATATATATATATATATATATATTTTAGATTGATATTTTCTTAATTTTTTGTAATTATGAACTTGGAAATTTACATTTTTTTTTGCTTTACAACCATTTCTTTACAAACTAGTTGGCAGAGATAAACACTACTTATTTCCCTTTATATATTCTCATAAATTTCTACTATTGGTCAGTCATACTATAGTCATGATAAGAGCAATAAACTTAATTGGTGAACAACTCAAATAAAAAACTGAAATTCCTCATTATTAGGCTGCCCATCCTCCTTCACACCAATTCACACCACTCATTAGAATGTAAAAAACTAGGGGGAAAGATTCAAAAATCCATAGAAAAACGAGAAAAAAAAAGTAAAAAATCCATTGAAAATAGCATGGGATGAAAACGAAAAAACTCACAATCACAAGTGTGTTGGGGAAAAGAAAAAAGGATAACACTGGAAGAAATATAAGATTAAAATAGACTGCCTATTATAAATCTTATCCTAATTTGCTGTGTAATTTTATTAGATCAGATTAAAAGTTTAGCTTCTTTTTATGAAATTCTATGCTATTTCCCATGGAATAAACTCCATAATACAAATTTATGCGAAATGTTGCTTTATTCTGCCATGTTGTGAATTTTTTTAATTTCAAATAATTTGCAAATTAAATGTAGAATTTTGATATTTTATAATGTTCATGCCAGTGTCAAAAATAATATGTTAAAACTAGTTTGACATATTTATGATGATATTTATGATCTTACTGCACCTTTATATGAAAATTTCTCCTATTCTGCCATGCCTAGAAAACCTTAATTTTGAATTATTTACAAAATATTCAAATAGAGTTTTCAAAACTTCGTAGGGTTCTGGCTAGTATCAAATATTTTAAAATAAATTCAACTTCTTTACAATAATAGAATCTTCAGATAATGTCTACATTGCTTAACAAATCTATGACTAACTAATAGTGGATACCACATTGATTTTTTTTTCTGCAATAAGTAATTCCTCATTTCTTAAAATGTCCAAAAAAGCTCATGAACTTTCTGGACTAGTATAGTTCCCCACACTATGAATAACTAAAATGCAAAAACGAGTTGAGAATAATAATTATTGAACTTGATTTGAAAAAAATAAAAAAAATAGTTGGCATGTATAGAGTTAAGATGTAGCATGTATAGTATTAAGTTTTAGTAGAAGTTATAGAATAGAAACAAACTCTCTAGATAATACATTGTTTTAAACATAGCATGATTATATATGTAATTTATAGAAATAAAAACTTACTTTTGGTGCTATAAAATCTGCTGTACATCTGTCCATTGCAGCTATAGTTTTTTCTATTATGTTTTTAGATTTATATGGAACAATTTCATTGGATTTTATATTGTTATCTGGCATTTCTAGTTGTCTAAATTCTGCATTTGGTTTTCTATATTTTTTATCATATTTATTTCTAGTAGTTGGCATATTAATAGTTTGCATAACTGATTTCTCTGGTATTGAATAGTATAAGTCTGTATCTTCCATATTTGTTTTTCTGGCTGATGGTTCCTTGAACGATATATCTTTTGTAACATTATTTGTAGAGGATAAAATATTTGACTCTCCAAGTAGTTCTTTTTCTAACATGTCCCAAGTCCTTTTCTTAGATCGTGTTATTACTCCATAATCTATAGTATTTACTGTATTATTTTTGCTTGGCGTGGTTTTATCAATGATTTTACTACATTCAGATAGCTTATCTGATCTTTTATTTTGTTGTTTCTTTGGTACTTTTTTTATACTTTGTTGATGACATTCATATACATCATTTTCTTCTACAGAAAACTCCATTTCATCAGGATTTGAAACATTTTCTTTTGGTGTTATACTATCTATTTTTAATTGGCACTTCTCTTTTTTGTGGCATATATCAAATATATCTTCAAAATTACTTTTGCATTTTTTATGACTTTGAGTTATTTTTTTACTTTCACTTTTTTCTGCTTTTTGAAAGCAAGCTGCAAAAGGTTCTAATGAATCACTTTCTCTGATGTTTTTATTATGAAGTTTATCTTTTACAATCTTATTATCCGATTTATATTTTGAAGGGATTTCTTTATCTATTATAAATATGCTGTTAAAACTATCTTCAATAGCTTTAAAATTTGAATCGAAATTTGAATTATCTAACTCAATTTCTTCACAACTATCAGCATTTTCTAGTTTTTCTATTTCTTTAATCTTTTTCGACGCAACTAAACTACTGTTACGTAAATTTCTAGACTTTTTTAAAGTTGTAGTCATGCATGAAAAGCCTTTAAATATGTCCTCATTTTTGTGTTTTTTTGTTCTTGTTATATTACTTTTTGTTTTGTTATTTTTGTTATTTTTCTCCTTCATATCATAATTGTCTAGAATTATAATGTCTTTATCATTATATCTAGGCTGATTGTTTGCTTTTGAGTATTTGTTTTGTGATCTAGATTTAGGTTTTAAATCATAATTATTTAATGTATCCAACGTTATATCAATTATTTCATTTTTAGTTTCCTCTGTCATCTTTCTTGTCTTTTTAGAACTATCAGTTTGCTTTTCTAAGTTTTTTCTTTTTAATTGATTTAATGAATTATCAGTTAAATCAACAAAATAATTGCTTTCATTATAATTTTTTGCTCTCTTATTTTGATTATTTGCTTTTGAATCTTTGTTTTCTGATCTAGATTTAGGTTTTAAGCTATAGTTATGTAATGTATCTGGTATTGTATCAGTTACTTCATCACTAGTTTTCTCTATCATTCTTCTTTTAGATCTTTCTGGCTGCTTCTCTGAGTCTTTTTCTTTTAAATAATTCAGTGAATTATCAATTGAATCTACAAAATGTTTATCATCATTGTAATTGAATAAATTACCTATTCTCTTATTTTTCACACTTTTTTGTGTATTCTTCCTGTATTTTTCTTCGTTATTAAATACACCTCCTTTCTTTAACTGCTTTTCTTTTATATTTTTTCCATCTTCAATCATTGTTGAAGTTTTTTGTGGTTGAAATAAACTTATATCAAATGATCCATTAAAAAAATCTTCAATTATAGTATCAGATACATCATTTTTCTTTTGAGTAGTTTGATTAAAAGCTCTTTCATTATTTTCTGTTTTCTCTTGAGAAAATATTTTGCTTTCATGTTTTATTTTATCAAAATTTAAATCTGTATGTTTAATTGAATTTTGCTTATAACTGCTTTCTGTTTCTATGTTAGAGTTGTCTGCTTCAACGCTTAAAGAATTGGGGATGTTTGTTTTTGCTACTTGATGGTCGCTTTTCTCTGCTTCTTTATTGATTTCAGAAATAAAATCATCATACTTATTCATGTAATCAATAGCATTTTTTTCATTGTAAGCTGTAGCTTGTATAATAATAGGCCTTTTCTTTATTTCTATATCATTTTCAGAAATACTTTCTTTATCAGAGGTACTTTGAGCAGAACTTTTAGTACTATTACATATATCTTTATTTTGTACTGGAAATCTACTTTGAAGAATTTCTTCATCAGTGCTTGAATTACCTGATACAGCACTTTCATTAAGAGCAGAATGAATACTTTTTCGATCAGATTCTTTTTTTGAATTTGGGGAAAATTCTGATTGCACCATTTCTTTAACACTTTCGTGCACACATTCTTTATTTAAAATTTTATTACTTGCCTTAGCATATGCTTCTATTTTACTTAAGTCTGTATTTTCATTCTGAGTGTCTTTATGTACAACATTATATTCTGCATCAATTTCATCTGGTGTACAAAAGTAATTATCTTTACTTTCCTTGAGCAAATAGGCATCTTTGACACAATCGTCTTGATCAATATTTGTTTCACACTTGTTCTGTGATACTTTATCTAAAATGGTGTTAAGAGCATTAAGGGATTCTGTAGTTTCTTCCATGTTAAGGCACTTACCAGTAATTTTTGGTGATCTGTAACTCCAAGAGCACTTGCTATTTAACAGTTTATCAAATTTATCATCCTGCTTAGTACCAATGATTTTTTGTGTCCAATGTCTATTGTAGTTTATATTTAGCTGATTCTTTTTATCTCTTAAAGTACTACTGCTACTTTCTTCACTTGTGGTGCGATAGCGAATATATAATTCTTTATTAAAACTCACTCGTCTACTCCCTTCCTTTTTAGATGAATGTCTTGAAGTATTGCTGTTTAAAAAAAATAATAAAGAAAAAAAGTTAAATGGGTATATACATGTATACATACAAAATGAAACGCAGATAAGTGAATAATTATTTTTCTCTTCATATTACTTTAAAATTCATTAGAAAGAATTAATAATAAGATAAAGATACTTAAAATATAAATATATATATAAAAAATTCAATCATCAAAACTTTGGGAATTTTAATAAAAGTACACTTTTCTTAAAATTTCGATTTAATAGTCAGTTTTTTGAAGTAAATAATCTGGTATGTTACTCACACGACTTTCTCTTACCCTGAAACTTAATACTATAAATACAGGTTGGAGATTAAGAGATAAGATGAGTACTGTTATTTAAACCTATGTTAAATAATTCAAATTAGGCTTCGGAAGAGTTTTATATGATAATTAGTTCTGTGTGAGGGGGGCTACCGCCCCCCTCAACCCCCCGTTTCATTAATGCACCTACATTTATATAGAATTCAATTTTGTTATTAAAATTAAAAGTATACTTAAAATTATACAGACAATTTTGACACGCAACGTTCATTGAAACTTATCAATCTTGATCAAACTTTTCCAGCAACAAACTTAGATTAACTTCAAAATACAATATTTGGATCTCCTAAAATTATTCGTTTTTAAGTTATTTTAAGAGTAGTATAATACTAAAAAAAAAAAAAAAAAAAGTTGAATTTGTTCTCAATATTACATTACAGGGCATTTAGCACACCTCCCTAAAAAAATTAGGGACTTTAGAGACCAAAATTGAAACAAGTCCTTCTGACTTATTCGGAAGGGAAGGTTCTTTTTCCCTATCAAATGGCCGTCATTTTGTTTTAAAACGGCGGCTACAAATTATTAATGCACTTGGTAGAAATATTGATGTAGGCTATGCAGATATGGAGTTTTAAGCAAATCGGTTCATAAATACCTTTTTATGTGAATTTAAAATTTTCAAGTGGCCGGCGCTCGGAAGCAAAATGGTGAGTTAAGTTGACAAATATATGAAATGTATTTGTGAGATAAGTCTACTGTACACATATAGTTCGAATTAATTCAAAATCTTAAAAGTCATCGTGTTGAAAAATTAAGTGGCTGCCACTTCGATCAAAATGGGAGAAAAAGTTGCTCATCTAAGATATCGTTGTAAATTTGAAAATAATTTTTTTTTTGTAGAAATTCTTTCAAAGAGGCTTAGTAAGTTGATGAAATGTCAGTTTTCTGCATTTCTAGTTTGTTTTAGCATTAAAATAGCCTAATTTTTCCTTAAAAACGCATTAAAAAGATCCAGTAACGCAGGTAATGGATTTGGCGCCAAATTTGGCGACTTTTGGCGAGAAAATACTTATTATCGATATACCAAAGATGGACGCAATAACGTGATTGGTTCACGAGTTACGTGAATTTTCAGATTTTTGTTGTTTGAATGATAAATCCATTTTTCAACTTTGATCAACGAGATATATAAAGTAGAGTGATAAATGGTAACCCTTGAGAAGGTCCAAGATGAGTCATGTGACATGCTCTCCTTGCACCTGCGTATTCGGCGGTTCCCTTGGTAACAGCTTATTTTCAGTAAATTTCTATGGCAACGGTTTGGAGATTGTTCATTGTTTTTGTTTACTTATGTAGTTTAATATTCTTTTGTTCTAAATCATTTTGATTTTGATTTTACTTCTTTTTTATTTCGTGTAGTTGAACTTTAACCGACAAAATGCTTAAAAATAGTTGAAAAATTATTATTTGTTGTTAAATTTAGCTCTTTAAAAGTTTAAATTTTCTTTTATAAACACTTTTAAACTTTGTTGGAAACGATGAAAAAAAAGGTATTTATTATTTATTAAAATGTGAAATATGTGTAAAATTATTTTAAAAATAATTTACTTCGATCATAGGATCATCGTAATAATAATGATAATTTGTCGAACTGATATTTTAAATGCCAAAATAGTGATAAAGGGCCAAACACAGCAACCTATTGGAGCATGTCACGTGATTCATCTTGAACCACGGAAAGCTAATCCTTCATCCATTGAATCAGCTCTCTAATATAAGCAGGGCTCGATCCAGGTTTTAAATTTTGGGTCCCCTTTTTGTGAAAAACAAAATATTTTTGTGAAATTTCTAATTATTTTTGTGAAATATATATATATATATACATGCATACATACATACATACATACATACACACACTATATCGTGTATAAAACCTTCCAATTTTAACAATCAATCTAAATAATGTTTAATATCAAATTAACATAGTTTCACTGAACCAATTACAGTGAAACCTCTCAAGTTGGACACCCCTATAAGTTGGACACCCCTCTAAGTTGGACGCTTTTTCTCGGAACGGAATGTATCCATTAACATTATGTCTAACCCCTATAAGTTGGACACTTTTTCTTGGAACCGTAGGTGTCCAACTTAGAGAGGTTTTACTGTAATTAAAAATACAGAAAACATGGAAACATTTTATAAAAAGATCGCTTTTGTGTAAAACAAATCTTGTGAAGGGCTCATTTCATAAATTTGAATTTTGTGAAAGGTCCTTCTTTATGGATTTTAATTTTGTGAAGGGTCCTCTTTTATGGATTTTAATTTTGTGAAGGGTCCCCTTTTAGGGTGTGGAATTTTGTGAAGGGGCAGCAAAGAGGACCCAGTTTTTGCCTGGATCGACCCCTGATAAGGTAAAGACACCAGTGCTCGTCACCCCTAAAATCTCCACCAGTAGTCGTCACCCTCTTAAAAGAAGTGTTAAAATAACCGTTTTATAACCTGTATGAATTTGAATCTACCCGCATAAGATTCTCCAAAGCTTTCTGCTTCTTATGACATAAAAAGTTCGATTTCAACTATTGGGGAAGAGTAGGGACAAACAAAATAAGGGAAGTATACGTTAAATTAGAATTGAATTGAGTCAAAGTAAAGCAAATGTTTATTGAAATTTTATTTATTTTTTTCCGACTGAGTGAAAATAATGCCTGGACCGGGAATCGAACCCCGGATCTTTGACTTACAAGGTCAATGCTCTACCACTGAGCTATCCAGGCCGACATCCCGGTCTGCATTACTCACTCAGACAACCTTTTAGGCAGAAACATCTCTGGTCTATCATTTAGATAGCTCAACAGAAAATAAGCCGCAGGTAAAGGAAAACACCATTAAACAATGGGAGAGAAATACAATTTTTTATTAAAATCACACAATTAACTGTGGAAGAAAAACATATTTATTGAAATTTTATTTTTCCGACTGAGTGAAAATATTATTTTCACTCAGTCGGAAAAATAAAATTTCCTAAAAGGTTGTCTGAGTGAGTAATGCAGACCGGGATGTCGGCCTGGATAGCTCAGTGGTAGAGCATTGACCTTGTAAGTCAAAGATCCGGGGTTCGATTCCCGGTCCAGGCATTATTTTCACTCAGTCGGAAAAATAAAATTTCAATAAATATGTATTTCTTCCACAGTTAATTGTGTGATTTTAATAAAAAATTGTAAAGCAAATGATTAAGGGAATAGATATGCATTTCTTGATATATTTTGTTGTTCGCTGCTTTTGACATTGCTCATAAAGCATTGTATGTAATGCTTATGAAATGCAGAATACGATTTATGTGCAACTTTTTAAAATTTGACATAATATAAAGGTTTTTAAGGTATGACGACTACTGGTGCATATTTTGCACGTTTTACCAGTACTTGTCACCCCTGACGAACACTGGTGTTTTAACATTTTTAATAACTGGGTAACGTTTTTGATGAAAAATACTATATTTTCGTTTAGAATTATGATGGTATAATTTTTACTTTAATTTGACTATCGGCACCAGTAGTCGTCAGGGGTATTCGTAAATGTAAACAAATGTATTTTAACCTCAAGAACGGGAACTTTATTGTACTTGTAACTTTTGTATAGCTTGTTTAAATAAAGTCAGTCATGGTACCTTTAATTCACTATGACTGACTTTAAACCACCTAAAATTTTCCATATTATTTTGCTGGAAAAATTAAACAATGGCACATAAACATATTTAGTTATAAAGCGCTTTATCTAGTTTTCTGTTATATTTTAGAAAATCAGACATGATTACTCAATACATCTGTCTAATGTATTTTAAATTTTTATGATGTCATGGTTTTGCGAAGATGTATTTAAGTGATGTTTAAGTTTTTTATTGACCGTGATAATTTAATTTTCATTCATATATATATTTCGAAAATGATAAAATACAAAGGCTTAATTTCATAGTTAGCATGACTGTGAGTCGGTTCAATATTATGTTAAGGCTTTTTTGTTATGTTAGATGCAGGTGAATAACAACTTATATAGAAAATATTAAACATTAAAAACATTTCTTAAGCAAGTTTTCTGTTTATACATTATATGAATTATGTAAGATAAACAAATAGTTAAAATGTTGATAAAAATTACCCTGTTGACTGTTGTTCTTAAATAATTAAAACTTCAAGATAATATTTGATAACATTAATTAACATTAACATTTGATAACATTAATATCCATAATATTTGATAACATTAGCTTGATGTGTAGAATAATACTAGCAAGCTTTGCCACCTTCGCTGGTCCCTATATTTAAATAAAATAGGAAAAATCCCTATCATTATCAAAAATTAAAAAAAAAAAAAAAAAAAAAAACTTTGAAATCAGTCGAAACCGCAGTTAATGTTCCCGCTGGCTTTTCTAATAGCTTTCCGTCCCGCAATATGATGATTGGCTTCTACTGCCTTCGGCATAGAGTTAACCGCTTTTATCCCCCCCTCTCCCACGGGTAAATTTAGAATTTTAACGAAATATTATCAAATTCCATATTCCGTACTTTTAACCAATACCCAGACGTCAAAACTCGCCTTTCTGAGTTAATTTGGAGTAGAGCTAAGGTTAAAAACGTGTTTTTTGTCCGCCCGGCCGAGGGAAGAGGGGAAGGGTAATTTTGCAAAATCGCCTTATAATGCGTCTAAGGTACACACACACAACCAACCAACGCATAAAAAAAATCCCCTTCCGAAAATAATTTGCAACAGAGTTGAGCTTGAAAACATATATATATATATATTTTTGTCCCACCCTCACATAGACGAAAGATCTTCTCAAAATCTCTTTATACTAGGTGTTGGATGCATATGACCAACTCACACATCAGAAATTGCCTTTGTAAGATTATTTAGAGCAGAGTTATGCGTAGAAATACGTTTTTGCTACCCTTTCTCAAAATTTGGTCGGAAAAAATTACGCAAAATACCTTTACAGTATTTTTGGGTACGCATAACCAATCAACGCATCAAAAAATTGCTTTCCTGATATAATTTGTCCTGATATAATTTGGAGAATAATTACTCTTGAAAACGTGTTTTTGAATCCACCCCACACTGAATGAGGAAGAAGAGGCGAAGGATTTCTCAAAATTCCTTTATAGTATGTGTTAGGTACGCATAATCAACCCATACGTTTAAAAAAAAGTAATTGCAATACAAAAATAATTTTTTATATACCGTGTTTTAAATTTTTCTGTCGAATCATATAAATGCTATTGAAGGCAGCGAGAACCTGAAACAATTGGCTAAAAGTAATTTAAAAATGCATCGTGACTGTGTTCTGAGCTATTCTGAAAATTTCAAAAGTCTAGGTAGTCGGGTAGATTGATGATCGGGACGAGTATATGATTGATGAATCATATAAACGCTACTGAAGGCAGCGAGGATCCAAAACAATTGTCTAAAAGTATTAAATGCATTGTTATCGTGTTTTGAGCTATTCTAAAAGTTTCAAATGTCTAGCTAGTCGAGAAGTTAGTTAAATAAATTTTCTGTTGAATCATGTGAACGCTACCGAAGGCAGCGGGGACCCGAAACAGTTTGCTAAAAATATTTAAAAAATGCATTGTCACCGTGTTTTGAGCTATTCTGAAAGTTTCAAATGTCTAACTAGTCGGGAAAAAAGTTAAATAAATTTTCTGTTGAACCATATAAACGCTGCCGAAGGCAGCAGTGACTCGAAACAATTGGCTAAAAATATTTTAAAAATTCATTGTTACCGTCTTCTGAGCTTTTCTGAAAGTTTCAAATGTCAAGCTAGTCGAGAAATCAGTTAAAAATCGATTGCAAGATTTGTACTGATAACGCTGCCGAAGGCTGCAGGGACCCGGAGTAGTTGGCTAAAAGTATTTAAAAAATGCATTTTCATCGTGTTCTGAATTATTCTGAAAGTTTCAAATGTCTAGGTAGTCGGGAAGTTAGTTAAAAATCAATTGTAAGATTTGTACTGGACAAACAAACAAGAATACGCGTTAATAAAAAGCATGGTAAAATCAATCTTACTGCGATAATTTGGAACAAAGTCACCTTAAAAACGAGATTATTACCCCCTCCCCTGCTACTTACCCTCTGCTTTAAGTAAAGATATTTTTGAGAACGAATAAAATTTTGAAAACTTTTCTTAAAAGCAAAGAATTTTCAAATTATTTCGCATATGAATTTGTTTTATTCGCAATATTTTGAATTTTACCATTTAATGTTTTGTGTTTTAAACCCTAAGAATGGATTTGGGTTCTAAATATGTTCCAAAGATATTCTGTTTCAATAATATTCTGTTAATTTTGCAAAAACGCAATTAAAATCAAACTATTGAGCAAACTGTTGCGTTTTATTTACATGACGACCACTGGTGCAATCACCTGACGACTACTGGTGAAACGCAGTTTTCAAGTGACGAGCACTGGTGCATTTTTATAGGTTCAATTTTTATTTTTATTTTAAAAATTGGCTTAACGTATTGAAAAAATGAAAGTGTCTAACAACAACTAGAAGAATGAATGTATAAAATAGACCAAAGTATAATATTGATACATAAATTCCACATGAATGCCACGCGAAAAAAACAAACATTTTAAAAATAAGGCCTTAAGAGTGACGAGCACTGGTGTCGTTACCTTATATATCTCGTTGACTTTGATTTGAATTGATTAAGTATTTCTAAAGTTACCGTGCTAACAAATTTTCAAGTGGCCGCCAGTTGGAAACAATACAGTGGAACAAGTTGCCCAGCAAACACATCCAAGATATTTGAAGCTTAGGTTCACGGTCCAACTGTGGTTTAAATTAGAGTCGTGTTTCAAAAGTTATTTTCAAATGGCAGTCTAAGTGGCTGCGACTTGGAAACAAAAGGGCAAAACCAACTTGCCCAGCGAAATCATCCAGTATATTTGTATGATAAGTTCATTGTCCAGTTCTTGTTTAAATTAAATCAGTATTTTAAAAATTATCGTCATAAAAAAATTTCAGGTGGCACCACTTGGAAAAAAAAAGTGGAGTGAAATGCCTAGCGAACTTATCTGAGATATTTGAATGATAAATCCACTACCCAAATTTTATGCGAATTGATTCTGTATTACTAAAGTCCAATAATTACTAACTAGTCCAATAATTACTAAATAATGACAAATTTTCAAGTGGCCGCCACTTGGAAATAAAATTGCGGATCAAGTCACCAAGTGAACTTATCCTAGATATTTGAACCATAAGTTCACTATCCAACTTTTTTTTTGAATCAGTTTAGTATTTTAAAAGTTATCGTGATGGCATATTTTCAAGTGGCAGTGTGATTTCAAGTGGCTGAAACTTAGAAACAAGATGTCGTACAAGTAGCCCAGTGAAAACATTCAAGATAATTATATGATAATATCACTGTCAAAATTTGGTTCGATTTGGAGTAGTATTTCAGAAGTTATCGTGATTTTAAATTTTCAAGTGGGAGCCTGATTTCAAGTGGCCCCGCTTAACTTAAGATATCGGATATAGTTTAATAATAAACTTCATTGAGATCCTTATGTGGTCTGTATTTACATCAAAATTCAAACAATTTCGGAATATGCTTTTTACAATTTAAATTTGAAATTTTCAAGTGGTCTCCACTTGAAAGAAAATGGTGGAGCAACTTCGTTAACAAACTCATCTAAGATATTTATAAGATAAGTTAAGACACTGTCCAAATTTGGTTCCATTTGGAATATTATTTCGGAAGTTATCATGGTTTTAAATTTTCAAGTGGTAGCCTAATTTCAAGTGGTCCCGCTTAACTTAAGATATCCGCCACTTTATTAAAAATGGCGGATAAAGTTCATTAATAAAGTTATTTGAGACATTTGTAAAATCTATGTATACATCAAAAAAAAAAAAAAAAAAATCGGAATACGCTTTTTGCAATTTGAATTTGAAATTTTCAAGTGGGCTCCACTTGAAAACAAAATGGCGGAGCAACTTGGTTGACAAACTCATCTAAGTTATTTATAAGATAAGTTAAGACACTGTCCAAATTTGGTTTGATTTGGAGTATTATTTCAGAAGTTATTGTGATTTTAAATTTTCAAGTGGTAGCGTTATTTCAAGTGGCCCCACTTAACTTAAGATATCTACCACTTTATTAAAAATGACGGATAAATTTCATTAATAAACTTCATTGAGACCCTTATGTGGTCTATATTTACATCAAATTTCAAACAAATTCGGAATACATTCTTTACAATTTGAATTTTTCAAGTGGTCTCCACTTGACAAGAAAATGGCGGAGCAACTTGGTTAATAAACCCATCTAAGATATTTATACGATAAGTTAAGACACTGTCTAAATTTGGTTCGATTTGGAGTATTATTTCGGAAGTTATAGTGATTTTAAATTTTCAAGTGGTAGCCTGATTTCAAGTGGTCCCGCTTAACTTTAATATCTGTCACTTTATTAAAAATGACGGATAAACTTCATTGAGACCCTTATGTGGCCTGTATTTACAACAAAATTCAAGCAAATCTTGCTTTAAATATGCTTTTTACAATGTCGGTTTGAAATTTTCAAGTGGCTGCCACTTAAAAACTAAAAGTCGGAGCAACTTGGTTAACGAACTCATCCAAGATATTTATAAGATCAATTGGCTGTAGAAATTTGGTTCGATTTGGAGTAATATTTTGGGAGTTATCATGATGACAAAATTTTCATTATAGATAGATAAACGAAGTGATTGCAATAGGATAGGTCGATTTCTAAAGAAATCAATCTAAAGATAGGGACTTAAGAGACCTATTTATTTTACGCATAAATATAAATAATACATATAGACACAATCATATATTTTTTTAAATAATCCCCTACCACGTGTAAAACAAGTGTAATACCCAAATTCAAATAAAATATATACAGCCAGTTAAAAAGAATTCATATTCTTTTGGTTTTATTGAATACCTTAAGACATAGGCATAGAGTTAAATCGGACGATGGGACTTAGGCCCTTCCAATAATTAATAAGATGAGCTGACTCTTTAATCATGCAAAGTGAAAAGTTTCATATTTCACATTTAAAGCTATGTTCGACATTTTGAATATATACATTTTTACTTTCCGAACACTATAGTGAGGAAAGTATTGTAATCATGTCAAAAATCCGAATTCGAGATTTTGATGTTTCTATACGTTTTGAGGTCCCCTGAGTCCGTTTTCACTATTTTTACGATGATGTATGTATGTGTGTGTGGATGTATGTATGTGTGTGTGTGTGTATGTGTGTATGTGTGTATGTCTGTGGGTGAACACGCTAGCGTCTAAACGCTTCGTTCGATTAACCTGAAAGTTAGTACGCATATTGTAAGTCACCATAGTACGAACCCTATAGATTTTGGTGAATCTAGCACTTATAGTTTTTTTACAGGGACACAAAGAAAAATTCTTTATCATTATGGCCTATGGGAGCAAAATCTTAAAAGTGCGATAGCATCTAAACGCCTTATTCAATTGAGCAAAAATTTTATACACATATTATAGATCACAAATACTCAATCTGTATAGATTTTGGAGAATCTAGCACTTATAGTTTTTTTACAGGGACACAAAGAAAAATTCTTTATCATTATGCCTATGGGGCCAAATTTTTAAAAATGTGATAGTGTCTAAACGCCTTATTAATCCGAGCAAAAAAATTTTACACATGTTATAGATCACAGTTGAACTAACTGTATAGATTTTGGTGAATCTAGCACTTACAGTTTTTTTACAGGGACACAAAGAAAAATTCTTTATCATTATGGCCTATGGGACTAAATTTTTAAAAGTACGATAGCATCTAAACGCCTTATTGAATTCAGCTGAAAATTTATATGAGTATTATAAATCACTGTTGCACTAACTATAAGCATTTTGGTGAATCTAACTTTTATAGGTTTTTACAGGGACACAACGAAAATTTCTTTGTCATTATGATCTATGGGCTCAAAGTTCAGTAGCGTTAAATAAAACAACGTGTAATAGATGGAGAAAAATACTCAAACACTCTATTATGGTTTTCTCTCTTTTGTTTGTTTAACAACTACTCTTTCTTTACTTTATCTACAAAACTGTTAATTACTCAATGTTCGGAAAGTCGAGTGGAGTCACTCCAGATTTTTTTCCCCATCAATTAATCGTCCTCGAAATGTATCATTCTATGTGTGGGTAGGCAGAAGGTACAATTGTTTTTAGTTCCCCATCATACTATAGGTATGGGGAACTTAGGTAATCGTGAAAAATTTCGCCCTCGGTCTTTTGACTTTTTTATACGTTTTCAGGTATGAGGAATCCGAAAATGACAAAATTTGTATTGTTTCCGTCTGTAGGGTGTCTGTCAGTGTGTCAGTCCGTTAGTGTGTTAGTCCATTAGTTTGTTAGTCTGTTTACACGATATCTCACGAACAAATAATCGCAGAGAGGTCAGATCAGTTTTAAAATATTACTTTCGATACTCGCAAGAACCCTATTCATTTGCAACATTCGAATTAAAAAAAAGAAATGTACGATTTTCTTAACATGGGAGAATACAAAAATTCACTTAAACTTGCATTAAATGGAAACTTTTTACTGTAAAAATGTCGGACCAGTTTTAAAATATCAGTTTTGATGCCGGAATTAACATAATTTACTATAAATATGCTACTTTGAAAATTTCGCAAGTTATTGGAAATTTACGAATTTCTTAACATGGCAGTATAGGGCAAAATTTCACATAAACGTCAATTTTGAGAGACATTTTCATCGTAAAGATGTCAAACCACTTTTTAAATATTATTTTGGATACTGGCATGAATATCATTGACTATGATTTTTCCAATTTAAAAAATTCGTAAGTTATTTGGAAATTACGATTTACTTAACATGTCAGAATAAGGCAAAATTGAGCATAAACTTCCATTTTGAGGATCATAAATACATTAGACAACTTCAAAATTACATTTATGATATTTGAACATGATTGAATACAAATATTCTAATAGGAAAATTTCGTAAATTATTCGTAATTTACGATTTTATCAACATAGCGAAATTGTAAATTTTTCTATAAATATGAATTTTGAGGATTATTGCATTGGAAATAGTAGCATGAAAACTAAACAACAGAATTGGTCCTGATAAAATAAATTAATAGGTTAGAATAAGATAAATATATCGAAGTGAACGGTGGATAGCTTATTAGGCGGGGATTTCATTCGGTCACTGTATCATGATTTGTAAGTATCAAAAACCTCTATGCAGCAGTTTTGAACGATTTATCTCTATTATTATTTTTTGCCCCTCCACTCCCCCCCTTCCGCTCCTCCCAATAATTTTAAAAATTCGAAAATATCCGCAATCGATTTCTAGGTATCGAAAACCACGTACCAATTTTGAACGATCTAACTCTACTTTTATTTTTTTGCCTCCCCCCTTCCCGGCCCTCCTAATAACATTACACTTTCGAAAATATCCCCATTCGCCTTGCAGGCCTCTGAAACCTATCTGTACCAATTTTGAACGGCCTAACTGTATTTCTATTTGTTTTTGCCCATAGCCCCCCCTTCCCACCCCTCCTAATTATTTTACAGATTCGAAAATATCCGCAGTAAATATCGAAAATCTCTATATACCAATTTTGAACGATCTAACTCTACATTTATTTTTATGCCCCCCCCTTTCCGACCCTTCTAATAACTTAACACTTTCGAAAATATCCCCATTCGACTTGCAGGCCTATAAAACCTATCTTTACCAATTTTGAACGGCGTAACTGTATTTCTATTTGTTTTTGCCCATAGCCCCCCTTAACGCCTCACCACTCTTTCCGCCCCCTCCTAATAATTTTACAAATTCGAAAATATCCGCAATCGATTTCTAGGTATCGAAAACCACTATGTACCAATTTTGAATGATCTAACTCTGTTTTATTTTTTTTGCTCCTCCGCCTCCCCCCTTCCCGACCCTTCTAATAACTTAACACTTTCGAAAATATCCCCATTCGGCTTGCAGGCCTCTAAAACCTAATTGTACCAATTTTGAACGACCTAACTGTATTTCTATTTGTTTTTGCCCATAGCCCTCCCCTTACCGCCCCCCCCTTCCCACCCCTCGTAATTATTTTACAGATTCGAAAATATCCGCAATCGATTTGTAAATATCGAAAACCTCTATATACCAATTTTGAACGATCTAACTCTACTTTTATATTTATGCCCCCCCTTCCCGACCCTTCTAATAACTTAACACAATAGCCCCATTCGACTTGCAGACCTATAAAACCTATCTTTACCAATTTTGAACAGCGTAACTGTATTTGTTTTTGCCCATAGCCCCCCTTTACGCCTCACCACTCTTTCCGCCCCCTCCTAATAATTTTACAAATTCGAAAATATCCGCAATCGATTTCTAGGTATCGAAAACCACTATGTACCAATTTTGAATGATCTAACTCTATTTTATTTTTTTTGCTCCTCCGCCTTCCCCCTTCCCGGCCCTCCTAATAAAATTACACTTTTGAAAATATCCCCATTCGACTTGCAGGCCTATAAAACCTATCTTTACCAATTTTGAACGACCTAACTGTATTTCTATTTGTTTTTGCCCATAGCCCCCCCTTACCTTCCCACCCCTCGTAATTATTTTACAGATTCGAAAATATCCGCAATCGATTTGTAAATATCGAAAACCTCTATGTACCAATTTTGAACGATCTAACTCTACTTTTATTTTTATGCCCCCCCCCCCTTCCCGACCCTTCTAATAACTGAACACTTTCGAAAATATCCCCATTCGGCTTGCAGGCCTCTAAAACCTATCTTTACCAATTTTGAACGGCCTAACTGTATTTCTATATGTTTTTTCCCATAGCCCCCCCCCCCCTTAACGCCCCACCACTCTTTCCGCCCCTCCTAATAATTTTACAAATTCGAAAATATCCGCAATCGATTTGTAAGTATGGAAAACATCTATATATACCAATTTTGAATGATCTAACAACTCTATTTTATATTCCCCCCCCCCCTCTCCCCTCTCCCTTCTCGCCCCTCCTAATAACTTTACACTTTCGAAAATATCCCCATTCGACTTGCAGGCCTTTAAAACCTATCTGTACCAATTTTAAACGGCCTAACTGCATTTTTATTTGTTTTTGCCCCATAGCCCCCCCTTCCCCTTGTTGCCCCACCTGGGGGGCTGAATTTCTAAAATTCTAGAAATTGGTGTTTAGATATTTTCATTAGCTATATTTTAGAGCCAAAATTTCACTTATATCTGTTTTTTTTTTTTTGTTTGAGATATATAGGATTATGTGAAATCACGTTCAACGCATGTGAAATCACGTTTCGCCCCCTCCCCCCCTTGGGGACCGAATTTCTAAAATTCCACAAATCGGTTTTTAGACATTTGTATTAGCTATATTTTAAAGCAAAAATTTTACGGATAGCTGTTTTTTTGTTTGAGATATGAAGGATTTTGTGAAATCACGTTTTGCCCCCCCCCCCTCCCCCCTTGGGGGGGGGTAATTTTGTAAAATCGCTTCTTAGTGGATGCCTACGTCATAGAAAGAACATTGTCACGAAATTTCATGCTTCTAGGTCTAGGGGTTTGGTCTGGGCGATGATGATTCACCCCCTCACTCACTCAGTCAGGAAGAACGATTATATATATATATATCTATAATAATAAAGGAAGATGTCTGTCTGTCTGTCTTTCTGTCTGTCTGAGCATCTATACGTTCAGCCCCTACTGAACGCAGAACTACAAAATTTGACATACGGGTGCTCAGAAGCCTGCCCGAAGGGATAGTCAAAACAGAATTTAAAAATTTTAATTAGTTGCGGAGATATTAATTAAAATGTAGACCTATGTCTTAATCAAAAAGCGATCTCAATGACTCAGAATTCACCGAGATTGCATAAAAGTAGATATTTTAACGGAGTTAAAAGCAGAAAAAATGGAAAATAAATTAGAAATATTAGTCCGATCATTACGAATTTGGTACCAAATGAAAGGGGAATTTTTTCCGAATCTAAGAGTGCAAGCGGCTTATCGATACGTCAATTAGATTTTTTAAAATTAACTAAACTATGAAATTTAGTTGGCAACAGGCAGACGATTTTCTAAGCGGTCTCGATCGGAAACAAAACACATACGAGACAACTGTCTGTGATGAAAACGGAAATGGTTGTAATCAATTAAGATATCATTGAGACTCATTGAAACCTTTGGACAGCCCCTGCCTGCCTGGACGTGCCAAGCTTAACAGGTTGGATGCTGTCCGCCGGAGCGAATAAATCGCCGGATCACTGCATGATAGCCGCCTACTGCCAGGCAGTAATCTAGACGCAACAGAGAATGAGCTGTGTCCTATGCTCGTTCAGACTTCTAACGTCAATCAGGAGATGACCACTCTTCAGCTAAGGAACAGGGTGACATCACAAGACAGCTCTGGTACGACAGGGTTGCGACATCTTCTTCTGGACACATAATGCTCGACTGACACACCACACCTCCAGATCGCACAAGGTAGGAAGCGCACAGTCACGCTACCTGGATGCGAGAATTTTGAATATGTGCACACTATCCGTGAGCCAAAGGAAAAAAAAAAAAAAAAAGGATTTTTGAATTTTGGAGTGGGGGGGAACTGCATGGGGGAGCCAAAATGATAAGTTGTGCACTCAGAATTATGCCAAAATGAGGAGGCTAAGTAGAGAAAGGGGGGGGGAGACCTAAACACCAAGACAGCTGAACGACAAACGTGAGAGAAAAAAAAAAAAAAAAAATTAAGGAATTTTAATTCTTGCCACTGGTGGGGGGAAGGAAAACTTTGGTAGCGCATAGTCTAGAGATTTGAAGTGGCTGGGCGATAAAAAAGGGGGGAATGGGACCATGCGCTAAAGGCCTAAAAGGAGAGGAAAGAGGGACCATCGCAATTTTGATCCACCACGGGGGGATGGTGCCCCGCGTTGGTAGCCCGACGACTGCTTAACGACCCCATCGAGCACTTGACGGTGCAGCACATTTTTACGAGGACCAGACACCGCCACACCCTCGGAACGTTGTCAAAAAAAAAAAAAATAAAATAAAAAAAAAAAAAAAAAAAATAATAATAATAATAATAAAAATAATAATAGTAAAGTAGAAAAATTAGAATAAATGATTAAATGAATTAAAAATAATAATAATAAGATAAATAATAAAAAAAAAAAATAAATAAATAAATAAATTGATAGATAAATAAATAAATAAAATGAGGTAATATAAATAATGACATTGGTTATAAAGAGAGGAAAAAAAAAAAAAAAAAAAAAAAAAAAAAAGATGAAAAGATGGAATTAATTTATAATTATTGTTGTGGCGGTTTGTTCTTGTTAACCAAACCTTCGGGGCTTCGGAGAACTGCGGGGAGGTGAGAGAACAGCGGAGCTTGCAAGGAGCCGGGGAGGAAAAAAAAAGAAAATAAAAAAAAATAAATAAATAAATAAAAAAAAATAAATAAATAAATAAATAAATAAATAAATAAAAATGGGGGGAGGGAATGGCCGCACTTGCTTGGCTCCCGGTCACCTTACCCACTTAAGGGTCCGGTTCAGGATAACCAAGGGGCCCAGAGAAAGAAAAAAATAATAATAATAATAATAATAATAATGGGGGGAGAGCCACTCGAGCTTGGTTCCCGGTCGCCTTACCCACTTAAGGGTCCGGTTCAGGATCGCCAAGGGGCTCAAAAAAAAA
Organism: Salticus scenicus; assembly: GCA_963930645.1. Lineage (NCBI taxonomy): Eukaryota > Metazoa > Arthropoda > Arachnida > Araneae > Salticidae > Salticus > Salticus scenicus. The sequence goes on from OZ005655.1 coordinate 67,927,458, forward strand.
AAAAAAAAAAATTGGGAGGAGTGGGAAGGGCCGCACATGCTTGGCTCCCGGTCTTCTTACCCAGTTAAGGGTCCGGTTCAGGAAAACCAAGGCCCCCCCCCCCCCCAAAAAAAAAAAAAAAGGGAGAGAGCCACACTAGCTCGGTTCCCGGTCGCCTTACCCACTTAAGGGTCCGGTTCAGGAAAACCGAGGGGCTCAAAAAAAAAAAAAAAAAAGGGGGGGGTGAGGGAAGGGCCGCACAAGCTTGGCTCCTGGTCTCCTTACCCATTTAAGGGTCCGGTTCAGGAAAACCAAGGGGCCCTAAAAAAAAAAAAAAAAAAGGGGGATGAAGGAAGGGCCGCACAAGCTTGGCTCCTGGTCTCCTTACCCATTTAAGGGTCCGGTTCAGGAAAACCAAGGGGCCCTAGGAAAGAAAAAAAAAAAAAAAAAAAAAAAAAAGGGGGGGGTGATGGAAGGGCCGCACAAGCTTGGCTCCTGGTCTCCTTACCCATTTAAGGGTCCGGTTCAGGAAAACCAAGGGGCCCTTAAAAAAAAAAAAAAAAAAAAAAAGGGGGGTGATGGGGGGGCCGCACAAGCTTGGCTCCTGGTCTCCTTACCCATTTAAGGGTCCGGTTCAGGAAAACCAAGGGGCCCTAAAAAAAAAAAAAAAAAAAAAGGGGGGGGGAAGCACCCACGAGGGGGCGAGCCCGGGGTCCTGAGCTGCAAACTACGGTTCTGACCGCTCCCCGCACCTATCCAAACTAACCCGCCGAAGGAAGGGGGGAGAGTTAAGAGGGAAAAAAAAAAAAAAATTAATTTTTAATAATAGTATTTAACAGTTAAGTAGATAGTTAATTCAGTTAAAAAAAAAAAAAGAAAAAAAGAAAAAAAAGGAAAAAGTGCATGACCAAGATTCGAATGAGGCACTACGGACGTAAGGTGGCTTGCGAGGCCCGATGCGAGGATTCAACCTTTGGGACCCTTCCTGGGAATCTGGAGTTTTGTTGTTCTTCTGTTCGGACCTAAGAATGCTGATAGGCGAATCCAAAGCGGTGTGCTGAGCGGTAGTGCCTAGCTTCTTGGTCACGCCAATCATACAGCTAATAAGAGAAAAAAAAAAAAAAAAAAAAAAAACTGGATTTTGTACTTAACTGAGAATAATTAATTTAGTTACTTTGTTGATTCTATGAGAAGAGGAAAAAAAAAAAAAAATACTAACTTAATTTGTGGTTACATAACCCATTCATGCGCGGTCATGAGCGTGGTGCGGACTTACAGACCAATTAAGACCGAGGACCGTTTACATTTATATGCACATTTTTTATACAATTTTTATTTTTATAATTTTTTATACATTTTTTTATTATAATAGTTTTTTATACATTTTTATTTTTTTTAATAATTTTTATTTTACAAAGATTTTATGATATTAACATTTTTATTTTTACCGGGCCTCAGGTAATATCGATGCTAGCCGCTTTAACAACAAGGGCCTCGTTCATGACCTAAAATAAACAAAAAGTGGCGGTAGCGGTAGGTGCCTCATTGGCTGGGAGGTCCTCTTCTTTCGGTTGTTTGTTACTATTTCCTCTGAAGGTTGTAGACAGTATTAGAAGGAGTTAGTTGTGGGAGGTGCTGACACTGCTTTTTTTTTTGTTATTGTGAGATGTCATCTATGTTGTTCGTGAGCCATCTGACTATGTGTTTTGCCTTGTTCTGTACATGTGTGTTTTGTGCTAGCTGTTTGTACCATAGTGTTTCATTTACTTGTGTTATTTGGGCCAGATGGTGTTTATCCGTTAGAGGGCAGGCTGTTAGATAATGAATTGTTGTGCCTAGTGCACCACAAGCGCAGTCCGGGCTTCTCTTCTTCTTAATGCGATGAAGGTAAGCCGGAAAGGCCCCATGTCCTGTGTAGACTTGTGTTAATAGCTTGCAGCTGACCAGTGTTTTTGTGTCCACTTTTGGGATGTATCTGTGTGTTAGCCTGCCCGTGTCCCCATAGTCCCACTCGAACTGCCATTGATCCATTGTTAACCCTTTTAGGCTTCTCTTTAAGTGGGAAATCGGTTTTTCAAGGTGGAAGTAGTTGCGGTTTGTCTTGTTTTCCGCTGCTGTTTTTGCTAGTTTATCTGCCTCTTCATTCCCGTATATTCCTACGTGGGCTTTAACCCATTCTATTTTGAAGGTGTTGTTAGATCTTATGATTTCCGAATGGATTTTATGGACCATGCTATCTGTCGTAAATGGTTTAGAGAGGGCCTGTATGGCTGACATGCAGTCCGAGTGGATGCTATATGAAATGCCCTTTGTATTTCCCCACTCCGCAGCTTTGAGTATAGCCAGTAGTTCGGCCTGGAAGACACTGTTGCACTTTCTTAGGGGCGCTGACCATTCGTAGATTTTGGAAGTGTTTTCAAAGGCTACATAGGCCGAGCCTGTAGCTCCTGATTCCAGCTTCGAACCATCCGTGTAAATTTGTATGTCGTATTCTGAAGAGCCGATTTGTGGTTCTGGTGTGTCGGCTGGGTGCTTGCGCCAAATGTTTTGCTTCGCGACATAGTCGGTGTGGTTGAACATTTTGTTGTGTAGGTTGTAGTTCTTGTGGAGCCTTGTGATTGTGCCATATGCTGCCTCGTATTGTACTTGGAGGTGTACTGGAATCAGGCCTGAGAGAACCAGAAGTGCCGATGTTGGGGCTGTTCTATATGCCCTTACGATGGCCAGCGCAAAGTGCCTTTGGCAGCTGAGCAGTTTGTTTTTGTTCTGCTGCGTTAGATTGTTCCCCCAGATCGGGGATGCATAGGTCAGTGTCTTTTCCACTACTGTTTTGTACCAGGTTTTTACCAGGTTTGGCTTTAGTCCCCATCCCCTTGAGACCATACGTCCAAACAGATTGAAGGACTTGTAGATTTTTTTCGTTTGGTTCTCTATGTAGGGTTGCCATCTGAGGTTTTTGTGGATAGTTACACCTAGATACTTCATTTTTTCTTGGGTCTCTAGCGCTGTCCCATTATAGTGTATCCCTTCTAGTTTGTGGGAGCACGCGGTCGGGAGGTTTCCTAGTCGTGGTCTGTTGAGGTATAGCAGTTCCGTTTTACTCCAATTAATGGTTAGGTCGTTTTCTATTGCCCAAGTTCCGAATTTATGTATTGCTGTGTTTGCGGTGTTTATGAGTGTTTCTTTGTTTTTTGCTGAGATTGTTAGTATGAAGTCATCTGCGAAGGCTTGGATCTTTGTGTTGTTCCCCCAGCTATGGTTGAGTGCTGTCTCAGCTATTAATAGCCAAAGGAGGGGCCCTAGGCAGCTTCCTTGCGGACAGCCTCCGAATGTTTGTTTCGTGACTATTATTCCATTTTCCTCCAGTGTCACATACCTGTCTTCCAGAAAGCTTACTATCCAGTTAACGAGATATGTTGGACAGCTGGAGTTTTTGAGGTTGTTGATCAGAGTCGGCCAACGAATGTTGTCAAAGGCACCTTTGATGTCTATTGAGATTAGCAGTGTTTGTTTCCTATCTGTTCTGTCCTTGTTTATGTTGTCTATCAGTTTTTGTAGTGCATTTTCTGTGGAGGTGCCTTGTTTAAAGCCGTATTGATTTGGGTTCCAATAGTTTGTAGTTGTTAGGTGGTGGTTAATTCTGCCGTGAATTATTCTTTCTAGTATTTTGCTGATAGCTGGAAGGAGGCATATTGGCCTATAATTTTTTGGGTCTTTGGGATCCTTGCCTTCTTTGTGGAACAGAACTACTATACCTTGTTTGAATTGTTTGGGGAAATGTTCCAGCTGGAGGCATTTATTAAAAAGTGTGAGGAGGAGGTTCTGGCTTACGTGGTTGATTTAAGATAATCATGATTGATTAAGATATCGTGGTTGATTAAGATATCATGTGTTTTATACTGGGGGGAAAAATTGCAATTTTCAATTTTTTTCAAATTTTCATTCACGTTCCATTTGAATTAATATTCGGCCTAGACAGCATATTATAAAGCTACTTTTCAATTTTCATGAAAATATATGAATAATTAAAAAAATGACATATTTATTGGAAAAAGATTGTCTTCTTTTATTTTTTTGCAGTATTTGCAGTAGTCGAAATTTCGTAGTATGTAGTTTTAATGCCCGATAATTCGATTGTGAATATTTTTGAAAGAGTACGATTATTAGGGAGGGCTTGAGGGACAGGGAAAAAAGGCAAAAAAAAAAAAAAGAGTTGCAGCGTTTGAAATTGGATGGCATATTAAGATTTTAAGGCAAGGTATTTGGTTTTCTTTTTTATCCCAGCTTCTAATTAAAATAATTTCATAAGTAATACATCATTTGAAAGCTTTGTTGATTTGGAATTGAACAGTAGATTACAGAAATTTCTACCGCCAGATGGCGCTGAAATATTTTAAAATTTCAATATTTCAAATTCTAATTATGATTATATAATTTTTAATACATCATTCGAAAGATATTTTAAAGTTCTTTTATATTATCGAAAGTATTATTCGAGATTTTACCCGATTTACACGTTTTAAGGTTTCCTGTTTAGGTTTTCTTTTGTATCTCAGCTACTAATTAAAATATGTTCATAAGTAATACATCATTTGAAAGCTTTGTTGATTTGGAATTGAACAATATATTACAGAAATTTCTACCGCCAGATGGCGCTGCTATATTTTAAAATTTCAATATTTCAAATTCCAATGAGCGAGGAAGGTGTTGTAAGTTCTAAAACGGGGATAAGGCGCCGCAGGCGCCACCGAGCGGGACTTAGCTAAAGTTAGAAATTTGAAATATCAGCGCCGAAGGCGCTACCGCACGGGAGTTTACTGCGATTTAGATAAGCTATTTTCACGATATATCAATAAGCTGTTATTAGACCTGATACGGGAAAAAGGCGCCGCAGGCGCCACCGAGCGGGAGTTTCGTAAAGTCGGATTTTTCAGGGATCGCGAACAAGCTGGTCGCCGAAGGCGGCTAGTATATATATATATATATATAGACTAGCAATCAACGCCCGCTTCGCTGGTCCCTATTTTTAAATGAATCGCTCTAATTACTGAATTCTCAAAATTGCATTCATTTTTATCACGTCAAAAAAAAATTAGAAACAAAATCTGATTATGAAAAATGTCGCACAGAATTCTAACTGCCTTCGGAAAAAATTCCCAAAATGCTCTAACTCTTATTACTATTATTTTCCCCCTCGCCCCCCTCCTGTCTACCGTAATAATTTTACAAATTTTAAAAAATCCGCAATCGATTTGTAAGTATCAAAACCTTTATGCACCAATTTTGAACGATATATCTCTATTTTTATTTTTTTTGTCCCTCTGCTCCCCCCACTTCCCGCCCTTCCCAATAATTTTAAAAATTCGAAAATATCCGCAATCGATTTGTAGGTATCGAAAACCTCTATGTACCAATTTTGAACGATCTAACTCTACTTTTATTTTTATGCCCCCCCCCCTTCCCGGCCCTCCTAATAACTTTACACTTTCGAAAATATCTCCATTCGACTTCCAGGCCTCTAAAACCTATCTGTACCAATTTTGAACGGCCTAACTGTATTTCTATTTGGTTTTGTCCATAGCCCCCCCCCCCTTTCCGCCCCTCCTAATAATTTTACAAATTCGAAAATATCCGCAATCGATTTGTAAGTATCGAAAACCTCTATATACCAATTTTGAATGATCTAACTCTATTTTTATTTTTTTACCTCCCCCCTCCCCCTTTCCCGGTCCTCCTAATAACTTTACACTTTCGAAAATATCCCCATTCGACTTGCAGGCCTCTGAAACCTATCTGTACCAATTTTGAACGGCCTAACTTTATTTCTATTTGTTTTTGCCCATAGCCCCCCCCCCCCTTTCCGCCCCTTCTAATAATTTTACAAATTCGAAAATATCCGCAATCGATTTGTAGGTATCGAAAGCCTCTACATACCAATTTTGAACGATCTAACTCTATTTTTATTTCCCCCCCCTCCCCCTCCCCTTTTCCCGGCCCTCCTAATAACTTTACACTTTCGAAAATATCCCCATTCGACTTGCAGGCCTCTGAAACCTATTTGTACCAATTTGAACGACCTAACTGTATTTCTATTTGTTTTTGCCCATAGCCCCCCCCCCCTTTACCTCCCCTCCTAATAATTTTGCAAATTCGAAAATATCCGCAATTGATTTGTAGGTATCGAAAACCTCTATATACCAATTTTGAACGATCTAACTCTATTTTATTTTTTGCCCCCCCCTCCCCTCCCCCCTTCCTGCCCCTCCTAATAAATTTACACAATCGAAAATATCCTCATTCGACTTGCAGGCCTCTAAAACCTATCTGTATCAATTTTGAACGCCCTAACTGTATTTCTTTTTGTTTTTGCCCCTTAGCCTCTCCCACCCCCCCCCACTGCTGCCCCACCTGGGGGCTGAATTTCTGAAATTCCAGAAATTTGTTTTTAGATATTTGCATTAGCTATATTTTAGGGCAAAAATTTCACGTATATCTATTTTTTTGTTTGAGATATATAGGATTATGCGAAATCACGTTTTACGCATGAGAAATCACGTTTTGCCTCCCCACCCCCCTTGGGGACCGAATTTGGAAAATTCCAGAAATTGGTTTTTAGACATTTCTATTAGCTATATTTTAAAGAAAAAATTTTACGGATATCTGTTTTTTGTTTGAGATATGAAGGATTTTGTGAAATCACGTTTTGCCCCCCCCCCCCCTTGGGGGGCGAATTTTGTAAAATCGCTTCTTAGTGGATGCCTACGTCATAGAAAGAACATTGTCACGAAATTTCATGCTTCTAGGTCCAGGGGTTTGGTCTGGGCGATGATAGATCACCCCCTCACTCAGTCAGGAAGTGTTCTTTATATATATAAACTAGCTGGACCCCGTCGAATGCGACGGTCACTTTATTGACCGTAATGTTTCAAAAACCGTCGCATCATTATTTAAATGTATTTCAAGTTTAAACATCTAATATAATTTACGACATTTCACTTAAAAAAAAGAAATTCGCAAAAATGCTTATAAATAGACTATATACGACACCACTTTCTACAAAGTATTGTCATTGGTGACGTCAAACTGACTCCAAATAAATAGTTGCTATCTTTTATTTTCTATTTCGTTTAATACTATGACTACATGTTAGCTGACCCGCCCGGCGTTGTCCGGGCCTATGATAATAACTTTAAATAAACCTTAAATTTGCATGATTTTAAATCCTAAACTCGATTTTGTTTGAATTTCTATTTTTAAATAAAGCATCGCGAAAAAATAATCAGATGTAACAAAAAAATTACCTTGAACCAAACGAAACTCTGCCTTGTGACCACGGTGCCTGCGGCAGCGCATACGCTGGCCGCTAATAACATAAAAAAATTCCCAAAAATTAATCTGGAACCAAACGAACCCGACCGGCGTTGCCCGGGCCCATGATAATAACCTTAAATGAACCTTAAATTTCTATGATTTTATATCTTTAACTCGATTATGTGAAAGCATCGCGAAACAAATAATAATCATAAATAACAAAAAAAATTGCCTCAAACAGAACGGAACTCGGGCTCGTGACCCCGGTGCCTGTGGCAGCGTATATGCGGGTCGCTAATACCAGGAAAAAATTCTTAAAAATTAATCTTTAACCGCACGAACCTCTGAATCGTGTTTCCGCCGACTGTGGCTGCGGCACCGTATAGCAGGCATGCTACGCACGCGCTGCAAAATTCACTTTCCTCCACCAGGGAGCGCAGTATGTTGCATACGAACATCACCAATTATCTTGAATTTCCAAGACCTTTCAAATAAGGTGTCACATGGTGGTGTCAACTGCAAAATCCTTTAGTTGCACTTTCTCCCGCCAGGGGGCACAGTGTGTTCTGTACGAACACCACCAACGGTCAGGAAATACCAAGACCTTTAAAATAAGATATAACATGATAGGGTCTACTACAAAATCACCTAGTTCCATTTTTCACCACCAGGGGGCGCACTATATTGTATACAAACATCCATAATCAACATGAAATTTCAAGACCCCTATCACTGATCGCCTTGGCTTTCCAAGACCTTTTAAATAAGGTGTCACATGATGGTGCCAACTGCAAAATCCTTTAGTTGCACTTTCCACCACCAGGGGGCGCAGTTTGTTCTGTACGAACATCACCAACGATCAGGAAATACCAAGACCTTTAATATAAGATGTAACATGATAGGGTCTACAGCAAAATCACCTAGTTCCATTTTTCACTACCAGGGGTCGCACTAAATATATTGTATACGAACATCCCCAATCGACATGAAATTTCAAGACCTTTGAAATGACATGTGTGGGTCTAGAACGGATTTACCTCTCAAACTAATTTCCCCCCTTCCTCCCCCCTCCAAATCTACTTTCCCCCTTTCTGCCCCCCCTTTAAAATCGAAAATTCCAAATTCGCAGAAAGTGATTTTTTAGTATTCGACTCTAGTCCCCATATGTACACTTTCCACACCGTGAAGTAATTTGGAGCTTTAACCCGTTCCCCCCCTGTTTGACTTTTTTTTAATTTTCTCTTTTCATTACACAACTACAGACCAAGACCTTTTTTTAGACACCTCAACCAAATTTTTACACCAAGTAGTTCTCTCAATATAGTGGAGACAGACAAAAACATGTTTCATATTAATATATAGATTTTTTTTTTCCAATAATTGATTTGCACCAAACGCAAGAAAATCTTGAAAAATTCTTGAAAAAAATGAATGTAAAGTTGATTCTGCACGCATAACTTTCCTCAAACTCAACGAATTTAAGCAGTTAATAGCTCAAAAGAAAGAGCTTGATCCACTGAGTGTTCTTAGACTTGTGTCAACAGCCTACGTTAATTAGAACTCTAGTTATAGAGGTTTGAGTGAAGGAAAATCTTGAAAAATCTTGAAAAAATTGAATGTAAAGTTGATTCTGCACGCATAACTTTCCTCAAACTCAACGAATTTAAGCAGTTAATAGCTCAAAAGAAAGAGCTTGATCCACTGAGTGTTCTTAGACTTGTGTCAACAGCCTACATTAATTAGAACTCTAGTTATGAAGGTTTGAGTGAAGGAAAATCTTGAAAAAATTGAATGTAAAGTTGATTGTGCACGCATAACTTTTCTCAGACTCAACGAATTTAAGCAGTTAATAGCTCAAAAGAAAGAACTTGATCCACTGAGTGTTCTGAGAGTGAAACGATCAAGATCCATTCATTAGAAGAGGAGCTATGAGAATTCGAAATGTTTGAGTGAATGTGTCCCATAAGAAATATACAGGGAAGAATCGCGTTTGAGTATAACTTCAGTAAGGTGGAAGTTGAGTAAATTTCAATGATTGATGACATATCTGTGCCTAAATACCTTTCATTAAAAAAAAAATGAAGGAAATCGGCCTGATAGAACGGCCAGACGGACTGACTTTAGTTTTCATAAATTTTTTTAATATATAAGATTTTTTAATATATAAGATTAGCAGGCAACGCCCGCTTCGCTGGTCCCTATTTTTAAATGAATCACTATAATGAATTCTCAAAATTGCATTAATTTTTATCACGTGAAAAAAAAAAGAGAAACAAAATCTGATTAGGAAAAATGTCGCACCGGGTTCTCACTGCCTTCGGAAAAAATTCCCAAAATGCTCTAACTCTTATTTCTATTATTTTTCCCCTTCGCCCCCCCCCCCTCCCGTCTATCCCAATAATTTTACAAATTCGAAAATATCCGCAATCGATTTGTAAGTATCAAAAACCTCTAAGAACCAGTTTTGAACGATCTATCTCTTGTTTTATTATTTGCCCCACCGCTCCCCCCCTTCCGGCCCCTTCCGGCCCCTCCCAATAATTTTAAAATTTCGAAAATATCCGCAATCGATTTGTAGGTATCGAAAACCCCTATATACTGATTTTGAATGATCTAACTCTATTTTATTTTTTTTGCCCCTCCGCCCCCTCCCTTCCCGGCTCTCCTAAAAACTTTACACTTTCGAAAATATCCCCATTCGACTTGCACGCCTCTAAAACCTATCTGTACCAATTTTGAACGGCCTAACTGTATTTCTATTAGTTTTTGCCCCGTAGCCCCCCTTCCCGCCCCTCCTAATAATTTTACATATTCGAAAATATCCGCAATCGATTTGTAAGTATCGAAAACCTCTATATACCAATTTTGAACGATCTAACTCTATTTTTGTTTTTTTGCCCCCCCCCACGTCTCCCTCCGCCCTTCACGCCCCTCCTAATAACTTAACACTTTCGAAAATATCCCCATTCGACTTGCAGGCCTTTAAAACCTATCTGTACCAATTTTGAACGGCCTAACTGTATTTCTATTTGTTTTTGCCCATAGACCCCCCCCTTACCGCCACACCATCCTTCCCGCCCCTCCTAATAATTTTAAAAATTCGAAAATATCCGCAATCGATTTGTAAGTATCGATAACCTCTATATACCAATTTTGAACGATAACACTATTTTTATTTTTGTGCCCACCCTCTCCCCTCCCCCCTTCACGCCCCTCCTTATAACTTAACACTTTTTAAAATATCCCCATTCGAGTTGCAGGCCTTTAAAACCTGTCTGTACCAATTTTGAACGGCCTAACTGTATTTCCATTTGTTTTTGCCCCATAGCCCCCCCACTTGTTGCCCCACCTGGGGGCTGAATTTCTAAAATTCCAGAAATTGGTTTTTAGATATTTTTATTAGCTATATTTTCGAGCAAAAATTTCACGTATACCTATTTTTTTGTTTGAGATATATAGGATTATGCGAAATGACGTTTTACGCGTGTGAAATCACGTTTTGCCCCCCGCGCCCCCTTGGGGACCGAATTTTGAGAATTCCAGAAATTGATTTTTAGACATTTGTGTTAGCTATATTTTAAAGCAAAAATTTTACGGATATGTGTTTTTTTGTTTGAGATATGAAGGATTTTGTGAAATCACGCTTTGCCCCCCCTCCCCCCCTTGGGGGACGAATTTTGTAAAATCGCTTCTTAGTGGATGCCTACGTCATAGAACGAACATTGTCACAAAATTTCATGCTTCTAGGTCCAGGGGTTTGGTCTGGGCGTTGATAGATCACCCCCTCACTCAGGAAGTCTTCTTTTATATATATAGACTAGCAGGCAACGCCCGCTTCGCTGGTTCCTATTTTTAAATGAATCACTCTAATTACTGAATTCTCAAAATTGCATTCATTTTTATCACGTGAAAAGAAAAGAGAAACAAAATCTGATTAGGAAAAATGTCGCACCGGGTTCTCACTGCCTTCGGAAAAAATTCCCAAAATGCTCTAACTCTTATTTCTATTATTTTCCCCCTTCGCCCCCCCCTCCCGTCTATCCTAATAATTTTACAAATTCGAAAATATCCGCAATCGATTTGTAGGTATCAAAAACCACTATGCCCCAGTTTTGAACTATCTATCTCTATTTTTATTTTTTGGCCCCTCCGTTCCCCCCTTTCCCGCCCTCCCAATAATTTAAAAAATTCGAAAATATCCGCAATCGATTTGTAGGTATCGAAAACCTCTATATACCAATTTTGAACGATCTAACTATTTTTATTTTTTGCCCCCCCCCTCTCCCTCCCCCCACCTTCCCGGCCCTCCTAATAACTTTACGCAATCGAAAATATCCTCATTTGACTTGCAGGCCTCTAAAACCTATCTGTATCAATTTTGAACGCCCTATCTGTATTTCTATTTGTTTTTGCCCCCGCCCCCCCCTGCTGCCCCACCTGGGGGGCTGAATTTCTAAAATTCCAGAAATTGGTTTTTAGATATTTGCATTAGCTATATTTTAGAGCAAAAATTTCACGTATATCTATTTTTTTGTTTAAGATATGTAGGATTATGCGAATCACGTTTTACGCGTGAAATCACGTTTTGCCCCCCCCCCCGCCCCCCTTGGGGACCGAATTTGGAAAATTCCAGAGATTGATTTTTAGACATTTGTATTAGCTATATTTTAAAGCAAAAATTTTACGGATATCTGTTTTTTTGTTTGAGATATGAAGGATTTTGTGAAATCACATTATGACACCCGCCTCCCCCCCTTTGGGGGGCGAATTTTGTAAAATCGCTTCTTAATGGATGCGTACGTCATAGAAAGAACATTGTCATGAAATTTCATGCTTCTAGGTCCAGGGGTTTGGTCTGGGCGATGATGAATCACCCCCCCCCCCTCACTCAGGAAGTGTTCTTTTATATATATAGATTTGAAACTTTTGGGCATCCATCTGAAATGTAATAATAATTAGCTAGCACCGCCCGATGGTGTTTTTGCCTTGACGGACAAGGAACAAAAGATATTGAAAACTACACCTTAATCTACAAAGGAGTTGATCAAGATCAAAGAGCAGCTGCAGGAATCGCAATGATGATAGATAAAAAATGGAACAGAAGAAGTTTGAGTTACACTTTTGTTAGTGAAAGAATAATCATTATAAGATTTGAAATAAATAGAGGAAAACTTCTAGTAATTAGGGTTTATGCTCCAACAGATGGAAACACTACGGAGACAGAAAAATTTTATGAACAATTGCAGGACTTGATCAGTCCATGCAATAAAAATGATTTCATGATACTATGTGGAGATTTTAACGCAAGAGTAGGGAGGCAGCCTATTGCAAAAATTATTGGAACAGAAGGAGAAGATATATTAAATGAAAGTGATAAAGTTCTCCGGGAATTCGTGACATTTATTGATTTGAAGATTACAAACACTTTTTTCAAAAAGAAAGACATACATAAATTCACATGGAGTGCTAGAGGCTTCAGGTCTCTTATTGATTACATAATTGTAAACAGAAAATTATCTACACAGGTTAAAAATGTAAAGATTTTTCGAGGAAGTGACATTGGTTCAGATCATTTCTTGACCTGTGCAAAGATTGAATTATGGGCACGAAAGAGAAAACAAAATTCTACAGCACCTGTAAACAAGCACGATCTTGTGTACAAGATACATTTATTATCAGAAGAAAGTGTCAGAGCATTATATCAACAACGCCTAAGGGTGCAAATGGAAGATCTCCCAGTTATAGAAGATATTAATACTGAATGGATGAATTTGACTTCATGTATCAGAAAAGCTGCTTTAGAAGCACTTGGAACCAGAAAGAGAAGAAAGGGGAAGAGGAGTTTACATATATGGGACGAGGACATAGCAAATGCTATAAAAGAAAAACATAAGACTTATTTGATTCACTTGCAACAAAATACAGAGGAGTCTAGACAAGCATATACGTTAAATAGAAATAAAGTTAAAACACTCATAAGAACTAGTATGTTGTGGCCACCACAAGACTTTCTTCTATATTTTCCTATGCAAATTTACTCAATAACAATAATAAAAAAATATATATATACGATTTTTTTCCAAGTTTTTTTTTTTCGTGAAAAGTAAAAGAAAAAAATCGATAACTTTGTTTTAAATTATCACATATTTATAGTTCCACCATTCATTCTAAAAGTATTGACGAGACCTTTCGAAAGATACCCATCTTGAAAATTTACCCCCCCCCCTTCCTCTGGGGTACTTCCCCCCAGAGGGGGAAGCGATGCCCCACATGCACAAAATTTTTTTACTAATTAACTACTACTCTTATCAATAATTCATATTAATTTTACAATTACAGGTTAAGAATAATTCTCATTATGTATATTTATACGGAATTTTGTCCTATACTGCCATGTTAAAAATTTAGAAAAAATACGATCACAGCGCCACCTGTCGAGCGATTGATCCCCAAATCTAATCAGCACCAGTTTATGTCAGGGGCTAACTAAATACCAAGTTTGGTTAAATTTCGATTAAAAAAAAAAAAAAAAAATACGATTTTTTTTTCTAAGTTTTTTTTCGTTAAAAGTAAAAAAAAAAAAAAAAATCACAGATTTATAGTTCAACCATTCGTTTTAAAGGCATTGACGAGACCTTTCGAAAGATACCCATCTTGAAAATTTACTCCTCTTGAGAGGGGGGACTCCCCCCCCCAGGCGGGGTGGCGAGGCTCCTACACATACAAAATTTTTCTCCCAGTTGACTATCTCTATTATAAATAATTCTTGTGAATTTCATAATGATTACTAAAAAATAATTCTCTTTATGCACATTCATACAAAATTTTGTCCTATATCACCATGTTAAAAACTTAGAAAAAGCGGGATGGCAACGCAACCTGTAAGACAATTTTTACCAAAAGTTGATAGGCACTAATTTATGTCAAGGTGCAACTACATACCAACTTGTATGAAATTCTGTGCAGTAGTTCCTGAGATACAGTTGCCACAAAATTTTGTCACAGACATTTTCTAAAAATGGTCAAATCGTGTTCCACAGCTCTGAAAACGTGTAAATCCATCAAAAACCCGAGGTCGAAAATTTTTACGAATCCAATACTTTCTTCTATTGAATATAGAAGAAATTAAAAACTCAAAATGACTCTTGGGAGCATTTTATCAGCATCATAGAGAATGACTTACATGGCAACACATGGCTTATAAGGCACTAAAGTTTTTAAATAGCAAGGAACGAGATACAGCAAATATTAATGTGATTAAGGAAAAAGAGTGGATCGAACATTATAAAAAATTATGGTTCAATGAACAAATAGAAGCAGACGAAGTGGAAAACCTAATTGGGAGTTCTAATGAAGTAGACCCCATAGAAGAGAAAGAACTAGAGGAAGCATTGAAAGCTGGAAAAAATCGAAAAGCCACAGGAATCGATGGAATAAATTTTGAATTTTTGAAATATGCAGACTAAACTTTTAAGACACGACGGCTACATTTAATCAATTTATGCTGGGAAACAAAGCGAAATTCCTGATGACTGGAGAATATCTAAAATTATCTCCTTATTTAAAAAATGAAACCGTAATATATGTGATAACTACAGAGGTATTGGTCTATTGAATACTGGATACAGAATCTTTTCAAGAATTATAGGCAACAGACTAAAAGTCATTTCACATGCACTATTATTAGAAGGACAAAATGGTTTTTGAAAGGGAAGATCTTGCATAGACAGTGTATTTACCCTGAAACAACTCTTTGAAAAACGCTGTGAATTTGATTTAGAAACTCATGTTGCTTTCATAGATTTTAAAATAGCCTTTGACCGAGTAGATGAGGAAAATTGTGGAAGATCATGGAGTATATGGGATACCTTCCTCATCTCATTAAAAGTATTAAACGCCTATTCGCGATTGTAATGAAATGCTCGCCCTCTGGTGGGCTAAGGTGAAATTACAATAAACATGCTTTAATTCGGCTTCCATCCCGCCGCCATTGTTGCCGATGTTTGGTTTCACATATATTTATTGAATAAAAATGAATAAATCCGGTAAAAAAGATAACACATAAGGTAACGACACCAGTGCTCGTCACTCTTAAGGCCTTATTTTTAAAATGTTTGTTTTTTTCGCGTGGCATTCATGTGGAATTTATGTATCAATATTATACTTTGGTCTATTTTATACACTGATTCTTCTAGTTGTTGTAAGACACTTTCATTTTTTCAGTACGTTAAGCCAATTTTTAAAAAAAAATAATAATTAAACCTATAAAAATGCACCAGTGCTCGTCACTTGAAAACTGCGTTTCACCAGTAGTCGTCAGGTGATTGCACCAGTGGTCGTCATGTAAATAAAACGCAACAATTTGCTCAATAGTTTGATTTTAATTGCGTTTTTGCAAAATTAACAGAATATTATTGAAACAGAATATCTTTGGAACATATTTAGAACCCAAATCCATTCTTAGGGTTTAAAACACAAAACATTAAATGGTAAAATTCAAAATATTGCGAATAAAAAAATTCATATGCGAAATAATTTGAAAATTCTTTGCTTTTAAGAAAAGTTTTCAAAAATTTTATTCTTTCTCAAAAATATCTTTACTTAAAGCAGAGGGTAAGTAGCAGGGGAGGGGGTAATAATCTCGTTTTTAAGAGTGACGTTGTTTCAAATTATCGCAGTAAGATTGATTTTACCATGCTTTTTATTAACGCGTATTCTTGTTTGTTTGTCCAGTACGAATCTTGCAATCCATTTTTAACTAACTTCCCGACTAGCTTGACATTTGAAACTTTCAGAAGACGGTAACAATGGATTTTTAAAATATTTTTAGCCAATTGTTTCGAGTCACTGCTGTTTTCGGCAGCGTTTATATGGTTCAACAGAATATTTATTTAACTTTTTTCCCGACTAGCTAGACATTTGAAACTTTCAGAATAGCTCAAAACACGGTGACAATGCATTTTTAAAATATTTTTAGCAAACTGTTTTGGGTCCCCGCTGCCTTCGGTAGCGTTCACATGATTCAACAAAAATTTATTTAACTAACTTCTCGACTAGCTAGACATTTGAAACTTTTAGAATAGCTCAAAACACGATAACAATGCATTTTTTAATACTTTTAGCCAATTGTTTCGGGTCCTCGCTGCCTTCAGTAGCGTTTATATGATTCATCAATCATATACCCGTCCCGATCATCAATCTACCCGACTACCTAGACTTTTGAAATTTTCAGAATAGCTCAGAACACAGTGACGATGCATTTTTAAATTACTTTTAGCCAATTGTTTCAGGTTCTCGCTGCCTTCAAAAGCATTTATATGATTCGACAGAAAAATTTAAAACACGGTATATAAAAAATTATTTTTGTATTGCAATTATTTTTTTTTAACGTATGGGTTGATTATGCGTACCTAACACATACTATAAAGGAATTTTGAGAAATTCTTCGCCTCTTCTTCCTCATTAAGTGTGGGGTGGATTCAAAAACACGTTTTCAAGAGTAATTATTCTCCAAATTATATCAGGACAAATTATATCAGGAAAGCAATTTTTTGATGCGTTGATTGGTTATGCGTACCCAAAAATACTGTAAAGGTATTTTGCGTAATTTTTTCAGACCAAATTTTGAGAAAGAGTAGCAAAAACGTATTTCTACGCATAATTCTGCTCTAAATAATCTTACAAAGGCGATTTCTGATGTGTGAGTTGGTCATATGCATCCAACAACTAGTATAAAGAGATTTTGCGAAGATCTTTCGTCTATGTGAGGGTGGGGGGAAAAAAATGCATCTATATATTTTCAAGCTCAACTCTGTTGCAAATTATTTTCCGGAGGGGATTTTTTTTATGCGTTGGTTGTTTGTGTGTGTGTACCTTAGACGCATTATAAGGCGATTTTGCAAAATTACCCTTCCCCTCTTCCCTCGGCCGGGCGGACAAAAAACACGTTTTTAACCTTAGCTCTACTCCAAATTAACTCAGAAAGGCGAGTTTTGATGTCTGGGTATTGGTTAAAAGTACGGAATATGGAATTTGATAATATTTCGTTAAAATTCTAAATTTACCCGTGGGAGAGGGGGGGGGATAAAAGCGGTTAACTCTATGCCGAAGGCAGTAGAAGCCAATCATCATATTGTGGGACGGAAAGCTATTACAGAAGCCAACGGGAACATTAACTGCGGTTTCGACAGATTTCAAAGTTTTTTTTTTTTAACTTTTTGATAATGATAGGGATTTTTCCTATTTTATTTAAATATCGGGACCAGAGAAGGTGGCAAAGCTTGCTAATATTATTTATTCTACACATCAAGCTAATGTTATCAAATATTATGGATATTAATGTTATCAAATGTTAATGTTAATTAATGTTATCAAATATTATCTTACAATTTTAATTGTTTAAGAACAACAGTCAACAGGGTAATTCTTATCAACATTTTAACTATTTGTTTATCTTATATAATTAATATAATGTATAAACAGAAAACTTGCTTAAGAAATGTTTTTAATGTTTAATATTTTCTATATAAGTTGTTATTCACCTGCATCTAACATAACAAAAAAGCCTTAACATAATTTTGAACCGACTCACAGTCATGCTAACTATGAAATTAAGCCTTTGTATTTTATCATTTTCGAAATATATATATGAATTAAAATTAAATTATCACGGTCAATAAAAAACTTAAACATCACTTAAATACATCTTCGCAAAACCATGACATCATAAAAATTTAAAATACATTAGACAGATGTATGGAGTAATCATGTCTGTTTTTCTAAAATATATAACAGAAAACTAGATAAAGCGCTTTATAACTAAATATGTTTATGTGCCATTGTTTAATTTTTCCACCAAAATAATATGGAAAATTTTAGATGGTTTAAAGTCAGTCATAGTGAATTAAAGGTACCATGACTGACTTTATTCAAACAAGCTATACAAAAGTTACAAGTGCAATAAAGTTCACGTTCTTGAGGTTAAAATACATTTGTTTACATTTACGAATACCCCTGACGACTACTGGTGTCGATAGTCAAATTAAAGTAAAAATTATACCATCATAATTCTAAACGAAAATATAGTATTTTTCATCAAAAATGTTACCCATTTATTAAAAATGTTAAAACACCAGTGTTCGTCAGGGGTGACGAGCACTGGTAAAACGTACAAAATATGCACCAGTAGTCGTCATACCTTAAAAACCTTTATATTATGTCAAAATTTAAAAAGTTGCACATAAATCGTATTCTGCATTTCATAAGCATTACATACAATGCTTTATGAGCAATGTCAAAAGCAGCGAACAACAAAATATATCAAGAAATGCACATCTATTCCCTTAATCATTTGCTTTACGTTGACTCAATTCAATTGTAATTTAACGTATACTTCCCTTATTTTGTTTCTCCCTACTCTTCCCCAATAGTTGAAATCGAACTTTTTATGTCATAAAAAGCAGAAAGCTTCGGAGAATCTTATGCGGGTAGATTCAAATTCATACAGGTTATAAAACGGTTATTTTAACACTTCTTTTAAGAGGGTGACGACTACTGGTGCAGATTTTAGGGGTGACGAGCACTGGTGTCTTTACCTTACTGTTGTGTGCTCCAGTGTAAATCCAAAGGACCAAGAAATCCAGAATTAAGCTTCCATTTATTTCCAAATGACAAATTTAAAATTTCAGTTGCTTCGGCTAATGGAAGTAAAGAATTAATCAGATGATTTGAAACTAATATTTGTTCAACTTCAGTTAAAAATCTACTTCCGATCGAACTTTAAATAAACTGAAATATTTTTTTCCAAAAGCAATAAATTTTCCATGATGTAATGGCGGAGAAATTATAGTACGAATATTAATTAGAATAACAAAAAGAACAATAATAAATACACGTGGTTATAATATTTACTAACAACAAAAACTGAAAAAGTGCCATCTATCGATCATTACAAACGCGGATATAAAGACACTTCTATTGTTTTAGACCTAGGTTTTAAAATTTCGGATAAAATAATAATAAATCAAGGTGTGCGACAGGGATGCAGTTTATCGCCACACCTATTTAACATCTATATTGACTATGTCATCAGAATCTGGAAAAACAAAATCAAAACAGGAATAGGTCTCGGAAAAATTTTGTTTAAAATATACTATTTGCAGACGACTTATGTCTGTTTCAAGACAATGAAGATAATTTGCAACGTGCAATTTTTACTGTAGACAAAATTGGAAGTGAATATAACTTAAAGATTTCAAAGAGCAAAACGAAGGTGATGGGTTTTGAAGGTAAAGAACCTATTAGAACAAAGATTATATTAGAAAATAAACCAATTGAACAAATTTCACGTTTTAATTATCTAGGATGTGACATATCTTATAATTACAACAATGATATACAAAACAAGCTAAATAAGTTCCAATACATCCGCGGGACTATAAGTAGAACATTCAATCAAAACGGAATGCAAAAATATACACGCAAGAGATATATTTTCATAATATATATTGTACGAAGTATTGTTTCATATTCTTGATTACTCTCTTAATATACCTTATCAAAATAATGATGATATCCCAAAGAAATTAAATATGTTTGCCAGTTAATTTTGCGATTTTTCTTTCACCAAGGACGTCAGATACCAGCATCTTCACCAACTTTTGCTGCTTACGAAATCTTATCTGTTTTCTTGAATCAAAGTAGTTTTCGGCTGCGCTTTGCAGGTGACAATGTGAGATGTGTATTTTGAATAGGATTTGATTTTTGTATTGAGCGCAATTTACAGTTTTATTTCATACCTTTTTTTTTTTTTCAGTTGTTTGAATAGTAGTTGCTTTTTGGAGTCAGTTGTATTTTTTTACAAAAATATTTTATTATTCTCTTTTCAGTGAAAACTTATTCATATAGCAGAACATCAGAAGACGTTCGGCGGCAGTTTCACAAATCATAACTTCCAAGAAAAATGACAACTCAAAAAATGGTTTATGTCACTGAAAAATACATGTAATACACACAATGTAAACAAAAAAGTTACATCTCCATCTAGAAAGTTATCCACTCGAGAGACAGTTGAGCCAGTTTTATTCTAGTCAAGTTATTTTTAAGTTGATTTTTCTCAAATGCTGCATTTTTAAGTTGTGTCACTTTTCTTGCCTTTATCGGATATGAGCCACTGAGGTGAGTTTCTCGCTAAGACTTTACAAAATAGAAAGTTTTGCTTGACTAAGTCTCTACCATTGAATTGTAGTTTATTTCAGTATGTTATGACTATGGTATCGTTTGTGCTGTGATTTATATGTTGTCAGCTGTTATTAAAGCTGCGTTTTCTGGTGAAACTCAAGTTGATACAGGGTTTAACTAAGGTGACCTATTTTTTTAAATCCAATTTGAGGAAAAATCAACGCAGCGTCCTTAAATTGAAAGGACATTTGAGGACAGAGTTAAATTATGCTTTAATTTGCGGACATTTGAGGACAAATTTGTAAATTCAAGAACATTTGTTCTAAAATGATTTTCAAATTGGTAAAAATGTATTGTCACCGTGTTCTGAGATCTCCTGAAAGTTTCAAATGTCTAGCTAGTCGGGAAGTTAGTTAAAAATCGATTGCGAGCATTGTGCTGGTAACGCTGCCGATGGAAGCAGGAACCCGAAACAGTTCGCTAAAAGTATTTAAAAAATGCATTTTCACCGTGTTCTGAACTATTCTGAAAGTTTCAAATGCCTAGCTAGTCGGGAAATAAATTTTCTGTCGAATCATATAAACGCTGCCGAAGGCCGTAGGGATGAAACAGTTGACTAAAAGTGTTTAAAAATCTATTGTCACCGTGTTATGAGCTATCCTGAAAGTTTCAAATGTCTAGCTAGTCGGGAAGTTAGTTAAAAAGCGATTGCAAGATGTGTACTGGTAACGCTGCCGAAGGCAGCAGTAACCCGAAACAGTTGGCTAAAAGTATTATAAAAATGCATTTTCACCGTGTTCTGAACTATTCTGAAAGTTTCAAATGTCTAGCTAGTCGGGAAATTAGTTAAATAAATTTTCTGTTGTATCATATAAACGTTGCCGAAGGCAGTAATGACCTGAAACAGTCGAGTAAAAGTATTAAAAAATATATTGTCACCGTATTTTGAGCTATCCTGAAAGTTTCAAATGTCTAGCTAGTCTGGAAATTAGTTAAAAGCGATTGTAAAATGTGTACTGGTAAAGCTGCCGAAGGCAGCAGTAGCCCGAAACAGTTGGCTAAAATGATTAAAAAAATGCATTTTCACCGTGTTCTGAACTATTCTGAAAGTTTCAAATGCCTAGCTAGTCGGGAAATAAGTTTTCTGTCGAATCATATAAACGCTGCCGAAGGTCGTAGGGATGAAACAGGTGACTAAGAGTGCTAAAAAAATGTATTGTCACCGTGTTCTAAGCTATCCTGAATGTTTCAAATATCTAGCTAGTCGGGAAGTTAGTTAAAAAGCGATTGCAAGATGTGTACTGGTAATGCTGCCGATGGCAGCAGGAACCTGAAACAGTTGGCTAAAAGTATTTAAAAAATGTATTTTCACCGTGTTCTGAACTATTCTGAAAGTTTCAAATATCTAGCTCGTCGGGAAATTAGTTAAATAAATTTTCCGTCGAATCATATAAACGCTGATGAAGGCACAGTAGGGACCTGAAACAGTCGACTAAAAGTGTTAAAAAATGTATTGTCACCGTGTTCTGAGCTATCCTGAAAGTTTCAAATGCCTAGCTATTCGGGAAGTTAGTTAAAAATCGATTGCAAGCTTTGTGCTGGTAACGCTGCCGATGGCAGCAGGAACCGGAAACAGTTAGCTAAAATTATTTAAAAAAATGCATTTTCACTGTGTTCTGAATTATTCTGAAAGTTTCAAATGCCTAACGAGTCGGGAAATAAATTTTCTGTCGAATCATTAAAAAATGTATTGTCACCGTGTTCTGAACTATCCTGAATGTTTCAAATGTCTAGCTAGTCTGGAAGTTAGTTAAAAAGCGATTGTAAAATGTGTACTGGTAAAGCTGCCGAAAGTAGCAGTAACCCGAAACAGTTGGCTAAAAGTATTATAAAAATGCATTTTCACCGTGTTCTGAACTATTCTGAAAGTTTCAAATGTCTAGCTAGTCGGGAAGTTAGTTAAATAAATTTTCTGTCGAATCATATGAACGCTGCCGAAGGCAGTAGGGATCTGAAACAGTCTACTAAAAGTGTTAAAAAATGTATTGTCACCGTGTTCTGATCTATCCTGAAAGTTTCAAATGCCTAGGTAGTCGGGAAGTTAATTAAAAATCGATTGCAACCCGAAGCAACTGGCTAAAAGTATTTAAAAAAATGCATTTTCACCGTGTTCTGAACTATTCTGAAAGTTTCAAATATCTAGCTAGTCGGGAAATTAGTTAAATAAATTTTCTGTCGAATCATATAAACACTGCCGAAGGCAGTAGAGACCTGAAACAGTCGACTAAAAGTGTTAAAAAATGTATTGTCACCGTCTTCTGAGCTGTCCTGCAAGTTTCAAAGGCCTAGCTAGTCGGAAAGCTAGTTAAAAATCGATTGCAAGCTTTGTGCTTGTAACGCTGCCGATGGCAGCAGGAACCCGAAGCCGTTGGCTAAAAGTATTTAAAAAATGCATTTTCTCCGTGTTCTGAACTAGTCTGAAAATTTCAAATGTCTAGCTAGTCGGGAAATAAATTTTCTGTCGAATCATATAAACGCTGCCGAAGGCAGTGGGTACCTGAGACAGTTGACTAAAAATGTTAAAAAATGTATTGTCACCGTGTTATGAGCTATCCTGAAAGTTTCAAATCTCTAGCTAGTCGGGAAGTTAGTTAAAAAGCGATTGCAAGATGTGTACTGGTAACGCTGCCGAAGGCAGCAGTAACCCTACCAAAAAAATTTTTGATTGCAAAAGGCGCTGGTACAGGTCAGAAGGAATCTCCATGCAAATTTTCAGCTCATTAGCTGCAGAACTCTAGGCTCAATCGCCATCAAAAGTTTTTGCCTTAATAATTACCAGAAGAAGAAGAAAGTAACAGGGAAATTTCGGGTTTTCAAAGTTATATAACTCAGCCCCTTAATTTGGAGCGACATACAAATTTGTATGTTTTGTCTTAAGGGTATACTTAAGGTCTGTGCAAAAAATCATGTCTTGGGGATCAGGGAGCTGAGATACAGGCAGTCGAAAAGTTCGAGATGCTATGTCGACATAATATACACTTGTAGCGTTTCACCATTGACTTCCTACTTTGTAAATTTTATTTGTATTTCTCTTAATGTCTGTTTTAGCTTGGCGGGTGTTTGTTTTAGCTTGGCGGGACGGAACGCTACCGCGTTCCTTGATTAATTTTACAATCACAGGTTAAGAATAACTCTCATTATGTACATTTATACGAAATTTTGTACTATACTGCCATGTTAAAAATTTAGAAAAAATAGGATCACAGCGCCACCTGTTGAGCGATTGATACCCAAATCTGATCAGCACCAGTTTATGTCAAGGGCCAACTAAATACCAAGTTTGGTTAAATTTCGTTAAATAAATAAATAAATAAATGAAATAAATAATATTTTTTTTATATATTTTTTTTTTTTTTGGTTGTTGTTAAAAGTAAAAAAAAAATTGATAACTTTGTTTTAAATTATCAAAGATATATAGTTCAACCATTCGTTTTAAAGGTATTGACGAGACCTTTCGAAAGATACCCATCTTGAAAATTTACTTCCCTCGAGGGGGGTTCTCCCCAGGGGGGGGGGGGGGGGGGTGAGGCTCCTACACATACAAAAAAAATTTCCCAGTTTGTTTACTATCGCTATTATAAATAATTCTTGTAAATTTCATAATGATTACTAAAAAATAATTCTCTTTATGCACATTTATACAAAATTTTGTCCTATATCACCATGTTAAAAATTTAGAAAAAGCGGGATGGCAACGCAACCTGTAAGACAATTTTTGCCAAAAGATGATGTGCACTAATTTATGTCAAGGTGCAACTACATACCAATTTGTATGAAATTCTGTGCAGTAGTTCCTGAGATACAGCTGTCTCAAAATTTTCTCCCTCTCGCTCTCTGTCACACACACAACAGACATAAAAATGGTCAAATCGTGTTCTAAAGTTCTCAAAACGTGTAAATCCCTCAAAAACCCGAGGTCGAATATTTTTACGAATCCAATACTTTCTTCTGTTGAATATAGAAGAAAGTAATAATCTGGTGTCACTCACACTACTTTCTCTTACACTGAAATTTAATACTATAAATACAGTTTGGAGATTAAGAGGTAAGATAACGAGTACTGTTATGTAAACCTATGTTAAACAATTCAAATTCGGTTTAGGAAGAGTTTTATATGATAATTAGTTATGTGTGAGGGGGGGCTACCACCCCCCTCAACCCTCCGTTTCATTAATGTATAAAAACAGTCGATGAATATTTAGCTTAAAATATACATTAATTACCATATCTCTATGAGGAATTTATTTCAATTCCCGAACAGCTTTCCTGGAAATGGTAAAATAGTAAAGCACATCCACCAACAAATAACTAGTGTGTTGTGGCCACCACACGACTTTCTTCTATATTTTCCTATACAAATTCACTCAGTAAAAATAATTTATTAAAATTATTATTTAAAACAATTATCTTCCATGATAATGCACACGGTTTCCATATTAGAGAAATAGTATAACACTATAAATATATAAAAAAAAAAAAAAAAGGTGAATTTATTCTCAATATTATTATTATGATTATGATTATTATTATTATTATTATTATTTTTTTTTTTTTTTGTTAACCCGTTAGTAGTCGCTAGTTGGTCGATTAGTTGGTCGATTTGCCGCCCATCCTTCAGTTTTTCCAGATTTTTTTATTCAATAGCCACCAAAAAATTTTAGAAGTGGCATTTGATATACATAAAACGCGAATAAAATCGATTTAACGTCGATCACGTCACTTCTTAAAATTATTGGGGACAGTTAAATAAAAAGTTCGCAATCTGTAATAGGTGGCGCTGTCGATAGCGACTACTAACGGGTTAAAAATGAAAAAAAAAAAAAAAAAACTTTATTTTAAACTAGCAGGCGACGCCCGCTTCGCTGGTCCCTATTTTTAAATGAATCACTAAAATTACTTAATTCTCAAAATTGCATTAATTTTTATCACGTAAAAAAAGATAGTATGTTGTTGCCACCACAAGACTTTCTTCTATATTTTCCTATACATATTCAATCAGTAACAATAATAAAAAAAAAAAATACGATTTTTTTCTTTTTTCTTTTTTTTTTTTTTTGTAAAAATTAATACATATTCAATCACTAACAATATTAAAAAAAAAAAAAAAAAAAAAAAAAATATGCGAATTTTTTTTCCGTTTTTTTTTTTTTTTTTTTTTTTTTGTTAAAAGTAACATTAACAGCGCCTCCTGTTGAGCTATTGATCCCCAAATATAATCAGCACCAGTTTATGTCGGGGACCAACTAAATACCAAGTTTGGTAATATTTCGTTAAAAAAAAAAAAAAAAAAATCTGTTTTTTTTTCTGTTAAAAGTAAAAAAAATCGATAACTTTGTTTTAAATTATCACAGATTTATGGTTCAACCATTCGTTTTAAAGATATTGACGAGATCTTTCGAATGATACCCATCTTCAAAATTTAACCCCCCAGGGGGGGAACCGATTGCCCCCCATGCACAATTTTTTTTTCCTATTTAACTACTACTATTATCAATAATTCATATTAATTTTACAATCACAAGTTTAAAATAACTCTCATTATGCCCATTTATACGGAATTTTGTCCTATGCTGCCATGTTAAAAATTTGCATAAAATGCGATCACAGCGCCACCTGTTGAGCTATTGATCCCCAAATCTAATGGGCACCAGTTCATGTCAGGGTGCAACTAAATACCAAGTTTGGTTAAATTTCATTCATTGGTTCGTGAGATACAGCGTCCACAAAAAAATGATACAGACAGACAGACACACAGACAGACATTTTATAAAAACTATCAATTCGTGTTCAGGACATCCCAAAACGTGTAGATCCGTCAAAAAACGGAGGTCGAAAATTTTCGCGAATCCAATACTTTCTCTATATTACATATAGAAGAAAGTAAAAAATAGAAACAAAATCTGATTATGAAAAATGTCTCACGGGGTTCTCACTGCCTTCGGAAAAAATTCCCAAAATGCTCTAACTCTATTTTCTATTATTTTCCCCCTTCCGCCCCCCCTCCCGTCTATCCTAATAATTTTACGAATTCGAAAATATCCGCAATCGATTTGTAAGTATCAAAAACCTCTATGCACCAGTTTTGAACGATCTATGTCTATTTTTATTTTTTTGCCCCTCCGCTCCCCCCTTCCGCCCCTCCCAATAATTTTAAAATTCGAAAATATCCGCAATCGATTTGTAGGTATCGAAAACCTATGTACCAATTTTGAATGATCTAACTCTATATTACTTTTTTTGCCCCTCCGCCCCCCCCCTTCCCAGCTCTTCTAATAACTTTACACTTTCGAAAATATCCCCATTCGAGTTGCAGGCCTCTAAAACCTATCTGTACCAATTTTGAACGGCCTAACTGTATTTCTATTTGTTTTTGCCCATAGCCTAAAATAATACTTTCTCGACCCTATGTGTAAGAGAAAGTAATAATTCTCTTTATGCACATTCATACGAAATTGTGTCCTATACCGCCATGTTGAATATTTAGAAAAAGTAGGATGACAACGTGACCTATTGGAAGATTTTCACGAAGAGTTGATAGGCACTAATTTATATCAAGGTGCAATAATTTATGAAATTTTATTAAATTCTCTGCAGCAGTTCTTGAGATATAGTTGCCACAATCTTTGTGACACACACACAGACAAACATTTTCTGAAAATGTTCAAATGTGTTCTAGACCTGTTGAAACGTGTAAATCCATCGAAAACCCTAGGTCGAAATTTCAGTTCTTTCTTGTATTGAATGCAGAAGAAAGTAAAAATTAGAAAATTATAACTGAGGGATAATATAATAAATCTTTCCTCTTATTTATCATTAATTTGTATGCAATCACATGTAGCTTTTGTAGACAATCTTGAAATGAGCACGTGGGTGAAAGTTGATCTTATAAGTTTAATTTGTCAAATAATTAAGGATTTAAACTTAATGACCGGTAAAAAATTAAATACAGAAGGCATACAAACACTAAATTATAAAAAACTAACCTTTTTCTTCTCAGGTACAAAAAAAGAACGAAATTAATATATTGTTTTTACTATGCAGTAAGCTACACCTAAAGTTTCTTTTTATGATTTTAAAATGATTATGAGACTTACCTTCACTAAATATTGGTAGCTATTTCGAAATGCTTTTATTTCGACAATATCTATATTTCTCTTCTACCAAACGCAGCTTTTATGGATAAGGAATTTCTGAGAGCAAAATAACTTTAACTTTGCGGCATTCTGAAGTTAAATAAAAGCAACCACAATTGTAAGTTTAACTTTTCGATAGATTCGTAGGAAGATGTCTTTATTTCAATTTACTTTAGTTCCAAATGAAATCATGTCAATTTACTCCATAAAATCTTTTAAATGTTACTTTATAAAATGTTTTCATTTTCAATATTTCAATATCTATTCATAAGATTTTTTTAAACACATTTGTATGGTTGGTTGGTTATTTTATTTTTTAAAATAGCTCCATTTCAAATTCAACTGGAGTAAAGTTTAGTGGGTTTTAATGTCGCAATATAGCTACAGACTTAGGGAGACATACTATTGTAACAATCGCAGCTATCATAGCCATAGAATAATAATTAGGAAGAAGGAGCATAACAATACTCTTAATGCTTACAAACCCTTTCTAGTGAAATGCCAGCGAAAGCTACTTTTGCTACTCAAAACCTTAAAGAAGGGCCATAGAAGAAGAATAATATCGCTGTTTGTTGTGGCAACACAACAGCTTATTAGAAACACTTATGCTCCTTCTTCCTTTATTATTATTCTATGATCATAGCTCACAAGTCGGATTGTACACTCCGCAGCAAAAACATCTGAGCATTAGCAATAATCCCTGTCTTAAAAAAAGTACACTTAATACTGCTTTGTTGAATATATCCTTGTTGAGTCATGTTCTTAGTCTGTTTAAGAACAAGATTCGACAAGGATTTATTTAACAAAGCAGTATTAAGTGTACTTTTTTTAGAAAGGGATTATTGCTAGTGCTCGGATACTTTTGCTGCAGAGTCTACTATCCGACCTGTGATCTACGATAGCTGCGATTGTTACAATCCTCTCCAAAATTATAGAAGCACACATCCACACTTTTCATATATATTTTTTTAGTTTGATCGTTAATTTTTTTTTATCATCAACTTACTTCTTTATTAACAGTATAAGACTAAAATCATGACGCATTTATTTATTCATTGATAACACGTATACATCAGATTTGTATGCTTGACTCGAAGTCCGCTTAAATCTTTGTCAGGTAAAGACAGATAGCGCAAGGCAGAATTACAATACTAAGAATTAGAAAAACACCCAGGCAGTGTCGGTACAGCGTCTAGAATAAACAGTGTGGAAAGCGGCGAATAAAATTGTACTAAAAAAATTAAGCCTGTCACCAGATGTCATTGTAATCGAAGCTAGTGTCACGACAACAAAACTGAGACTCCCTATTGGTTAATTATATGCTTAGATCACGTGATTAAACTCACGAAACTGGGAAAAGCCAATCAGGTCTTCGATTTGAGCAATAGCTTCGATCATAGCGACATCTGGGTAAGCTTAATTTTTGTAGCATAATTTTAACATCACGGTTATAGGCGATTGCCACACTGTTTATTCTAGACGCTCTAGGGGTACATACAAATGAAACACTTCCAGTTGCAAAATCGTTTGCAGGCGTTCCAAATGTATGACTGCAGTCGGCAGCAAAATTATCCGAGCACTAGCAAAAATTCCTATGTGAAAAAAGCACACTTAACACTGTTTTGTTAAATAAATCCTTGTCGAATCATGTTCTTAGACTGACTAAGAACAGGATTCGAGAATGATTTATTTAACAAATCTGCAAAAGGTGTACCTTTTTTACATAGGAATTTTCGCTAGTGCTCTGTTACTTTTGCTGCCGACTGCATTTGCAAAAAACTTGCAAAATTCACGTCATCGAAATAGCAAGCGTTCCGTTTGTATGTAACCCGTAGTGTCGATCTAGTGTCTCGGTCGGTAGGGACTGCCTTCTGAAACATTAGGTCTCGGGTTCGAATCTCGGTTCAGGCATGGACGTTGTGGTGTTCTAATAAGTGTAAAAAATAAAGGAATTGTCATTGTGAATATGTAACATGGATCATTCGGGACAAAGTCATTGTTACTATAAGTCTCAAAGCTGTAAATAAATAAATAAGACACCCAGGGCCTGCTCTGGAATCGAGCCCGCTTTCCTACGCTCGAAGGCGATTAGCAGCGTGGTGACATAACCATTCGGGGATGGCCCAGATCATGACTCGACAAATATTTACTTAACAAAACAGTATTAGGTGGTGTGTCCCAGACCGTCGCCAATTGTCCATCTGCGCAGCACTAGTGCGACGTAAAACCCATCCATCCAGTATTAGGTGTCCATCTTTTAAGTAGGAATTATAGCTAGTGCTTCAATAATTTTACTGCCAATTGTATGCATTGGATAACTGGCGATGGTCTGAGTACGGATTGTTGTAATTTTTATGTATGAAGTACCTGAAAGCACTTACTTCAGTTTATTCATTATACATATAATAAATCATTATAGTAAAACATTAATAATTTTATAACCGACGTTTTCAAATGCGTTCTAATTTTTTGGAGATTAAGCGAAGGGCAGTTTTTGAGGACTGGCCTCGGGATTCGAGGACGTCTGATCAACCTAAATAGGAGTTGGGATACGGCATTGACTACATATTAGAATAAACCCCGGACTGGTAACCTTTTTGTTCTCGAACATCACATACCCACCAATCCGCCAAATCATTCGACAAACGAACATTTCACTTTCACCAAGTTTCCTCCAAAGCAGGTTTCCACTTCCACCAAAGCAATTATCACCAAAACAAGGCGCCCATTCATCCAAAAACTGTAGTGATGTCCGTGGGATTTTCCTCCACAGCTACTATAGGGAATCCGTACTCTACTTTCTATCAGTACAGTTCATCTACTTCCTATCAGGATACGGCATGTAAGGGAAAGTGATAAAACATTGGTATTTAAACCAATACAGATATATTTTTTGCCACTCGAGACTGGTTGCCCATTGCGCAGCACTAGTGCGACGTAAAAGCCAGCCAACCAATCACTCGAGATTGGTAGAGATTAATTGATGTAACGTTTGTTTGTAAATAAGCCCTATCTTTATTGGTTGTGTTTTATTGATAAACACATATACATCACATTTGCATGTTTGACTTATAGTCCGCTTGTAAATCTTCGTCATATAAAGACAGATAGCACACGGCGGAATTACAATACGAAGAATTGGAAAAAACACCCAGGGCCAGCCCGGGAATCGAACCCGCTCTCCTACGCTCGAAGGCGATTAGCAGTGTAATGACATAACCACTCGGCCACTGATTGGCTGTGGTGCTGTGGAGGAAAATTCCGAAGACATCACTAGGGTTTTTGGATGAATGAGCACCTTCTTTTGAAGATAATCGATCTCTTGGCAACTGGTTCTTCATGTGGAATACAAGTTTTATTGCAGTCGTAAGTAACACATGTTATTGCCATTTTCCAGAAAAAAATCATGAAATGGACTTTATCCGAGTTGCGTCATAAAACCCCTGACATGTGACCACTACAGGGAAAAATGGAACATTATAATGTTTTTATTTGTATGATATGGGGAAATTTTACAATTAGATTTTTTTAACTAAAAAAAATGGTGGCAACAAATCAAAAGTATTTTAATATCGCAGACGATCGTCTACAGTTTTGAACGGAAAGAAACACATCTGGTATTTAATGAGGTCACGTGTTTTGGTACTGCGATTAAAAATTGCAATTTTGAAAAGGCTTCAGTTTTTCAATGTCGCACACTAAACTTGGTATACAGACCTAACATCACAAGACATCCTTGCAGTTCAAATTTCATCGATTTTGGAAAAAAATTACATTTTAATTGGAAATTAAATTTTATTCTAATACGCGTATTGTAAGTTCTAATTATGATTAAATTATTTTTAATACATCATTCGAAAGATATTTTAAAGTTTTTTTATATTATAGAAAGTTTTCACCAGATTTACACGTTTTGAGGTGTCCTGAATCATTTTCTTTTGTAACTCAGCTACTAATTAAAATAATTTCATAAGTAATACATCATTAGAAAGCTTTGTTGATTTGGAATCGAACAGTACATTACAGAAATTTCTACCGCCAGATAGCGCTGTAATATTTTCAAATTTCAATATTTCAATTTCTAATTATGTTTAAATTATTTTTAATACATCATTCTAAAGATATTTTAAAGTTCTTTTATATTATCGAAAGTTTCCACCAGATTTACACGTTTTGAGGTATCCTGATTAGGTTTTCTTTTGCATCTCAGCTAATTGAGTTAGACCGTTCGAAATTGGTATACGTAGGTTAATTAGGAGGGGCTGAAAGGGTGGGGAAGAAATAGGCGTGCACTGCGTGCGTATCCCCTAACATGTGCGCGCTGCGCACGCACACGACTGCGCCGCCGAAGGCAGTGGGGACCCGGTCCGACTTTTTAACCGATGAGAAATGATTTTTTTTATTTTCTTTTCTTAAGAATAAAAATTTGATTTGAGAAGGAATATGTGCGCGCAGCGCGCGTATAGCTTCACACGTGCGCGCGCAGTGCGCATGGGTTTGCGCTGCCGAAGGCAGTGGGGACCCGGTGTGAGTTTTTACCCGATCAGAAATGATTTTTTTTAAGAGGCACGAAGGGTCAGGGAAGGAAACGCGCGCGCAGCGCGTGTATCCCGTAAGTTGTGCGTGCGCAGCGCGTAAGGGACTGCGCTTGGGGACCCGGGCCGACTTTTTACCCAATCAGAAATGATTTTTTTTTTTTAATTTCTTTTCTTAACACTAAAAGTTACTGTTAGTGATTCATTAATTTTAGTGATTCATTTGAAAATACTGACCCGCAAGTGGGCGAAGCTCTCTAGTATAATATAAAACGCTGAAAAATCTCTTTAAACGTGTCACTATCAAACTGAAGAGCACACATCTGCAACAATTCTGTGACAGGGGGAGGGGAGGATACTTGCTTTTTTGGTGGAAGTGTAATGTCAGTTTAGCAAAGGAATTGGTGGATTTGTGGGGATGTGATTTTCGGGAACAAATAACTAGTCCATGATTTATTCTAATATGTAGTCAATGAATAACAGCCAAGGCTACAGGAAGAGCTTCATTGAGTAAAACATTGGTCAGTATTGCCCATCTACGCAGCACTAGTGCGACGTAAAATTGGTTATTACTGTGTTATTTTTTTATTTAGCAGCTTTGAGACCTAGTAGACTAGTAGAGTTACAATGACTTTCGTCTCGAATGATCCATATTTAGGCTGAGATTGCGGTGCCTCGTTCTTAAGTCTGATCTTAAATCTTACGAACTTTCGTAGAATGGGCGTGTTTAAGAACGATCTTTACTTGGTATTGCGGTGCCTCAAGCGTAAGTCCCCGGCGGGAGAAACGAATTAGCCAACTGGAGACGCCGAGAGACCTACGTTGTGATTGCGCAAGCATCCAGTTACGATTCGACTTAAGATATCTTTGAAGTCGTAAGATAGTGAGACACTGCAATACGACCTGCGTTTCGTTTGCATCTTAAGACAGAGTTTGTGCGTAAGATAGTGTTGAATGAGGCACCGCAATACCAGCCTTAATGGCATCAGTAGTTACGATTTCGGCTTCATGTTTCTGCGGACATGTCATCTCCTCTTATATCATTCTCTAATGGATGACATGACTCTCTGACGTTATTTAGCGTCTTTATGATGACATTCTTTCATTTTACCTATAGGAGTGTCAATTTAACCCGCA
This sequence comes from Salticus scenicus, assembly GCA_963930645.1. Taxonomy (NCBI): domain Eukaryota; kingdom Metazoa; phylum Arthropoda; class Arachnida; order Araneae; family Salticidae; genus Salticus; species Salticus scenicus. The sequence goes on from OZ005655.1 coordinate 67,960,792, forward strand.
AACAGTCGAATATAGCCAACCATAGAGCAGTTTTTTCCACAAACAGTGAAAGCTCCGCATTGTTCTAGTCTTCCATCACTAATCTATCCTCTAATAATATTATATTTCTATTGTTATTAGAGATTTTACCTCAAACATTATTACTTAGAGAAATTTACTGATTTTCTCCAAAGGCAGTTGTCATATTTATAGAAATGAACAAAAATAAACGTATTTTAGGGAATTTGTAAGATTAAATTAGAATCCTCTAACAAATGATACAGAATTTCCCCCCAGGCAATTTCAGGAGGGTGCTACATCACCCGTTAGGCTTAGCACGTCCAGGCAGGCAGGGGCTGTCCAAAGGTTTCAATGAGGGTGCTACAACCTGCCTACCCTTTGATTTTTCTTTTTTTTTTTTCTTTTAAGCACCCTTGCTTTAAAACAATGGCTTACATTATAAAAACCGACTTATTCTTATGCCTTTGAAAAGAATATGTTAACTTTTAAATATTAAATTCACTATTGAAAGTTAAAATAAAGAATTTTGAAATCAAAGCAGTGGCTCTAAGGATAAAAAAAAAATGCCCTTCAAAATCTAAAATGTACCTTTAAAAATTTAAAAAGTGCCTTTTTCTCACAAACAGCACCCTGCCTTTTCTTAAACCTAGGGGAAAACACTCAATAATATATTCATATCGCCAAAAATTATTATTTCAAGTATTCTTCACATTGTATATGCTTTTGGTATTCAGTTAGATTTAATAGAAATAATCTGGTGTGTCACTCACACGACTTTCTCTTACCCTGAAATTTAATACTATAAATACAGGTTGGAGATTAAGAGGTAAAGTAACAAGTACTGTTATGTAAACCTATGTTAAGCAATTCAAATTAGGCTTCGGAAGAATTTTATATGATAATTAGTTCTCTGTGGGGGGGGGGGGGGGGGGGGGCTACCGCCTCTCTCAACCTCCCCGTTTCATTAATGCACCTTCATTTATATAGAATTTAATTCTGTTATTAAAATTATACAGATAATTTTCACACGCAACATTCCTTGAAACTTATCAATCTTGATCAAACTTTTCCAGCAACAAACGTATATTAACTTCCAAATACAACATTTGGATCTCCTAAAATTATTCGTTTTTAAATCACTCTAAGAAACACACACAAAGATCAAACGTTAAAAAACTTGACTACGGTAATCAGGAAGCCTCAAAACGTGCAAATATATAAAAAACAAGCGATGAATATTTAGCTTAAAACATACATTATTTACCATATCTCTATGAGGAATTTATTTCAATTCCCGAACAGCTTTCCTGGAAATGGTAAAATATTATTAGTAAAGCACATCCACTAGCAACAAAAAAGGATGTTATCGCTTAAATATTTGCAGCCCTGTATACTTTTCGAAGATCATATACAGACCACATGGTGCATCTAAATATAATCCTATAGTAATCATACATGGCCCAGCCTGAAATATACTTCCATCAATTTGCAACGACTGTCGCACTTTTATCTAGTTCTTTTGTGTAGCCCTGTAAACGAACAGTCAATGATTTCTCTACCCTATTCTACATGAGACATGTTTTTATGCATATAAAAAATATATATTCGTTTCATTTAGTTCAGTGCAGTCTATAGATGTTAAATTCTACTTACCTGCAATTTCCCCCATGGACGTAATGTATTTGAATACTTTTGAGTGTGAGTGTCCCTGTACACGAACCATCTGCTTCATCTTAACGAAAAGCTTAGTGTAGCATCCCTATATGATACACATTTAGAATACCGAGTTTGGAATTCCTGCTACTATTTGTTCTTGAGATATGCTGATAAGAAACAGACAGACAAACACACAGACACACACACAGTCCATTCGCTAAAAACATGATTTTCGTATTCAGGGGACCTCAGAACTTGTAAATATAACAAAAACTCACTTTCGAAAATTTAACCCTAAAACAATACTCTCTCTGCCTTATGGGTAAGAGAAAGTAAAAATTAAAAAAAAAAAAAAAAAATATTATAATGTTGGACTCATTTTTTTTTTTATTTTTTTTTATTTTTTTACTTTCTTCTATATGTAATATAGAGAAAGAATTGGATTCGCGAAAATTTTCGACCTCCGTTTTTTGACGGATCTACACGTTTTGGGATGTCCTGAACACGAATTGATAGTTTTTAAAAAATGTCTGTCTGTGTGTCTGTCTGTCTGTCTGTCTGTCTGTCTGTCTGTGTGTCTGTCTGTCTGTCTGTCTGTATCATTTTTTTGTGGACGCTGTATCTCACGAACCAATGAATGAAATTTAACCAAACTTGGTATTTAGTTGCACCCTGACATGAACTGGTGCCCATTAGATTTGGGGATCAATAGCTCAACAGGTGGCGCTGTGATCGCATTTTATAGGACAAAATTCCGTATAAATGGGCATAATGAGAGTTATTTTAAACTTGTGATTGTAAAATTAATATGAATTATTGATAATAGTAGTAGTTAACTAGGAAAAAAAATTTGTGCATGGGGGGGCATCGGTTCCCCCCCTGGGGGGGAAGTACCCCCCCAGGGGGGTTAAATTTTGAAGATGGGTATCATTCGAAAGATCTCGTCAATACCTTTAAAACGAATGGTTGAACCATAAATCTGTGATAATTTAAAACAAAGTTATCGATTTTTTTTACTTTTAACAAAAAAAAAAAAAAAACTTAGAAAAAAAAATCGTTTTTTTTTTTTTTTTTTTTTTTTTTTTTTTTAAATATTGTTACTGATTGAATATGTATAGGAAAATATAGAAGAAAGTCTTGTGGTGGCCACAACATACTAGTTTTATTTTGCTTAAATGTTACTTGTAAAAGCTGGTATAAATTTTAGAAATTAATTTAAAAAATAAATTTTAAAATAATACCTTTTCAGCACTCCATTGTTTGAGCTTGAAATAAAGTCTACTTTTAGAGGCACTAATGATTTTTTTGCTGGAAATTTAGCTGAAGATTCTTCAAAAATATGATTAGCATTCTTATTGTAGTTTCTCTTTGGATGAATTGAAGGCTTTAGTTTTGAATGTTTAGTTGAATTATTCTCAGTTCCTTTAAACCTTAAAAATAAATAAAAATACTAGTAATAGTAGTATTACATAGTAGTAATATCTTGTAGTAACAACACGACGGAAGTATTTGTGTATTTGCCTAAATGCTTATTAGAAACAGGCCAGTTCAGATAAGAATTGGAATATTTGAACTGTACTAGTGCTAAGATTTCCCCTTTTCAAGAATTATTTGTAAATACTTAAAAATTAATTTCTATTAGTTGTAACTAGAATATTCGAATAGTGATATTTTCCTCTTACTTTTTATAGATTGCTTCAAGCATCAAGATATATATATACACACACACACTAGATAACGATTAGACTGACGATTCCTATACCTCAACTCAATTCGCCCACTCCATGTGCATTTGACTAATTACAAATTTAGGTAGTTTTTCCTATGCAAAACTGTAAAAAATAAATAAATAAATAAACACCAAAAACTGAAGAAATAGTTTTATGTGGTATGTATACATACACGGCATTCTTTTAACCTACATTTGAATACTATAAGACATTGCAGATAAAGGTGTAGGATAAGAAGTACTGTATATGAACATACTTTAAAAAGATGGAATTTTAACAGTTCAGTTTATATTTAAGTGGGGGATTGAAAGGTGTGGTACGTACACTTATGTATATATATATATTGTTACAAAATTGTAAATAATTGTGTTTATTTTTGTACAAATTCTTTCAAAGAGGCTTAGTAAGTTGATAAAGTGCTAATTTTGTGCATTTCTAGTCGTTTTAGCGTTAAAATAGCCTTATTTTCCCTTAAAAACGCATTAAAAAGCTCCAATAAGGCAGGTAATGGATTTGGCGACTTTTTCCCCCCTTCGCGATTTTTTTGGCGACATTGGAGAGAAAATCCTTATTAGGGATATACCAAATATGGAAGTTCTAATCTCATTCGCTGATGAGATACGGAAATTTCTGGAATTTTCCACACTTTTCTACAGGAGTATATAAGGGACGTTCTTCGCCAAGGCTAGATCAGTTCAGTTCTCAGCCAGCTTCCGCTAATGCTTGCATTGCTTTGAGCCTCTTTGAAAGAGACTTGCTTTATGTGTTATTGCTATACAGTTTGTACTGTGGATTTGCTATTGACAGCTGTTGTTTAAGCTGTTTTTACTGGTTGAAATGAAGCTGATACTTGGTTTATAGACCTGTATTTTTCTGGAACTTTCTGTGAATAAATTATTGAGTTTTTGTAAGTTTCGCCTTTCATTCTCGGACAACTCACGAACCCCCAAGTACGCAACATTTCTGGTGTCAGAAGTGGGATTGTCTGTGAATGGTGATAACTAGAGCTATGGAGCAAGAAATGAAGAAGCTTCTGGAAGGTCTAACTGCCCAGATGAATGAGTTAAGATCTGTATTTTTAGAGAAAATAGAAACAGGACAAAGAGAAATGAAAGAAAGTATGGAAACCGGACAAAAAGAATTGAAAGACGGCTTGATTGAAGAAATGAAGGAAATGAAAGCAGTTCAGGAAAAGATGGAAGCCAGTTTAAACGAAGAAATTAAATGTAATCAAGATGAGATGAAGAGAGAGCTTTCAACGGTGAAAGAATCAATAGAGGGTAAATTAACGGTGATGGAAAATAGAATGGATGGAATAGAAGAGAAAGTTATAAAGATAGAAGAAAATTTTGAAGAGAAAGTTTTGAAAATAGAAGAGAGTTTTGAAGAGAAAGCTATGAAGATAGAAGAAAATGTTATGAAGGTTGAAGAGAGTGCTACGAGGATAGAACGGGGTTTCGAGGAGAAAGTTAAAGAAAATTTTGATCAGGAACTGAAAGGAAGGTTTTCAGAGATATAAGGTAAACTGAAGAGAATAGAAGATCTGGAGAGAAAAGTGGAAGAATAATTAGAATCCATGCCCTAGGAAACTAAAAAGAAAGAGAGAAGAATCCAGAATCAGGAATTTATTAAGCTATCTACCTACGACGGCAGTTCCTCCTAGAATGCATATAAGACGCATTTTTGCATCGTAGCTGAAGCTAATGGCTGGGACTCTACCGCCAAGTCAGTCCACTTAGCAGCAGAATTACGGGGAGATGCAGCCGAGATACTGAAAAATGTTTCTAAAGAAGAAAGGAACGACTTCGAGACCCTGACTAGAGCACTAGAGCTACGGTTTGGAGAGAAGTGTTCTAAGGACTATAGTCGCCTCCAGCTAAAATCCCGTTACCAGAAAACGGGCGAAAGTTTGCAAGAGCTGGCAGCGGACATTCAGAGACTGTCTCACCTAGCATTCTCAGACTGTCATGCAGACACTCGAAACGACTTAGCTCTTCAGTACTTTATCGATGCTGTGCGGGATCCAGAAATTCAAAAAGCGCTGAGACTCTCCAACATCAGAGACGTAGAATCAGCTTTAAGATATGCACTTAGGATAGAGGCAGCCCAACAAGCCTCCCGTAAAGACCGCCATACCATAAGAGCAGTCTCATTAAATGATACCCCTGCTGATGAAAATGAAATGAAGAGAAGTCTCGCAGAGATCTTAAAGAGATTGCGCAGGCTGGAAAATAATAAGGAAATAAAGGATCGGGAGATAAAGTGCTGGGGCTATGGAGGGGCTGGCCATGTGAAGAGGAACAGCCCTGTACGACCAACAAAAGGAAATCACCCGGCTTCACCATCACTGCAGGGAAACTGGGAGAAGGCTATCTCGCGGGGCGGAGGTTGACTGAAATTAAAGAGCCCCAGTTTACAGTATTTCATGTTTCATCGATGAGTGGCGGCGATAATGGACTTTACGTGTATGGACAAGTTAACAACACCACCTGCCGGATGATTCTGGACACGGGAGCCAACGCGCCCATCATTAGAACGGATTTGGCTCAAGAACTAAAAGAGAAGATCATCTGGACTTCGCCCTGCGTTGAACTCCAGACTGTGACCAGAGACGAAATCAAAATATATGGAAAAATGAACTTGACCATCACTTTTGGGAATGCCAGTTACCATCATATGGCATATGTGGCTGATATAAGAGATCCTCTAATCATTTTAATTGATTCCCTGAGAAAATTTAACTTTAAATTGGACTTCAAGAATAATGAACTGCATTCGAGTTCGGAAGACATAGCTGTGTTCAACACTGACAATCTAGACATTCAGCCAATTTGCCAGATAACAGCCAAGTCTGAAATTTCCATCCCTCCACTCACAGAGACAATAGTTTCAGGAACACCTCCTACCAAGCAATACTTCCGCTATGGACTGATTGAATACCCGAATATAGACAATAGCCCAAGAGGAGTTCTGGTAGCTTCCTCTCTAGTTGATCTCTCAAAGAGTACTATTCCTGCGAGAGTCGCAAACATCAGCGATAAGGTCCGGACAGTGAAGAACGATAAGGTGTTAGCAACCTGCACTCCTGTTACATGCATCAACCGCCCCACGCAATCAACCGAATATTAACAATGGAACTGCTCAAGAATGCAGAATTAGGAAGTGAACAGAGGTGTGCTGCGGAGAAGCTACTCCAAGAATTTAAAGACCTTTTTTCTCGAACACCTGAAGACGTTCGGGAGAATGAACATCACCCAGCACAGATCTGATACAGGAAATCATCCTCCAATCAAACAACATCCAAGAAGACTTCCATTTGCTAAACAGGAAGAGGTCACTGAACTTCTAAATGAAATGCAGCGCAATGACGTCATCGAGCCATCAACGAGTCCTTGGGCCTCTCCCATAGTACTGGTGCGTAAAAAGGATGGTTCAACAAGATTTTGCGTGGATTATCGTCGTTTGAATGACATCACGAAGAAAGGCAGTTACCCTCTTCCCAGAATTGACGACACATTAGATACACTTGCTGGCAATAAATGGTTCTCGACTTTGGATCTGAAGAGCGGTTACTGGCAAGTAGAATTACATCCTGGTGATCGTGAGAAGACTGCATTCACCACAGGACAAGGACTGTGGCAATTTAAAGTTATGCCATTTGGATTATGTAATGCACCTGCCACCTTCGAACGCCTGATGGAGACAGTGCTAAAAGGACTTTCCTATGAAGACTGTCTGATGTACTTGGATGATATTATCATTGTGGGGCGCACCTTTGAAGACCATCTACGAAACATCCGAAAGGTGCTGGAGAAACTCAGAATGGCTAACCTCAAATTGAATCCAGGCAAGTGTAACTTGTTTCGTCGTGAAGTGAGCTACCTCGGCCATATCATCTCTGCCGAAGGTGTGAGAACTGATCTTGAGAAGTTCTCTGCAGTCGAGAACTGGGGTCGCCCTGAAAATGTACACCAACTACGAAGTTTCCTGGGGTTATGCACTTACTACTGGAAGTTTGTCAAGGGTTTCTCAAATATTGCCAGACCACTCCACAAGCTGACGGAAGCCAAACAGAAGTTCCTGTGGACAGATGAATGTGAAAAAGCGTTCAAGCGACTTAGAGGCCCTAACATCATCGCCTATCTTCACGTATCCACAGCCCGACAGACAGTTCATACTTGATACAGATGCCAGCCATGAGAGTGTCGGTGCTGTTCTGTCGCAGGAAGTTGATGGTCAAGAACGTGTCATTGCCTATTGGAGTAAATGCCTGTCTAAACGAGAGCGAAATTACTGTACCACCAGGAAAGAGCTACTCACCATCGTAAAAGTCTTAGAACATTTCCATCATTACCTCTATGGCAGAAGATTCCTGCTCCGAACTGACCATGCATCTTTAACGTGGTTGCTCCAATTCAAGAACCCGGAAGGACAGATTGCCAGGTGGATACAACGCCTCCAGGAATATGACTTCGAGATACGTCATCGTAAAGGGACTCTACATGGTAATGCAGATGCCTTGTCACGGAAGCCCTGCTGGGAAAGCTGCAAGTACTGCTCTAGAGGCGAACAGAAATACCTGCCGATAAATCCGGTTGCCTGCCAAGTTACAGTCTCAACACCATCAGAACAAGATCCCGATCCATGGAGTGACGAAGAACTTAGACAAGTCCAGTTGGAAGATCCTGACATAAAGCCAATATTACAGCTGAAGGAGACGACCAGCAACAGACCTACCTGGCAGGACATTTCCAGATTTAGTCCCATTACGAAAAGTTATTGGGCACTTTGGGACTCTCTTCATATCAGAAACGGTGTATTATACAGAAATTGGGAATCTGATGATGGGAAAAGCTTCAGATGGCAGATTGTATTACGAAGATCAAAAATTCCAGATGTTTTAGAACTGCATAGTAGCTCTACCGGAGGCCATTTTGGGGTAATGAAGACTTTGCAGAAAGTTCGGGAACGCTTCTACTGCTGCAAGGCAAGGGAGTATGTGGAGAAATGGTGTAAATCCTGTGATGCTTGTGCGGCACGTAAAGACCCGCAGAAATGAAGTCGAGGAAGACTGCAATGGTATAACGGAGCCGAAGCACCATTTGAACGGATTGCACTCGACATCTTGGGTCCTTTGCCACGGACCTCCAGTGGAAATAAATACATCCTCGTCGTGATGGAGTATTTCACCAAGTGGCCTGAGGCATATCCCATTCCCGATCAAGAGGCATGCACAGTCGCAGAGGTCCTAGTGCAGCAATGGGTGTCAAGGTACGGAACGCCCCTACAACTACATACCGACCAAGGTACGAACTTTACCTCTGCTGTTTTCAAAGGACTGTGTCAACTACTCGGCATAGACAAAACCCAGACAACACCCTTACATCCCCAGTCAACAGCATGGTCGAGAGGTTCAGCCGTACCATCCTGAATAACCTCTCTCTTCTAGTATCAGGGAACCAGCAAGATTGGGACTTGAAGTTGCCATTGTTCCTGCTGGCTTATCGAAGTTATGTCCATGAAACCACCGGCCCAGTTGCTGTTTGGACGTGAACTTCGTCTCCCACGTGATCTCTTGTTTGGTTGTCCACTCGATGCGCCTTCATCGCCCGAGGAGTACATCCAAGATCTCCAAGCACGATTTGAGGACGTACACAACTTTGCTCGGGAGCGGATTCACATGGCAAAGGAGAAAATTAAGACAAGGTACGATCTAAAGGCTACGCAACATGAGTTCCAGGAAGGAGACAAGGTCTGGCTATGGAATCCTGTTCGACGCAAAGGACTCTCTCCCAAGCTACAGTGCAACTGGGACGGACCGTACACAGTCTTAAAAAGGCTGAATGGTGTAGTGGTGCGGATCACTAAAACACCTTCATCAAAACCGAAGGTGGTGCTCTATAACAGGCTAGCCAAGTGCCACAATTAACGGTAATATTAAAATTTAAAATGTAAATACTGGTAAAATTTGTGCATGCGTAATGTAAATATTTGTATATAAATATTTGTACATATTTGTAAATTTTGTAAATATTTCTCACTTGATTTATATTTATATTTTATCGTTATATGCAACTTAGTTTTTGCATTTTAGATTGTGTAAATTTGTTTAGTTTCGCCTCTTGACAAAGGGTTGCACTGCCCGGGACGTGCAGTCTTTGGGAGGGGGACAGTGTTACAAAATTGTAAATAATTGTGTTTATTTTTGTATAAATTCTTTCAAAGAGGCTTAGTAAGTTGATAAAGTGCTAATTTTGTGCATTTCTAGTCGTTTTAGCGCGAAAATAGCCTTATTTTCTCTTAAAAACGCATTAATAGCTCCAATGAGGCAGGCAATGGATTTTGCGCCAAATTTGGCGACTTTTTCCCTCCTTGGCGATTTTTTTTGGCGACCTTGACGAGAAAATCCTTATTAGGGATATATCAGACATGGAAGCTCTAATCTCATTGGCTGATGAGATACGGAATTTTCTGGAATTTTCCACAGTTTTCTACGGCCTACGGGAGTATATAAGGGACGTTCTTCGCCAAGGCTAGTTCAGTTCAGTTCTCAGCCAGCTTCCGCTAATGATTGCATTGCGTTGAGCCTCTTTGACAGAGACTTGCTTTATGAGTTATTGCTATACAGTTTGTACTGTGGATTTGCTATTGACAGCTGTTGTTTAAGCTGTGTTTACTGGTTGAATTAAAGCTGACACTTGGTTTATAGACCTGTATTTTTCTGGAACTTTCTGTGAATAAATTATTGAAATTTTGTAAGTTTCGCCTTTCATTCTCGGACAACTCACGAACCCCCAAGTACGCAACAATCTCTCTCTCTCTATATATATATATAGTAACATCTTCAGTTTAACTAATAGTAACCTAATTATTAATAACCGAAAAATACATAATTACTATAAACTACTTCAACTTCCCTTCAACAACTTTAATTATCCTTATATAGTTCTCATACCTAAGTATCACAAATCTCCAATTAAATTTCGCACTGTCACTATTGGGTGTAACGCTTATAACAATAATGCTAATAAAGCTATACTGGATATTCTAAAACAAATTTACAATTGTACTTACAAAGTTGATAATTTACACTGCCTTAAAAATAGCTTTCAATTAATTCAATACATCAAATCGCTCGATTCAATAAACAATATATGACTTTTGACTTTCAAGATCTTCTCAATAATATTGAGTTATCAGATCTTAGTAATATCATTTACAATCTTTATCAAGAATATAAAACTCAAATTAATCTTCCTCACAATTTTAAAGCAGAAAAATTTAAAACACTTCTTAACTTTGTTATCCATAATAATTATATCTTCCACAACAACATCTATTTGCAAGAATTAGGAATCCCACAAGGAGGTTGTAGATCCAGTAAATTTGGCAGATCTCTATTTTTATTATTATGAAAAGCAAATTTGCAATGATGATGTTCGATTTTATCGTTACATAGATGATATTATTGCATTTTATCTCAACAAGCACTCACAAAATGACTTTTCCTTAAATTATCCACCTAATTTAAAGCTAACTCAAAATACTCTAACCAATCAATCAATTATCTTTTTAGATCTCAAAATAATCATTGATGGTAATAAAATTTACACAGATATCTATGACAAACGGTAAGATTTTAGTTTTAGAGTAAACTTATTTACACATTTTAATTCATGTCTGCATCTTTCGGTATTTAGAAACATCATCATTAACCATTTATTTCGAATTAATAATTTATGCTCTGCGAAGTTTAAAAACAAGAATATTAATAAATTGATCACAGCCACTGCTAAAATGGGTTTTCCTAAAAACTTTGTATTTTCTATTTTATATCCTTAACCATGTCTCTGTCAGTACATTATTTAAAAAAAAAAAAAACTGTGTACACTTTTGTGCATATTTACAAAAAAATTATAAAATAATAAAAGACAATAAAAAAGGTGGCGGTTGGGTGGGCAGATGTTTGATTACGGAGGTGGGATGGTGTTGTAAGGCTGGGTGGGTTTGTGAAATAAAAAAAAAGCAGAAGGTTTGTTGCATTTACTTTGTATTATTATGGAAACTTTCTTTTTCCAATAAAATTTCAGTTTCTTCCTTCTTGAGTTGTCAACTATTCTTAAAATTCTAATCATACTATTAAACACAATGTAATCAATCAGTGAATTTTATTGTTGCTTCGTGGTTTCATTGTTATTCATCTGCTTTGAAATTTTGCTTTTTTAAATCCATATGACTTCTATTCTGGTCGTGGCAGGCTGGGAGAGTGTTGCCGGCGTGAAACTAGTTTAGCCCCACAGGCAAGTCACAAGTCTTGCCGCTTGCCTCCTTCCTTCCTATCTTAAGTTTCTTAAATTATTTTTTCATAAATTTTTATAAAGTTTATGGTTTTAAGTTAAGATTTGTTGTGTTACTTTATTGATTCGTTTGTTTTGCAGGCTGTTAATTAATAAATCTGGTTTCTTTACATTAGTGTATTTCATCCACTGATATATATATATATATTTTAATTCTTATTGGTCATTGGTGTTTCAGTGATCTTGTATCTGTTGCTTGGCTTCTACTATGCTTAATAGATCTTCATTTTATATATATATATATATAACTAATGCTGTTATTAAATTAAAAAAAATATTCTAATTTATTCAGACAACTTTTACCTTCACCACTCCTTGAAATTTACCAATCTTAATTAATTTCTTCAAGTGGCAACCTCATATGATCGTCAAAATATCAAATTTGAAATTTTTAAAATTATTTGTTTTTAAGTTACGCTGATAATAAAGTATAGATCCCCCATGAGTAATTAGTATAGGTCCCCCATGACGATTTTAAAATTTATCTATCCGCGATTGTAATGAAATACTCGCTCTCTGGTGGGCTAAGGGGAAGTTACAATTAACATGAATAGCTTTCGGCTTTCGTTGAGCATAGACCAACCGCTTAAAATTTTATTTTCATCTTCAACACCCTCAAAACATGTAATTAGACAACAGGAAAAAAAAAAAAAAATCAGCGTTAAAAATTGGTCTCTATGTAGAACACGTTGTGTACTAGGTAGGAAAAGTAATTATCATACTTAAGGAGTTTAACTTAATATAACTTGAAATGCACTTCCATCATTTTCCAAGTATAGCCCTGAAGTAAAAACAATTCCCTTTAGACGGCGCTGCGTCACCCCTGAAAGAAAAAAGACCTTATATATTTTGTTTTTTGTTTTAGATTTTAACTACAGCCAATAAAAGTTTTAGTTTAGTTTAGATGCTTCGACTGCGTTCGAAGGAAGATTTTGCGATCTCTCAATATGAGATCGAAAGTAGATTTGGAACCATGTTCCTTAAATATTTTTTCTGTAAATAATGTATAAATTGTATATAGAATTTCTAATTCCATTATGAATATTAAACTTCGAAGAAAGTGCATCGTTCTCCTTTTTTCATTCTCTTGCTTCAGAGCAATCCGGTATATATATATATTTTTAATCTTAAGATTTAAAATCCACTGAACCGTGAATTAATTATCAAGTCCTAACAAATCCAAAGTATTTTGTACTAGCAAACTCGTGCGAAATTTTCGCACTTTTATTTCTTTCCTTATTAGTGCTAGAGGCCTATTTCAGTCGGTACAGTTGTCGAATTTTTATAATACACATTTAATTAGTGCTAGAGGCCTATTTAGGCCGGTTTATTGAATGGGGATTTATTGAATGAAGTCCCCCCAAGGCACAACTTTGACATGAGTCTCCCCCCCCAGGCCCAACTTTGACATGAGTCCCCCCCAAGGTACAACTGTGACATGAGTCCCCCCAAGGCCCAGCGTTGTCGAATTTTTATACGGCACTGTCAATAGTGCTAAGGGCCTATTTCAGTCGGTTTATTGAATGGTGATTTATTGAATGAAGTCCCCACATGGCACAACTTTGACATGAGTCCCCCCCAGGCCCAACTTTGACATGAGTCCCCCCAAGGTACAACTTTGACATGAGTCCCCCCCCAGGCCCAGCGTTGTCGAATTTTTATACGTCACTCTTAATAGTGCTAAGGGCCTATTTCAGTCGGTTTATTGAATGGGGATTTATTGAATGAAGTCCCCCCAAGGAACAACTTTGACATGAGTCCCCCCCCAGGTCCAGCGTTGTCGAATTTTTATACGTCACTCTTAATAGTGCTAAGGGCCTATTTCAGTCGGTTTATTGAATGGGGATTTATTGAATTAAGTCCCCCCAAGACACAACTTTGACATGAGTCCCCCCAGGCACAACTTTAACATGAGTCCCTCCCGAAGCCCAGCGTTGTCGAATTTTTATACGTCACTCTTAATAGTGCTAAGGGCCTATTTCAGTCGGTTTATTGAATGGGGATTTATTGAATGAAGTCCCCCCCAGGCCCAACTTTGACATGAGTCCCCCCAAGGTACAACTTTGACATGAGTCCCCCCCCCTGGCCCAGCGTTGTCGAATTTTTATACGTCACTCTTAATATTGCTAAGGGCGTATTTCAGTCGGTTTATTGAATGGGGATTTATTGAATGAAGTCCCCCCAAGGCCCAACTTTGACATGAGTCCCCCCCAAGGTACAACTTTGACATGAGTCCCCCCCAGGCCCAGCGTTGTCGATTTTTTATACGTCACTCTTAATAGTGCTAAAGCCTATTTCAGTCGGTTTATTGAATGGGGATTTATTGAATGAAGTCCCCCCAAGGCACAACTTTGACATGAGTCCCCCCCATGTCCAACTTTGACATGAGTCCCCCCCCAGGCCTAACTTTGACCTGAGTCCCCCCCCCAAGGTACCCCTATTTCAGTCGGTACAGCGTTGTCGAATTTTTATAATACACTCTTAATAGTGCTAAGAGCCTATTTCAGTCGGTTTATTGAATGGGGATTTATTGAATGAAGTCCCCCCAAGGCACAACTTTGACATGAGTCCCCCCACAGTCCCAACTTTGACATGAGTCCCCCCAAGGTACCCCTATTTCAGTCGGTACAGCGTTGTCGAATTTTTATAATACACTCTTAATAGTGCTAAGGACCTATTTCAGTCGGTTTATTGAATGGGGATTTATTGAATGAAGTCCCCCCCAAGGCACAACTTTGACATGAGTCCCCCCCCAGGCCCAACTTTGACATGAGTCCCCCCCAAGGTACCCCTATTTCAGTCGGTACAGCGTTGTCGAATTTTTATAATACACTCTTAATAGTGCTAAGGGCCTATTTCAGTCGGTTTATTGAATGAGGATTTATTGAATGAAGTCCCCCCAAGGCACAACTTTGACATGAGTCCCCCCCAAGGCCCAACTTTGACATGAGTCCCCCCAGGCCCATCTTTGACATGAGTCCCCCCCAAGGCCCAACTTTGACATGAGTCCCTCCAAGGCCGACTTTGACATGAGTCCCCCCCAGGCCCAACTTTGACATGAGTCCCCCCCCAAGGCCCAACTTTGACATGAGTCCCCCCCAGGCCCAACTTTGACATGAGCCCCCCAAGGCCCAACTTTGACATGAGTCCCCCCAAGGTACAACTTTGACATGAGTCCCCCCAAGGCTCAACTTTGACATGAGTCCCCCCCCCAGGCCCAACTTTGACATGAGTCCCCCCAAGGCCCAACTTTGACATGAGTCCCCCCCAAGGTACAACTTTGACATGAGTCCCCCCCAGGCCCAGCGTTGTCGAATTTTTATATGTCACTCTTAATAGTGCTAAGGGCCTATTTCAGTCGGTTTATTGAATGGGGATTTATTGAATGAAGTCCCCCCAAGGCACAACTTTGACATGAGTCCCCCCCAGGCCCAACTTTGACATGAGTCCCCCCCAAGGTACCCCTATTTCAGTCGGTACAGCGTTGTCGAATTTTTATAATACACTCTTAATAGTGCTAAGGGCCTATTTCAGTCGGTTTATTGAATGGGGATTTATTGAATGAAGTCCCCCCAAGGCACAACTTTGACATGAGTCCCCCCCCAGGCCCAACTTTGACATGAGTCCCCCCAAGGTACAACTTTGACATGAGTCCCACCAAGGCCCAACTTTGACATGAGTCACCGCCCAGGCCCAACTTTGACATGAGTCCCCCCAAGGCCCAACTTTGACATGAGTCCCCCCAAGGTAAAACTTTGACATGAGTCCCCCCCCAGGCCCAACTTTGACATGAGTCCCCCCCCAGGCCCAACTTTGACATGAGCCCCCCAAGGCCCAACTTTGACATGAGTCCCCCCAAGGTACAACTTTGACATGAGTCCCCCCAAGGCTCAACTTTGACATGAGTCACCCCCCAGGCCCAACTTTGACATGAGTCCCCCCAAGGCCCAGCTTTGACATGAATCCCCCCCAAGGTACAATTTTGACATGAGTCCCCCCCAGGCCCAGCGTTGTCGAATTTTTATACGTCACTCTTAATAGTGCTAAGGGCCTATTTCAGTCGGTTTATTGAATGGGGATTTATTGAATGAAGTCCCCCCAAGGCACAACTTTGACATGAGCCCCCCCCAAGGCCCAACTTTGACATGAGTCCCCCCCAGGCCCAGCGTCGTCGAATTTTTATACGTCACTCTTAATAGTGCTAAGGGCCTATTTCAGTCGGTTTATTGAATGGGGATTTATTGAATGAAGTCCCCCCAAGGCACAACTTTGAAATGAGTCCCCCCCAGGCCCAACTTTGACATGAGTCCCCCCCAAGGTACCCCTATTTCAGTCGGTACAGCGTTGTCGAATTTTTATAATACACTCTTAATAGTGCTAAGGGCCTATTTCAGTCGGTTTATTGAATGGAGATTTATTGAATGAAGTCCCCCCAAGGCACAACTTTGACATGAGTCCCCCCCCAGGCCCAACTTTGACATGAGTCCCCCCCAAGGTACAACTTTGACATGAGTCCCCCCAAGGCCCAACTTTGACATGAGTCACCGCCCAGGCCCAACTTTGACATGAGTCCCCCCAAGGTAAAACTTTGACATGAGTCCCCCCCAGGCCCAACTTTGACATGAGTCCCCCCCAAGGTACAACTTTGACATGAGTCCCCCCCCAAGGCACAACTTTGACATGAGTCTCCCCAAGGCCCAACTTTGACATGAGTCCCCCCCAAGGTGCAACTTTGACATGAGTGCCCCCAGGCCCAACTTTGACATGAGTCCCCCCCAAGGCCCAACTTTGGCATGAGTCCCCCCCCAGGCCCAACTTTGACATGAGTCCCCCCCAGGCCCAACTTTGACATGAGCCCCCCCAAGGCCCAACTTTGACATGAGTCCCCCCCAGGCCCAACTTTGACATGAGTCCCCCCCAAGGCCCAACTTTGACATGAGTCCCCCCCAAGGTACAACTTTGACATGAGTCCCCCCCCCAAGGCACACCTTTGACATGAGTCCCCCCAAGGCAAACCTCCCCCTCATTGGGAAAAACAGGAAAAACGTTGTTTTGCGGCTATAAGACAGCTTGGACTTCCAACGTTATTTGTTACAATATCTGCAGCTGAAACACATTGGTTTGATTTAATGAAAACTTTATCATGGAATTTAGATAGTCACGAGTTAACTAAAGAAGAATTTGTCGATATTAACAAGTTTAGCAGTAGGCCTCTGGCACTAAATTAAAATCTGTCAATGTCAGATTTTCATGTTTTAAATAATGAAATAATGTCGTGTCTGTATAATTTTTTACCTTTAAAATTAGAAACTCATAAACGCTGTACCAATTTCACCACCAAATTAAGATTTTACTTTACACGTAGCCAAATTATTGTAGTTTTCACTATTGTTAGTTTTCCAGTTTTCACTCTTCCGCAGCAGTAGCGTTTTAGTATAGGTCTATGCGTTTTAGTATAGGTCCCCCATGACGATTTTAAAATTTATCTATCAGCGATTGTAATGAAATACTCGCCCTCTGGTGGGCTAAGGGGAAATTACAATTAACATGAATAGCTTTCGGCTTTCGTTGAGATGCCATTGCTTGCCGATTTTTAGTTTCACATATATTTATTGAATAAAAATGAATAAATCCGGTAAAAAAGATAACACATACTGTTGTGTGCTACAGTGTAACTCCAAAGGATCAAGAAATCCAGAATTAAGCTTCCATTTATTTCCAAATGACAAATTTAAAATTTCAGTTGCTTCGGCTAATGGAAGTAAAGAATTAATCAGATGATTTGAAACTAATATTTGTTCAGCTTCAGTTAAAAATCTATTTTCGATCGAACTTTGAATAAACTGAAATAATTTTTCCAAAAGCAATTAATTTTCCATGATGTAATGGCGAAGAAATTATAGCACGAATATTAAGTAGTAACACAAATAGAACAATAATGAATACACGTGGCTATTATATTTACGAACAACAAAAGCTGAAAAAGCGCCACGTATCGATCATTACCAACGCAAATTTAATCTGGCACAGTTTTTTGTTAAAAAAAATATAAATAAATAAAATAAATAAATAAAAATAATTCCTCTTTTGATTACACTTTCCATGATTGTGTTTTTTTTAGTCAATTTATGATAATAATTCATATTCTGTGATTAAAGTATTGTTATGTTTAAAATGGCGCTTGCAAAGATGCTGATGATGATGCAACATCTCATTAGACAAATGTCGTCATTTTTTCCTATTAGATCATTCAGCTGAGTCCGCGTGCTTAAGTATTATCCATTTATTAATATTATATTTTTTATACTCGCGTATTTAATTAATTACATCATTATCGTATCATTTTAATAAAATACGTATATAATCGGAATTGGTCCACAATAGAGAAATCAGCATATATACCAGTTACCCTCATCCGTGGCTGATTCTGTCACACTTTAGGCTTAAGAGTAGGCTTAAGAGATTTCTTTGGACTCTTGTCTCCTATTTTTCATACTTTAGTCAATTTTAAAAAATCTAATTGTCCGATCGATAAGCAGTTTAAACCAACGGATTCAGAAAATATACGCCTTTCATTTGGTACCTTATTTGTAGCGAATATATAATTAGATTTTTTAAAATTAATTAAAATATGAAAATAAAAGCTTTATTTAAAATACATTTTAAAATTTTAATTGTTGCCATTTCTTTTTTTAGCATAAAATGAAATATGCTTTTCCGTAAAAAAAAAAAAAAATAAAATAAAATAAAAAATAAAAATAAAAATAAATTTGCTCATGCATATGAAAAAAAAAAAAAAAATGACGTCTATAAAATAATAATTTTAAAGGTAACAACAAAACAAAGTGAGAAAATTTCACACGGGCTTGCTAGCAAATGAATTATTTAAAGTGAGAGTGAGAAATAAATAATATAAAACGATTATTTTTCAACGGGCGCCTTAGTCGCCCTACAACAAACTAGTATTATATACAGTCGGCAGCATAATTTTTCGAGCACTAGCCAATAATTTCTATATTAAAAAAGTACACTTAAGACTGTTTTGTTAAATAAATCCTTGTCGAATCATGTTCTTAGATTGACTAAGAACATGACTCGATAAGGATTTATTTAACAAAGCAGTATTAAGTGTACTTTTTTTAGACAGGGATTATTGCTAGTGCTCGAATAATTTTGCAGCCGACTGTAGATTCTGTATATATCTTTAAAGTATTGCAGGGTTTAAAATGAAGCTTGCAAAGATTCTTAAGATTCAACTTTTAAAAATACACTTTTCCATAAAATATTTTTATCAGACAAATGTCATCATTTTTCAATTCCTACTGTTAGTTCACACTCTACCTATATATATCTTGTACAAATCTTGCAATTGATATTTAACTAACTTCCCGACTAGCTAGAAATTTGAAACTTTCAGGATTGCTAAGAACACGGTTACGACACAGTATTTCGAAGTCCGATTTTCGAATTTTTTATTAGTTTTCTTATAATTAATTAAAATATGAAAATAATGACATCCTAATAGCATTAATATAGCCATTAAAATATTAGCTATAATTTAATTGTTGCCAAAAAAAAAAAAAAAAAAAAAAAAAAAAATTACGAGTTCATTTTCTTTTGACATAAAAACAAATACATTTAATTAAACGTGAATATTAAAAAACTATAAAAATTGACATCATTGTCACTTTAAAAATTTTATGCACATTGATAAGAGCTCTATGATTCATCAGAAAGTTTAAAACATGGTATATAAAAAGTTTTTTTTTATCTTATGATTATTTTTCTTTCATTTTGCACGCGCGCTTTTTATTTCCTAATTCAGAATTATTAAAAAAAAAACTTTTTCGATAGTGTTTGTAAGTAGGAATTGACTTTAAAATTTTTTCTTTTTTTTTTTGCTTGTTTCTTATTAGATCATTGAGCTGAGTCTGCGTGCGTAAATATTGTCTTTTTAATAATATTATTTTTTTATTCTCGCGTATTTTATTAATTACATCACTATTATATCGTTTCGACGAAAGTTAATCGTAACTGGATCATGTTAGAAAAATATTATCTAAATACTAGCAGGCAACGCCCGCTTCGCTGGTCCCTATTTTTAAATGAATCACTATAATTACTGAATTCTCAAAATTGCATTAATTTTTATCACGTAAAAAAAAAGAGAGAGAAACAAAATCTGATTAGGAAAAATGTCGCACCTGGTTCTCACCGCCTTCAGAAAAAATTCCCGAAATGCTCTAACTCTTATTTCTATTATTTTCCCCCTCCCGCCTATCCTAATAATTTTACAAATTCGAAAATATCCGCAATCGATTTTTAAGTATCAAAAACCCCTATGCACCAGTTTTGAACGACCAATCTCTATTTTTACTTTTTTGCCCCTCCGCTCCTCCCCCCTTCCCGCCCCTCCCAATAATTAAAAAAATTCGAAAATATCCGCAATCGATTTGTAGGTATCGAAAACCTCTATGTACCACTTTTGAATGATCTAACTCTATTTTATTTTATTTTTTTGGGCCCTCCCCCCCCCCTTCCCGGCTCTCGTAATAACTTTACACTTTCGAAAATATCCCCATTCGACTTGCAGGCTTCTTAAACCTATCTGTACCAATTTTGAACTGCCTAACTGTATTTCTATTTGTTTTTGCCCATAGACCCCCCCCTTACTGCCCCCCTTCCCACCCTTCTGATAATTTTACAAATTCGAAAATATCCGCAAACGATTTGTAAATATCGAAAACCTCTATATACCAATTTTGAACGATCTAACGCTATTTTTATTTTTTTGCCCCTCCCCTCTCCTCTCCCCCTTCCCGGCCCTCCTAATAACTTTACACTTTCGAAAATATCCCCATTCTACTTGCAGGCCTCTAAAACCTATCTGTACCAATTTTGAAAGGCCTAACTGTATTTCTATTTGTTTTTGCCACATAGCCCCCGTTCCCGTCCCTCCTAATAGTTTTACAAATTCCAAAATATCCGCAATCGATTTGTAAGTATCGAAAACCTCTATGTACCAATTGTGAACGATCTGACACTATTTTTATTTTTTTGCCCCCCCCCCCCTCTCCCCTCCCCTTCTCGCCCCTCCTAATAACTTTACACAATCAAAAATATCCCCATTCGAATTCCAGGCCTTTAAAACCTATATGTACCAATTTTGAACAGCCTAACTGTATTTCTGTTTGTTTTTGCTCCATAGCTCCCCCCCCCCTTGCTGCCCCACCTGGGGACTGAATTTCTAAAATTTTAGAAATTGGTTTTTAGATAGTTGCATTAGCTATACTTTAGAGCAAAAATTTCACGTATATCTATTTTTTTGTTTGAGATATATTGGATTATGCGAAATCACGTTTTACGCATGTGAAATCACGTTTTGTCCCCCCGCCTCCCTTGGGGACCGAATTTTGAAAATACCAGAAATTGGTTTTTATACATTTGTGTTAGCTATATTTTAAAGCAAAAATTTTACGGATATCTGTTTTTTTGTTTGAGATATGAAGGATTTTGTGAAATCACGTTTTGCCCCCCTCCCCCTTTGGGGGGCGAATTTTGTAAAATCGCTTCTTAGTGGATGCCTACGTCATAGAAAGAACATTGTCACAAAATTTCATGCTTCTAGGTCTAAGGGTTTGGTCTGGGTAAGGCTCCTATATATACGAGCTGGCGCATCAGGCATTTTGTTGCCTTAGGGTTGCCACATGTACCCAGCGCGTTTCTCTGATAAACAAACGACAAACATCCTTTTTTTTATCGTCTTACTTTACTTTAGAGTAACTTGTTTTATTATCGATCTTCTATAATAGTAAAAGAAGATGTCTGTCTGAGCATCTATACGTTCAACCCCTACTTAACGTAGAAGTACAAAATTTGACTTACGGGTGCTCAGAAGCCTGCCCAAGGGGATAATGGAAACAGAATTTAAAAATTTTAATTAGTTGCGGAGATATTAATTAAAACGTCAACCTATGTCAATTTATAAACGACTCAATTTTGAGCTTAAGATGGTTTAAGGAGAGTTAAATGGCTAAATAAATGAGAAATAACTGTCCAATCGTTACGAATATGATACCAAATGAAAGGGGCGATTTTTCTGAATCTAGGGGAGCAAACTGCATTTCAACACGACAATTAGATTTTTTTAAATTAACTAAAGTACGAAATTTAGATGGCAACACTTAATTATTTCATTTATCAAAGAAAAAATCGTATATATATATTTTTTTAAACGAAATTTAACCAAACTTGGTATTTAGTTGGTCCCCGACATAAACGGGTGCTAATTACATTTGGGGATCAATAGCTCAACAGGTGGCGCTGTGATCGCATTTTTTCTAAATTTTTAACATGGCAGTATAGGACAAAATTTCGTATAAATGTACATAATGAGAGTTATTTTACCATGTTTTTATTAACTTTGATTCTTGTGTGTTTGTCAGGGACAAATCTTGCAATCGATTTTTAACTAATTTCCCGACTAGCTAGATATTTGAAACTTTCACAGTAGCTCAGAACCCGGTGACAACACAATTATTCGAAGTCAGATTTTCGAATTTTCGAATAGTTTTCTTTTAATTAATTAAAATGTGAAAATGATAAGCTCCTAATAGCAATAAAAATATTCATTAAAATATTAGCTATAATTTAATTGTTGCCAAAAAAAAATTTACGAGTTCATTTTCTTTCGACCTAAAAATAAATACATTTAATTAAACGTGAGCATTAAAAAATTGTTAAAAGTTAAATTATGCATTTGGCAAAAATTGACGTCGTTATCATTTTAAAGATTTTCTACACAATGATAAAGTGCTAATGTAGTTCATGATGCAAATCTATGTTGTTCGGAAAGGATTAATATTTTATTTTTAAAACCAACTTTTTTTTTTTAATTCAAATTTCCGGTAAATCTTTAACCAATCACATTAGAACGTCCATCTTTGGAATATCAATAACTAGCAGGCAACGCCCGCTTCGCTGGTCCCTATTTTTAAATGAATCACTATAATGAATTCTCAAAATTGCATTAATTTTTATCACGTGAAAAAAAAGATAAACAAAATCTGATTAGGAAAAATGTCGCACCGGGTTCTCACTGCCTTCGGAAAAAATTCCCAATCTAACTCTTATTTCTATTATTTTTCCCCTTCGCCCCCCCCTCCCGTCTATCCCAATAATTTTACAAATTCGAAAATATCCGCAATCGATTTGTAAGTATCAAAAACCTCTAAGAACCAGTTTTGAACGATCTATCTCTATTTTTATTTTTTTGTCAATTTTGGCGCCAAATCCATTACCTGCCTATTGGAGCTTTTTAATGCGTTTTAAAGAGAAGTTTAAGCTATTTTAAAGCGAAAAAGAGCTGGAAATGCAGAAAATTGACATTTTATCAACTTACTAAGCCTCTTTGAAAGAATTTATACAAAAATAAATACAATTATACAAGATTGCATTTTAACAAATTTTTGAAGATAGCACGCGATCATATTTTTATCATGTTTTTATTAACTTCTATTCTTGTTTGTTTGTGTGTTTGTTTGTTTGTCTGGTACAAATCTTCCAATCTATTTTTAACTAACTTCCCTACTAGCTACACATTTAAAACTTTCACAGTAGCTCAGAACCTGATGACAACACAATACTTCGAAGTCAGATTTTCGAATTTTCGAGTCGCCAAGGTCCAAAAATCACCAAATTTGGCGCCAAATCCATTACCTGCCTATTGGAGCTTTTTAATGCGTTTTAAAGGAAAAATTAAGCTTTTTTAACGCGAAAAAGCGCTGGAAATGCAGGAAATTGACATTTTATCAACTTACTAAGCCTCTTTGGAAGAATTTATACAAAAATAAGTACAATTATTTACAATTTCGTAACAATACGCATTGATAAAGTGCTAATGTAGTTAGTTCTATAGCTATGATTCAACAGAAAATTTAAAAACATGGTTTATAAAAAGTTTTTTATCTTATAATTATTTAACTTGTGATTGTAAAATTAATATGAGTTATTGATAATAGTAATAGTTAACGAGGAAAAAATTTCTGTGCATGTGAGGGCATCGCTTCCCCCCCTGGGGGGGAAGTACCCCCCAGTAAATTTTCAAGATGGGTATCTTTCGAAAGATCTCGTCAATACCTTTAAAACGAATGGTTGAACTATAAATCTGTTTTTTTTTTTTTTTTTTTACTTTTAACAGAAAAAAAATCGTATTTTTTTTATTTATATATATATATTTTTTTTAACGAAATTTAACCAAACTTGGTATTTAGTTGGTACCCGACATAAACTGGTGCTGATTACATTTGGGGATCAATAGCTCAACAGGTGGCGCTGTGATCGTATTTTTCTAAGTTTTTAACATTGCAGTATAGGACAAAATTTCGCATAAATGTTCATAATGAGAGTTATTTTTAACTTGTGATTGTAAAATTAATATGAGTTATTGATAATAGTAATAGTTAACTAGGAAAAAATTTCTGTGCATGTGGGGGCATCGCTTGGTAAATTTTCAAGATGGGTATCTTTTGAAAGATCTCGTCAATACCTTTAAAACGAATGGTTGAACTATAAATCTGTGATAATTTAAAATAAAGTTATCGATTTTTTTTACTTTTAACAACAAACAAAAAAAAAAAAAAAAAAAAACAGAAAAAAAAAATCGTTATTATTATTATTTATTTATTTTTTTTTTTTTAATATTCTTACTTTTAAATATTCTTGTATTACTTTTAACAAAAAAAAAAAAAAAAAAAAAAAAAAAAACCTTAGAAAAAAAAAATATCGTTTTTTTTTTTTTTAATATTGTTACTGATTGAATACGTATATAGGAAAATATAGAAGAAAGTTTTGTGGTGGCCACAACATACTAGTTCAATTTAATATCGATTGAAGCAGAACTTCGAAATCGCCCGTCATTATGGTTCACCTGTATGCAGTTAAAAAAATTAAAGTAAAGCTTTAAAAATAAAATAAATAGACATATTATACTTATTTAAATTCATTCTTATTTCATCTGATAATGATACCAAAAATTACTTTTAACAGAATAATATTGATTTTTTTTTTCTTTTTTTATGAATTCGGATATAAAAAAGCCGTTTTGGAATTCTTAAATTTTAGACGGATTTCAATAGAAATCGTTAATCGCCCTTGATAGATTAGCCATTTTGAGTCGAAAAGTCATAGATATTCATTAATGTAATACATAATACATCATTCAAAAGATATTTTAAAGTATTTTTATTGCAGGCTATTAAATTATATAAGCAGTTCAAATTCTGTACGAAACTTTCGGAGAAAACTACGGAAAAACCAGAAAATTTTTATTCTTTTATATTTTACAGAGTTTCAAATTTAGATTTTCGCTCACATTTCGTACTAATATAATTTTTAACGGTATACAGCCCGGAATTAAGCAAGTTTTGGAGAAAACCACAGATACGTCAGACACAAATCTTTTAAAAAAATGTTTGTATTATCTTTGTATTTCAGCTTCTAATTAGTATAATTTCATAAGTAATATGTTATTTTAAAACTTATTTAATTGGAATTAAAGAGTAGGAATCGCAAATCGCTGCCGCCAGATGTAGACCGTGGGCCATATGCTAAAAATGTCATTTAAAAACAAGTTCGTATCAACTTTTTGGGGGCAATCTGAAAATTTTGCTAATATATTCTTTTTAAGATAGGTAATGAAAATATCAAATGTTCTGGAAATAAACTTTGCACATAAATTTGGAAAATTGATTCCTATTTGAAGGAACTGAGTTTACATTTACGATGCTGGTCTATAGCTGTGTGCAATATATTTCTGTTAATATTGTGATTCGATGAATAAATTTTAAATTAATTTGCACATAAGTGCTAAAATCATATACCTGAAAAAGAGTGCTAAAAAAAAGTAAAATATTAATAACTAGTTGATCTGCAGATCAGAAGCCTCAACGTCCAATTTTCATCACTCATTATTCAATAGATCATTGATAATATTTATTTACTCCATATTATATATATATCATTATTATCATCAATTTCAATCTTTTTCAGTTCACTGCAGGATGAAGGTCTCTTCTAAGTGATTCCAATCTACCCTGTTTTCTGCAATTCTTCTCCATTCTGCTCTTCCAAACTTCACAAATTTATCTCTCCAACGACACATTGGTGTATTTCTCGGTCTTTTGTTGTATCGCGGTATCCAAAATAGGACTGGTGGTCCATCTATCATCATTTCTTCTGGAAAAGTGCCCAGCCCAGCTCCATTTTAACTTACTTCTAGAAATGACATCAGTAACATTGGATTTATCCCTCATCTAATTCAAGTGTTTCGCTTTCTTTCTCTTCGGCTGAGCCCTAACATGCATCTCTCTCACTTTATATACATATATATATATATATACATACATATATGACGACTCGCTACATAAACAGATACATTTCTAATGAGGGCTACCGGCCCCTCTTCAACTTTCCGCTGTATATCTCTGTCTATACCTATCTCTCTCTCTCTCTCTATATATATATATATATATATTTATATTTTCCTAATAACAGCCTTCTATTAATTACTTATAAATAGAAGGCTATTAGATTATTTGATACATAATCTTGTATCAAACTATGATTTGGTACAAGTGTTTAAATCATAAATACATGTACCAAATTTCATGCAAAAAGATTACCCTGTGTAACCCAGTAAACTAATTATTAATTCTATGCCCACAATTTTCCACAGAAAAACACGCTTTTAAACATTCTAATAACATTTTATAATATTTAATGTAACCATGTTAAAATACATTTTTAATACATACTGCTTATAGACCATAATGGTATGATATTCTTTTGTGTGTCCCTGAAAAGGAGCCACCGTTATTATATACGCCAGTAAAAATAGTACACATAATTAATTATAACTCACTTATATTTCAATCTAATTTGACCTCATTTAATGATTACAGAATGTCATCGAAATTCTTTTGTATGATCCTGTAAATAAAATTAGCTTATACATACCTCCTTTTTTTTTTTTTTTTTTTTTTTTTTTTTGAGAGAGAGAGAGAGAGATAATACATGTTTTTAAGTATGATTATAATATATGTTAATTCCACTGAGTGCAGCATAAACGCGTTAAAATGCGCTTAGATAAAAATTTCCTCATAAGTTCTAATGTTATGAAATTCTTTTGCTTTCCTCTGTAAAAGGACACTAGTAAAAACATTTGAACTTATTCTATGTTTTTCAAAAATAATTGTTCGAAATTTGACAAAATTTGGATGATTATTTTCGGAATACTTTTGTAAAGTCCTGTACATTGGTTGCCTAAGCACACATATTTAATTTCTATGGAAAGCATCAGTTTAAGTATATCAATAATGTACGCTAATTTCATTTCGTTGAATGCGGGGTAACGAAGTAAAAATTCGCTTAAACGAAATTCACCCCATAGACCGTAATGATAAGAAAAAAATTGTTCTGTCTCTGTACACGATCGATAAATAATCTAGACATAAAAAATTACACAGCTCTTTCTATACAGAGCCTGCACATGTATACGAATTCGCAAGTCAATCGGGAGATTTTTGCGGCCGCTATCGTGGTACATACAAATTCTGTACATAGGCCGTAATGATAAGAAAAACTTTGGTGTGTCCCTGTACACGAACTACAAATGGAATACACATCTAACAGAAAACAGCTAATTCTGTGTGGTTCATAAACATGTGTACCAAATTACAAGTCAATAGCATGATTTTTGCGGCCGTTATCACGAAATAGACAGACACACAAACAGAACAGAAATTTTTTTTTAATCTCCACATGGAGGCCTCGACTAACGTTTCGCCAATAATTTAACTACATTTCAAAGTAAAACTTACTGTATAACACTTTCTATGGTAATCTATGCTGTTGTCTAAAAGCAGTTTGAACAGTTCATTAATTGGAAGAAGAAAAAAAATGGGTAGATATTTTTCTTTCATGAATATTTAAAACTTTCCATTGATCAACACACAGTCTCACTTTAGCTCAGCTTATTTGAGAAAAACACTTTACCTCTGAATGTATCTCATCGCCGATGTGCAAACAAAAAGTAATTTCTTCTGATATTATATTATCTGTAATAATTCTACTTAAAAATATAGAAAAGAAATTATAACAGAATTCGATCAAAATGTTAATAATACGCAGGATAATGATGTCGGGAGAAACTTTACATCTTATTTAAAAAAAATATTACATTTTTTAATGTATTTAATTCCCGATATGCAAACACTGAGCCATTTTTTTTCTCACATTCTATTAAATGTAAATAATACTTAAAAATACATGAAAAGAAAACAATAGTAGAATTGTATGAAAATGTCAATGAATATTGACTCAAGATAATGTAAACATAAACAAAACATATCAAATGCAAGCGGAGTGCTAGCGCGCGTACTAACACCAGCCGTCATTGGATCGAAATGCCACAAGAAAATAAACTACCGGTTTTGATTGGATAATAAGAAAAGAAACGAGAAGAGAATCTTGCTATCTCTAAAAGTAAGTAAAATGGAAGGACCGCAGAAACGTCAAATTTGTAGAATTTAATTAATCAATTTTAAAATAATGTGCACATCTTCAGACCAGAACATTGCGAATTTGGAGATAACTGAATATTCTTTTAATTTTAACATTAAATTCAAATTGCCCCTCGATGATTGAAACGGACTTGAACGATATCCAGCTATGGCCCACGGCCTAATGACACTTTAATATGTTAAAATTTCAATATCTCCAATTATAATTATGATTAAGTTACTTATAATACATAATTTTCAATTGCGGACTTTTAAACTGATATAAGCCGTTAAATTCTATGCGGAAGTTTCAGCAATAACCACGGAAAATCCAGAACACCTTTATTCCAATATATCGAATTCTAATTATGATTAACTTACTTATATCATTCGAAATATATTTTACGGAAATTTTATTGCAAACTTTTAAACTGATATAAACCATTAAATTCAGTACGGGAGTTCCAGGGAAAACCACAAAAAACCCGGAACACCTTTAACGTTTTTTATTTTGGCGGACTTTCGAATTCCAATACTCCGTTGACATTTCTTATTAAGGATTTTTAACATTATTCAGCCCTTAATTACGCAAGTTTCGAGAAAAATCACGGAAACCTCAGACACAAATCATTTTATAACAATATATATATTACTTATGTATCTCAGCTTCTAATTAACATAATTTCTTAAGTAATATATCATTTTAAAAGTTTTTTGAATTGGAATTCAAGAGTACGTGTTGCAAATCTTTGTCGCCAGATGGCGTTTTGATATTTTAATAATTCAATATCTCCAATTACAATTAAATTATTTAGGAGTAGATTAAGAGTCCGTAATCCCCATCGAATTGGGGATTTGCCGCGATCAGAATTTTCAATGTTCCTCTACACGGTGAGCGAACAAGCTGTTTCAAATGATGAAATGTAAAGGGGCGTCGTAGTCGCCACAGAGCGGAAAATTGCTGCAGTTAAAATTTTCAAAGCTATTTTGAGCAAGCAAGCTGTTGTAAGTTCTAATATGGGAGCACCACCGAGCTACGGTTATAATTTCCAAATATCTTAACATGGTGAGCGGACAGGCTGTTTCAGGTACTGAAACAGGAAGAGGGCGACGCAGGCGCTACCGAGCGGGAATTTATTATAGTTAAAATTTTCAATAAAGCTATTTGCACTATATGTGAATAAGCTGTTGTAGGTCCTGAATCGGGAAAAAGGCGCGCTGCAGGTGCCACTGAACGGGAGTTTCATAAGGACGGATTTTTCAAGGATCGCAAACCAGCTAGCGGCTAGTATTTAATAATTTTAGCTAAGTAAACTATGATATGGAAGTTTGTTTAGCGATAAACTGCTATAATCATTCAAGAAGTGAATATAAAGTGTTCACAGACCTTCTATTACTGTGTATTTGAGTTTTGGCGACATTTTGTAAAAGAAACAGAAACCGCCCTAACAACATGTCTTACCCCAGTACATCCATAGGATATCCTCAGAATAAAATGACATCCTGAGAATGTATTGTGAAAAAAATGTGTTTTTAGGAATATTATTGTTGCTTATTGCTCTTATCTTGACCGGATTAGCTTCAGATCAAGATTTCTTAAAATCATTAGGGAAGCGATAAGGACACCAAACGAGAATGCTGTCCTCTTCGAAGGCAAAAAAATGGCGGTGATGCGCCGGCCTATTATTTTATTTAGGGACTAGGTCTGGGCGATGATGAATCACCCCCTCACCCAGTCAGGAAGAACGATTTTATATATATAGATAAACGAATGGTGAATGATTTTCGTACTATATTCTATGCGAAACATGCTTTTATATGGAAAAAAATTGTTCTAGTTTCAAAATGATGCAAAAATGTAATTAATATACAAAAGGAATTGCATATTTTATGAAATATTTATAAATGAAATGCGTTATTTACAGATTTAAAATTATTTAAAGCGACCTGATCAAACCGATAATTAAGTGTTCATCCACAACAGAACATTGATATCTGAGTTCCTTGGATAAAAATCGATCAAAATTTGAATTGATATGTGATAAAACGCATGTAAGAAATCATCGTTACTCAACTTTAAAAGCGGTCGCAGACAAAATGCGCCATTAACATGCAGCTGTCGCAAGGCAAACTAATAAATTAGTAAAAATCCAAAAATATAAAATCAGAAACACAATTAATTTTCAAACTCAAATACGATGACAGAAAATAATAGCGCGAAATAAGTTTTGCCACAAGGAATTATGCGATATCAGTTTCATCATTAACGATACTTTTAGTTATTAAAAAGATTCCTGAGAAATTCCTATGTGAATTGGTTGGTTGGTTGGATCTAAGATCGCACTAGTACTGTGCTATGGGTAATTGCCGAGTGTCTGGGACTCACCCAAAAGGGAGCTCCGGTGACATACCATAAAAATTTTGATCCTCCACGGATAAGATGGCTCTCCCGCTTCGGGTGGGTTGGAGTTGCGCTGGTGTGGGGAGAAAAGGGGCGAGTTGCGCTGGAACACGTAGGTAGGGGATTATCCCCCACATGCCAGTTGCGCGCCCCTAAAATCCGAGGCTTATCAGCGAACTTGCCAGTTGCGCGGCTATCTGTAAATTTGCAGGTATTTTCCTATCCCCCGTTCATCACTCACAATTCCAAGAACTGTAATTTCTCACCCTGGATTCATCATCCATAATTCCAAGAATTAGGCAAGTGCGTCAGTCACGTGGTAGACAAAATTACACTTGGTAATTCCGTGTCGTATACTTGTCACGTGTTAGTCGCGTTCATTTTTGGCTAATATTTTTCTTTAGCGTATCATTACACATGTGTTAGTCGCGTTCCTTTTTGACTATTTTTTTCTTTAAGAAGCGCGATGGAATATATGTTAAGTGAAAAAGGAAAACAATTAATTGTGTACAATAATTTTAAATATAGAAAAGAATACGAAACGCAAGAAGGAATGAAATGGCGATGTACGAAAAAGAATTGCAAAGGAAAAATGTATTTAGCAGAAGATGGAAAAACAATTTTAAAAGAAGATTTTGAACATAATCACGAACCAGATCAGTCGTTACACCGTCAAATAATTTCAAATAGTGTGAAGAGAAAAGCAGCCGAAGAAATGACAAAAAGGCCAATAAAGCTAATCAGAGAAGAAATTAATAATGCTACGTTAGATGTTTCTGATGATATAACAAAGAGAGACATGGAAAACATTCGTCACAATATTTACCGTGCGCGAAGAAAAACTTTCCCATCACTACCGAAATCTCTCTCTGATGTACATAAAGCATTGGAAGAAGTATCTCAATCATTAATAACTAATCGAGGAGAAAACATATTGCTGGTTAATGATGCCGAAACAAATATTGTGTGTTTTGCAACTAAATCAAATTTAGAGTATTTATCTAAACAAAACAAAATTTTCGTGGATGGAACTTTCAAATGCTGCACCAAATATTTCACCCAGCTATTTACAGTGCACGTAATCCAAAATGGATACTATATTCCGCTTATATTTTCTCTTTTGGCTAATAAGCAGTCGTCTACTTACGAAAAATTGTTTCTAATTTTGAAGAAAGAATGTGAACAAATAAATACTTGCTTCAAACCAAACGAAATTGTAGCAGATTTTGAAACTGCCATTCATACTGCGGCACGGAATATTTGGCCAGATGTGAAGATTATAGGATGCAGATTCCATTTGAAGCAGTCGTGGTGGCGAAAAATACAAGCATATGGGCTTGTTGCGGACTATAAGGATTCCAAATCCGAAAAAGGACAGTTTCTAAGGCATTTTTTTGCTTTGCCTTTTCTCAATCCCGCAGAGGTTTCAGATGCATTTACTGATGAGATCATGTCAGTGCAGCCAACGGATCCTAATATAGAGAGATTTACTGATTATATACTCGAAAATTATGTCTCAGAAGAAGCAAAATTTCCACCCGAACTCTGGGCTAGTCCCACAATTGAATCAGAAAGAACTACCAATGCTTGCGAGGCGTTTCATTCGCAGTTCAATTCTAATTTCCAAAATTCAGAACCCCATATTTTTACATTTGTGGAAATTTTAAAAGAAGTTCACATTGATGTACATGCTGCAAGAAAAAGCGCACAGGAGAAGAAAAAGATAAAAAATAAGAATTACGAAAAAAAGAAGGAGTCAGTGCAAAAACAATTGCAAGATTATGCGGATAAAAAAATTTCAAGAATGAATTTCATTAAACGCATCAGTTACTATTATCATAAAACAAATTGAGCAAAACATTATTGTATTTTTATTTCAATTTATAATATTGTATTTTGTGACTAATAATGTTGTATTTTGTAATTAATAATGCTGTATTTTGCAGTTAATATCATTGTATTTTTCAATTAATAGTATTACATATTGTAATCTGAATTGTTTATCATGTACATTGATGTAACTTTGATTATTAATTATGTATTTTCAATAAAATGATTAAAAAAAATTGTTGGGGGATTACAGAGCCAACCTCCTCGTGGTGTCCCCTGGGTAACGCTAATAGGCTCTATTGTTTGCATTTTTCTAACAGAAATGAACAAACTCTGATTTTTATCGAAACTCCCCATTTTATAAGATATTTCTAAAATCATTTTTTATCGTAAGCGCGTGGAATTTGCAGGTATATTTATTTTTATAGTGTAAAATTCAGTATTTCTTTTTCTATAAAAACACGTGATTTTTGAGAAAAAAGTGTCGAATTGCGCGTTTGAGTCGATTTCGGACAAACGCGAAGAAAAAGTGGCACTTAAGGCAACCCATCTGCTAAAATTCAAGTTTTACTATATTAACACTAAAATGAATAATGCCATTTGACGCACTTTTAATAATCAGTCTTCCCAATTTCATTAACTGTCGCGGAAAAATTGTTAACAAATGTGTTTAGAAATCTTTGCTTTGATTTTTTGGATTTATTAAAATAGCTGCAAACGTTAGTTTACAGGTATTTTACGCAAAATGCCCTTTTTTTTTTTTTTTTTTTTTTTTTGCCCTTGCCGCGCAATTGGCAGGTTGGGGCGCGCAAATGGCATGTTGGCCGTAGGAAAAAACCATCTTCCAACGCTTCCAGCGCAACTCACCTTCCACCCCCCCTCGCTCCAAATCTGCCAGCCGCGCAACTGGCAGGTTCGAAATGATCTTCGAATTTAGGGGCGCGCAACTGGCCGGCGACCCCTGCTTCGGTGACCCAGCAGGTACAATTTGGATGGAAACATGGATGACATTGTCGTGGCCACGAATTTTACGTGCATCAGCCACCGTTAGTGTACACGACGGTCTTTGGCTAGCTCGAGTATCGAGCCCGCAATCTTCCCACAGAGAATTTGCACGTTTTCTGATTTTATTCTTATATGATAGAAAATGAAAAGGTAAGAAAATAAATACATACAGTTTCTTTATTTGAAATCTAATTACGGATTTATAACAATTTTAACATCGCACTATTTACTCTATCGAGAAAACGCAGTATAATGTATCATGACGTCATTATTTATGACAACAAACAACAAACGAGAGCAATCGTTGTTTACATTCGATTTCGTGCTTTGCTTTGCTAGAGCCCCTAAATAAAATAATAGGCCGGCGCATCACCGCCATTTTTTTTGCCTCCGAAGAGGACAGCATTCCCGCTTGGCGTCCTTATCGCTTCCCTAATGATTTTAAGAAATCTTGATCTGAAGCTAATCCGGTCAATATAAGAGCAATAAGCAACAAAAATATACGCAAGCGAAGTGTGACGTCACTGACCGTCCGTGGACGCAAGAAAATAATTTTCTATGTTAATCGCTCATTGGATTTTTTGTAAAAAAATATTAAAAATCGAGGAAAATTATTTTCCGATTTTAATCCCCATATTTGGGTATGGTATAGATATGTATTAGGTATCGTGTACATGTGTTAGATTGAGTTATTTTGCTGTCAAATTGACATAATTTTAATTTTCAATTTCGAAACTCTGTTGCCCTTGGCGTTTTTGCATTTGGCGATCAAAAACGTAATACGAAAATTTACATGCCAGATGTATATTTTCGTAATATGTATTGTACGAAATATTGTTTCATATTATTCACCAAAATTTGTAAAAATTTGATTTCTAAATAAATTAGGGAACTCTTCCACTTTGATCCCCGGGCCTGTCGCCCGGGATGCGGAATCGCTAGATAGTGGCAGTCAGGTTCGCCTGCCTGCCTAAGATGCATTTTCCCCTGCGGGTAGATGTGCCTTTGCCGTGGTCACTATTGAAATCAGTGGCGACGGTAAGGACATGTCTATGGCACTAAATCGTGAGATGTGCCGCTCCATGGTGGAAGTTTTCCTTTTCCTTTCCTTTACTCTCTTAATATAAGTTGTTAAAATAACCATGATTTTTGACAGGAATTAAATTATGTTTGCCAGATAATTTGGCGATATATTTTTTTTTCTGCCAAGGATGACAGATATCAAATCTATTCCGCTGCAACATATTAGTATCTTCTATATCTATCAGATGCTTTATTTAGGCATTTGAAAACAAATTTGACTTCAAATTATGATAGAATATTTATCATTTTCCTTTTAATTAATATATTAGTTGGATATTTATTGTGTAAATATCATCCTTTGAAATGAAATGTTTATGTTTTCAATCAAATATGGAAGTTTGCCATTTTTTTTTTTTTTTTTTTTCTAGAGTTTTGAAATTAAAAATTCAAATTTTATCAATTTTACAACAAAAACAACTTAATCTAACGCATGCACATGATATTATAACTAATACATATCTATACCTAAATATGGGGATTAAAGTCGGGAAATAATTTTCCTCGATTTTTAATAATTTTTTACAAAACTAGGGGGCTCTGCCCCCTGCTCGCTTCGCTCTCCAACCCCCGGTTTGCTTCACTTATTAATATCCCTGTGAGGCTTTTCACTGAATATGAGTCTATAACACAAGACAAAAGTAGAAAAATGTTGTAGAAATTCCATATTTAATGTAAAATTGAAATACATAAAATTTAAGGTAATGTATCAATTGAGGCGTTCCTAGTTGAGGCGGTAGATGAAAATTGTCCCGGTTGAGGCGGTGAGGATGAAAAGGGTTGTTGGCTATTCCCGTTTGAGGCGGTGATCCTTATACTTGGCTGTTTGGCGTATTTATTATTATACTTGTCAAACATGAAGATAAATTTGTAGTAGGCTCTTAGCCGCGTTTATTCGGCGTTTCGAGGAAACACCACGAGGAAGGGGCCTACTTTAGTTCCCCAAAAAAGTTGCGGAGAACAAATTTTCCTTGTTAGTTTACGTGCATGATACTGATTGCTGCAAAAACGAGTTACATGCGTTCTAGCAGTCTGCGTCATAACAAGACGGTTCAATTCAAAAAATTATATTGCACAGAGGAAAGATAAGATATAGGCCTCCTTCGCGCGCATGCGCAAAGGCTTGTGGACAGTGCCAATTGGGGGGAAAAGAGCCAATAGGACGGTTCTTCTAGCTAGACGGGCGCTTCTAAGCCAATTGTTGTAACCTCAAAGCCGGTTACCAGTGCTTTCCCACCTACCGCCTGAACTGGGACAATTTTCTACTACTGCCTCAATTGGATACGCCTGAATCGGTACCAAATCCCAAATCATATTTAATTTTTTTTTTTTTTTTTTTTTTTTTTTACCTTTTACAAAATTATACAGACACGACATTATTTCATTATTTAAAACATAAAAATCTGACATTGACAGATTTTAATTTAGTGCCAGACGCCTACTGCTAAACTTGTTAATATCGACAAATTCTTCTTTAGTTAATTCGTGACGATCTAAATTCCATGATAAAGTTTTCATTAAATCAAACCAATGTGTTTCAGCTGCAGATATTGTAACAAATAACGTTGGAAGTCCAAACTGTCTTATAGCCGCAAAACAACGTTTTTTCTCTTTTTTCCAATGGGGGGAGGTGTGCCTTGGGGGGGGACTCATGTCAAAGTTGTACCTTGGGGGGGACTCATGTCAAAGTTGGGCCTTGGGGGGACTCATGTCAATGTTGGGCCTGGGGGGGACTCATGTCAAAGTTGGGCCTTGGGGGGACTCATGTCAAAGTTGTACCTTGGGGGGGACTCATGTCAAAGTTGGGCCTGGGGGGAGATTCATGTTAAAGTTGTGCCTTGGGGGGACTTCATTCAATAAATCCCCATTCAATAAACCGACTGAAATAGGCCGTTAGCACTATTAAGAGTGTATTATAAAAATTCGACAACGCTGTACCGACTGAAATAGGGGTACCTTGGGGGGGACTCATGTCAAAGTTGGGCCTTGGGGGGACTTCATTCAATAAATCCCCATTCAATAAACCGACTGAAATAGGCCCTTAGAACTATTAAGAGTGTATTATAAAAATTCGACAACGCTGTACCGACTATAATAGGGGTACCTTGGGGGGGACTCATGTCAAAGTTGGGCCTGGGGGGACTCATGTCAAAGTTGTACCCTGGAGGGGACTCATGTCAAAGTTGTACCTTCGGGGGGACTCATGTCAAAGTTGGGCCTTGGGGGGACTTCATTCAATAAATCCCCATTCAATAAACCGACTGAAATAGACCCTTAGCACTATTAAGAGTGTATTATAAAAATTCGACAACGCTGTACCGACTGAAATAGGGGTACCTTGGGGGGGACTCATGTCAAAGTTGTGCCTGGGGGGACTCATGTCAAAGTTGTGCCTTGGGGGGGACTTCATTCAATAAATCAAACCGACTGAAATAGGCCCTTAGCACTATTAAGAGTGTATTATAAAAATTCGACAACGCTGTACCGACTGAAATAGGGGTACCTTGGGGGGGACTCATGTCAAAGTTGGGCCTGGTGGGGGGACTCATGTCAAAGTTGTGCCTTGGGGGGGACTTCGTTCAATAAATCAAACCGACTGAAATAGGCCCTTAGCACTATTAAGAGTGTATTATAAAAATTCGACAACGCTGTACCGACTGAAATAGGGGTACCTTGGGGGGGACTCATGTCAAAGTTGGGCCTGGGGGGGGACTCATGTCAAAGTTGTGCTTTGGGGGGGGACTTCATTCAATAAATCAAACCGACTGAAATAGGCCCTTAGCACTATTAAGAGTGTATTATAAAAATTCGACAACGCTGTACCGACTATAATAGGGGTACCTTGGGGGGGACTCATGTCAAAGTTGGGCCTGGGGGGACTCATGTCAAAGTTGTACCCTGGAGGGGACTCATGTCAAAGTTGTACCTTCGGGGGGACTCATGTCAAAGTTGGGCCTGGGGGGGACTCATGTCAAAGTTGGGCCTTGGGGGGACTTCATTCAATAAATCCCCATTCAATAAACCGACTGAAATAGGCCCTTAGCACTATTAAGAGTGTATTATAAAAATTCGACAACGCTGTACGGACTGAAATAGGGGTACCTTG
Source organism: Salticus scenicus (assembly GCA_963930645.1). Classification (NCBI taxonomy): domain Eukaryota; kingdom Metazoa; phylum Arthropoda; class Arachnida; order Araneae; family Salticidae; genus Salticus; species Salticus scenicus. Next base: position 67,998,516 of record OZ005655.1, read on the forward strand.
GGGGGGACTCATGCCAAAGTTGGGCCTGGGGGGGGACTCATGTCAAAGTTGGGACTGGGGGGGACTCATGTCAAAGTTGGGCCTTGGGGGGACTTCATTCAATAAATCCCCATTCAATAAAACGACTGAAATAGGCCTCTAGCACTAATTAAGCGTGTATTATAAAAATTCGTCAACTGTACCGACTGAAATAGGCTTCTAGCACTAAAAAGAAAAGAAATCTAGTACTTATAATCTAAAGCCTAATGGAACAACTTGCATGTTGGTCCATTTGGCGATTTTCTTTTGGTAATTATGGCGAATTGCGATGAAAATGCGTTTTTCAAAATGCGTCTGTTTTGTAATGTACATAAATAAATTAAGCTTATTTTTAACATTAATAAAACAAATATTTAAAATTAACTTTCCTTTCTTTGCATGAAAAAATAACAAGGATCATCAGTATGAGGAACAACTTTAGTATATCCCCACAACGATATTTGGCGATTTTCTGTTGGCGATTATGGCTAAATCATAAATCATAAAATCATAATCTAAATCATAAATTATAAAAATCATAAATCCAAAATAAACAACATATAGGCTGCCGTATTATATCGCAAACAGTCCAGAACGACATCGTTATCGTTATCGTTTAAAACGGCGCCAAAGAAAAATCGTCAAATTCAGCTGTGGGGATATACTTAAGTTATACCCAGTATGCATATATCTATATAAATAAAGAGAAGTGTCCGTGTGTCTGTGTGTGTCTGCGCTCTGGTGCTCACACTACTAATCGCAGAGCCTCCAAATTTGGCATATAGTTACCTGGGACCCTGCAGGTGTGCACCTCATCGAGATTTTTTTCGAATTTCGAATTTGAATTTTTTAAATTAATGTTTTTTCGAATTTAAATATTGGCTTCAATGTTTCATTTTTCAGAAATTTGTTTCGTTTCAAAAGTCTGCGTATCTTAGCAGCGGCTATTAAACTATTTATTTATTTGAATTCATTTGAGGAAGGAATCTTTTTTATTATATTTATTGAAATCAAATAGTTATACACATACAGTAGAAAAAATTAAACATATTAAATTTTTAGATTTTGGCATATAGGTACCTGGGTCCCTGCAAGTGTGCACCTAATCGAGATTTTTTCGAATTTCGAATTTGAATTTATTAAATTAATGTTTTTCCGATTTTAAATATTGGCTTCTTTGTTTCATTTTTCATAAATTTAATATTTTGCTTCAATCGTCTGCGCAACGGCTATTACGCAACTTATTTTTATTTAATACATTCATTTAAAGGCGATTTTTTTTTTATTTATTGGAAACAAAATTGTAATGCAGTAGAAAAAATTAAGTATAATTAATACTTTTAATTTTAAAAATGTTTTTATAACAGTTACGTTTAAGTTTTTATAGTAGACCAACTTCTTATTTTTCATTTTTTAATTAATTCTTTTAAAAGAAAAAACTTTTTTTTTTTTTTTTTATTTTTTTATTTACAGTATTTATCGGGAAAAATGGAAGTACATACATAGCAAAAAGGATTAAATTGATTAAAATTTATTTGTTTATATATATATATATATATATATTAATCTACTTTTTATTTTTATTTATTTTATTACATTGGTCGAAATCAAATCGTAATATAGTGTAAATACCATGGGCTATAAAAATACATGGTTTAAAACTAAAATATTTAATAGATGCTGAGATATAGTCATCTTTAAAATCGTAGTTCTTAAATAGTAGCAGATCTTTCCTGTCGTCGATAAATATCCAGATTAAAGTGCCTGGGAAAGATCTTTCTGCAGGCATGGGAAACCTAGACCTGATGCAGTGCGGGAGGGAAAAGAGCTGCCGTAGACAGCAAGTACCCGAAGCGAGGTTTGAAGCAATTTTAGTTACTTTTTTTTTAGTTTTTGTGTATAATGTGGTGTAAAAAAATAAATATTGATAATTCTTTCTAAAATTCATCTAAATATAGTGACCAGCGAAGCGGGCGTAGCCTGCTAGTATATATATATATATATATACAATCGGTAACAAAAGTCTCCGAACACTAGCAAAAATTCCTATGTAAAAAAAGTACACTTAATACAGTTTTGTTAAATAAATCCTTGTCGAATCCTGTTCTTAGTCAGTCTAAAAACAGGATTCGGTAAGGATTTATTTAATTAAACTGCATTAAGTTTACTTTTTTTACATAGGAATTTTTGCTAGTGTTCGGAGACTTTTGTTACCGACTGTATATGCTTCCCGGAAACTAATATAGTGTTGGTCCACAAGTGCATTTGGCGATTTTTTTTTTTTTATTATTATGGCGAAATGCCATTTTCGCAAATGGTTGCCATGGATTCCAAGCGTAAAAAAAAGCAAAAAGCGTTTTTCAAAATGGCGTCATTATTAATGTACAAAATTAATCAAGCTTATTTTTTAATTATTTATACCGTTATCGTTCAAAACGGCGCCAAAGAAAAATCACTAAATCCAGCTGTGGACCAATATTATACTTGTACCCCACATTTTTTTCAAAAAATTTTCATTTCTTTCTCTCTAAACAACTGACTTTAAAAAAAAAAAAAAAAAAAAAAAAAACTAATAAATTCAGTAACTTTTTAAAAAACTTGAAATAATGGATAATGAAAAATCACGATCATTATTCGCGAAAGAACATATAAGAAATTGATAAATAGCATAAGAAATTTTTAATTACTATTTTTCTTAACAGTAACATTGACATTGATTTTTATTATTTCTTACACCATGGATCACATTTTAATTTTCCCGTAGAAAATGATGTCATGGCAGAAAAACAACGTCATAAGAGAAACTTTCTGTGCGGTGGCAAATAGAGTACTTTTATAAACCCGGAGTTATTACTTAATAACTTCGTTAATTAAAATGATAGAAATTTCTAAACAGCTGAAATGCCTTCCTTGAAGTCGTCGGAACACATTGATACCTCTCATGATGAAGGGCACTTTGCCCTCCGTGAGAAGATGCTGTCGTAGACAAAAAAAATTGACGCCAGCGACAGAAACTTTTTTTTTAATATATAGAGAAATCCAATGGGCGTTTAACATAGGAAATATTTTTCTTGCATCCACGAACGGCCAGTGACGTCATCACTTCGCTTGCGTATAGGTTTTGCATTTTATAATAATGTCGGATATTAAAAAATCGTAGTATAAATACTGTATTTTACCACTCTGCACTAATACAACGGCTAATGCTTCTCAAAAGCTATTCTTTAGTGTTCCACAGGATCCTATTAAACGAAAACATTAGACAACCATGGAACCGCCATGAAAATAAAACAATTGAAAATTATGATAGTGGAAAATGGTGATAATGATATTAAATGTTTATAAGGTTTATAAGATGGAAAAGAAATGCTCAGAAACCACATAAACGATTGATAATTAATTAAGTTAAAACGAATTGTTGCTTGCTAACTAGGCTAACAAAATGTAAACATTGAAGCATCATAAAGTGTGACATCAGGCAGCTTTTTGAGGTCACGTGATTTTTGGTTAATTTTAAAGTTATTTTCAAAATTAATGGGAACTTTTTTTGCATTTTCAATAAACATTTTGAAATTTATAGGCCTAAAACTACCAGAAAAATAGGATTTTGTTCAAATCCCCCATTATGAGTTCGGCGCTCTACTGACAGGGCTACCGCAGACCCGGCGTGAATTGTGAATGTTTTACCCACAGACTAAGGAAACACTTAGACCCGGCCAGGCGGTTCTAAAAGTGAAGTCTCAACTGTAACCGAGCCGCCATATTGGTACAAGCAAAACCACAGACCACTGAGCTGAACACAGACTAAGGAATCACACACTAGACTAGGCAAGACGGTTCTAAAAGTGAAGCCTCAACTGTAACCGAGCAGCCATATTAAGAAGAGCAAAAACAGGAATAAACTAGACCCGCAAGACGACTATCTGGTATGGGGAGAAAAAGAAGTACAGTAGGTAGCAAAATTATTCGAACGCTAGCAATAATTCCTCTGTGAAAAAAGTGCACTTAATACTGTGTTGTTAAATAAATCCTCATCGAATCATGTTCTTAGACTAAGAACTATCTGCTTCATAAGGGGGGCTGGCCCCTCTCACACAAAAATATATGTCAAATAAAACTGCTTCTGAAACTATTTTGAACTGACGAGCTCGTAATTGGAAGATTGCGGGTTCGATACTCGAGCCAGCAAAAGACCGCCGCGTACACTAATGGTGACTGTTGCACGTAAAATCCGTCGTGGCCACAATGTCCTCCCTGTTCCCATCAAAATTATACCTCTGGGAGTCACCGAAGTGGGGGGAGCCATCCCCTCCGTGGAGGATCAAAATTGTGATGGCATGTCTCTGGACCATTCCTAGCGGTGCGTCCCAGACCATCGTCAATTACCCATAACGCAGTACTAGTGCGACATTAAACCCAACCTACCTACCTACCTAAGTTTAAAAAATCGTAGAAAGTAAATTATTAATCAATAATGATTTATTTTTAGTCCTTATTTATTAAGAATGAAAAAATGTATCCGTAATTGGATAATTGTAGCATTTTTTAACGCTTCTCTATTATGATCTGGTCAGCCTAAACTAGACCCGGCAAGACGGTTCTAAAAGGGAAGTCTCAACTGTAACTGAGCAGCCATATTAGTACAAGCACCTCAGTTACTTCACTTTTTCCCCATACCAGATAGTCGTCTTGCCAGGTCTAGATAATTCCTTAGTCTGTGGTTTTACCATACATCCGCTAGAGGGCTACTGTCCCGTCAGGTTTTATAAATTTCATAAGAAAGAGGATAAAATATTTCTTACCTGACAGGTCTTGTTCTTTTTCGCCGGCTTATTCTAAGTAATCACAAAGTAGTCGAAATAAACACAGCTCAAGTTTCACGACACAAACGTTTAATTAGACGCACTATTTACATTTATAATACATAATTATTTCATTAATATCTGCAGCTATCACAATATTTAATATTAGCTGTCGAGCGTCAGAACGCTCTTTCATATCCTTACGGATTCACATTCCTTCTTTTTTACAACAACAAAAAAAAACAGCCGAAAATTTTTTGCTTTAAAATATAACTAATTCAAATACCTAATAAAATCTTTTTGTAAAAAAAATAGAACCGACTCCAAAAAGCAACTACTATAAAAAAAAAAAAAAAAAAAAAAAAAATTGTATGAGATGAAACTAAATTGCGCCTAAAAGTATAAGATAATTTCCTTCGCCAAACAACCTATAACACTACAATTAATCATAACTTTTGAAGTCGGCGCAAAAAATTTAATTAGTTTTTAAAGGTTTGTTTTTAGATCGATAGCAACAAATGCTGTCGTCTCGAATGATCCATTTTCATGTTTTCTTTATTATTTTATCACTGTATACAATTGGTCCATTGGTAGCATCTACACAGAACAGTGAACATTCTTCACAATGCGGTATTTATGTTTCTACGAAGTTAGAGTTTCCTTTGCACATTTGGTATAACTTTGCACGCAAGATGTATATTTTCATAATATATTTTGTACGAAGTATTGTTTCATATTCTTGATTACTCTCTTAATATACCTTATCAAATTAATCATGGTATCCCAAAGAAATTAAATATGTTTGCCAGATAATTTTGCGATTTTTCTTTCACCAAGAACGTCAGATACCAGCATCTTCGCCAACTTTTGCTGCTTACGAAATCTTATTTATTTTCTTGCATCAAAATAGTTTTCGGCTGCGTTTTGCTGGTGACAATGTGACATGTGTATTTTGAATAGGATTTGATTTTTGTATTGAATAAAGGTATCAATTTTTATTTAATTTTGCGCCGACTTCAAAAGTTATGATTAATTTTAGTGTTATAGGTTGTTTGGCGAAGGAAATTATCTTATACTTTTAGGCGCAATTTAGTTTCATCTCATACAATTTTTTTTTTTTTTTATAGTAGTTGCTTTTTGGAGTCGGTTCTATTTTTTTTACAAAAAGATTTTATTTTTCTCTTTTCAGTGAAAACTTTTTCATATAGCAGAACATCAAAAGACGTTCAATGGCAGTTTCACAAATCACAACTTCCAAGAAAAGTGACATAACTCAAAAAATGGTTTATGTCATTGAAAAATACATGAAATTCACCCAATGTGAACAAAAAATTTACATCTCCATCTAGAAAGTTATCCACTCGAGAGACAGTTGTGCCAGTTTTATTATAGTCAAGTTATTTTTAGATTGATTTTTCTCAAATGCTGCATTTTTAAGTTGAGTCACTTTTCTTGCCTTTATCGGATATGAGCAAAAAACTATCTATTGAATTAACATATGTTAAGTTAAAAAGTCTTTAGAAATGTAAAGAACGGATACGCTGTATTCGTAACCAAAAATTCTGTTAGGCATACATATTGAACTTTACAGTGAATACGTGTCATTCGCTGAGCTGAAAATTGCGCAGCGTAAAGTTCAAACAAAGAGCAAAATATGCATTGCAGCTGACGGACAGAAGTTTCAACATCGATACTTACATACTGCTTTTACCAGTGTAGCTGCATGCGTTCAGCAGTTAAAGTGAAAACAGACTTTTGTGAGTATCCTGTAATATGTTTATATCTTAATAAAATCATAATGAAGCCTATTTCAGGCCAAGATCATTACGACAACAAAAAAAAATATTAAAATTAAATCATCTCTTACGAAGTTATAAGCTAACAAATTTCAACAACAAAAACAACAATGAGAAACATGGTTAGTATTGAGAACCTCTTCCTTTATGAAGTCGGTTTAAAATGTCTATGCGTTAATCGATGTGACCGCTTACAATAACCATACTTTGAATTTTACATAGAATAAATGTCACCCGCTACGCTACAACATATGCAATGTCGTTCAAGTGTGCACAAAATAGGAGATTGTGAACAAACAAATGCACGTTTTAAGCGTTCTGTTTTTAGCATTAACATCTAAACTATCTTTTCGTACTAAATTGATGATGCTCTGCAATTTTATAATTCACTTTTTTCCCCTGTCTTGAACTGTTTCCGAGATAGGAACGCTAACTCCACTGTTTCTCACCAGGTGGCGCTGCAGGCGGTTGAATCGCGCAGCACATATCCATTTTACTATACCTACATACTACTTTTATGACTATAGTTGCAGCTGTTCAGCAGTTAAAAGAGTCGGGACTGACATTTTTGGGCACCCTGTATTTTCTTGTGATCGTAAAGATATTGCAATGGGACCTATTTCAGACCAAGAACTTTACAATAAAACAAAAAGTACCAAAATCGGATTATCTGTTCAGAAGTTATGAGCTAACAAACAAAAATAAAAACAAAAAAACATACGGTTTGAATTGAGAACATCCTCCTTTTTGAAGTCGGTTAATTAGAGCATCTCTTACGAAGTTATAAGCTTACAAACACTGACAAGAACACATAGCTCGAATTAAGAACACCCTCTTTTCTGAAGTTGGTTGAAAACGACTTTGCGCTAATCGATGTGACAGCTTACAGTAACAGTACTTTGAACCACAGAGTATACGTGTCATCCGCTACGCTGCAAAGTGTGCAACGTAGTTCAAGTGTGCACAGTGTAGGACATTGCGAAGAAACAACTGCACGTTTTAAGCGTTCTATTTTTAGCAATAATGTCTAAAAACTGCCTTTTCGTAGTAGATTGATGATACTCTACAACATCGTAATTAACTTTTCTCCCATCTTGAACCGTTTTTTTAAATAGGAGCGCTGATTCCGCTGTTTTTCACCAGATGGCGCTTTATTTTCTTTAGATTGTAAAGATATTACAATGGGACCTGCTTCAGACCAAGATCTTTACAACAAAACAAAAAGTGTCAAGCAACCGTATTTTGAACTATAACGTATGTCTCACCAGCTACGCTACAACGTGTGCAATGTAGCTCAAGTGTGCATAGTGTAAGAAATTGCAAACAAACAAATTCACGTTTTTAGCATTGTATTTTTAGCAGCAATGTGTAAACTATCTTTACGTACTAAATTGATGATGCCCTGCAATTTTATAATTCACTTTTAGCCCTGTCTTGATCCGTTTCCGAGATAGGAACGCTAGCATAAATGTCTAAACTATCTTTTTGTACTAAATCGATGATACTTTTCAATTTTGTTAATTCACTTTTTTCTCTAGAACCGTATTCGAGATAGTAACACTAACTCCGCTATTTCCTCCAGATGGCGCTGCAAGCGGTTAAACCTTGTACTGCGTGGCCACTTTGCTATACTTACATACCATTTTAACACTATAGCTGCAGCCGTTTAGCAGTTAAAACATTTGGGACTGATTTTTTTGGGCACCCTGTATTTTCTTTAGATTGTAAAGATATTACAATGGGACCTATTTCAGACCAAGACCTTTTCAACAAAACTAAAAGTGTCAAAATCGGAGCATCCGTTCAGAAGTTATGAGCTAACAAACATAAAAAAAACATACGGTTTGAATTGAGAACCTTCCTTCTTTTTTGAAGTCGGTTAAAAACAAAACTTTTTATCATCAGAAAAAACCATGTTGCCAGGCAATAAAACATAAAAATAGGCAGACGATCTCCAGTGGAAGAACAGCCCGCCTCCTGACGGCAAGAATGGGTCATCCTCCCACCTTTGATTCTGGCAATCTTGTACAAAATCAAACTAAAAAAGAGAAAAAAGACATATTAATAAACATTACATCAAGCAAAAATGAAAAGGAACAGAGAAAAAAAAAAAAAAAAAAGGTAAATAAAAGTTCTATCAGTCAATTATAAATTCAGTCTATCTGGAGCTCTAATGGAACTACCCCTCCTGGTAAATCGTTGTTTTTCGTCAGGTATCTCAACAGATTTCTTGACATTCTTTGAAACAGTTCTAGACAGTTCAGAGGGATCAGGGCATCTTTTCGGTGTAGAACGAGTAGGTATCAAAGTTCCATTTGCAGCATACTTTGCACGAAAATCACTAGATTCATCAGAAGAGATCTCTAACGGATAAAGTCTTTGAACTGGGCGTATCAAAAACCCATTTTCTGTCTTGATTTTTGCCACTCGAACTATTCCGTCTTTACCAGGATAAGTTTCCACAACTCTGGCTAATGGCCAGTTGATTCTTTTTTGATTATCATGACCGACGAGAACTATGTCTCCTACAGCAATTTTTTTTGTCAGTCTTAGCGATACCCTTTGAATTTTTTAATTGTCCTAGATATTCAATTCTGAATCTTTTCCATAAATCTTTCTTCAATTTTAGCAAATATCGAAGTCTTCTTTTTAAATTCACATTTTCGAAGTTATCTAGGTCAGGAAGACCAGTTTCTTTAATTCCTTGCAAAAACATGCTCGGAGTCAATGGAATTAAATCATCGGGATCCTCAGAAATAGTAGTTAATGGTCTGGAATTCATCAAACATTCGATATCACATATAATTGTGTAAAGTTCTTCAAAATCTAGAACTGCTCGTCCTAATACTCTTCTCAAAATTTGCTTTGTACAGCCTATTAAGCGTTCCCACCAGCCACCCCACCATGGTGAAGCTGGGGGGATAAACTTCCATATTATGTTCTGTACTAGGGCTTCCTTCCGTATTTTTGCAAGTATAGGATCAGTAAATAGCTTCGAAGCTCCTGAAAAATTTGTGCCTCGATCGCTGTATATTACAGAAGGTCGACCCCTTCTCGCAACAAATCTTCGCAGGGTTTGCAAAAATGCTTCAGAGGATAATGATGTTAATAATTCAAGATGTACCGCTCTGTAAACAGCGCAGGTGTACAGCACAATCCAACATTTTTTACCATTTTTCAAGTACAAAGGTCCGGCTAAATCAACCCCGGTAATTTCAAAGATAGCAGCATCTCTGATCCTGTCTTCCGGCAAGGCGGTGATTTCAGGCTGAACAGAATTTACGGTGAAGCGTTTGCATCTTATACAACGTAAGGTAACTTGCCGTATGGACTTTCTGCACCTGAGAATCCAATATTTTTCTCGGAGATGGTTCATTAATATTTGTACTCCTGCGTGGTTTAATTCGTTATGTTTCCATTCTATCGATTTCTGCACGATGTAATGATTTCCTGGTAAAATGATAGGCAAACGAAAGTCTGTATTATCTTTACTTCTAAGTATAAGAGACTTTACCCTTAGAAGGCCATCTTTGTCAACGGTGGGATGAAGTTTTCGTAAACGATCATCTATTCCTTTAGGAAAGTCTTCCCTTTGAACCATCTTTAACAGGATTAATTCAGCATGTTTAAGTTCTTTATTTGTAAGATCCCCAGAATTTCGTTTAGAATGATTTCGAAGATTCAAGATGAATCTGTATGTCCATGCCGTAACTCTTAATAATTTCACGTAAGACGAGTATCTCTCATAAAACTTCTCAGTAGTTTCAGTACTTAGAGCAGAAATGATCGACCTTTTTTTTCTGAATTGACAATCTGTATTTCGGGTGAGATTTCTTGTCTCGGCCATTGACTCGTTGGTGTCTTCAAAAATTCCGGACCCTCCCACCAAAGGGATTCGAGTAAAGCATCAGCATTGCAACCTCTTGATGGAAGGTCAGCTGGATTTAAGTTACCCGGGACGTATCTCCAGTCGTTGGGATGACTCAAAGATCTTATTTCTCTGGTACGATTCAGCACAAATACTCCCCATGGTTCTTGATTTTTTATCCAGAACAATGCGTTCATGGAGTCAGACCAATAGAAAGTTTGAACTTGGCTGTCACAGAAGTCTCCTTTTATAGAATTCATTAATCTAACACCTAAACAACATGCTAATAATTCTTGTCTCGGTATGGAGACTGATTTCAAGGGTGCTACTCGAGCACGAGCTTGAACCAATTGACATCTCACATGAAAATTATTTTCTTCTCTGACAGGCCCGGACTGGCCAGGTCGGCTGGTCGGCGATCGCCGAGGGCCCCCGCTTCAAGGGGGCCCCAGAAAACCCCTAAAAATATATACTATTTTATAATTAGTTACACTGGAGCAATTTGACTATTTATTTTCCAATAATCTTTACATTTAACTACAGTCAATTTTGACTCATCGCATGTGGTGCAGTTTAAGTTTAAGACAAGTTCCCATACAATTTAAGATAAGTTTGCGATCAAAGAACTTAAATGCAAACAAGTATTGAGGCTTTGCAGGAAAATCTGTCCTTTTTTTTTATTGATTTCATCTAGAATGATTGCAGGTCAAGTCGACAATGCTTCGTCCTCTATCTTTGCTCTCTCCTATCTTAAGCTGTTATCAGACGAAAGAACATATATCCCGAAGTATAATCTATTGCATCTCAAAGCTACCGAACGACTTTCTGGAGCTCAATCAAGGGTTATTTTTAAGCATAAACGAAATCCACAGATATCAACAACGAGCGCAACATTTGGCGATAATTCCTCTCTCACAGATTTGAAAGGAATGATGATAGAGGAAACTCTGGAATCGCGATTCTCTGATTGGAAGACTTCATGCTGAAAACTACCGTATGTGATACTCAGTCGAAAGTGCGTGATTGAAGAATATACGTGAGGCAAAAGTGTCAAACGGTAGTATTTAACCAGTTTCCTTCATGAGAAATCTATTTACGAGATAGTATAAGCCTTTCACATGGAACTTCGTCTGATAGCGGCTTACCAAATTAGTCAGCCACGAACTTTTAAAGAACTAAATTTTTAAGAGTTTTAATTTGTCTGTTCGGAGCTGCAATTCTTGTTCTTGTCAGCTGATTAAAATCAGGATTAAAATAGTATTTTAATCCGTGTTCTTTAAGTTCTTTGTTGTGCGCTCTCTCCCTAATTAGTCTCGTAGTAGGGTTGTTGTTAAAGCAGTGTCAAAGCTGTGTCAACATAAAACGTGTCTATTAAAATAGTGCTTCTATTAGAAAAGAAAATCTTTAGATGATGAAAAATTTCCCAAACGTTTAAATACATGACCTTGGTCGAGCGGTTCTGCGCTCAAAGCTGGTAGATGGGAGATGCCGGGTTCGATCCCAGGTCGCGCTCATTGACCTATCCGTTCGGAGTTTTCCGTGGTTTCCTCCGAAACTCGCGTAAATACGGGCTAGGACCCCTTAGAAAGACCCCCACAGGGGCATTCCCCCAAAAGGCCTAAGACATTTACGGAGTCAATCGGCCTTAAATCCTCCATCCAACCAACCTGCTATAATACCGTCGCCAATTGCCCACTGCGCAGCACTAGTGCGACGTAAAACCCAACCAACCAACCTACTATAATAAATATTAACCGACTTAGTTCCACTAAGTTTTAAAATTAACCCTCTGACTGCCTTTGAAAAGGGCAAAATTGTAATGTTGTTTTTACTGCACAGTTTTTTGTTGTAAGTTTTTTATAGCTTATTTCAACATAAGGTTAAAAATGAAAATGTGCACATGATTGTGATCCTCATAACTATTATATAAGACATTCAAACTAAAAAAACAAAGCTAAAATTTCGTAATTATATAATTTTGAATTATAAGTGTCATGTGGAAAACCCAACAGCTCAGTAACCGGATATATCCGTCAGCGATGGTCAGATGGTAAATACAGATAACTCGAATTAGTTTATTAGCTTATAAATTCATGCAAAACAATTCTATTATTCAATTTTATAAAATTAATTTTTTAAATTACAGGTTCTTAATTTCACATGAACATTTTTGAGCCACGCATTTATTTTCCTTTTTTGCTATGTTTTGATTTTGCCTCAAAAATTATAATAAAAGTCCGAATCAAGTGACTGTTATCAACGCTTTGCTTTTCATATGCCTAGAGGTCATTTTTAATCAAAAAAAAAATTTTTTTCGAAAAAAATTACATTAAATAGTGGATTTTTTTTTTTTTCTTTTTCGCTATTCTTTTAGAATTTAATGTAGGAAGTCAAGGTATTACATTCATTTAGTTTTCATTTATCTACCGGGAAAAGAAAAAAAAAAAAAAAAAATTGTAGCAAAACAACTGTATTATTTAATTTTCTAAAATTAATTTTTAAAATTAGAGGTTCTTAATTTTGGGTGAAAATTAGACATTTCATATAAAAACTAGTTGAAACACGTCAGGCGTTCCTGTGATTTTAGTAGGCTTTGCCCGCTTCGCTATTCGTTTTTCATTACATTTAAATGACTTTTTAAAATTCTGTATCAGTTATCTATAAAAAAAAAAAAAAATAAATAAATAAATAAATAATAAAGAAACAAAGAAAGAAATCTGTCAAAGACAGAATTTAGTTCAGTATAGAGGATTATTAATTTTGATCTGTAAAATTTTTAATTTATTTTTTATCTCATTTCTTGACCGTAAAATTGGGCCACGTTCTTTTTAAAATGACTGAAATGAATTAAAATGAAGTGTTGCCATCTAAATTTCACACTTTAGTTAATTTATAAAAATGTATCATTATATTCCTCTCTGAAAATTTCTTCGGTACAGTTTTAGTATAAAATCCCCCTTGGCGACTTTTAAACTTTAAATGTCATTTTAGTGGTGAATTAAAATGGCGGTCACAATTGCATACGTAAAGATCTTGGCGAGAGTTATTTGGTTCACTATTACAGGGATATTTTTGTTTTTGTTGTGAAATATTTTTTACAATTTATATCAACTAAATCACAATCAAAGGGAACATTTTTTTCAATGCGCTTAGTATTTTATTAATGTTGTGTTTAATATTTATTTAGGTATTATAGTAGGTTGGGTTTTACGTCGCACTTGTGCTGCACAGTGGGCAATTGGTGACAATAATATAGCAGGTTGGTTGGAGGATTTAAGGCCGATTGACTCTGAAAATGTCCTAGGCCTATAGGAGGAATGCCCCAGTGGTGGTCGTCCTAAGGGGTCCTAGCCCATATTTACGCGAGTTTCGGAGGAAACCACGGAAAACTCCGAACTGCTAGGTAAATGAGCGCGACCTGGGATCGAACCCGGCACCTCCCATCTACCAGCTTTGAGCGCAGAACCGCTCGACCGCTGGTGGGTGGTATTAATAGAAATTAGATTATTATGGATTCAACAGTGTGATTGGTTTGCCTGAATCTAAAAATAACTCACAATCTCATTTTTAAATAATGAATCATTTTTACTTAATTAGTAAACATATTTTATCTAACAAGGAACTAGTTTATATGTGGTATAAAAAATTATATAAATATTTATTCTGAAAGTAAGTAAACCACATCGGAAAATGCTTACATTTTTACTCAACTATTTTCCAAGTGGGGTGGTTGGTTGGGTTTAAATTCATACTAGTGCTGCGCAATCGGCAACTGGCGACGATCTGGGACTCATCCAAAGAGGTAGTCCGGAGACATGCCATCACAATTTTGATCCTCCACGGAAGGAATATTCTCCAAGTGGAAAAAAAACTGAATGTGGTTTTTAGGCATGTAAGCCAAATTTTGAAAATTACTTATTTTAATATCATATTCACTCTAAATTCTTCGGTAAGGGGCCCCTTTTAGATTTTTAGCCGAGGGCCCCCAACGGAGCCAGTCCGGGCCTGTTCTCTGATATATATACAAGTTGCATAAGCGTGGCTTGATGCATCACAAAACACATGGAATGACACATTTGTATTTAGAGCATGATTTTCTAATATCCTTCTAGGGATTCTAATGCCTTCCAAGCATTTTAATACATTTTCCCATTTCAGAAATTTTTTCTCGATGTCATCTGGTAGCTTGGCATCCCAGGGCAGTTTCCTACGCCAACATTCTTGCATTATGATCTTTGCAATTAAAGTGACAGGACAGAGAAACCCAATGGGGTCAAAAATCTTACTTGCTAAGGACAGGATAAATCGCTTACTTAGATTTGCATTTTCGCACTCATCAAACTTTAAACTACAGTATAGAGTATCTTCCAAAATATTCCAATTTAAGCCCAAAACTGAGACAGTCTCTGGAAAATCTTCTTCAGGAATTCCGTACACACTTGGTGGTAGACCATTACCTATCCATCCTCTAAGATCAAAACATCCCGCTGACATGATTTCTTTAGATTGTGCCATAAAATTAACTACTTCTTCTTCGGAACTGCAACTTGTAACACAGTTGTCGACATACATAGAGTTTTTAAGTTTAGAAACAGTCTCTTGCAAATAATCTGGAACATTACTTAGGTGGAAATTTAGAGTAGCTCCTAAAAGAAATGGGTTGCAGTTTACCCCAAATACTACTCGACGATGTCTGTAAATCTTCACTTTATTAGGATCACCGCCCTCCCACCACAGAAATCTTAGAAAATCACAATCTTCTTCATTCATTCTTATTTGTAGAAATGCTTTGCGAATGTCTGATACTACCCCATACTTGTTCAAACGAAATTTATTCAAAATGTTAGGAATCAACTCCATGTAGTTTGGACCTTTAGCTAGGCAATCGTTCAAAGAGTAACTGTTCTTTTCTTTTGCAGAAGCATCGAAAACAGGACGAATTGTTGTCGTTGAATGCTCTTTTATAACTGCTCTATGAGGCAGATGATGGCAATCTATCTTCTCGAATTCATCAGTATTTACTTCTTCAATTATTTCTTCACCAAGCCACTGACAAAAAACTTCTTCATAATCTTCAATAAGACCCTTATTCTTCAGAGTCCTCACAGTTGATTTTAGCCTTCGTTCAGCAATTGTTTTGTTATCTGGGAGTTCTTGGTGTTCTTCTATCCATGGTAATTTTACAACATAGCGTCCGTCATCATCTCTACTTAGAGTTTTCTCAAAATGATTTTTGGATGCTTCTTCAAGTTCTTCCTTTGACTGTTTCTCTGCAGGATCCTTAATTCCTAGGACATCTAGTTCCCACAGATCAGAAATTTTTACTTCTCTAGCTAACATCGAAGTGACTACAAGGTTTTCAGTACCTTCAGTAAACTTCTTTGTGCGTCCCATAACAGTCCAACCTAGCCTTGTTTCAATAGCGGTCAGGCCGGATTTCAGATTCTTCAGCTTTCCTGTCATTAATTTGCCAGCTACATCTGCACCTATAAGGAGCTCTATGGGGTTAAGGCAATCTCCTAAATATATCCCCGTACCTGATAAATCATCTTCACACAGTTCTTGAGTGACCGGTGGCATAGTAAAACAAATTGTAGGCTGACTCAAAACTTCAAAATTGCAACGATAAGTTTCGCTGACATCAGAAAGGTAAGCTTTGTAAACATTGTGTGTCAAAGTATTCGTGTTCGAACCACCAAATAAGGAATGCTTCAGTTTTTCTTTTCTTATTGGCTTGTATCCAATCTTTTTTGCAGTGTTTTCTAAGATGTAAGACCTTTGGGAAGCGGAATCAATAATCGCCCGAATTTTTAAAATTCTGTTTTCACCTCTTAAATTAATCACGAGTGTCTGTAGCAAAACACTGGGAGTTGATGAAACATTTGATAATGTTGTATCTTGATCGGAAGTATTCTTGTCATTTTTAACCCTTTGTGCGTGCGCAGCTGATTTCGGATCATTCTTACAGAGAAGAGTATGGTGGGGTTTCCCACAAATCGCACAGTTACATCTACTTCTACACGAACTAGAAATGTGGTTCAATTTTAAACATTTAAAGCAGCCTCCCCGTTTCATAACATTTTGTTTTCTTTGATCATAAGTCAAGTTTGCTACTTTTCTACATTCCGCACTTACATGTGGCTTATCGCAGAACACGCACTCTTGCTCTCGGTTTTGTTTACTTTGGGACGAGGTTAAAAGTTCCATACCTGTTGGAATAATTTTATTGTGTGTTAGAAAATTTTTAGATTTCATTGTGTTAAATTTCTTGGGTTTGTTTTCAAAACCAAATCCACTTGTCGCTAAATTAATTTTTTCTTCACCTTGAATTTCATTACGTAAAAACTGCATTAAAGTTTCTAATTTATTAAAAGATTTATCTTCCGAACTAAGAGAAACAGAATTCAAGTGTCTTTCTCAAATACGCAAAAGATCTATTGGTAAACAAGATTCAACTAACGGGTATAACATTGAGGCATATTTATCGCTTGTTACACCAAGCATTTTTAAAGATCGTAACTGTGTTTCTAATTTATCATAAAGCTTCACAATTGGTAATTTATGTTCCTGATTTACAGTATTACTTAGCACAAGGCTTAATAATTCCCTAACATAAACTTCAATTAGTACATCTTCCCTGCCAAATCTTGTATGTAAACAATCAACCGCTTGTGAATAGTTTTCAGCTGTTACGGGAAAAGATTCTACGACTTCTCTGGCTCTAGACCCCTTTTGAGTAGATTGAAGTAGATACTGAAATTTATCTACCTCCGAAATATTTGGATCTTCATGAATTTTCTTAAATAATCCCCAAAATGATAACTAGTCCTTTAAATTACCATCAAACTTTTGTAATTCAATTTTTGGTAACTTAAAACTTCTTTTAGAATTACTTTCGTTTTCAAGTACACTTGAATTTAAATCCGAAGGTAAATTTATTCTACGTTCAAGTTTTGTTTTTAAATCAATATAAGTACTACTATAATTATCAGCACTTTCGATTTCGCTATTCAACATGGTCTGAGTACATTTTTCATCACCTTGTAAAATTTGAAGAATTTCTTTATTAAGCGTTTCAACTCTGGAATATTTTTCTTGTAACTGTGCTAAGAACCCAGCACAAGAATCGATGTCACAAGTTTCAGTTTCTAAAAGGTTTTTTACCTTTTCAGTAAATTTTGTAAAGGTACCTCGATAAGAACCGCGTAATTTAGTTGCGGCTTCCATAATTCAAATAAAGACTGATAAAATAATAAACAAACACTTCAAATCAAAGCTTCATAAAACGAGAACAAAAAATATTCCGAAATCGAAAGTAATTCTGGGAAGAAATTTTAGAATTCTAAATAATGTTTTGAGAACAAAAACATTCAATTTTCGAAACACTTTGATTCAAAATAACAATTTTCATATAAAATAATAATCTTCTTTATTAAATCAAAATATGCAAAATCAATGTAAAATCAAAATATGCATTCATAGAATATGTATTAACATTTTCTTCAACATAAACAAATTCTTCATATTGTTCCAAATATCAAATGAGCAGTTCAAAAATAAACATACATTTTATGTTTTCAAAATTATTCTCAATAATACTTACAAAAAGTATTTCAAATTTTTAATGTTATCTTCTCATAAAAATGAGATCATATTTCAATTAGAATAAATTATATTCTATTTCTATACTTTATTCATTAGAACAAATTAGAATTTATTACTTAGAACAAATTTTTCTACCGGCGTCCCTGTGAACGGGCGCCATTAAATGTCCCGTCAGGTTTTATAAATTTCATAAGAAAGAGGATAAAATATTTCTTACCTGACAGGTCTTGTTCTTTTTCGCCGGCTTATTCTAAGTAATCACAAAGTAGTCGAAATAAACACAGCTCAAGTTTCACGACACAAACGTTTAATTAGACGCACTATTTACATTTATAATACATAATTGTTTCATTAATATCTGCAGCTATCACAATATTTAATATTAGCTGTCGAGCGTCAGAACGCTCTTTCATATCCTTACGGATTCACATTCCTTCTTTTTTACAACAACAAAAACAAAACTTTTTATCATCAGAAAAAACCATGTTGCCAATCAATAAAACATAAACACGGATTAATAGAAGAGGATGCGAAAGAGGCTTCCAAATCTGGCTTTTTTTTATCTTACCACAACAGATGGCGCCACAGTCGAGGACCTCCCTTTCCAAAACCTCCCGTAATGATTTTCAATGGCAAAAAACGGCATTTAATTTAATTTTTTTATGGAAAGTTTTAACTTTAACAAAATAAAGTAAACAGAAATAATGCTATATAAGGTCTTCCTAATAACATATATTTTTTTTTATAACGGTGGGACTTTTCATTACTTTGTAAGAGGTTATACAAAATACGAGATCGTATTGATTAAAACAGAATAAAAGACATTTAAAATTTTTCAGTACTGTACAAATAATCTGTGATACAAAGTAAACTAGTATGTTGTGGCCACCACAAGACTTTCTTCTATATTTTCCTATACATATTCAATCAGTAACAATATTAAAAAAAAAAAAAAAAAAAGATTTTTTTTTCCTTTTTTTTTTTTTTTTTGTGAAAATTAATACATATTCAATCACTAACAATATTAAAAAAAAAAATCGATAACTTTGTTTTAAATTATCACAGATTTATAGTTCAACCATTCGTTTTAAAGGTATTGACGAGACCTTTCGAATGATACCCATCTTCAAAATTTACCCCCCCCGGGGGGGGGGGGGGTACTTCCCCCCCGGGGGGGGAAGCGATGCCCCCCCCCATGCACAAAATTTTTTTCCTAGTTACGTACTACTATTATCAATAATTCATATTAATTTTACAAACACAAGTGTAAAATAACTCTTATTATGCACATTTATACGAATTTTTGTCCTATGCTGCCATGTTAAAAA
Organism: Salticus scenicus; assembly: GCA_963930645.1. Lineage (NCBI taxonomy): Eukaryota > Metazoa > Arthropoda > Arachnida > Araneae > Salticidae > Salticus > Salticus scenicus. The sequence goes on from OZ005655.1 coordinate 68,017,933, forward strand.
TTTAGATAAAATGCTATCACAGCGCCACCTGTTGAGCTATTGATCCCCAAATATAATCAGCAACAGTTTATGTCGGGGACCAACTAAATACCAAGTTTGGTAAAATTTCGTTAAAAAAAAAAAAAAAAAAAAAAAAAAAAATACGATTATTTTTCTAAGTTTTTTTTTTTGTTAAAAGTAAAAAAAATCGATAACTTTGTTTTAAATTATCACAGATTTATGGTTCAACCATTCGCTTTAAAGGTATTGACGAGATCTTTCGAATGATACCCATCTTCAAAATTTAACCCCCCCGGGGGGGGTACTTCCCCCCCAGGGGGGGAACCGATGCCCCCCCCCCATGCACAATTTTTTTTTCCTAGTTAACTACTACTATCATCAATAATTCAAATTCATTTTACAATCATAAGTTTAAAATAACTCTCATTATGGCCATTTATACGGAATTTTGTCCTATGCTGCCATGTTAAAAATTTGCATAAAATGCGATTACAGCGCCACCTGTTGAGCTATTGATCCCCAAATCTAATGGGCACCAGTTCATGCCAGGGTGTAACTAAATACCAAGTTTGGTTAAATTTCATTCATATGTTCGTGAGATACAGCGTCCACAAAAAAATGATACAGACAGACAGACAGACAGACACACAGACAGACAGACAGACAGACACACAGACAGACATTTTCTAAAAACTATCAATTCGTGTTCAGGACATCCCAAAACGTGTAGATCCGTCAAAAAACGGAGGTCGAAAATTTTCGCGAATCCAATACTTTCTCTATATTACATATAGAAGAAAGTAAAAATGTCATTAATAAGGAATATTAAAAATTAAGGAAAGAAAGAAAAAATAAATAAATAGACGAAAATTATTAATAAAGAAAGAAAGAAAAGAAAATTATTTATAAATAATTAAATAAAATCTGTTGTACTTTATCCATTTATTTTTCAAACTTTTAAATTTAATAAGAATTATTTTGATTTATTTATAATACAGAAAATTAACGAACTTGTTAATTTTTTTAAGGTAATATAATATATATTTATTTAAATATATTAAAAAAAAAAAAAAAAAAAAAAAAAAAAAAATGATAGTTTCTGTGACTTGAGGTATTTTAGAAATTGTATGGAGATATATTTGTATAAGAATTTGTATAAGAGAATATAGAAGAAAGTCATGTGGTGGCCAAACCAGACTAGTTTTTTTAAACGTAAATATAAGTAAAAATTTTATGATAATTTCTGTTATTTGAGGAATTTTAGAAATTGTGTGGAGATATATTTAAATTTATTTTCATTTCAACAAATTACAGGGAAATTCACCCTCACCTCTTTTTACTATATAGAATAATATGATTTTTTTAAACTATGTATTATTTTTATTTTAAAACTCATTCATCTTTAACGAATGTGCTATATGTAAATATCTGACTGAATTATCAATAGTTTTTTAATGTTAAAATTTTTTTTAACTATTTTAATTTACATATGTCTCGGTAAGTTAGTTATCTTTATTAAAAACGTTAATTATCTTTATTAAAAACCCCGTCATCGGCCGAGAGATTCTCATTAAAATCTGGTAGACGGGAAGTGCTGGGTTCGTTGCCAGGTCGCGCTCGGTGACCTATAGTCGTTTAGAGTTTTCGGTGTTTTTTTTTCCCCAAAACTCGAGTAAATATGGGCTTTGACTCCTAAGAATGACCAAAACGGCGGGCAGACTACCCAGCCCTAGGATCCTCGGGTAGTCAATCAGCCTTAACTTTTACATCACCACCCCCACCACCACCTTATTAAACAGTGGGCGAACAGTTTGGCGTTCAAAGCTGATAGACGGGAAGTGCCTGGTTCGATACCAGGTCGCGCTCGTCAACCTAGCTGCTCAGAGTTGTCCGTGATTTTCGCCGAAACACACATAAATACAGACTGGCACCACCTTAGAAATACCACCACAGAGGGCACACCACCAAGACCCAGGACCCTCGTGTAGTCAATTGGCCTTAACCTTCACACAGTAACACCACCATCTTATTAAGCAGTGGCCGAATGTTTCTGCGTCCAAAACTGGTAGATGTGAAGCGCCGAGCTTGATACCAGGTCGCGCTCGTCAATTTAGCTGCTCGGAGTTTTCCATGGTTTTTGCCCAAACTTGAATAAATACGGGCTAGTACCCTCAAAAAGACACCCCTCATAGGGCACACCACCCAGGCCTAAGAACCTCGTCCAGTCTATTGGCCTTAACCTTCACACCACCACCTTATTAACAGTGGCCGAGCGGTTCTGCGCTCAGAGCTGGTAGACAGGGAAGTGCCGGGTTTGAATACAGGTTACGTTAGTCGACGAAACCATTCGTATTTTTCTATAGTTACTAGGGAAGACTTCTGTGGGGATCTTTTTAAGGTGTACTAATGCGTATTTACGCTACTTTCGGGGAAAACCATAGAAAACTTTGAACGGCTTGGCTAATGAGCGCAACCTGCGATGAACGCGGCACTTCCTGTTTTCCAGCTTTGAGAGCTGAACCTCTGAACCACATAATCGACTAAAGAAATTTATACTTATGAAAGCTGGGAAGAGGGGAATGGCGATTTTATCAATTTTTAAGTCGCCATGTGGCGAGTGTTGAAAGTGGATATATTCAGGTCTAATTCAATCTACGTGATTTAATTGATTTAATTATCGTTTCAAATAATAAATATTTTGATTTATATTATAACTTTGTATCTGTGTATTAATTCTATTAAGATTTTTAAAATGTATAGAGGAGTGGTGTGCTGGTTAAGCTAGATTTCCTACACGAAGGAGCTAGGCGTGGGGAGAATATCCTCTGTCGAGATCTTTCTAAGAAACCAAGAACGCCTAGCCTATATCCATGTAAGATTTGGTGAAAACAATTAAAAATTCCAAACGATTGAAATGACTAATGCGACTTGGGTTCGAACCCGGCATTTCTCGTGTTCCAAAAGGTATGTATAATACCATTTTTTTTAATTGCGATTATAGTAACGAAAAAATCCTGATAATGTACGTTACTGAACGAAATTTTTTAAAATTATATATAATTAAATTTATTTTTGTTTAATAAATTACAGGAAAATGCTTTTTCGTACGGCAGGACTATGTCTTTAAATCTGCGATTTTGCATTATCGCCGATTTTGTGTTCCACCACATATATATGCCAGGATATCTGCCAATATCCAATTTTACCACTTAATTTTCTAAACTATCTTAAAACTAGTATGTTGTGGCCACCACATGACTTTATTCTATATTTTCCTATACAAATTCACTCAGTAAAAATAATTTATTAAAATTATTATTTAAAAAAAAATTATCTTCCATGAAAATGCAGACGATTTCCATACTATAGAAGTAGTATAACACTAAATATCCAAAAAAAAAAGTTAATTTTATTGTCAATATTACAATTAAAAAATTTTTTTTTTTTTTTTTTTTTTTTTTGGTAAAAATGAAAAAAATCGATAACTTTATTTTAAATTATAGCAGATCGATGGTTCAACCATTCGTTTTGCAGGTGTTGACGAGCTCTTTTGAAAGATACCCATCATGAAAATTTACTCCCCTCGAGGGGGGGGGAGGGGGGGGGCTCCTACACATACAAAATAATTTTCCCAGTTGACTATCTCGATTATAAATAATTCTTCAAATAATGATTAATAAATAAAATTGTGTAATAAATTTGATCATGATTACTAAAAAATAATTCTCTTTATGCACATTTATACAAAATTTTGTCCTATATCACCATGCTAAAAATTTAGAAAAATCGAGATAGCAACGCAACCTGTAAGACAATTTTTACCAAAAGTTGATAGGCACTAATTTATGTCAATGTGCAACTACATACCAATTTGTATGAAATTCTGTGCAGTATTTTCTCAGAAACAGTTACCACAAAATTTTGTCACACACACACAGACATTTTCTAAAAATGGTCAAGTCGTGCTCTACAGCTCTCAAAACGTGTAATTCCATCAAAAACCCGAGTTCTAAAATTTTTACGAATCCAATACTGTCTTCGATTGAATATAGAAGGATGTATTTTCCTATACAAATTCACTCAGTAAAAATAATTTATTAAAATCATTATTTAAAAAAATTATCTTCCATGATAATGCAGACGATTCCCATACTAGAGAAGTAGTATAACACTAAATATCCATAAAAAGTCAATTTTACTGTCACTATTACAATTAAAAAAAAAAAAAATCTATAACTTTATTTTAAATTGTCGCAGATCGATGGTTCAACCATTCGTTTTAAATGTATCGGCGAGCTCTTTTGAAAGATAACCATCAAAAAAATTTATTTCCCTCGAGGGGGGGACTTCCTGCCCAGGGGGGGGGGGCGGGTGGTGAGGCTCCTACACATACAACATTTTTTTCCCAGTTGACTATCTCTATTATAATTAATTCTTGTAATTTTCATAATTACTAAAAAATAATTCTCTTTATGCACATTTATACAAAATTTTGTCCTATATCATCATGCTAAAAATTTAGAAAAAGCTGGATGGCAACGCAACTTGTAAGACAATTTTTACCCAAAGTTGAAAAGCACTAATTTATGTCAAGGTGCAACTACATACCAATTTGTATGAAATTCTGTGCAGTAGTTCCTGAGATACAGTTGCCACAAAATTTTGTCACACACACACACGCACAGACAGACATTTTCTAAAAATGGTCAAATGGTGTTCCACAGCCCTCAAAACATGTAAATCCATCAAAGACCCGAGGTCGAAAATTTTTACGAATCCAATACTTTCTTCTATTAAATATAGAAGAAAGTAATACTGTGTCAAATCGGTAAAAATTTTGACATTTTATAAATAAATGTAATTATCAATAACATTATTTAAATATATTACATTATACAGTATATTACCATTATATAATATATTATTTTATATAAATAAGTACTTAATACATTTTTTATCTAAAAAAGAAAAGAAAAAAAGAAAGAAAAATAATTTAAACGTACAAACATTTTTTTTTCTCTAGTACTTTGTGGTACTCTAGTACTTTTTTTTTAAATCTGTCAACTGTTTAATCATCACCCGTTATATGCTGAAAGAAAGTTATTAATTTTTTTTTCTTTTTTTTTTTTTTTTTTTTTTTTTGGTGTGTGTGTGTGGAGGGGGGGGGGGGCTTAGAAGTTAATTGATTACACGAGGATTCTAGGCCTGAATAATGTGCCCTCCGTGAAAGTATTTTTGACCCTGCGTCAGGCGCATCGTTAGGATGAACAAAATCGGGCGCGCCCAGCCTGAGAGGCCAGGTAAATACTTTATATTGTTAAAATACTTGTACTACAATCAATAAATTCGTACTTATGCATCAAATTTTCGTTTATTACTTTCTATTCACTCCTAATAAGGTCACCGTATGGGTGTTTTTGAATTAAAAATCATGTGTAGGATATTTAGAGAAGAAAAACCAGAACGGGCCTCTCAGGCAGGGTGCGCCCGACGGAGGGTTAAGGTCTCCAAGCCTGTGTATTTGTGCGAGTTTCAGAGAAAACCACGGAAAACTCCGATCGGCCAAATTGACGAGCGCGACCTTGACGAACGCACTTTCGGTCTACTAGCTTCGAGATAGCAGAATCTCTCCACCACAGGTATGGCAAGAATTTAAAAGTAAAGGGGAAACGACGTAAAAAATTTTCTTTTGCAATTTTTAAAATGTAATCTCTGAAAATTTTATTTGATTAAAATCAAATTTAATTCAGGATTTTTTTTTCCCATTTTTTTTTCTTTCTTTCTTTTCCTTTTCTTTCTTTCTTTTTTTAAATGCATTACCAAGTGATCTGCACTTTTGAATAATAATAACTTATCATTGAGCTTAAAATCATTAGCAAATTCTATGAAAATAAGTGAGAGAAAGATATAAATGATCTTAAAATAAATGTCGCAAGTTTTATTATTATTATTTCTTTCATTGTCATGGCTTTCAATGTTACAAGAAAAGACATAAATTAAAAAATCTTTTTAATCTATTTTAAGATAACATATTTTTGATGAAAGAAAGAAAATCTAAACAATTTTGAAAAATATTTATTGATTTATTATCCAGTTTCACACATTACGAAAAATTCCGATACTGTATGAGCATTTATTAATATAATATATATATAAGAGTTTGAAAAAAAATCCTTAAGTAAAATACAGCAAGAATTAAAATAATAATAATCTAAATACAGGAAGAATTAAAATGAAAGAAAGTTGCAGATGCTTAAAACCAACACAACAAGGAAAAAAAAAAAAAAAAAAAAAAAAACTTTATTTTGAATTTTTATGGAAAAAGTATACACTATTTGGCAAAATATTAAAAAAGGGACTTGGAGTTTGATAAATAAACGAAAAGAAAAGATCGTAACATATAAGCAAGAAAGAAAAAAAAGTTGAAACAGAAAACAATAAAATTGTGTCGATTAAAATATCTTTTAGTAATAATAATAGTTTATTTTGCAGCAAAAGCAGTCGGAAACCGAAAATTCCTGTCAAGGAAAACCGGGAGAAAGTAGACTACAGCGCCCTCAATATTTACAAAAATATCGTCTTCCACTTTCAAAGGCTGGGCACCGTTGGACTTTCCCCTCCTATTCTTTCTACTCCGTGAACATAAAAATAGGCAGACGATCTCCAGTGGAAGAACAGCCCGCCTCCTGACGGCAAGAATGGGTCAGCTACACTGTTAAAAAAATGCAGAAAAAATACAGAAATTCTCTGTAATTTCAGAAAAAAAGTCGTAAAATACGTTTTGTCTACGTAATTTTTCCGTAATTTACGCCTTTTTTTCTGAAATTACAGAGAATTTCTGTATTTTTTCTGCATTTTTTTAACAGTGTACTTTTAAAACATACTAGCAGATATTCATAGAAGTGTCGATGCTTATTTTATAAGCGATACTGTTCTCTGATTAGCTCGATTGTAAATTTTTTCAAAGGTTGAAAATAATCCTTACTAGACCCGCAGCGCCATCGATTGACAAGTGACATTCATACGCTTTTTTTTTTTTTTTTTTTTTTAAGAAGCCGCTTCATTACCACCGCCGGAAGCTCCGAGCCAATGTTACTCTATGAGAAATTTCGTTTACTTATACCTCATTAACTAAAACATATTTATAAATTCTGTTTTCACATTCAGTAAATTCACAACTGTTAAATTGACGGACGTTTTTTGAAAACGGATTCTTTAAATTTTTAATGTTTTATTTTGAAGCTGTAAAATATGAATTTTCAATATGTGAAAATTTTCATTTTACAGTTTCAAACTACAGTCGGCTGCAAAATTATTCGAGCACTAGCAATAATCCTCGCCAAAAAAAAGTACACTTAATACAGCTTTGTTAAATAAATCCTTGTCGAGTCATGTTCTTAATCAGTCTAAGAACATGATTCGACAAGGATTTACTTAGCAAAACAGTCTTAAGTGTACTTTTTAAATATAGGAATTATTGGCTAGTGCTCGAATAATTTTGCAGCCGACTGTAGATCCCGAAGACTGGAGTCTACAAATAACTGATAACACGCTATATAAAGTCTCTTTTAACTGTACTTGTTTCGGCAGTACATATATTAAGTCTCTTTTAATTGTCTTTACGACTTTTGTATTTGCTGTATTACAGGAAAATTGGTAGGCGTCTGATTAATTAGGTTGGGCCGGACCTTTTCGACATACTGGGAAATTCCGGAGGAAGAGTGCCAGTGTTCTAAATATGTTCTGAGTCCTTTTATTCTAGCTAATAAATAAACAAATACTTTTTATTGGATATTTTTTTTAAATTTTGGAATCAAAGATTTATTTATTTTATTTCAACATTTACCACGTTTTACGGCTTCAGTTTTCCTTACTATTAAGGCCGTCCAAACATGAGGAAGAAACAGTGTTTTTCTATGAATCTTTCGGTGAGTTTTCCCATCTCATTTAAAGCCTCCATATTATTTCAAATTTTATCTTTGCTTTAATGACATATTAGAGAGGAAAGCAGAGCAGGAAAATCACAACTTGCAATCCTTGACAATTGTAATCCGAAGCAAATATTTTAAGTTACTCAATACTTTCAGGCTACCAATTTTACTCGGAAGGAGGAAGGATCTTTTAACCTCAGTGCATACTGTGAATGTCAAGAAAGGGACAAACTAAGATATGTTTGCATTGATTGCGTGGCTTAATATTTAGGCATGACCCTAACACATCTGAAAATTTCTTGTATGTATGTATAGAAAATTTCTTGTATATATATCTTCTACATACATATATATATGAATTTTTCAGAAAGCAATCTTAATTGCGAACTTAAAAGTAACTATAGGTAGAATTATAAAAACATACCTTGAACATGAATTCTTCTTCTTCTTTAGTATTGTCATTATTCTGTTCTTTATTTGTGACTTGGAAAGAAATGGATATTTCACAGTCTCGATCGCATACTGACTTTGGAAGAAAATTTCAAAATCTGACTTGTTGCAGTTTGAAGTAGATTTGTTTAAGAATGTTATACCTTCATCAATTTTCTGTAAGAATAAATATTATCACATAAATGAAAAACTGGTGCGAAACAATCACACGACTTCTATTACCTACTATTGCACGTATTATATGCATTTTTTAGAGATAATGTGATAAGAAGACATATATTTTGACCTAATAAAGTAAACACCTAAAAATATTTCGGTAAGAGAAAGCTGGCACACGTGTTGAAACATAAAGTGCAAAGTACGTGCGTGTTAACACGTTGAGAGCCATGTCAGCTATTCTAGATGCTAGACATTTTGTCATGTGTCTCTAAAAGTACTGAAGGAATCATCTTGTTACTTTAAGAGTGTGCAGAATATGTTACACTTCAAACATTTCAGTGAAAGTTTTACTCCGAAAGTAAAAGCAGTACTAATAAAAAATTAACACGTTGAGCGCCATGTCAGCCATCGGTGGATGACAGTGTCAAATATGATATAAAACCGCGTCAACCATCTGTGGTTGACAGTGTAAAATAGGATATAAAACTAAAAATATTACATTGTTTTAAGTAATTTTTGAAAATTGAAAATTTTCTTAATTTTTATTTATTACAGGAGGAATCATTATGGATTTTTAATGGATTTTAAGAATTCGCGTGGCGCTCAACGTATTAAGACATAAAGTGCAAAGTATGTACAGTGTAAAGTATGTGCCTAAGAAATTTCATCGCATTCGAATGATTTTTCTTTTTTCGGCATTTCTAAAAATCTTACAATTTTTGATAGGTAAAGAATTAAAAGGGACTTAGGGACCATTTTGCCAAAATAAGGGATTTTTAGGGACCTAAAATAAGTTAAGGGACTTTTAAGGACTTTAGGGAACACAGTAATGTAACACACCCTGTAATATTCCAACAGCTAATAAGCACCAATTTAAATCAAGGTCTAACCAATTATCAATCGTACTTAAATTCCGCTCACTAGTTTATGAGATACTACAAAGTTTCCCTAACACATCATGCACACACAAATAGTCATTTTCTAAAAATGAGCGAATCATGTTTAGGACATCTCAAAACGTGTAAATTTATCGAAAACCAGAAGTAAAAAATATTCACCAATTGTTGGATGAGCAATTGTTTTCAACACGTGTATAAATCAAATTGATAAAACATATAAAACACAGCACTTCACACGTTAAAATCCAAGTCAAAAGACTTGGTTTAAAAGTTCACATTATAAAAAATAGAACATTACGACGTTCAATGCTTGGACGAAACGTCGTAATGTTCTATTTTTTATAATGTGAACTTTTAAACTAAGTCTTTTGACTTGGATTTTAACGTGTGAAGTGCTGTGTTTTATATGTTTTATCAATATTCACCAATCCAATACTTTCTTCTACATCCTTTTATATGACAGCACCACCTACCGATTAACATGAATAAAAATTTAATCTATATAATCAATATTCAATCGTGTTCAAGAAATCTCAAAACGTGTAAATTCATCGAAAACCGGAAATTGAAAAATTTTCCAAATCTTATACTTTCTTCATATGTATTGTTATGAATTTGTAAATAATAGTAGTTATTTTTATCTAATTTCATTCAAAGAAGCTTAGTCAGGTTATAAAATGTTAATTATCTGCATTTCTAGCTTGTTTTCGCATTAAAATAGCTTATTTTCCTTCAGAAACCTGTTAAAAAGCTTCACCAAGGTAAGTAAAGGCGTTGGCGCCAAATTTGGCGACTTTGGCAAGAAAATCCTTATCCTAGGTAACTCGAATATTTAAGCTCTAACTTGATTCCTTGAGAAGTTACCAGAAAGTTCTAGATTTATAGGATGCTGTAAGCGTATGTGTACTACTCGTCGGTGATCACATATCACAAGAGAAGAAAAAATATGTTCTCTTCTTAAAAAACAGTACGAGTACGGGTAGCAAAATGACTAGACTCAGATGCGTTGTATAATAACTACCTCATATGAAGAACGGAAAATATAACCATCTGAAATGTGGATAATAACTGACATTATAAATTACTAAAAATTATGTAGAAATCCAAAACTTCATTTAAGTATTTTGTATTTGTATATATGTAAATATTTTTATTTAGTTTACATTAAATAATATTTAAAAGGTCCGTCGAATGATATTCTTTTGTAGTAAAGTTTCTTCAAAATACTGGTCAGTCTGAGCAGAAGCTTGGATTAGTCGAAAAAATGGATACAATTGCTAAATTAGTAAAAGCAAACAAGAATTGAAACTTTTATTGAAAAAGCTTCAAAAGAACAAACTAATATAACTGAGCTAGAAGTAAAGCTTAAAAAGATCGACCAGCTTCAGACAAAGCTTGAAGAATTAAAAATGTGTTCCTTTGGACTGGAAAAGGTATCGGACGCTGAAATGTCTAATTTCGAAAACGATGTTGAATTTTGTGAAAATCGCAGAACAGTCTGAGGCAAGCTTAAAGATTTTAATTAAATCTTATGAAGAATGTATAAATTTTGCGACTGACGGTGGTAAAAACAAAAAGAGAATGAATCCACCCATACAGCACACTCTCTTGAAACAGGTTTGACATTCCAGTGAATTTATCATGACAGCGCAAAGTTGGCACTCCAAGGATATTTCATGTTAGCTTCAAGCTTGAAAAAATCATATTTGACAGACTAAATATATTACTAGTTTGAAAACGTCTTGGCTTTCAAAGGCAGGTTAAAAATTGCGCGCACACTTGTTTGCTTTCTCTCCATCGAGAATGCCCGTTATCAGTCAAGAAGCGACTTTAAAAGGTGAGTATAGTTCTTTTCAATTTAAATAGTTTGTTTATTTAAATATTTTTAGAAATGTGCAATATCTTTAGTTGCAATCATTAATTCGCGACGTATTTCCCATATTAAAATTACATATCTGAGATTATAAATTAATTAGTATAAATCAGCATTAGATAAATTCCTTAAAAAGTTTAAACAAACAAACAAAAAATAAATAAATTTTTGTTTCAGCGATAACATCATAAACAACTAGCTGGCATAGGTGGACTCTGCTCAGTTCCCCATCACATATATATATTCATAAATTTCTAGAAAAGGACATTCTCTTAACATAGTTATCATGATAAAAGAAATGCATTTGAAAAAAACGCTTGACACAGTGACAGAATGAAATCCCCGCCTAATAGGCTATCCACCGTTCATTTCGATATAATATACTAGCAGGCTACGCCCGCTTCGCTGGTCACTATTTTTAAATGAATCATTATAATTAATGAATTCTCAAAATTGCATTAATTTTTATCATGTGAAAAAAAAAAAAAAAAAAAAAAAAACTCTGATCGGGAAAAATGTCGCACCGGGTCCCCACTGCCTTCGGCAGCGTAGACCCGTGTGCGATGCGCACGCGCGAATGCATATATATGAGCGCAATAAAAATTTTACAAATTCGAAAATATCCGCAATCGATTTGAAAGTATCAAAAACCTCTATGCACCAGTTTTGAACGATCTATCTCTATTTTTATTTTTTTGCCCCTCCGCTCCCTCCCCCCTTCCCGCCCTTCCCAATAATTTTAAAAATTCAAAAATATCCGCAATCGATTTGTAGGTATCGAAAACCTCGATGTACCAATTTTGAATGATCTAACTCTATTTTTTTTTGCCCCTCTGCCCTCCCTTCCCGGCCCTTCTAATAACTTTACACTTTCGAAAATATCCCCATTCGATTTGCAGGCCTCTAAAACCTATCTGTACCAATTTTGAACGGCCTAACTGTATTTCTATTTGTTTTTGCCCATAGCCCCCCCTTACCGCCCCACCCCCTTCCCGCCCCTCCTAATAATTTTACAAATTCGAAAATATCCCCAATCGATTTGTAAGTATCGAAAACCTCTATATACCAATTTTGAACGATCTAACTCTATTTTTATTTTTTTGCCCCCCCCCCCTCGCCCCTCCTAATAACTTTACACTTTCGAAAATATCCCCATTCAACTTGCAGGCCTCTTGTACCTAACTGTACCAATTTTGAACGGCCTAACTGTATTTCTATTTGTTTTTGCCCCATAGCCCCCCTTACCGCCCCACCCCCCTACCCGCCCCTCCTAATAATTTTACAAATTCAAAAATATCCGCAATCGATTTGTAAGTGTCGAAAACCTCTACGTACCAATTTTGAACGATCTAACACTATTTTTATTCCCCCCCCTCCCCTCCCCCCTTCTTGCCCCTCCTTTACACAATCGAAAATATCCCCAATCGACTTGCAGGCCTTTAAAACCTATCTGTACCAATTTTGAACGGCCTAACTGTACTTCTATTTGTTTTTGCTCCATAGCCCCCCCCCCCTGGCTGCCCCACCTGGGGGCTGAATTTCTAAAATTCCAGAAATTGGTTTTTAGATAGTTGCATTAGCTATATTTTAGAGCAAAAATTTCACGTATATCTATTTTTTTTGTTTGAGATATATAGGATTATGCGAAATCACGTTTTGCCCCCCCCCCCCCGCTCCCCTTGGGGACCGAATTTCAAAAATTCCAGAAACTGATTTTTAGACATTTGTATTTGTTATATTTAAAAGCAAAAATTTTACGGATATCTGTTTTTTTTTTTGTTTGAAATATGAAGGATTTTGTGAAATTACGTTTTGCCCCCTCCCCCCTTGGGGGTGAATTTTGTAAAATCGCTTGCGGCGTTGTCTTTCTCGGGTCGTAAACATTAACCGTGCTAAATTTGGTCCCGCTCGGTGAAACGGCCTAGGATTCTATAGCGGACACACACACACACACACACAGACAGACACACACACAGACTCTGCTCTTTTATATATATAGATAGATTTATCTTATTCTGACCTATTAATTTATTTTATTAAGGTAAATTTCGTAGTTTAGTTTTCATGCTACTATTTCCAATGCAACAATCCTCAAAATGCATATTTATATGGAAAATTTTCAATTTTATTATGTTGATAAAATCTTAAATAGCGAATAACTTACGAAAATTTCCTATTAGAATATTTGTAATCAGTCATGTTCATACAAGTATCATAAATGTTATTTTGAAGTTGTCTGATATATTTATGATCCTAAAAATGGCCGTTTGTGCTCAATTTTGTATTCTTCTGCCATTTTAAGAGGATCGTAAATTCCAAACTTGTTGGCATAGGTGGACTCTGCTCAGTTCCCCATCATATTTATGTTCTCAGAAATTTCTAGTGCGAGACATATTATAATCATGTTAAAAGAAATGAATTTGACCAAAGCTTGATACAGTGACAGAAAGAAATCCTCGCCTAATAGGCTATCCACCGTTCACTTCGATATATTTATCTTATTCTAATCTATTAATTTATTTTATCGGCGTCAATTCCGTTGTTTAGTTTTCATGCTACTATTTCCAATGCAATAATCCTCAAAATTCATATTTATATGAAAAATTTACAATTTCGCTATGTTGATAAAATCGTAAATTACGAATAATTTACGAAAATTTCCTAGTGGAATATTTGTATTCAATCATGTTCAAACAAATATCATAAACGTAATTTTGAAATTGTCTAATGTATTTAGGATCCTCAAAATGGAAGTTTATGCTCAATTTTGCCTTATTCTGACATGTTAAGTAAATCGTAAATTCCAAATAACTTACGAATTTTTTAAATTGGAAAAATCATAGTCTATGATATTCATGCCAGTATCCTAAATAATATTTCGAAAGTGGTCTGACTCTGACATCTTTACGATGAAAATATCCCTCAAGATTGACGTTTATGTGAAATTTTCTCTATTCTGCCATGTTAAGAAATTCGTAATTTTCCAATAACTTACGAAATCTTTATATTGGAAAATTCATAGTCATTAATATTCATGCCAGTGTCCTAAATAATATTTCAAAAGAAGTCTGACATCTTTACGATGAAAATATCTCTCAAAATTGACGTTTATGTGAAATTTCGCCCTATACTGCCATGTTAAGAAATTCGTAAATTTCCAATAACTTGCGAAATTTTCAAAGTAGCATATTTATAGTTACATATGTTCATTCCGGCATCAAAACGAATATTTTAAAACTGGTCTGACATTTTTACAGTAAAAAGTTTCCATTTAATGCACGTTTAAGTGAATTTTTGTTCTATTTTCCCATGTTAAGCAAATCGTAAATTTCTAATAACTTACGAAGTTTTTAAATTCGAATGTTGCAAATGAATAGGTTTCTTGCCAGTGTCGAAAGTAATATTTTAAAACTGATCTGACCTCTCTGCGACAATTTGTTCTTGAGATATCGTGTACACAGACTAACAAACTAACGGACTAACACACTAACCCACTAACAGACACCCTACAGACATACACCATAGAAATTTTGTCATTTTCGGATTCCTCACACCTGAAAACGTGTAGAAAAGTCAAAAAACCGAGGTCGAAAATTTTCACGATTACCTAAGTTCCCCATACCTATAGTATGATGGAGAACTAATAACTTACGAATTTCTTAAATTAGAAAATTCATACAGTATGGTATGCATGTCAGTATCCTAAATAATATTTCAAAAGTGGTCTGACACCTTTACTATGAAAATATCCCTCAAGATTGACGTTTGTGTGAAATTTTGCCCAAATGTGCCATGTTAAGAAATTCGTAAATTTCTAATAACTTACGAAATTTTTATATTGGAAAATTATAGTCAGTGATATTCATGCCAGTATCCTACATAATATTTCAAGAGTAGTCTGACATCTTTACGATGAAAATATCTCTCAAAATTGACGTTTATGTGAAATTTTGCCCTATACTGCCATGTTAAGAAATTCGTAAATTTCCAATAACTTGCGAAATTTTCAAAGTATCATATTTATAGTTACATATGTTCCTTCCGGCATCAAAACGGATATTTTAAAACTGGTCTGACATTTTTACAGTAAAAAGTTTCCATTTAATGCACGTTTAAGTGAATTTTTGTCCTATTCTCCCATGTTAAGAAAATCGTAAATTTCTAATAACTTACGAAGTTTTTAAATTCGAATGTTGCAAATGAATAGGGTTCTTGCCAGTGTCGAAAGTAATATTTTAAAACTGATCTGACCTCTCTGCGACAATTTGTTCTTGAGATATCGTGTACACAGACTAACAAACTAACGGACTAACATACTAACCCACTAACAGACACCCTACAGACATACACCATAGAAATTTTGTCATTTTCGGATTCCTCACACCTGAAAACGTGTAGAAAAGTCAAAAAACCGAGGTCGAAAATTTTCACGATTACCTAAGTTCCCCATACCTATGATGGGGAACTAATAACTTACGAATTTCTTAAATTAGAAAATTCATACTGTATGGTATGCATGTCAGTATCCTAAATAATATTTCAAAAGTGGTCTGACACCTTTACTATGAAAATATCCCTCAAGATTGACGTTTGTGTGAAATTTTGCCCAAATGTGCCATGTTAAGAAATTCGTAAATTTCTAATAACTTACGAAATTTTTATATTGGAAAATTATAGTCAGTGATATTCATGCCAGTATCCTACATAATATTTCAAGAGTAGTCTGACATCTTTACGATGAAAATATCTCTCAAAATTGACGTTTATGTGAAATTTTGCCCTATACTGCCATGTTAAGAAATTCGTAAATTTCCAATAACTTGCGAAATTTTCAAAGTATCATATTTATAGTTACATATGTTCCTTCCGGCATCAAAACGGATATTTTAAAACTGGTCTGACATTTTTACAGTAAAAAGTTTCCATTTAATGCACGTTTAAGTGAATTTTTGTCCTATTCTCCCATGTTAAGAAAATCGTAAATTTCTAATAACTTACGAAGTTTTTAAATTCGAATGTTGCAAATGAATAGGGTTCTTGCCAGTGTCGAAAGTAATATTTTAAAACTGATCTGACCTCTCTGCGACAATTTGTTCTTGAGATATCGTGTACACAGACTAACAAACTAACGGACTAACATACTAACCCACTAACAGACACCCTACAGACATACACCATAGAAATTTTGTCATTTTCGGATTCCTCACACCTGAAAACGTGTAGAAAAGTCAAAAAACCGAGGTCGAAAATTTTCACGATTACCTAAGTTCCCCATACCTATGATGGGGAACTAATAACTTACGAATTTCTTAAATTAGAAAATTCATACTGTATGGTATGCATGTCAGTATCCTAAATAATATTTCAAAAGTGGTCTGACACCTTTACTATGAAAATATCCCTCAAGATTGACGTTTGTGTGAAATTTTGCCCAAATGTGCCATGTTAAGAAATTCGTAAATTTCTAATAACTTACGAAATTTTTATATTGGAAAATTATAGTCAGTGATATTCATGCCAGTATCCTACATAATATTTCAAGAGTAGTCTGACATCTTTACGATGAAAATATGTCTAAAAATTGAAGTTTATGTGAAATTTTGTCCTATACTGCCATGTTAAGAAATTCGCAAATTTCCAATAACTTGCGAAATTTTCAAAGTAGCATATTTATAGTTACTGATGTTCATTCCGGCATCAAAACTGATATTTTAAAACTGGTCTGACATTTTTACAATAAAAAGTCTCCATTTAATGCACGTTTAAGTGAAATTCTGTCCTATCCTCCCATGTTAAGAAAATCGTAAATTTCTAATAACTTACGAAGTTTTTTAATTCGAATGTTGTAAATGAATAGGGTTCTGCCAGTATCGAAAGTAATATTTTAAAATGGGTCTGACCTCTCTGCAATCATTTGATCGTGAGATATCGCGTAAACGGACTAACACACTAACGGACTATCACACTAACAGACACCATATAAATTTTGTCATTTTCGGAATCCTCACACCTGAAAACGTGTAAAAAAGTCAAAAAACCGAGGTCGAAAATTTTCGCGATTACCTAAGTTCCCCATACCTATAGTATGATGGGGAACTAATATATACATAATGGGGGGAGGAGGGAATAGCTGTTGAATAACATTAAGAAAAGAATTAGCCGAATTCGATAAGAAACATTTCATTTTAGTTCCCCATCATAGTAATCATGAAAATTTTCGACCTCGGTTTTTTTACTTTTTTACACGTTTTCAGGTGTGAGGAATCCGAAAATGACAAAATTTGTAGTGTGCCTGTCTGTAGGGTGTCTGTTAGTGTGTTAGTACGTTAGTTTGTTAGTCTGTGTACACGATATCTCACGAACAAATTGTCGCAGAAAGGTCAGATCAGTTTTAAAATATTACTTTCGACACTGGCAAGAACCCTATTCATTTGCAACATTCGAATTAAAAAACTTCGTAAGTTATTAGAAATTTATGATTTTCTTAACATGGGAGAATAGGACAAAAATTCACTTAAACGTGCATTAAATGGAAACTTTTTACTGTAAAAATGTCAGACCAGTTTTAATATATCAGTTTTGATGCCGGAATGAACATCGGTAACTATAAATATGCTACATTGAAAATTTCGCAAGTTATTGGAAATTTGCGAATTTCTTAACATGGCAGTATAGGGCAAAATTTCACATAAACGTCAATTTTGAAATATTTTCATCTTAAAGATGTCAGACTACTTTTGAAATATTAATTAGGACACTGGCATGAATATTAATGACTATGAATTTTCCAATATAAAAATTTCGTAAGTTATTGGAAATTTACGAATTTCTTAACATGGCAGAATAGAGCAAAATTTCACATAAACGTCAATCTTGAGGGATGTTTTCATCGTAAAGGTGTCAAACCACTTTCGAAATATTATTTAGGATACTGGCATGAATGTGATAAGACTATAATTTTTCGAATTTAAAAAATTCGTAAGTTATTTGGAATTTACGATTTACTTAACATGTCAGAATAAGGCAAAATTGAGCATAAACTTCAATTTTGAGGATTACAGATCAAGATACTTCGGAAGAGGCACTTGAAATTTCTCGCTCTGCAAGGAAGATCATAAAGGAAGCAGGAATGGTAATGAGAAAATGGATCAGCAACAATTCATCCTTGATGAAACAGTGGGCCAACGAAGGGTTCGATACTTAATAACAGACACTTCCATTAACTTAGGGACCAAAACAAGTAAGTATTAGGCATATCTTAGCAAACAAAAGAGGATTAATTAAATAAAATAAAAAACCTTAACATTACTTCGTGTAGCAAGTAAATACGGCATCAATATATATTCCTATTAAACCCAACAGAAATATTTTTCAATTAATACGAAGCGATAAAGACCCCACCCCCCTTTAGAAACGGCAGGAATCTATAAAATACCATTCATTGATCAAAATAATAGGCCAGGCTAGGTTCATACATCGGAGTTACAAAGAGAAAAATTAAAATGTAAATTAGCATAAAAACGACATAAAAACCAGCAAGTTTAATACAGCTTTAGTTAAAACGTTTAATAATCAGGATATTATAATTGACTTTGAAAAAGCTAGTAAAATCGCGGAATCCGAAGATTATAACTACGCAACGTACAGAGAAGCCATAGAAATTGCTACCAATCACGAAGTATGCAACGACAGCGGCGCAGTGGCACCAGACAGAGTGTGCACCTTATGGCAGAAACTACGCAAGTTCGTCATTCAAGACCTCCACTACATAAGTCGTCGTCTGAGGAGAGCTGGGCGCCCAGCTGAAAATGTTAACGACAAAACACGAAGTAATATTAAGGTTTTCTAATTTATTTAATTAATAGTTTATACTTCGTTTATTTATATTTCCATTTAAAAAATGATTGTTTGACATTAGATGTTAAAGGAATTCTTGAATTTATTGCCACAGAAGAAAATACCAAAAGAACCATTTTGCAAACCATCGGGAAAATCTTTGACCCGATGGGATTGCTTACACTATTTACTATCCGAATGAAATGCCTTATGCAGGAACGTTGGAAGAGAAAAGTCCTGTGGGATGAAAATTTGCCTCCAGATGTAATTAGAAAAGTGTCTGGCTTGGTGTAAGGAGTTACCACTCCTTCAAGAACTTAGAGTCCCAAGACTTCTGCTAGATTCTTCTAGTGGAGATGAAATACAGATACATATTTTTTGTGATGCCTCCAAATTTGCATATGGGGCTTCAGTTTTCATAAAAGTTAAAAAACAAGATAAGGTTCTAGTAAATCATGTTACTTCAAAAAATTAAAAGTAAAGTTAACTTGAATATATTTATTATGATTTCAGATGGATATGACATCATTAGTTAACTAAGAAGTTCATTTGAAAATAATTTTTTTTAATTACTGAAAATAAAATTTCTAAAATTAGGATGGCAATTTTTACTAAACTAAAATAAACAGAAAAAAATTAAATTTAATAAAAGAAATGGAAAATTTCTCAAAGTAAACAAGATTTTGTTACATAAATATGACTGTTAAAAATTTATTAAAACTATACAAACTATATGTCGAAAGATCCTTTAATTCATGAGTCAAAAATAAATAAATAAGTAAGTAAATTCACACACACATATATATATATATATATATATATAGATTTCATATCGGAAAAAAAAAATTGAACGTCCATATACCGGGTGATCCAAAAGTCAGGACAAACTTTAAAAATGAATAATTCGAAAACGAATCAAGATACAATGATACGGTTTGCACCAAACGGATGGAAAAGAAGCCGGGTTTTGTGTGGCTACGGAAAAAAAAAAAAATAGTTCTGTTGGCGACCAACAGATGGCGCTGTCGTCTGATGTAGGATTATGCAAAGCAACAAACGATATAAAAAGGAACAACTACAGCAGGTAATGGTAGTCGAAGCTTAAATGCATCGAAATATCGCATTCTCAGTCGCTACTTTAATCACACATGGCCTCCAAGATCTCCCGATCTGACACCCTGTGACTTTTGGCTGTGGGGATTCTTGGCAGTCAAAAGTGTACCGCGACCAACCGGCATCACTAGCAGCACTGAAAGATGCCATCCGCCAAAATGTGTCTGCCATAACGCAAGAAATACTACTAAATGCTGTGAACGATGTGGTGAATCATCTCACAGCTGTACTTCTGAATGATGGACATTGGACAGTTACTGTAGTAGTACTAATTAACTGTAATTAAGCTGACTTGTAAGTTGTCAATTTTTTTTTCATTTGTAAATCATCTTTTGGTGAAATAAAACACTATAGCGCCATCTGTTGGTCGCCAACAGAGCTATTTTTTTTTTCCTTTGCCACACAAAACCCGGTTTCTTTTTCATCCGTTTGGTGCAAACCGTATCTTTGTATCTTGATTCGTTTTCGAATTATTCATTTTTAAAGTTTGTCCTGACTTTTGGATCACCCGGTATATATATATATATATATATATATATATATATTAAATAATTAAAATAAATTTGAGAAAAATCGTACTAAAGAAATGGATCAGCTTCAGTATAAAACCCTTGGCACAATTTGAAATTTGCCACCGAAGTAGCTCGGACGTTTCTCGACAAGATCTTTACCTACGCAATTGTGATAGCTATTTTAATTCAACGCCAAAATGATTACAAATATTCAAAATCTGCCAGGAGGCTTCTGCGTTATAGCTATATCAAAGAAATTTTAAGAAATGAATATAATAACTGATGCTAGAAATTGAAACGTAGTTACTGCATGCCTTTATTTGAAAAAATGGCTTAAAATAAGTCCTGTCATACTAAATTAAATTCAGTTTTTTGCGGAATTTTATATACTTAGAAAACAAAAATAGACTGAGAAACTTTTTTTTTTTTTTTTAAGTACGACAGATCGTACTATTTCAGTCAAAAAGCGATTTTGCATTATCGCCATTTATTGTATTACACGATTTTGCAATGTCGCCATTTATTGTAATCTTTACTACGTAATGCTTGAGAAAAGATATCTAAAATTGATTTATGTAACAAATTTCAAGAAAATCGTTAGAATCGTTTTTGAGATATCAACTATTACCAAAACTTGGTATACTCAGTTATTGACCGGAAAACAATAATTGCATACAAAAGGATATTTAAAAGAAAGTTCATATGTCAAGTTTGAAAAAAAATCCGCAGAGCCGTTTTTATAAAACGCACTTGCGAGACCTGAAATTGAGCTATTTGCACAGAACGCCTATCAATTTTCCTGAACTAACCAACTATACCATTCGAAAGGACATCTAATAAAGTGTTTATGTAGCAAATTCGAAAAAAATCGTTAGTTTTTGAGATATGGACTTACGATCCCACTTCCGGTTTTCTAATTTTCACTAAAATTTGGAAAAAAACTTCATCGGTACACCAAACCTGTATCCATTCTGAAGTTTCGTAGTTCTATCTTTATTAGTTTCGCAGATATGATAGCCTGAAGATTTCGCGCATACATACATAAATACGCACACACTGACCAACTGCCAAAAAACTACTTTTTTGGACTCAGGAGGTCTTAAAACGTGTAAATCAGGTGAAAACTTGACATCGAATTTTTGGACTGAATACAATACTTCCATTACCCTACGGTAGTAGGGTAATGGAAGTAATAAAAATGATCTATTAGAGGAAATTATAGACATCTGCTAATCCTTTCCAATTCTATAAGACTTATTGAAATTATTTCGGTAATTTAATTTTTATCAATTTTGTAATTTAACGCGAACATTTAATCTAAACATTTCAAATAAGACACAGTGTACTATAATAAGTTCTCAATACAAAACATCTCATTTCCCCTCTTTAAAATTCACACATAAGTGTGCTTAAATATTACAAAAAATACCTATATATATATTATATTTCAGAAATAATCCATAAGAAATAATATTACTTGATTATTTTAATCAAAAATGACAATGGTGACAAAGATTTTATAGAAATAAATTCTGAACAATAGATATTTTATAAAAATATATTTGAGAGAGTTCTAATTTTGTTATTAAAAAAACTTATAATTTTAACTGATATTTAATAAAGAAAACGAAGTTTTTACTCTTACATACCATAATTTTTTACTCTAAAAGTCATTTGGTCTATCACAAACAGCAGTAATTCCATCTTGCTTTATAAAAACCATAAAAACAAACAGAAGATTGCCAGATGCTTTAAAAATTAAGACGACAGCAGCAGACGACTTTTTAATTTCACGTTCTTTTTGTATTTTCGAAAAATTATTTAAAACAGTAAGGCTCATTTAAAATATAAAAACTTAATGTAAAAATTAAATTATTTTATTAATATAATATATTACTTATTTTGTTTATAACTATGTTTATATTAAATAAATAATTAAATAGTTTATATGCATTTTCAACGTTTTAGATGGCCTCAGCAAAAGCACAGTAATTATTTGCAGTTTATAATAATAATATATACCGGGTGATCTAAAAGTCAGGACAAACTTTAAAAATGAATAATTCGAAAACGAATCAAGATACAAAGGTACGGTTTGCACCAAACGGATGAAAACGAAACCGGGTTTTGTGTGGCAAAGAAAAAAAGGAGTTCTGTTGGCGACCAACAGATGGCGCTATCCGCGATTGTAATGAAATGCTCGCCCTCTGGTGGGCTAAGGTGAAATTACAATAAACATGGTTTAATTCGAATTCCATACAGCCGCCATTGCTTGCCGATATTTAGTTTCACATATATTTATTGAATAAAAATGAATAAATACGGTAAAAAAGATAACACATACTGTTGTGTGCTACAATCTAACTCCAAAGGATCAAGAAATCCAGAATTGAGCTTCCATTTATTTCCAAATGACAAATTTAAAATTTCAGTTGCTTCGGCTAATGGAAGTAAAGAATTAATCAGATGATATGAAACTAATATTTGTTCAACTTCAGTTAAAAATCTACTTCCGATCGAACTTTGAATAAACTGAAGTGTTTTTTCCAAAAGCAATCAATTTTCCATAATGTAATGGCGGAGAAATTATAGTACGAATTAGTAAAATAACAAAAAGAATACTAATAGAACACACGTGGCTATAATGTTTACTAACAACTGCAGTGTTGAGAGAGCGCCATCTATCGATCATTACAATCGCGGATAGTGTTTTATTTCACCAAAAGATGATTTACAAATGAAAAAAAATGTTGCCAACTTACAAGTCAGCTTAATTACAGTTAATTAGTAATACTACAGTAACTGTTCAATGTCCATCATTCCGAAGTACAGATATGAGACGATTCACCACATCGTTCACAGCATTTAGTAGCATTTCTTGCATTATCGCAGACACATTTTGGCGGATGGCATCTTTCAGTGCTGCTAGTGATGCCGGTTCGTCGCTGTACACTTTTGACTTTAAGAATCCCCACAGCTAAAAGTCACAGGGTGTCAGATCGAGAGATCTTGGAGGCCATGCGTGATTAAAGTAGCGACTGAGAATGCGATATTTCGATGCATATAAGCTTCGACTACCATTACCTGCTATAGTTGTTCCTTTTTATATCGTTTGTTGCTTTGCATAATCCTACATCAGAAATCTGACAGCGCCATCTGTTGGTCGCCAACAGAACTATTTTTTTTTTCGTAGCCACACAAAACCCGGCTTCTTTTTCATCTGTTTGGTGCAAACCGTATCTTTGTATCTTGATTCGTTTTCGAATTATTCATTTTTAAAGTTTGTTCTGACTTTTGGATCACCCGGTATATATGGGTCATTACGAAAAAAAAATGGTAAAAACTATGTCCGAGAAAATATGATTTTTTATTTAAATAATGATGAAGAATTAAAACGCAACTATGTTTGTTTTTATTTCCTGTTTATATTTCTTTCATTGGATATATTTCTTTAAATTCTAGATGAAATATAATAGCCACAATAAAATATTTTAATAGATGAAGAGTGAAAAACCTGTTGTCCCAAGCGGAAATTTATAAAATTCAAACATATTTAATACAAGTTTGTAATGAGTTATAATAATCAGTTTAATGATATAGAACAGAAATATAAATTCTAAAAAGGACTGACAAAAAAGAAAAATCATCACCTTTTATTTGTATGAAAAAACAATTTTTTTGTCTGTGTCCCAAATTTTATTCAACTCTGTTATGCCCATCCGCGTTTGTAATGATCGATAGATGGTACTTTCTCAACTGCAGTTGTTAGTAAATTATAATAGCCACGTGCATTTATTATTGTTCTTTCTTGTTGTTCTATCATTGTTTCAGCGTGAAAGCTATCAGTGGTGTGATAATTTCACCTTAGCCCACCAGAGGGCGAGCATTTCAATACAATCGCGGATAGATATAGTAATAAGACATCAGCGAGAGGTAAAAAGTGATACCATTTTTTTCGGGAAAAGTCACTCTAATGACTGCCTTTTCCAGAGTAAATCACATACAGGAATACACACGGATAATTTAGTAAATAAAATTTATGAATAATTTATTTACTAAAGGTGAATGAAAAGCTCCAGGTACAGTTTCAAATTCATTTTTCTTTTTATTCTTTTTTTCAACTCCCTAATGGCTGATTTTAGAACTTTTTTCGGCATCAAAATTTTTTGCTCGATAACATGGGGATGATAGATCTATTAGGTTCTAACAACCACGTGACTTTCTTCTTAGAAACCGTACTTTGCTGAAGGACAGCGCTACTTTTTCCCCTTTTTCCATGCCTTTGGAAGCGTTGTAGTCGAATTTTTTTTATGCTTTTACAAATACATTTACAACACTGTGTTACAATAAATTTTTAACACTATTCCGCAATGGTAAAATGGGTCAGTAAGGTCAACTGTCCCTCAGCATGACGTCATCTGTTAGAACTCTATATATATTACTATGTCTATGGTTTCAATGCAATCTTCTGCTGTTGCCACCTAAAATTCATACTTTAGTTAATTTAAAAAAAATCTAGTTGTCCGATCGATAAGCTGTTTAATCCATCGGATTCACAAAACTTTTTCCTTTCATTTGGAACCTTATTTGTAACGATACGACTCATATTTCTAATTTATTTTCTAATTTTTCTAATTTATTTGCCTCATTTTAAATAAATGTACGTTTTTTTTTTTTTTTTTTCTGTCGAAAAAAAAAAATTGGCAACAATTAAATTATGGATAAAATTTAAATAGCTTATTTATCAGAAATTAGAAGGTTATTATTTTCACATTTTAATTAATTAGGAAAAAACTAATCAAAAATTTGAAAATCGGGCTTCGAGGCGCATCAGGAGAGATCATTACGAACCTCCATGCAAATGTGTGTAGCTCTGCGATCAGCCGTTTTCCTAAAAGGCTCTGGATATACATACACAATGAATACACACACACACACACACACACAAACATCTTATTTTATTATATGTATAGATAGAACGCGTCCAGACATAGCTTTTGTAATTACTTATTTGTCACAGTTTAATCATAAGCATGAAAAAAGACATTATACACTTGCAAAAAGGGTTCTAAGAACTATGATATTTAAAGGGAACTAAAGATAAAAAATTATTCTATAATACAGAATTTGGGCATTTAAATGCAAGTTGGGGGAATGCAGAAAATGGCAAATCATTTTCTGGTGGTGTAATTTTGTTGGGTAATTCATTAATATATTGTAAGAGTCATAAACAAAAAAGTGTAAGTTTATCAACCTGTAAAGCTGAATATTTTGCTATTTCAGAAATTTCTAAAGACATAACATGGATGATAAATTTATTATCTGAACTAAATTGTAAAAATTTTATAAACAATAGGTACTGTACCACTAAGTTCGGACAGTCAAGCAGCCATACAATGGGTCAAATGTACAAGATCATCTAACAAATCTAGACATGTAAATTTAAGATTGCATTTTATTAAAGACTTGATCAAGAACAATGTTATCGAACTGAATTATACTCCAAGTGAAATTTTAATTTCCGATTTCTTGACAAAGGCTGTAAATGAAGAAAAATTATTGTATTCAATGGAAAATATTTCTTTAATTTCTTAATTTTATGTATTTTTACTTTCTTCTATATTCAATAGAAGAAAGAATTGGATTCGTAAAAAAAGTACATTTTCAAGATGGGTATCTTTCGAAAGGTCTCGTCGATACCTTTAAAACGAATGGTTTATCGTCTTCAATAAATGTCATTGTCGTATATTCAAGTATTTAAGTTTTTCATGGACCTCTGATTACAACAGTTTTGAAATTAATTCATGTTATTCAAGTTCATTATATGGAATGTTCTCTATTGAAAATGACATAAATAGTGCATCTGATTTGAATACAAGGATTCACTATAAATCTGTGATAATTTAAAACAAAGTTATCGATTTTTTTTACTTTGAACAAAAACAAACATATATATATATATTAACGAAATTTAACCAAACTTGGTATTTAGTGGCCCCTGACATAAACTGGTGCTGATTAGGTTTGGGGATCAATCGTTCAACAGGTGGCGCTGTGATCGTATTTTTCTAAATTTTTAACATGGCAGTATAGGACAAAATTTCGTATAAATGTACATAATGAGAGTTTTTCTTAACCTGTGATTGTAAAATTAATATGAATTATTGATAATAGTAGTAGTTAATTAGGAAAAAAAAAATTGTGCACGTAGGGGCATCACTTTCCCCCTTGGGGGAGTAAACTTTCAATATGGGTATCTTTCGAAAGATCTCGTTAATACCTTTAAAACGAATGGTTGAACTATAGATCTGTGATAATTTAAAACAAAGTTATCGATTTTTTTTTTACTTCTAACAAAAAAAAAAAAAAAAAAAAAAAAAAAAGGAAAAAAAAAAAATCGTTTTTTTTTTTTTTTTAAATATTGTTACTGAGTGAATTTGTATAGGAAAATATAGAAGAAAGTCTTGTGGTGGCCACAACATACTAGTTATATTTTTATTTTTATGTGTTCATCTTGTATTATGTTATATATGTTTTATATTTTTACTTTTGTGCAGATTAAAATGCATCGCTCGCAAAGGGGATGTGTTGGAAGTAGCGAACGATTCATTTTAATAAAACAGATGCGCCTTTAATTGCGCATTCGCGTGAGAGAGAGCTCTCCAACCCGAGCGCGCCAGATGAAAGAAAAATGTAGCTAAGTGCGTCGGCCTATGTGGCTGTTAACCTGTGTGGTATAAAAACTAAGATGTATGGAGTTAATATCCACTTAAATACTTTTATTTCTTCTTATTTTCGAGTGTGTGTCGTGTGTGTATCGTAATTCATCATGTTTATCGTCTTCAATAAATGTCTTTGTCGTATATTCAAGTATTTAAGTTCTTAATGGACCTCTGATTACAACAGTTTTGAAATTAATTCAGGTTATTCAGGTTCATTATATGGAATGTTCTCTATTGAAAATGACATAAATAGTGCATCTGATTTGAATACAAGGATTCACTAAAGATTTGCAATGCATTACGGTCAATGAGAGGTATATTTTTTAAAACATAATTTCTTTAAAACATAATATCTTTATATAACATACACAACATAACGAAATTAATACTCATTTTAAGATACGCAATAACATTTATCCTGTAAAACAGGATAAAATTAAGTAATAGATTGGATTACAGGAGAGGACAGATGTCAACCTTGCCCTAACATGCCGATAGAAATATTTTTCACCACTTTCCCGTTTTAAAATTTCGTTCTAGTTTAATTAAATGAGTAAGTGGGTCGGTTGGTTGGGTTTTACGTCGCACCAGTGCTGCGTAATGGGTAATTATTAAATAAGTAAGAGGAAAAATTGTATTTGCTAACAAACATTTTCTCAAATTTCACGTTTTCCGTGTATAAACAGAGTTAAAGAAATTTTATTTTTGACATTTCCTTTGTCTCTGCTGATTAATGATTAGTACTCACTAAATACGAAGTCAATATTACCAATTTTATTTGTTTATATAACTAACAATATATCTGTTGTAAAATCATTATACATATTCTCAAAATGTGGATTCTTTTAAATTAGGCATTGAACTTAGGTAGCTCAAGAAAAGGTTTTGACTGATTTCAATGATATATTTCTTGAATTTTAAATATTTTAGGTTTTAAATCAATAAGTAACTAGTATGATGAAGCCACCACATGACTTTCTTCTTCTATATAATTTTACACAAAATTCATTGAATAAAAATTATTTATTAAACTATTTTCCCTTATAAATGCAGACGATTTTTACCTGACAGAATTATATCACTAAATACCAAAAGAAAGTCAACTTTTTGCCAATTTAAAAAAAAAAATACGATTTTTTTTTTTTTTTTTTCGTTAAAAGATTAAAAAAAAAAAAAAAAAATCTATAACTGTTCAACTATTCATTTTAAAGGTATTGACGAGATTTTTCGAAAGACACCAATATTGAAAATTTACTCCGCCCCGAAGGGGATGGGGGGGGGGGAGCGATGCTCCCGCATGCACAATTTTTTTTTTCTAGTTAACTACTACTATTATAAAAAGTTCATATTAATTTTACAATCACACGTTTAAAATAACTCTCATTATGTACATTTATACGAAATTTTGTCCTATACTGCCATGTTAAAAATTTAGAAAAAATACGATCACAGCGCCACCTGTTGAGCAATTGTTCCCCAAATCAAATCAACACCAGTTTATGTCAGGGTACAACTAAATACCAAGTTTGGTTAAATTTCGTTCATTGGTTCGTGAGTTACAGCGTCCACAAAATTGTGATACACACACACAGACTGACAGACAGACATTTTCTAAAAACAGTCGAATCGTGTTCAGGACATCCCAAAATGTGTAAATCCGTCGAAAACTGGAGTTCAAAAATTTTCACAAATCCAACACTTTCTCTATATATACATATAGAAGAAAGTAACAAGGAAATTTCAGAATTCACTTAAATGTAGTGACCAGCAAAGCGGGTAAAGCCCGCTATTTGTTTTGGATAAACAATCCTTTCTAAAACTAGTATGTTGAGGGGTTGAGGCCACCACAATACTTTCTTCTATATTTTCCTATTTACGCAGTACAAATTATTTATTAAAATTATTTTCCATACGAATGCAGAAGAGAGAAACATAACACTAAAAATGTACTCAGAGAAAGTCAATTTTGTGCCAGCATCTAAGAAATATAATAAAAAAGAAAAAAAAAAAAAAAATGGTTATTTTGTTTTAAATTATCACAGATCTTCGATTCAACCAATTCATTTTAATGGTATTGACGAGTTCTTTTAAAAGATACCCATACTGAATATTTATAAAGGGGAAAACGATGCTCCTACATGCACGCAATTTTTTTACTCGTTTACTACTACTATTATCATTAATTCATATTAATTTCCCAATCATTCGTTAAAAATAACTCTCATTAAGTACATTTATACGAAATTTTGTCTGATATTGCCTTATAAAATATTATGAAAAAATTGGATGATAGTGTCACCTATTGAGTGATTGATCCCAAAATGTAATCAGCACCAATTTAGGTCAAGGTCCAACTAAATACCGAGTTTGATTAAATTTCGTTCAATGGTTCATGAGCAAAATTTAGTTCCATCCACAAAATTTATGACACACACACACACACTAACACATACACAGAGACAGACATTTTCTAAAAATCATATTTAATGAAATTTTATTTTTCCGACTGAGTGAAAATAATGCCTGGACCGGGAGTCGAACCCCGGATCATTGACTTACAAGGTCAAGGCTCTAGCAATTGAGCTATCCAGGCCGACAAACGGGTCAGCATTACTCACTCATCCGGGGTTCGACTCCCGGTCCAGGCATTATTTTCACTCAGTTGGAAAAATAAAATTTCATTAAATATGATTTTCTTCCAATCAGTTGATTGTGATTTTAATAAAAAATTGTATTTTCTAAAAAGGATAAAATTACCTTTAGGATATCTCAAAACGTGTAAATCCATCAAAAGCCCGAGGTCGAAAAATTTCACGGATCCTGTACGTTTTTCTTGTATATATTAGGTCGTTGCAAAAGTTCGTGCGGTTTTTTATTGCTTCATTTCATAAAAATACATCAAATCAAATGACAATTTTTAATCAAAATACTCTCCATTACTTTCTACAACCTTTGCCCATTTTTCGGGTAACAAATGTATACCACGGCGATAGAAGCTCTCGTCTTTGGAGGCAATAAAATGATCCGCGTCCGCACGAACTTTTGCAACGATTTAATAGAAGAAAGTAAAAATAATTATTTGCTTCACTCAGAAATAAATTAAAAAAATTACCATATTTTAAAATTTTAAACAAATTAATAGCATATTTATAATGAAAAATATGAATTGAAAAAAAAATTTCCAACAAAAATTACATAAATTGCGTCTTACTTCGTTTCATTAATTCAATTTCGTTTAAAATTTGAGTTTCGATTTTAATAAACTTTATATATATATATAAAATCACCAGCTCCCCTTACTAAAGCGAATCTTAAACAATTTAAGTCAATAAACTGGAATGTATAAAAGTTCTACTTAGTATTCCGGAAAAAATAAATAAATATGATAAATAAACAAATAAGTAAAACTATAAGTCTATTCATGCAAATTTGTACGATTCTTGTGATTTTCAACCATAACATGCTCGTCAATTTAGATCTAAATCTAATGTAGATTTTAGACACTAGCATACTCCAAATAATTCAAGTCTATAGTTCGTAATGACAAAGAACTTTTCTATGTGTCTCTTTAAAAAAAATTACAAGTTCTACATAATCATGCGACGGTGACCTATAACATACTATATTTACCAACTTTTAGTTCAATCTGATAAATGTACGTTTAGAAGCTATCTCACTTCAAATAAATTGAATCCATAATAAATTGACCATAATGATAAAGAAATTTTTTTTCTTGTGTCTTTGCAAAAAAAAAGGAGTATTGTGTGTGGTCATTACAAAATTTTGTTCTATATTTTCCCATACAAATTCCGCAGTACAAATTATTTATTATTTTTTCCCCCATTATGAATGCAGACGATTTTTATCTCAGAGACGTATTACACCATTACACTAAATGTCCATGTCCAACGGAAGTGAATTTTTACAGTGCAGATGGCACCTTTCCCGTTCTCAGGAAAAATTGAAGTATAACAGCGCCACCTATCGGCTGATATGCACCCATGTAGAATCAGCATAATAATTCATAATGACTTTTTTACAAATCAAGTTTTGTTCGATTTACTCAATAGAGCTCGATATATAGCTTTCCCTGAAATTGTGGAAATCGCTGTATAGCAGTGCCAGCTGTCGTACGATTGATACCAAAATCCGATAGGCACTAATTTATATCAAGGTGCTTCTACATATAAACTTATGTGTAATTTTGTGCAGTAATTCCTGAGATATTGTCGCCACAATTTTTTTGTTTTCTAAAAATGGACGAATCGTGTTCTAGACCACTCAAAACCTGAAAATCCATCGAAAAACGGAAGTCGAAAATTTTAACGAATCTAGTACTTTCTTCTATTAAATATGGAAGAAAATAAAAAAAAAATCACTCATCAAAATGTATACACTTCGTGCGACGGTGAATTATATAACATACCTAATAATTTTCATCTCTATCGTACAAAGCATTTAGATGGTAGCTTGTTCACTCACACACACACACACACGTATATCGCCGTAAAAATAGCAAAAATGAATACAGGACATCACAAAAAGTGCAAATAAACAAAATTTACAGTCGATTTTTTTTCTTTTTTTTAATGACTACAATGACTTTTTTACATAACGTACGTTCCGGGAAAAAAAAAAAAAAAACAGGAATTCCGATGCCTAATCGGAAAACAATTACGAATTTACGAATGATATTGCGAAAATTATCAGATCAATATTTGAACTATGAAGAATATCGTCATCCGTGTTTCTTCCGTTTAAGTGCATCACTCTCGTGAGGATGACCTGCATTCTAACCGAAAACAAAGCTCTCTGCCAGGGCATAATTTGAAAGCTTGTTTATTTTATTCTCAGAATGCACCAGTGACCGAGAAGGTAATCAGATGGAGTTCAGCAGCGCTCGGTCAAAGAACGAGATATGTTGGAAAAGTGGTACCATAGATTAGAGCAGTTGTGGTGGTTTATTTTGGCATACAGTATAGCTGCTAAATATGTCATTTATGAGTTTTTTGGACGGAAAACAGGAAGATTCAAGGGACTATCTGGAAGAGGTGGGATATCTTTTTTATTGTATCTTTTTAATAATTTCTTCTCTCTCTCTATATATATATGTAAAAAAGTACAGGATTCGTGAAAATTTTCGACTTCCGGTTTTTTATGAATATATGCGTTTTGAGATATCCTGAATAGGACTTGCCCATATTTAAAAAAATGTCTTTCTGTGTGCGCAGAGCCCGATCAAACCAAAACTGGGCCCTGGGCCTGATGTGCATTCAGCCCCCCCCCTACTTCCCCACAGATTTTACTCCCCTTAAAAAAAAAAAAAAAAAAAAAAAAAAAAAAAAGGCCATATATTTTTTTTTAAAAACTATTTCACCCAAAAATGCGTATTTGAGTAAAATTTTACTGTTTGTAAATTTTTTTATTTTGCTGTCAGAAGTAAAATTTTCATAAAGTGCTATTTTCAAGCGCATTTCTGTATATCATAATAATTATTATTTTTAAAACTGTAAACAAAATTTCAGGACCCCCCAGGTCAAGGGGCACGGACCAGTCGGTCCTTCCGTTAATCAGTCCCTGTGTGTGTGCATGTTACCAACATTTTGTTGCCACTGTATCTCACGAACCAAGGGACTGAATTTAACCAAACTTGACACTAATTATTTGGACCTTAACTTAATTGGTGTTGATTACATTTTGGGATACATCGCTTAACATTTAGCTCTGTTATGCGTTATTTTTTAAAAAAATATTATTATTATTAATTTTAATATTGTAGTATGGAATTTCGTACCAATGTACACAATAAAAGTTATTTTAAACCAATCATTGTGAAATTAAATGAACACAAATTTACCAATTCGTTTTATTATTAAAAAAAAAAAAAAAAAAAAAAAAAAAAAACTGAAAAAAAAATGCATGTTTTGTAGGGCACAAAATTGCTTTTCTTTAGACATTTAATACAACACTTCTCTGAGACAATTTTTATAAAATAATTAAAAAATAAAATAAAATATAAAATGTATTGTTTGTATTTGTATATTAAAAGAGAGAAGAAAATTCTGTGATGACTGCAACATACTAGTTTTTACTTTCTTCTATATAGATTTGTAAAAATTTCCGATCTCCGGATTTCGATGTTTTGAGTTGCCCTGAATACGATTTGACCATTTAAAAAAAAAGTCTGTCTGTTTGTGTATCATAAATTTTGTGGACGCTGTATCTCACGCAAAAGAACGAAATTTAACTAAACTTGATATTTAGTTGGATTTGTGCTGATTATGTTTGGGGATCAATCACTCAACAGGAGGCGCTGTCATTATATTTTTACATAAATTTTAATATAGAAATATAGGATAAAATTTCGTATAAATGTACATTATGAGAATAACTTTTAACTTTTCAGTACGAAATTAAAATAAATACACACACACATACATATATTATATATATATATGTTAGGGATACACCGAATAGTGGTTTCAGCCAAATACCGAATATTCGGCCAACTGAACACTAACTATACATTGTGTATATATTTACAATTTAACTCTCAGCTTGAGATTATTTATATATATTGTTATATAACTATATATTATTTGCATACTATATCTGTATACTGCGACGAATACCGAATGTACAGGAAACCAAATAGTAACTTCAGCAAACCAAATACTAATTATTTGGCCGAATAACAGATATTTGCTGACAGATTACTCTTACATTCAGATGTCAATTTTTTTTTTTTTTTTTTTCTTTTCAATACCACTTTTAGTTATTTTCCCTTTTTAATGAAAAATATAAAAAATTACAATTCAGAAACGATGGTTTATTTAAATGTACTAGAAAATTATTAGAATATATTTCCATACATAAATAGTGGTGTGATGCTAAATTTACAGAAAATTATTGACTGTTAGGCTTAATAACACTTAAAATTTCTTAGATGCAACATGACGTGGATTATGGATGTTGTTAACTCGACCTTAAAGACATACACATAAATGATAACTTTCATGTCAGGTAGTTTTCACTCAACTTAATTCTCTGACAAGAAAGATAGTAATAACATTATTTTTCTTAAAATATAGGTCTAATTAACCTAAAATTGAGAAATGTTCACAATAAACCAATTCAAACTACGATTGTATGAAATTTTAATAAAAATATTTCAGGTTCGATTAATAAAATTGCTGATTTTGCTTCAGAGAAACAGATAGAAAACTAGTATGTTGTGGCCACCACAGACTTTTTTCTATATTTTCCTATACAAATTCACTCAGTAACAAAAAAAAAAAAAAAAAAAAAAAAAAAAAAAATTACGATTTTTGTTAAAAGTAAAAAAAAATCGTTAACTTTTTTTTTAATTATCACAGATTTATAGTTTATCCTATACTGCCATGTTAAAAGTTTACAAAAAATGCGATCACAGCGCCACCTGTTGAGCGATTGATCCCCAAATCTAATCAGCACCAGTTTATGTCAGGGTGCAACTAAATACCAAGTTTGGTTAAATTTCATTCATTGGTTCGTAAGATATAGTGTTCACAAAAATTGTGATACACACACACAGACATTTTCTAAAAACTATCAATTCATGTTCAGGACATCCCAAAACGTGTAAATCCATCAAAAAACGGAGGTCGGAAAATTTCACGAATCCAATACTTTCTCTATATTACATATAGAAGAAAGTAAAAAGTAAAAGCAATTACTCTTTTCTATCTTCACCAGTGTTTAACCTGGCAAAAATTTTTCAATAGCATTCTAGCCAAAATGCTGAAGCAGCATTTTATTTATTTATTTATTTTTTATTTTTTTTTTTTAAGTCTCTTAGCATATTTTTTCTGGTGGAAGAGGGTGATTATACAGGGTGTTTCAAAAGAGTTCCGGAAAACTTTCAGGGAAGGTTAGATATACCAAAATAAATCATTTTTACATAGAAATATCATGTATACAAGGCATTTAGCACAACTCCTTCAAAAATAAAGGGACTTTAGGGACTAAAATTGAAAAAAAAGGGACTTTAGGGACCTATTTATTTTATGCTTAAATATCAGTAATATATATACGCATTCTTTTATGATCCCCTACCATGTATAAGCCAAGTATAATGCCCAAAATCAAATAATTTAAAAATATACACAGTTAGTGTCAAAAGAATTCATACTCTTTTTGTTTTGTTGAATACCTTAAGATACAGGCATTGAGTTGTATGAGCCATGAGACTCTTGGTCCTCCAATAATTTCTATGATGAGCGCTCACTTTTACTGCTCTTTATAATGCAAAATAAAAAGTTTCAGATTTTACATTTAAAGCTATGTTTGACAAATAGAATATATAAATTTTCCCATCAATTTATTGTCTTCAAAATTTGTTGTCCTAAGTGTGTGGGAGGGTCAACAAGAGGAACAGTCTATTACCTACTCAAGGTGCCTAGAGTGTTTGCTCTCCATGGGGATTTTAGCCTGTATTTGTGCGAGTTTCAGAGAAAACGAAATTTTCAAACAGCTAGGCAAGGCCCACAAGTGTAACTCGAATCTGGCATTTTTTATCAACTAGGTTTCAGAAGAGAACCTTACAGCCACTGGTGTGGTTTGTTGCTTCAAAAAT
Organism: Salticus scenicus; assembly: GCA_963930645.1. NCBI lineage: Eukaryota > Metazoa > Arthropoda > Arachnida > Araneae > Salticidae > Salticus > Salticus scenicus. The sequence continues at coordinate 68,054,042 of OZ005655.1, forward strand.
CTTTTTTGTAAACAACCTAAGCAAAACCATACTAACTATTAAAAGCATTTAGATCTAAGGTCATTTTTTGCACAATAGGGCAAATTGAACTAAGATGTGCAAAGAAAAAATTGCACAATATGCTGCAGGTGCAGTCTAAGTTTTGTAGTAATTATGCTATATGCAACTGTCATGAACTGCTGCAAATAACAGAAAAAAGTATATGTCTATAAAAGTTTGAACGACAGACAAAACATGTAATGCATTTCATGATGTGACAAAAAAAAAAATAAATAAATAAGTAATAATAATGATAATATTTTGATTAAAAGGTACAAGCCTACTTCATTCTGTGTTGCTAACAAAGTTGGATATTAGCCAAATAAATAATGCAATTCAAAGCTACAAGTAAAAATAAGAATCATACCAATATCGGCTGCCACTACAGGGTTTAACCCGAGTTCATAATTTTTTTTACTGAAAAAGCTAAAATCAAAAAACTGTCTTAAGCAAAATGCTACAACACTATTAGGCTTATGATACCTGTTCGTATGCTATTACAGATGTCTCTTTATGTTAAATTTTTCTTTTCCAAACTAAGTTTTAAATTTTATAATGACATCTTTAAAAAAATCTGAAGTGGCTTCCATGGACATTCTGAACATTTAGTATAGTTACTGGTGTTTAAACAAATTTGAACCACTGAATATTTCAGTAAATAAATAAAAGTGAACATGATGTCAGTATGTTTTTATTCCCAAATTCATATATCCGTCAATGAACATACATCTGTATATATATATAAATTACGTGTCACGATGTTTGTCCGGGGTAAACTCCTAAACTAAGGAACCGATTTTAATGAAATTTTGCACACTGTGTGCAGTTTGGTCCAACTTGAGAGATAGGATAGTTTTTATCTCAATTTATTGTCACAATATTGTTTTATTGCAATTATTTGTTAATTATAGACCTTTATTAAAGTTGCTCCAAAATATCTGTGAGTTCCATTAATTTAATTGTTGCCAAAAAAAAAAAAAAAAAAAAAAAAAAAAAATACGAGTTCATTTTCTTTCGACATAAAAATAAATACATTTAATCAAACGTGAACGTTAAAAAATTATAAAAAGTTAAATTATGCATCTCACGAAAATTGACGTCATAATCAATTTAAGGATTTTATACACATTGATAAAGTGCTAATGTAGTTCTATCATAGATATAGTAATATATATAGATCTCTCATCCCCATGTTATCGTACAAAGATTTTTGATGCCGAAAAAAAAAAAAAAAAAAAAAAAAAAGCCTTGGAAACAGCCATTAAGTGGTATTGAAAAAAAAAAAAAAAAAAAAAAAAAAAGAAAAGAAAGAAAGAAGTATGAATTTGAAACTGTATCTGGAGTCTTCCATTCCCCTTTAGCAAATAAATTATTCATAAATTTTATATATCTATGAGTTCTATACGCAAGCGAAGTGTGACTCACTGACCGTCTGTGCAGCCAAGAAAAAGATTTCCTATGTTAATTGCCCACTGGATTTTTTGTAAGAAATTATTAAAAATCGAGGAAATTTATTTCCCGATTTTAATCCTTATATTTGGGTATAGATATGTATTAGTTATCGCGGGTGTTAGATTGAATTATTTTGCTGTCAAATTGACAAAATTTTAATTTCAAATTTCAAAACTCTGTCGCCCTTGGCTTTTATTATTATTATTATTATTATTTGGCGATCAAAAGCGTAACACGAAAATATACATGCCAGATGTATGCATTGTACGAAATGTAATATGTATTATTCATTGTACGTATGTATGACATGTAATATGTATTGTACGAAATATTGTTTCATATTATTCATTACTCTTTTAATATAAGTTGTTAAAATAACCATGATTTTTGAAAGGAATTAAATATTTTCGCCAGATAATTTGGCGATATTCTTTTTTTTTCGCCAAGGATGACAGAAATGAAATCTATTCCGCTGCAAAATATTAGTACCTTACATCAGATATTTTATTTAGACATTTGAAAACAAATTTGACTTCAAACTATGATAGAATATTTATCATTTTCCTTTTAATTAGTATATTATTAGTATATTAAAATTTAAAAGCATGGTATATAAAAAGTTTTTTTTTTTTTTTTTATCTTATAATTATTCTTATCTTAATCCTCAATGTTTCCCATCTTTATTAACTTGAATTTACTATTAAAATTTTAACATACTCAAAAACTTCTTATCACTTCGTTAAAATACACTAAACTTTTCCAAAATCTTTTTCTAATAAATAGAAAAAGATTGAAATGATACATGTATTATGTATTTACTTTAAACGTCCAATATTTCATAAGATTTCCAATTTTAAAGTTTTAAAATATTTATCAAATTTACTTATTTTTCTGGTTTAGCCTTATTGTTTTCCTTTTTATAACTACAGCTGTTGCCCTCTTTAAAATATTTAAAATGATGAGGTCATTTTATAGTAAAATTATCCATTATAGCATATATTATATTTCACTCCTCCATAAAAATTGATTTTAAAATCGTCTGTTTCTTTTATACTTTTGTTTTAATAGAATTTAATTTATATATTAGTCATTTTAGCAATTTTATCCAAAGTAGCATTAGAAATAATATATATCACTTCTCCATTAAAATTTATAGGACCCTACAGTAAAATTAATTTGTGCTTAATATCAACACTACGAAAATTTTTATCAATCGCTTCCAAATTTTGACCTAAGTTTCAAATCTCAACCCTGTGGGTTTTTACATCGGCTACAACGTTTTCGTCTTTGTTCGTAATTAATAATTTGACTGTACTAAATAGTTTACAGCCGTATAATTCAACGTATAACTTAGTCACAGCAACGCGTGGCCGGGTCTGCTAGTATCTATAATCTATAATAATAAATGGAAAGGTTTGTCTGTCTGTCTGTCTGTCTGTCTGTCTGTCTGTTCTTTTATACGTTCAGCCCCTATTGAACGCAGAAGTACAAGAATTGACATACGGATGCTCTGGAGCCTTTCCGATGTTTTCTTCGAAACAGAATTTAAAAATCTTAATTAGTTTCGGAGATATTAATTAAAATGCTGACCCATATCGATCGCGAAAATGACCAAAAATCCTTATTGCTTAAAAAGAGGATTCTATCAGCATTCTGCAGACGATTTAAACGGCTGTCTCTAACCGCAAAAAAACATGTGCAAGTCATTAATGTCACATGATCTTTAACTGGGGTTAAAAATTGCAAATTTCAAAGTGCTTCAAATTTTCTTTTTCGTACACAACACTTAATATACAACCTATTCAGCACAAAACCAACCTGCAGTTAAAATTTCATCAAATTTCATTAATAAACAAAGCAGTTACATTTTAAATGCTAATTAAATCTTATTCTAACACGTAATCTATCTTTCAATAGACGATAGGAGTTTCCATAGCAACAAAATACATTTGAAGGAACTAAAAAATACTTTTTCTTTTTTTATTTTTTACTTCCATTACCCGACTACCGTGGTATATATATATAGGTTTTGGCGAAATAAAAAATATTTACTTTTCTTTTTACTTCCATTAATAAAACTACCGTAGATAATGGAATTGAAGATTTCACGTGATTTACATGTTTTAGAATGTCCTGATTAGGTTTTCTTTTGTATCACAGCTACTAATTAAAATAATTTCATAAGTAACACATTAATTGAAAGCTTTGTTGATTTGGAATTGAACAGTATATCTTTTAAATTATCGAAAGTTTTCACCAGATTTACACGCTTTGAGGTCTCCTGGATCAGTTTTCTTTTGTATCTCAGCTACTAATTAAAATAATGTCATGAGTAATACATCATTAGAAAGCTTTTTTAGATTTGGAATCGAACAGTGTAATACAGAAATTTGTACCGCCAGATGGCGCTGTAATATTTCAAAATTTCAATTTCTAATTATGATTAAATTAATTTTAATACATCATTCGAAAGATATTTTAAAGTTCTTTTAAATTATCGAAAGTTTTCACCAGATTTACACGTTTTGAGGTGTTCTGAATCAGTTTTTTTTTTTTTTTTTTTTTTTTTTTGTCTCAGCTATTAAAAAAAGTTCATAAGTTATACATCATTTGAAAGCTTATTTTAGTTGATACACATTTTAAAGTACTTTTACATTATCGAAAATGGAATTCGAGATTTCACCCGATTTACACGTTTTGAGGTGTCCTGATTAGGTTTTCCTTTGTATCTCAGCTACTAATTAAAATAATTTTATAAGTAATACATCATAAGAAAGCTTTTTTGATTTGAAATCGAACAGTGGATTACAGAATTCTCTACCGCCAGATGGCGCTGTAATATTTTAAAATTTCAATATTTCAATTTCTAATTATGATTAAATTATTTTTAATGCATCATTCGAAAGATATTTTAAAGTTCTTTTATATTATCGACAGTTTTCACCAGATTTACACGTTTTGAGGTCTCCTGAATTAGTTTTCTTTTGTATCTCAGCTACTAATTAAAATAATTTCGTAAGTAGTACATCATTAGAAAGCTTTTTTGATTAGGAATCGAACAGTGGAATACAGAAATTTGTACCGCCAGATGGCGCTGTAATATTTTCAAATTTCAATATTTCAATTTCTAATTATGATTAAATTATTTTTAATACATCATTCGAAAGATATTTTAAAGTTCTTTTAAATTATCGAAAGTTTTCACCAGATTTACATGTTTTGAGGTGTCCTGAATCAGTTTTCTTTTGTATTTCAGCTGCTAATTAAAATAATTTCATAAGTAATACATCATTAGAAAGCTTTTTTGATTTGGAATCGAACAGTGGAATACAGAAATTTGTACCGCCAGATGGCGCTGTAATATTTTAAAATTTCAATATTTCAATTTCTAATTATGATTAAATTATTTGTAATACATCATTCGAAAGATATTTTAAAGTTCTTTTAAATTATCGAAAGTTTTCACCAGATTTACACGTTTTGAGGTGTCCTGAATCAGTTTTTTTTTTTTTTTTTTTTTTTTGTATCTCAGTTATTAATTAAAAAAAGTTTATAAGTAATACATCATTTGAAAGCTTATTTTAGTTGATACACATTTTAAAGTACTTTTACATTATGGAAAAATGGAATTCGAGATTTCACCCGATTTACATGTTTTGAGGTGTCCTGATTAGGTTTTCTTTTGTATCTCATCTACTAATTAAAATAATTTCATGAGTAATACATCATTTGTAAGCTTTGTTGATCTGGAATGGAACAATAGATTACAGAAATTTCTACCACCAGATGGCGCTGTAATATTTTTAAATTTCAATATTTCATATTCTAATTATGATTAAATTATTTCTAATACATCATTCGAAAGATATTTTAAAGTTCTTTTACATTATCGAAAGTGGAATTCGAGATTTCACCTGATTTACAATTTAAAGTGTCCTGATCAGGTTTTCTTTTGCATATCAGCTAATTGAGTAAGACCGTTCAAAATTGGTATATGCAAGTTAATTAGGAGGGGCTGGAACGGTGGGGAAGGAATAGGCGCGCAGCGCGCATGGGTTTGGGACCCGGTGCGAGTTTTTTCCCGATGATAAAAGTTTTTTTTTTTTATTTTATTTTCTTAATAATAAAAGTTTGAGTTGAGAAGGAATATGCGTGTACAGCGCACGTATATCCTCAAGCGTGCGCCCGCAGCGCGCGTGGGTCTGCGCTGCCGAAGGCAGTGGCGTCCCGGTGTGAGTTTTTACCCGATGCTAAATGATATATTTTTTAATTCCTTTTCTTGAGAATGAAAGTTTATGAGTAATAACATTGAATTTTGAGAAGTCATAAGGATAGTGAAGGAATACGTGCGCGCAGCGCACGGGTCTACGCTGCCGAAGGCAGTGGGGACCCGGTGCGACATTTTTCCCGATCAGAATTTTTTTTTCTCTTTTTTTATCACATGATACAAATTAATGCAATTTTGAGAATTCATTAATTATTGTGATTCATTTAAAAATAGTGACCAGCGAAGCGGGCGTAGCCTGCTAGTAAATAATATATCTGAAATTTTTAGGCATCCCTGTAAAAGAAAATAAATAGTAAACATGCAATTTCGGTAATTCTATATATTAGTTTCACTTCATACTTTTAAATAACTTAATTTGTTTTAAGAAAATTAGTCCCCATAGGATGTGATATAAATAAAATCTTTTATACTTCTCGATAAAAGAACTATGCATAATATGCCCATCATTTCATACAATGATCATACATTAGTAAAATAATGTAATGTATATCAGTGTTTTTTAACACTTTCCAATAAGATTGAAAAGTGTTAATGACTTCAGTTTGTCTGTCTGTCCGTATTCTATTTCCCGTAAATATTCATGGAATTTCTTGAAACTGATATGTGTTATTCAAGTTCACTATCCCATATTCCCTATTAAAAATGGAGTAAATGCCTCTATTGGTTTGTGTACAGGGACACTCAAAAGTATTCCAAAGCATTGCATTCTATGAAAGGTATTACAATAAACCTGATTTTAATATACTTTACACAAATCTTTATGAAATTAAAATATGTTATTCATGTTCACTATCAGATGTTTCTCTTTGAAAATAGAGTAAATACCACCAATGATTTGTGTACAAGAACACTTGAAAATATGCCAAAGCATTCATTCTATGAGAAGTATTTCTATAAACCATACAGGCACACACTACCACTTGGCACAAATCTTAATGAAATTGAAATATGTTATATATATACAAAAGATTGCTTTCTACAGAATGTAGTACAAATAGCAATAAAATTTAAAGGGAATTTAAAAATATACAGTTACATTAAAGACTATTTTTGAAAATTTGCTGCAATTACATTTTTGTTTACCTCAAGCATTTTTAACACTTTCTAAAAAATTTTAAGTATAAATAAGATTTGAAATATGTATTTGTCTGCCCAGCTGTCTGTTTGTCTATGTCTATCTGCTCGACTCCAGTGTTCGTCCATATTTTCAGATTTTCTTAAAAATGATATATGTTATTAAAGTTCTTTATGTAATGTTCTCTATTTAAAATAGCATTAATGAGTCCTGCACAACTTGGTTTGTATACAGGGACATCTCCCCCCCCCCCCCCCCCCCAAAAAAAAAAAAAAAAAAAAAAAAAAGGCCAATACATTGCTTTTTAGGATAGCCATTTTTATAAATCACATTTTAATAACTATCTACTGCAAAAATCATAAAGAAGTTGACATTTATGTGAATATGATAAAATAATGTTTTGTATAGAATATGTTTAATCTTCTGATTTACAGGCCTACACTAAAGTATTTAGATACATTAAGAGCTGCAATTAGAAATTAATGGCTACGTTTCCATTTGTATTAAGCATTTTTAACACTTTCTAACAATGTTTAAGAGTGATATAGTTTACCTGTCTGCCTTTTCATAGTGTGATAATGTAGATAAAGAATACTGAAGGTTATAATGATAAACATGTATGTACAATTAGAAAATGCTAATAATCAATGCGTACCACATAATTTTTTGTTCTTGTTTCTTTTTATTCTGTGTTAAAAATTTAACATTTAAAAAAAATTTTTTAATAACAGTTTAATAAAATGCTTCAGCAAAAAAAGCAAAAATTTCTTGTTTAATTTTCGCATTCTGTATACACGCATTTTGTGGAAAATGCGAACGTAGTGGAAATCCTATGCTATTAACACTTTATGGGGCCACCCCTGGCCTTGATGACTGCACAATAATTGGGCATTGAGATAATTTTTGGATATGTTCATTTAGTATTAAGAAGTATTTCATTATACCAAATTTTGATACGGGTACCTTAACAGCGTTAAAGGTACCAGATTTCCATTCAGACTTATCTAAACTATTTATTAGCAGGCCAAAGCAAAGTAGTAATGTTACAGTACCAGGGGTCGACACAGGTTTTAATTTTTGGGGCCCATTTTTGTGAAATACAAATAAATTTTTGTGAAATTTTGATTATTTTTGCGAAAAAAATTATTACTGTATGAAACCTTTCATTTTAGCAGTTACTCTATCTGATGTTTACTATCAAGTTAACAGCATTTCACTGAACCAAGTATAGATACTCATTAAAATTAATACTGGAAACATGGAAAAATTATACAAAATTATCATTTTTACAAAACAAAATCTTATGAAAAGGATTTTTTTTATAAATCTAAATTTTCTAAAGGGGCTAGATTTGAATTTTGTAAAGGGACTCATTTTAGAAATTTGAAAAGGGGCAGCAAAAGGGTCCCAACTTTTGCTTGGATCGATCCCTGGGTACTGCAACATTTTTTTTTAACCTAAAGATATACATATCTTTGCTAGTCATCAGAGTTGAATTTGTAACTGTGCTCATTACTGAACTGAAAATAATCAAGCTTCTGACCTAATGCACGCAGTACAACTACCTGTGGTATCGCGTTATGCAATGGTGAGAGGACAGTTAGCACAATGACCTCTTTAATCTTAGCCTTTCCTTCCCCCATGGCCCATTTGCTGAATTATCTATGAATATTAGTGTCCCTGTTACACATCAGATAACTGGCTGCCAAAAGTTAATCTTTTCAGTATTCTGTAGATAATATAAAGTATGCGCCTAAGCAATTTCATCGCATTTGAATTTTTTTTTTTTTTTTCCCGGCATGCCTAAAAAATTTTAAGATTTTTGATAGGCAAAGAAAAAAAAAAAGGGACTTAGGGACCATTTTGCCAAAAAAAGGGACTTTTAGGAACCTAAAATAAATTAAGGGACTTTTAGGGACTTTAGGGACCACACTAAATGCCCTGTGTATATGCGCTTACGAATGTAAAATAAATCAATGCAGATTATGGGTTACTGCAGATATCATTATTTTTAGTTATAGTTATGTTTGCAAATATTTGCTAGAAGGCGTTGTTTGGTCGAAAGTGAAGAATTGGTCAACATGAACCCCAAGTACGGTGGATTGGCCAGGGCGGACCCATTGCCCGGCCACCACTATTCTCCGATTTGTCACCCAATTTCTTTGTGTGGGGATTCATGAAAGACTTTGTATATGAAACCTTCGTCACCTCTACTGAAGAAGACCTCATAGCACAAGTTGTTGAAGAAGCAGCATGTGTCTGTGACAGAACTTGCCTGTTTAAAAACGTTCGGCATACTTAAGCGGACTTTATAGTGGCCGTTCCGTTCCGCTCTCCGCAAGCCCTGAGCTAGAATGTAAGGAGTGATAACTTCGTATTGAATAAGAAATTGAATTGAATTGAACTTAATTGGGAGTTATCACTCCTTGCATTATAGCTCAGTTCTTGCGGACAGCGGAACGGAACGGCCACTATAAATGTGCCTATAACGTTTCCACCGTTTTTCTATGTAAAAATGATTTGTTTTGGTATGCCTGACCAACCCTTAAAGTTTGTCGGAATTCTTTTGAAACACCTTATATATTATGAAAATTCTTACTTTCAAATACATTGAGAAAACTTTAATAAAAAATTATGAGTTATTTTTAATTATTTTTGAATATATAACAAATGTTACACATAATTTAATATTCGTTGTTTTTTCGTTGTTGTTTTGATTTTAATAATAGAAAAAAAGCTATGTCATGTTTGCAAAATGATAAAGGGAAGAGATTTAAAAAAGAGTGGGGGGGGGGGGAGATGGTAGAAGGTATGAATAGATTGTAATAGGTACAAAACTTTTAATAAACACCATAAAATGCAATAAACTCGCAACAATTGTTTCGGGTCGGAAAAACACACGACCCTTCGTCAGGTGAACAAAGTAGACACGAGTACTGCAATCAAAGCGACAATGCACAAAACCATTTTAAGTGAAGAGCAAAAGTATATAAAGACGCATGTAAAAATAAATACTGGTGTGATCAGAATTATCAAATGAAAGAGATAATAAATAAATAAATAACACTAAAAAATATAATAAAATCTAAAAATATCAAAATTAAACGAAAATCGAAGTTATGTGAGTAATTTCCAAGCATCAGACAAGAACGGAGTGGAAGAAATATCATCAACAAGATTGTTCGAATTTTTAAATATGCAAAGAGCTTTATGAATATCAAAATGGGAGGAGGAAACAGGAGATCCTCTTTCCATTTGGATATCCATGAAGCTTTTTATATCTTCCACTCCGTTCTTATCTGATGCTTGAAAATTACTCACATAACTTCGATTTTCGTTTAATTTTAAATTTTTAAAGATTTTGTTATATTTTTAGTCTTATTTATTTTCTTCTTTCATTTGACAATTCTGATCACACCAGTATTTATATTTACATTCCTCTTTATATACTTTTGCTCTTCACTTAAAGCGGTTCTGTGCGTTGCCGCTTTGATTGCAGCACCCGTGCCTACTTTGTTCACCTGACGAAGGGTCGTGTGTTTTTTCGATCTGAAACAATTGTTGCGGGTTTATTGTATAATATGGTATTTATTCAAAGTTTTGTACTTATTACTTTAAAATGCCAGTTCTGTGGCGTTTTCTTATTATTATGGATAGATTGTGCAATATTACAGCTGTGAATGCTTCTATAAAGCAGATTCTAAATTCTGACATATGTTTAAATACGTTTTTATTTAAATGCACCAAATGAATCTAAATTAAATCCAAATATACTAAATGAATAATGATCTCAATATTTTTAGTAATTTCATAATTTTCGCCCGCAAATATTCAAGATTGTTATAGAGATATTTTATCGAATTATCCGATTATTGTTTTTTACTAAAATTCTTACTGACATATTTTTGTGAAATAAGATACCTTTTCATGAAAGACGGGGAGGGGGGATGATAATAGTGGCAGTTTAAATCCTTTATATTACTTCACCACTTATATTATTTTCTATACCATAGATGATTTTTCATTTATTTATAATTCATTTTTATTAAACTATTGTCATTAATAAAAACAACTTTTATTATATATCATTAAGTATTATGATTAATGTAATTAACAATTTCTTTTTCTTTAACTATTATTAAAAAAAAAAAAAAAAAAAAAAAAAAGATTTCTTCAAATTTTGGCTCAAAATTGAATTTCTTTGGACATTCAATATTATGCTTCTTTGAGGTGAAAATCTTCAGCAATTATCATGGAAAGATAGTTTTAATAAATAATTTGTATTGTGTGAAGGTGTATAGCGAACTATAGAAGAAAATCTTGTATTGGCATTCTAGGTTTGAACAACAAATGATACGAGTGAAGTGAGAAGGATAAATTAAAAAATTCCATCTCTTTAAGTGAAAAATTCACTGAGTTATTACAAATTGAAAATTCTAACATATTTTACCAAGCTTTAAGAGGTTGTTTCAAAATGAGAAATTGTGATTCCATTGCACTTCAAATAACCTTCATTTATGTTTGCTGTGTATCATTGCTATCATTCAACAGCTATGGTTTACTATTTTAAGATTTCTTTGTGTTCAATATTTTAACTCTTAATCATATTGAATGAAAATTGAAAAATGTTTATCAATGCTTTCCAGCAAATATGAAAAGAATTTATGACTTATATTTATTAATGCTTTGACTTTTATACACATTTTTAGAATGCCTTGAAACTGACACATGTTATTTAGGTTCACTAAGACATATTCCCTATTGAAAATAGTATAAATGGTTTATGTACATGGATTCACAAAAGGCTTTAAAAAGATTACATTATGTACATTTATTAATATCACACAATCAACAGATTGGGAAGAAAATCATATTTATCGGAATTTTTTTTTTTTTTTTCCTACTGAGTGAAAATAATGCCTGGACCGGGAGTCGAACCCCGGATCTTTGACTTACAAGGTCAAGGCAGAGTTGCTCAGCCTAAAGGTTGTCTGAATGAGTAATGCCCACCGGTTGTCGGCCTGGATAGCTCAATTGGTGAGCCTTGACCTTGTAGGTCAAAGATCCGGGGTTCGACTCCCGGTCCAGGCACTCAGTTGGAAAAATAAAATTTCCACTCAGTTGGAAAAATAAAAAATTTTCCAATAAATATGATTATCTTCCCAATCTGTTGATTGTGTGATATTAATAAATGTATTTATTCCTCCCATTGTTTAATGGTGTTTTCCATTACCTGCGGCTTATTCTGTCGAGCTATCTACATGATAGACCTGTTGCTCTGCCTAAAGGTTGTCTGAGTGAGTAATGCCCACCGGTTGTTGGCCTGGATAGCTCAATTGGTTGAGCCTTGACCTTGTAAGTCAAAGATCCGGGGTTCGACTCCTGGTCCAGGCATTATTTTCACTCAGTTGGAAAAAAAAAAAAAAAAAAAAAAAATTCCAATAAATATGATTACATTATGGTTAATAAGAGCAAAGCACATTTTTAGTTGTGTTATGAGCAGGGCTCTGGGAATATGAAAAAAATTGTTAGTCAGCAAAAATTTCCAGTTGGCATCAGCTTTGAAGTATATTTTTATATCGTTATGCTGCACATAACATATGGGCATTTATTTTAGGTACACAAAATCATGTTTTCAAAAGAATATGGTATGGTTAGTGTTAACAATTTGTTTACAATTTAGAATTCCTTGAAACTGGTATGTGTAAGCTCTGGGTATGGCATAAAGCCTAGTGTTAATACAATACTGCAACTTCCTGTAATCTTTGGAACAAATGAGACGACAGCCCCTGCAGCTCTAGGTCTCAAAGAAAACCTCCACAACAAAACAACTGGCATGGTTGTTCAGCTTTATTGTAGAACGTAATCATAGATGTGGCAAAACTGGGAATCGCAAAAAATTCGAATACACTATGGTCAGAGAGAGATATTTGTAAGCATATTTCTAAGTGCTTATATATGCTAACTTTGTGAAATTATAAGATACATTTTCAAAATCCAATAAAGAATGTTTCTTATAGAAATGGTATGGTAAATATTAATAATTCGTTTGCAGGGCCACATAAAAATGTTTTTATTCCTTACGAGAAATCGCTGAAGGTGCAATTGTAGTTGTGTTATGCATATTTAATATTTTACAGGAAAAGTCAAAGATATTGTTTATTTTATTTCTTCTTACATGTCATTATAATGCCAGTACTTTTATAATAAATAATTATGTATATATATATATTTACAATTCCAAATATTTTGTTCAATGCAATAAAATGAGAAATGAAAGAAACTGGATATCATTATTCATAACATTATTATTATTTCATATTTTATTAGATTTTTGTGTTGTCGAAAAATGCTGTCTAAAAATAGAATATGCTCCCTACAGTGCACAAAATTTAGAAAAATAAATAAATAAAAATAATTATAAGATAAAAAAAAACTTTTTATATACCATGTTTTTAAATTTTCTGATGAATCATTAATGAAATACACGAGGATAAAAAATAATATTAATGGTGAAAAAAAATGTTGGTTTTAACAATAAAATATTATTCCTTTTAGAACAATGTATATTAGCATCGTGAACTACATTAGCACTTATCAATGTGTATAAAATTTTTAAAGTGATAATGACGTCAATTTTTGTGAGATGCACAATTTAACTTTTTATAAATTTTTAACGTTCACGTTGAATTAAATGTATTTTTTTATGTCGAAAGAAAATGAACTCGTAATTTTTTTTTTTGCCGACAAATAAATTATAGCTAATATTTTAATGGCTATTTTATTGCTATTAAGAGCTTATTATTTTCATATTTTAATTTATTGAAAGAAAACTATTCGAAAATCTAACTTTGAAGTATTGTATTGTCACCGGGTTCTGAGCTACTGTGAAAGTTTCAAATGTCTAGCTAGTAGGGAAGTTAGTTAAAAATAGATTGCAAGATTTGTACCAGACAAACAGGAATCGAAGTTAATAAAAGCATGGTAATAACACAACAAAAAACTTCCTCGATTTACATCACATAAACTATCAGAATATCTTGTGTGAATCTGTAAGACAATCAGTAATACTAACCATGGCCAATTCTATAACAGACATATGCATCGAGATAAGATTAGCATACATTAATATAATGTATGTTAATTTTGTTTTGTTTTTTATACATACGGGTATTGAACTAGATTTTAAAGACTGCCTTTAATAGACAGCCATGTATTAGAATCATTTGTGAGTACCCAAACCAAAGTAATTCATATTATTTTCTTAAATATATGTAGAATATTTCAAATAAGTTCTATGTAAATTCAAATATGTAGAATAGTTCTATTCAAACTTTCATGCAAATTTTTGTAGAATAATTACATTAAAACTTTGATCAGAGTGATAGATGAAGTCACTGGAGTGCTGGATATTATTGGAAAAATATAGATATTTCTGTTTTTCATTCACAATGCAGGGCAATTTGATATTCTTACAGTGCATATTTGTTACCAATTAGCTACTTTTTTTTCCCCTCTCACTCTAAACTATTCAATTTCTGAAACAAATTTAAAATACTGTTTGATTTGCATTCAAAATAGTCCAATATACAATTTTCGTTCATGAAAAAGATTATAATTGCATTGGATATTCTACGATTAAATCAAAGTGCAACTTTTGTAACAGAAAAAATTTTTAATCAAAGAATGATTTCAGTCTTCAAAAATGATTATTAAATATGTAAAAACGGGTTTGAAAAATACATATTTAGTTGAAAGGATATTGTTTGTTAATATTAGCTTGTTTTCAACAGCGAAATTTGCAATAACAATTTGGCATGTCCTATTTTTCAAATGTTGCCATTTGGCAACACCATGAAAAAACTTCATGTTTGTTTTTGATTATTTACATTCTGAATTCAACGCAATTTGCATGAATTGTCAGTAGTATCTTAAGTTTTACTTGAGTATTTCTCTTCTGCTTTTAATTCAAGTATTTATAATGTAGAAATATCACCATGCCACATAATTCATGTTTATAATGAGCATATGGGTAGAGTCGATCTATATGATAGTTTACTTAGGAGGTACAAAATCACAGTGCAAATACTACTTTAAAATATTTTCTCATATTCGAGATCTAGTGTTTATAAATTTTTGGTTAATATACAAGCTGGTAAAGCTTAATAGAAATTTAAAATTGATGAAGTTATGGTTTGAAGTTGTAGAATCCTTGCTTTCTATTTAATAAATGAAGCATTTAGAGTGAGAGTGACCATCATGTGCAGTTGAAGAAGTCCTACTATAAGCAGTCTCCAAAAAAAAAATACAGTATTATAAATAATCACTGGCCCAAATAGTTCAATGTAAAAAATGTATAAATATATAAATGTATTGTTTTCAGTATATTTCAACAAAAACAATAGCTGTTAAATGTCTTATTAAAATCCCAATGTACAATTATAAAAAATTACTAGTATTTGATTTAACATTGTATTGATTTTTATCTGTAATAAATTATATTTTCAAAAATATAAATTTCACTAAATATATATATATATATATTTTTTTTTTTTTTTTTTTGAAGTGTTAGCATTATTTCACAAAAACACTAGTAGATTAGCTTACCTTTACGAATAAATAAATAATCATATGCATTTAAATATATAGTGTTAGCAGTTGGCAACAATATAAAAAATTCAAATTAATTAAAAATAATAATGATTTTATTTTATTTTTTCTTTTTACTATATGGTTATCAAGAAAGTAAACATTGTTTTTCTGAGGGAAAAAAAAAAATAATAATAATAATAATAATAATAAATAAATAAAAACTCATGGATTGTAGGGTTAATGCTGAAAAAAAAATTTCACTAAGAGATGTGACTTGATTTCTTCACTTTTTAAATGAAAGTCTGGGATATATAGAATGATCAGTTTAAAAGAATACTCCCCCTTTTTTTCCCCCTTTAAATAAATAAATAAATATATATATATATTACTCACATCTCTAATGTAGACAGCAAGATTTTCAACAACCATAACTTTTTAAAGATAGATAAATAAATAAAAATGTTGAAAGAAGCATACAAATTGCTCAAATGATATTAGCAGAATCGGATAAAAAATTAATTATAGTTATAAAATAAGGAATATCTTAATAATTTCAATCTGAAGCTCTCTGGCTGAGCTGGTATTATTAAATCCATCACCAGAGCTTGCATGGTGTATTGTGTGGCTTTCATTTACTTCAGTCTTCTAATCCAACAGATAGTACCACTTTGGCCAATGTTTTAATTAGTCTCTGTCATTGTAACTGCACTCATTAGTTAAGATTTCAATGTTTCCTGGGTTTTTGAAATCTAAACAAATGAGCACAGTTGAAATGACATAGAGCCTAACAAAAACATAAAACAAAGGTGATGCTACCAGTTAGTTGGACTTGAAGGGTGAAGTAAATGATACATCACATTATTAAACCACATGATACATCACACAAACTCTGATGATGGCTTGTCCTCGGCCAAAAACCTTTGGATTTAACTTTTAAAGGTATTTTTATATTTTTTATAATGTAATAAAAAAGTTCTTGAAATTAAATTAGTAATTCATTACAATATTCACAGAAATTTATGTTTTAAACAAGAGTTTTTGCATTAGAAAGTGAAATGATATCCACCATTAAATATAGATACATTAAATAAGTTATGGCATTGGAAGTCTTAATACATACATTAAATATGGGTAATAATAATAATAATAAAAGGTATTCTTTTAAATTTATCACCCTGTATTTCTGAACTACATAGCGATAGAGAGCTTAAAATATGGCACTGTGAAATTTGTAAAAATCATTTTCATCTCAACCAGCAAAATACCAAGCACAGGGTCTACTACTGATGGATTCTCAAAACTTGCCATGGCAAATAATTTAGTTTTAAATTAACTTTTTTTTTTTTTTTTTTTTTTTTAATGCATTTTATTAAAAATTTGTAAAATCTTAAAATTTTTTTTCCCTTTTCTGCAGAACTCACAAGAAATGATGGAAAAAGAGCTATAGTTACAGGAGGAAGTAGAGGCATTGGACTTGAAATAGTGACAAATCTTCTAGAATCAGGCTACCATGTGATAATTGGTACTTCTTTTCTTTTTTTAAACGAATTTACTTAGTTTTAGAGCAATTTTAATAGATAAATACAATGCTTGTACTTTTTAAGGTTCTTCAGCCAGCAGTGATTCTAGAAAGAAACTTGAACAATCTATAAAGAAAAATACTCCAAATTGTTCAGGTAGAATACTTTATTTTTCTTTCTTTCAAATTCAAATAACGAATTCCAATGTGCATATTAATTTTAATTAACCAAAAAAAAAAAATAATTAAATGTAATTAACAACACTGTTAAAGAGAGATATGTATTCTTTAAAGCAGAGAAAAACAACATATTCACTACATATGCCTTTTTTGTTGTGAAGAGGATTTCTTTCCATATTTACTTTTTAAAAATTTTATTGCTATTATTTTTTCAGATAAGAAATTATGGTAAGCCAATAATATTTTTTCAAGAAGAAAAGTATAATTTTTATATAAAATTATTTAAATGTAATTTTCTAATATAGCAGACAGGTTTCTTTCATATTTTAGAAGCTGATTTACTGATAAAAATTGCTATCAAAAGCTGATTTACTAATAAAGAATGTAAAAACAAATATTTTGAATTTACATAAATTTATGTTTAACATCCCTTGATTGAGATTTAAACTCCCAACTGATTTTTTTCTGTAAAGATTTTGTAATATTCAATTTACTTTACACTTTTTAGTATTTAAATAAATATTTGAGATTTTTAAAGTTTTTGTTAATGAAACAAGACAGTTTGGAAAAAATATATATATATATTTAAATATTTTTCCCAGTCGAAGTCTGGCATCTTGATCTAGCTTCTTTGAAATCAGTAAAAACTTTTGCAGAAAAGTATTTAGATTCTGGACTTCCACTTCATCTTCTCATAAACAATGGTAAGTTTTATTACTTTACATTTATAAAATCAATCTATTAAAATACCATTTAAAATAATTATATAAATCACCAATCATTAAATTTATCTCATTATTTTATTTAATCAATTTAATTATTTATTTTTTAACATACTTAGGAAACATATACTATATAGAGGAAGTATGAATCAGTAAAATTCTGACTGAAATGAAACCAAGCTTACATTAAAGAACATGGTCAAAAATATTGGATATGGCACAATTTTTTTGCAACAACATCCCGTAGGTAAAGATATGACACTTAAAACTTTTAGCTACTCTTTAACTACATTTCTTGTGACCATGGAAGCCTCTGCGCAAGTGCGGATTCAACGAGTCTGCTAGTAAAATAAGGGAGACTTCAGAGAAAATAAGCGATAAGGGAATACCAAATGACTGGATGTTTACTAAATTCAAACCTGTTGGTCAACTTGGAAACCCTCCAAGATTTTCGACTCATCCTCACTGCTAGGCGTAGGAAACGTGGTTATACTATACTTTTATGAAAAGAAATAAAACAAATATTCAGAGCAGAGAAGTGTGGTGTTGAGGTAAACTGGCTGATTTGTGTTTGAAACTCTGATAGTTACTGTTTCATTGCAAAAGAAAAGAAAAAAAATGTTAACATTATTTTATTAAAATATATGAATAAATTTAAGAAATAATAATTATTAAATTTAATTTTTTCCCCAATATATTATATACGTAAAAAGTTATTCATTTAAAAGAAGAAAATCATGTTTAAATTTACAAATTTAGTGATTAATGATCACAAATAAAAGTAAAAAAAAAAAAAAAAGATCAAAGCATAAGCATTACTTACAATGAGTACATGTAAAAATGTTCAAAATTAGTTTCATTACAATCTTGTTTTATGTTAAAGATCATGAACATTTTATAAACACTAATTAGATTTTGACATAGTTAATTTTGTAAATAATTAGATTTTCACATAGTTTTTACGTATTTTTATTAGTTATTGGTTATAACTAAAAACAGATGAACAGTATTTTGTATTTGCGTATTTGCAGTGTTGAGGTAAAATATTAATACTAATTAAAAAAAAAAAAAAAAATCCTGCAATTTTTTAATGTAGTACCTAATAATCACAAAGTAAATGCCTTACCCCAATACTATGCTTTCCTACTTAACATTCTTGTTTTATTTTTCTCAATTAAAACAGCTAATAATTCGAAATACCATATCATGACGCATGGGGAGTTGTTACAAAAAATTTTAACCATATCATATTTTTTCAATCGCATTCTTTAATTTAAGCTTTGTTCCATTTCAATTAGAAATTTACTGATTTACACTTCCCTTTTTAATTTATAAATTGAGTTGTTATAAAATTGTTATAAATTAGCTGTTCTCAATGTGGGGGCACAGAAAAATTTCAAGGGAGGCATGAGTATAAAAAAATAAAATAAAAAGTAAAACTAACTGTAATTTACTCAATTTTGAGGCAACAATGTAACATATTTTTTACATTATCTCACTTTTTTTGCTTGTTTATCTACAAATTGCATTAGAATCTTTGAGTTTGGTAGTGCAGTTTTCATCTACATATTTGCATGAATCTGGATTTTCAGCATTAGCATACATAAAGTCAAAATATCTAGCAAAGCTGCATATTGAAAATGATCTGAGGTGTGCTTTGTCACAGTTACAATCTAATATCCAAAAGCTTGTCTAGGACAAACAGTACCAGCCCTCTGATTAGTGTTGTGAAAGTGACTAGTATCAATACCAACCTCAAATATATTTGTTCTGTATTTGATTTATTGATTCCATATGTTCTAATAATAATAATATGTTCCAAATTAAGATATGTGTAGTAATATTATATTTTGTGTATAAAATTATCTATATTTTTATTTAATAATCAGCTTTAGTTTCAAATGGTGGTGGTAGGGGAGGCGTGACCTTACATCTGAGTTTAAAGGGGGCACGCACACAGCCTGAAAAGTTGAGAACCACTGTTATAAGTTTCCCATTATACTATAAGTATGGAGAACTTAGGTAGTCATGAAAATTTTTGACCTCATTTTTTTTAAACTTTTTTACAGGGTTTCAGGTGTAAAGAATCCAAAAATAACAAAATCGGTACGGTGTCCATCTGTAGGGTGTTTGTTAGTTAGTTTGTTTGTTAGTGTGTTACTTTGTTAGTCCGTGTACGTACACGTTATCTCAAGAACAAATAATCACAGCGAGCTTAAACCAGTTTTAAAATATCACTTATGACACTAGAAAGAACCCTATTGATTTGCAACATTTTAATTAAAAAACTTTACAATTTATTACAAATTTAGAATTTTCTTAACGTAGGCAAATAGGGCAAATTTTTGCTTAAACATGCATTAAAAGGAATATTTTTACTTTAAAGATGTCAGACCAGCTGTAAAATATCAATTATGATGCTGAAATGAGCATCATTAACTATGAAAATTCAACTTTGAAAATTTTGTAAGTTATTTGAAACCTATGAGTTTCTTAAAATGGCAAAATAGGGCAAAATTTAGCATAAACGTCCATTTTAAGAGATCTTTTCATCATAAAAATGTCTGACTACTTTTAAAATATTATTTAGGATGTTGGCATATGAACATCAACATCAGTGACTATGAATTTATTAATTTAAAAAATTCGTAAGTTATTTGAAATTTAAGATATTTTTAATATTGCAGAATAGGGCAAAATTTCCCTTAAACATTTCTTTTAAGAGATATTTTTATTGCAAAGATATCAGACTACTTTTAAAGTATCATTTATGATACTGCTTCAACATCTTTGGCTATGAATATTTTAATTTGAAAATTTTAAGGTATTCAAAATTTAAGATTTTTGTAACATAGTGAACTAGATGAATATTTCACATAAACTTGCATTATGGAGATAATTGATTTAAAAATAGTACTGAATAGAATGAAAACTAAAATATGAAACTAATCCCAATAAAATTAATAAATTAGGATACAGTAAATGTATAGAACTGAAAGATTGGTATAGTATTAAGTGGGACATTTCAGTCTGTCACCATGTCGAGCAAACGGTCAAATTTATTCCTCTTAACATTTCTGCTATAGTCTGCCCTGTAGTAGAAATTTATAACAAATGTATGATGGGGAATTGAGTAGAGTCCACCTACGCCGATTAGTTTTTGTTTGTTTCATGAATATCTTCCTGATGTTTGATCATTGTAACGAATTATTATATATATATAATAACGAATTTCTCAATTTTAAATTACTCTTATTAGAAAAAAAAAAAAAAAAAAGAAATATAATTATTGTATTCAAAGTAATTCAAATTCAACTTTCACAAGATTATTTTCCACCCCTCACTCCCCAAATACAGAGTAGATGCATACTGCTAGATGCATAATTTATTCATAGGGATAAAATAATTTATTCATATATTCACCGTAACAATAATAAAACTTAATAATAATAATAATAATAAATAAATAAAATAATCAATTTGATGTAAATTAAATGAATACTTTTTAAAAATATATGCACATTTATTTTAATCCATTGATAGCCAAAGTATTTAAGAATAAAACATCAAATCATTATAATAATGTGAAAATCAAGAGTATTAAAAAATAATTAGAAGTTTCCTATTAGCATAAGATAATTACAAGGTTTGATAAAAAACTTAAGAAAAATGTTTTAGTCAATTTAAGTCAGTTTTGTAAAATGCATATCAAAGAAATTGTATTGGTGATAAATATTGATTCATTTATGTATTTTTTTTTTTTTAATAAATGATGTAGATAGTAACTGAATTTTCATATTTCAAATTCCGAAAATTTGAAGCAACTCTATTTTAAAAATCTTGAAATTATAGGGAAAAAAAAAAGAAAAGAAACAGGGTGTGATTTATATTTTTCATGAATGTAACCAATAAAATATGTGTAAAATTTCTGTATATCTAAAAGTAATACTGGTAAATTACAAAAGATATACCACAAATTTTTATTATACAACAGTTTTTTCTTGACAGTCCCTAAAAAATAATTGAAAAAAAAAAAAAAAATAATAATAATAATAATAATAAAAATAAATACTGAAATCAGGTAATATATTAAACAAAATTTCCTGAAATAGGTAAAAAAAAAAAAAAACCTTCATACAATCACCCTTGTTTCACTTACATTAATCCAAATTTTCCTTGCATTTGAAACTGTTGTATCGGCTTCATTTTCACAATGTCATACTGTTTTACGATTTCTTTTTTTGCTTAAACAATGAAGTTTTTTTTTTCTTTTCTTTTTTAAGGCTAACAGATTTCTCATGACTTTAAAAAAAAAAGAAAAAAACATTTAATAAAATTTGTGTATTAAAATAAATAAAGTAGACAAAAGAAAGAAAAAAAAACAAAAAAAAAAAAAAACCTTGGAGGTTAGTCTTACCCAAATTTTTGGTTTGACATCTTTTTTTGCAATTCTATTAGAAACTGGTGCAGTGGTAAGTTAGCTATGACTATTATGGTTAAATATAATTTAAGAATTTAAGGGATGATTAAAAAATATACTTATGCTGCTTTGCAATCAATCATAATATTGTATATATAAGTTATTTAGAAATCATTCTATTTTTAATCATCAAGATTTTGATGCACTTAAATTCTTGAAGTCTAGATCTAAATATTCATTTTAGCATCTTCATAAATAAAGCAGCATATGCCATTCTACTTTCTAGAACAAAGCATGATATCCCACTCAAGTTTGAAGCAAGCTAAAAATTAAAGCAGTATATGCTACACATTATTCTACACAAAATGTTATTCAAGCAATTTAGGTGAGACAACAACATGAGAAAATAACATAAAATATCATGAACTTTCTGAATAGTTCACATTCAAATATTCAACAATTAAATAGCAGAAGTATGTTTGCAGAAAGCTAGCACATATTAGATCAGCATTTAGTTTTTTTTTTTTTGGGTTGTTTATTTGTAGGGGAAGGTGGGGTACCTCAGACCTATTTTGACATTTCCAATTTTAATTTTGTAATTATTCGCCAAAACTAAATGCAAATATCTTTTTTAAATTCTGTATCGTGTTATATACAACATATGTTTATTTCAAAATTTTATTAAAATTATATCAATTATATATTTTTTTAAATAAAAAAAAGTGCAATTAGGTCCTATGTACACCACTGGTAGTGTACCTTGGACCATTTATTAAAAGATGCAGAAAAACTCAATTTTAAGTAAGAAAATTTATTTATTAATCAATTACACACATATAAAATCAAATAAACATTTTTTTTTTTCAAAATCATTAATCTGTCACAATTGTATTAAGTCTAGTTTGAGTCTAAAAAGTGGAAAATGTTAAATATTGAGGTAAAAAAGTCTACATTAAGTCATTTTGTGATTATTGGTAAAAATCCTCACACTTATTTATAATCAAGATTGTAATTGGATAGGTCAATTCCAAATGTAAACTTTTGGAGCCGCATTTCTGATCCACCACACAATGTGACCTAAGATACACTACTTGTATTGGGTTCAAGGTACACCACTCTGTAACTAAAAATGAAATTGCAAATTGTGATGTTCAGGTTGGGCTTAACTTGATTACAAGCATATAGGGTTATAGCTAGAAAGCTGCTTCATGATACATAACACTAATTTCGGAATATACAATGCATGTGTGGGTATAGAAATTCATAAATGTATCTGAGAAAAATTGACTTTTGCAAGGTGAATATAATTTTTCAAGAACTCTTCAAAAAGTTGAGCTTCCAAGCAAACATAGATTACTTCACTGAGACTCCTAACAGTAAATATTTTAACTGCATGTGATATTGTTTATATATCTAAATAAATAGAGCTAGAAATGGCATAGGTCTGAGGTACACTTATGTCCAAGGTACACCACTTTCCCCTACTACAATTTTTTGGTAAATAATAAATAACTGCTTTATTATAATTGTTGTTAAGTAATTTTTGGACTGTTTATCAGTAGCAGACATGAATACAAGAGTTGCATTCTTTTTTTACTAAAGGGGGTGGGAGTGTAAAAGAAGGTATTTGTCTGTTATTAGTACAGATTACAATAGAATTCTAATAAAATAAATTTGTTGTAAACTGAAAAGGTGAAAAAAAAATTGATACATCATTATCTTTAATTAATGAAGTTAACGTGGGCTGTAGATCAATATTGATTCCCATATAATTGCAGAATGCATGATAGTAACATGATTTTTTAGAAAGAAAATAATAAGAAAATTTTGCAATTAATACAGGTGAAAATACTGTTAATGATTAAAAAGACCTGTAATAACTTATCTTAATTTAACTATAATTTTTTTTAAGGGGAAAAAAAAAAGATTATAATTTGTTTTATCAATTATACATGTTACATAACTTTTTTTTTTCCTTTTTAACATGCACATATAGCTGGTATTATGTTTGTGAAAGAAGAAATAACAGAAGATGGTTATGAGAAACATTTTTCAGTGAATTATTTATCACACTGTCTATTGACTTTCCTGCTTCTTCCAAGATTAACAACTTCAGGAACAAATGAGAAAAAATCTAGAATCATCAATTGTACTTCTTGTATACATTATGTTGGAAAAATGGACATGAAAAATCTCATTAAGCAGTAAGCATACTTTTAGTTTTAAAGTTAAACAAGCAGTGATATGGGTGGTATGTTTTATAACAGGGGTAGCCAACCTGTGACTTGCTGTGTAATACTTTGTGACAATGTGGAATTCTCAAAATTTATAATTTGACATCTTATCACAGAAGAGTTTAATAAATATGCTCAGACTCTTCAGAATTGAAAAAGGTTAAATAGTTATGATAGCTAGAGAAACAAATATTGCACTCATTATTGTTAATAAAATATTATTTAATTGCTTTGATTCTTCTTCTTAAATTTTTTTATGTATAGTTCTATATTTTTATTCTTCTCTTTCTAATTTATGAATAAAAATAAATTTAATACTTAAGTATTCAGTTTTAAATTTTCAACCTTTTTCCAAATATATGTCTTGTAGAATTTAATTATCCTGTATGTTCTTTTTATAATATTACTCACTCTGTTTTCTCACAATGACAACAGCCAAACTGATATTAGAGCACTACTGAGAGCCAAAAGCCAGATAATTTGATGAATCAATGAAAGAATCGGATATGTTCCTGTCTTTTATATTGCACTAATTATTTTAGATTCCTTTACCACATAAGCCAACACCCTAGCTATATTTACTATAGTATAGACATACAGTACATGCAGTCCACTGGAATGAAATGTACTTCCGATGTGGTGTGCCATTGTTTTGAGCTGTTTTTATAAAAGACGCATAACTTAATCAGAAAAAGTATAAAATAAGATGACAAATACTAGCTGAAATAGTTGTATTTTAATCTTCATGATTTATAAATTTAACTGTTTAAAAATTTCATCCCAAATTTAAGTACACTAAATCAATTTTCAGACATGTGAATGTTAAAAAGAGACTCAGCACTGGATTATTAAAACCAAAAAAATCTTCAATGTCTTGAATGCCAAGGAGAAAAAACTAAAAAGCAGACAGCTGTTTTGGTAGTGTTTAGCATATCGTCTTCACTTCATAAAGGAATAAGAGAGGTATAGAAAAGGAATCCAATTCTGATCAACCTTAAGAATAACATGGAATGTGGGGGGAATAGCCAATAGGAAATTGAGAAACTTTTTTCACATTTATAGTTTCTCAATTTCCTATTGGCCAATTCTCTCACATTCCACATTATTCAGTTGGTTGATCAGAATTAGATTCCCTTCCTATACATACGAGCACCTCTTTCTAATTTCTTTATGCACTGAAAACGGTATACTAAATGCTACTGAAACAGCTGTCTACTCTCCATTTTTTTTTTTTTTTTTTCTCACTTTGGCATTCAACAGGTTGAAGATTTTCTTGGTTTTAGTATGTGAATCTTTTTTATTTAATCTATAATTGTATTCATTTCAATTGGCATACTAATATTATTTGAAAGAGTGTATCTTTTATTTAGTAATGTGTATATTAAACAATAATTTAATTTACAAGTTTATAATTGATAAATAAAAATTAGCACTTGAATAACTTTTTAAAAACAAAAAATGCATTTAATTTTTCATCTTGTAGGAAATATTATTCAAAATACAGAGCTTATATTGAATCCAAGCTAGCTCAAGTTATGTTCACATATTCGTTACAATCATTTCTCAATTCTGAAAATGTGCATGTGACAACCAATAGTGTACATCCTGGAGTTGTAAATACAGAATTAATGACAAAAGAATTACTTTTTCCAAAAGCTGGATCTTTAATTTTAAAGGTATAAAATAAAACTTTTTATTTTAGTGTATTGATGTGTTATTCTCATTACATTTTGTTTTGTTTGCTCAACTCTGTATAAAAATTAGTTAATCCTAAGAATAATATTAAAAAAAAATAAAAGCCCTCAACATACAAAAGAACAATAGATAAAAAATATATAAATAAAAATTAGATTATTAGAAAAATATAAATGAAAAAGCTATTAAAAGCAATGCAGTGCAATGATCCTTTTTTAAAATGTCTATACATACAATTTAATGCAACCTTCTTTATCTAATTTCACTCTGCTTTACCAATCAATATTTTTGTATAACTATGAAATAGAAGAACAATATTTGAAAACACATGCACACACATCACTTAGCCCTGTCCGAAGTGAAAGTGCACTATTTTAATTTTAAAAAGATACTTCCTTTCTGACACGACTCAAAAGATAAGCTTAGCTGCTAAAAAGCTCCCAACTAAAGAAGAAGAAAAAATCATTTAAATTGAAGTTTTACCTAAAATATATTAATTTTTGAAAATTACCCACAATATGTTGTTGTACTTATGCTGTATATGAAAATGTTGTTTATGTTATCAATTTATAAATAAATAAATACAATTAATAAATGAAGAAATAATAATGCACAAAACTAATAAAAAGAAATATTTTATAATATTAATGATCATTAAAAAAAAAAAAAAAAAAAAAAACATATTATTTGATAAACATTTCTATAAACAGTAAAAAAAAATATATATATATATATATATAAATTAATGTTAAGTAAACTAGAATGACAACTGTACACATAAATTCTGAAGCAAGGATTGACATAGAAGCCTATGTTACAGTTTCTGTATTCATAAATAGTTACTTTACATTTCTTTTTATCACTTACTTTTGTGAACATACAATGCCACTTTTCAGCGATAGTGGCTTCCCATTTCATTAGTGGAATCAGAAGGAAAATTTTTGTTTCATAGGCATACATAAACTAAAAAGAAAAGTCAATTCATGCCAATACATAATCTCTACAATCCTACATCAACTAAATCCAAAACCATGCTGACAACTCTTTAAGTAGATCCATTTTGAAGACTCTTAAATAAAAATGCAATAAAATTTTACTCTTTGTACTGAAGAATTTAATGAAAGAGAAATTTATTCTGCTGTTGATTTACATTAAATGGACTTTCTACTTATCGTCGCCAGAAGCCAAACCAAAGTTATTCTATGGAGAAATAATCCCCATTATACCTCATTAACTAATGCATATTTTAAAATTCCGTTTTCATTTTCATTTCACTTAGTCAATTTTCACTAAGTGAAATTTTGCATTTTAAAGATTCAAAATGAAATATTAAAAAAATACATTTTTAGAAAACAATAATCAATTTAACAATTGTAGATTTTCTGAATGCACAAATAGAATTTAAAAATATATATTAATTAATGAATTATAATGGGGATTATTTCCCCGTAGAATAACACTGGTTTTCACTTTCGGCAATGATAACTAGAGAATCTTCTTAAGCAGAAATGTGTTTTGGGCTCTGATTTTGACATGAAAGTCAGCAAACCTGAAGCACATTATAGTCAACACCACAAACATCTATATAATGGTTTCTAACAGACATGGAAAGTTAGCTATCAATATTTTAAAATATCATTCTATTTCAATGATTAACAATGTAGCACTCGTCCTCAGATAACATCTTATACCCAACTTGCTTTCAAGGCATTTGTCCTGAAAAGGTTGCAATGCTTTTTTAAACAAATGAGATATTTAAATATATGCAAAAACAAAGTATCTAACATTGTACATACATATCTGTATTTAAAAAATTCAAATGAATATTATTAAATAAATTTACTCAACTAATGTTCTGAATTCTGCAATATTTTTATGAAAATAAAAATACAATATAAAATAATAATAATAATAAAATATTATAGTCACTTTTAAAAAAAAAATAATAATCATACATTAAAAAGCAACAAATTTTATTAAAAAAAAAAAAAATCACTTTAAAACACGTATAAAATGATACATTTAATTAAAATCATTTATATTAATTAAATGTATCATTTTATACGTGTTTTAAAGTGAATTTTTTTTATAAAATTTGTGGTTTTCTACAACTGACACGTGTGTTTATGATGTCTCTATATGAGAAGTTATTTTAAATCATACATTAGTCGACCAAATTGAATAATCAGCAAACTGAATAACTGCTGAATATTCGTTATATCTCTATTCAAAACTACTTCTAAGGAATACCTGAAAAAATATCTCGATCGATTCTTTAACTAATAACCTCGAAAATTTTTAGTGAGTGGGATTATGCAGGTACCTAAGAAATGCAGAAAGATAATTGAATGGGACATTGCATATGTGTACAAAATTAACAAAATATAAATTTTAATGCTTTTTTTTTTTTTTTTTTTTTTAACTGAAAAATAAGATGAACTTAATTCAATAAATTTTAATATGATTTACATATAAATAGCCTGTTAACATATATAAAAAAAAATTGTAAAAAAATGCATGAAAATATCAGAAATGTTCAAGAATATTTTTTGAAACCAATAGATTTCTAAAATACGTACAGAAATGTATCTTTATGGCTGTACAACAGAACTCGCAAAAAAGAATTTTATCTTAAATTTTAGTAAGAGGATTCTTAATAAAAATGGCCTATTTCATGACAAAAGTTTTAATTTATCGTATCTTATCTGAAATATATGAGATTTGCCAGCAAACGCTTAGATAAAATAATTACTACAAATACTTTTAAAGTAAACAATATATTTCCTCTTTTGTATTTAAAAATAAAATTGAAATTAAAAGTCTGAAAATTATGTCAATGTAGGCATTTTAATTTAATTTTTACTGAATTTATGTTCAAACCCAGGAGCAGAATTATATCCGATGTTCTGCAACGAGACATTAAAATTTGCAGATGTTCTGCAGGTATTTTGTCCAAATTTGCAAAAGTACGGTAAAATGCAAAATAAGCATAAAAATAATACTTATTAGTAAAATATTAGCAAAATTGCAAACCCGTGTATAAGCTGAATTGAAAAAATAATCTTTTAAAGTTCGAGTATATCGCCAAAACGGCGAAAATATTGCCAATCTATAAAACTTTCAGGATAATCTATCCAATGAAATTGCGCGAAATGCGTGCTTATCCAATAGGATTCCTTACCTTGCTTAGCTATGACGTAAAACGATTGATTTAAATGTGATCCACATAGATAGATCCGAAAGCACAAAGTTTCATTTATTTAATCCTATTAAATTATTTCTCAAATTAGGGCGCACCAGCGGCCGAGCGGTTCTGCGCTCAAAGCTGGTCGATGGGAAGTGCCGGGTTTGATTCCAGGTCGCGCTCATCAGCCTAGCTGTTCAGAATTTCCCGTGGTTTTTTTAAACTCGCCTAAATACGGGCTAGAACACCTTAGAAAGACCCCACGACGGGCATTCCACCTATAGGCCAAGGACCCTTGCGTAGACAATCGCCCTTAAATTATACAACCAACCATCCTAAAAAAAAAAAAACGCTCATATTTACAACTACAAAGACAAATGCACTCTCCGTTTTCTCCCTAATTCCGGTACCTTTACTCAACGGGACGATAAACAAACATTTTCTTTCAGTTGAAATTGTATTCCCTTCTTTTTACCCTTTCTCACTTTGAATGCTGCAGAAAAAGATGAACTAATTTCCATTAACTTTATATAATATTTTTTCTTTCTTTTTTTCTGCTATAATGAGCTTATGTTGTTATTTAAAAGAAAGTAGCAATAAAACCCCCACAAATTAGTGCTAAATAATGAAGGGAGAGAAGTTTCTAAATAAAGGCCATCAAATACGGAAAACGCGCAACAATTGTTTCAGGTCAAAAAGTAAAAGCACGGCACCTCTTCAGACGAAAACAGGTAAGTAAAATGCCTCCCTCAATCTTCTAGAAAAAACCGTATGTATTTCGAAAGGGGGCGGATAAACGGGAAAATATAGAAAATGACATGCTAAAATTAAGTGACATAAAAGGTGATTTTAAAATAAAACATTTGCAGTAAAAGTTCGATTAACCGCATGATAGGTAAACGCCACTTGCGAATGTTAAAAATAAATAAAGAAAAGAAAATTTCTAATCCACATTTCTTTCTTTTATTTTTGTATAAACTTTTAAAGTTGCTCCTTTAATAGTTAGCTAAATAAAACGGCAAAATAATCTTTCGGTATCGCACATTTGAAAATTATTTAGTCAAGGACATTGAAGACAGCTGGGGAGGGAGTGAAGATCCCCCTCGCTTGTGTTCGACTATAAACCCGAAAAAGTTCTTTGTGGCGGTCTGGTTTTGACAGCTGTGATTGATAATTAATTCTAAACAGCAGATTATATTTCTCAGTGATAATTTCTGTGGTTTCAAATGTGCACATTTGAAGATAAACACACACACAGAGGGAAAAAAAGAAAGCTTGATCATATGCGTGCTGTTTAAAAAAAAAGAAAAAATTATCAATTAGGTACCATTTGATGTAGGGGAAAAAGAAAAATATTTAAGATTTTCTGGATACTTGAGAGTTATAATAAAAAAAGCATCACAGAATTTGTGTTTAAAAATAACGGATTAAGAGTTATAAGTCTTAATCCGTGTTAAAAGTAATAAGAGTAAACAAGAACTTGCAACAATTGTTTTGGATGGAAAGAAAACACGATCCTTCGTCAGGCAAACGAAGTAGGCACTTGTGCGGCAAACAAAGTGCAAGCATTGCTGCCTGCGTTTTGTTTGCAAAATTTTATGGTGTTTATTCAAAGCATTGTACATGTTACTTGAGAGTTATGTTAGTTGAATGCTGGATTGCAGAGTTTTTATTATATATATTAAAAATTGCAGTGATTTAAAAAAAAATAATAACTCTTTGTTAACTGGCATTCCACAAACCGGCAAAATTCGGGAAACTCTTTTTTCTGTTATTTTAAGAAGTTTACGTTTTCCATTTTTAACCAATCAATACTTAATTTATTATAAATCAGATCAATGTTCATACTAATAAAGATGATTCTTAAAAAACCGAAAGAACGTAAAAAGTTTTTCAAGTTTCTCTTATACTAGTATTTACGAATCAGACAGGAAGTTACTCCGTTCGTGCAGTCTGCCGGCAGGGGTATTAGCTCTGAAGCATTATTGCTTTGGCGTACGTATGCTTTGCATCAAAAACCAAGGAATATATTCCTGTGGTGTATTCCTATATATGTATTCCTTTCTATCTCAAAAATTTACAAAATTTATATTATTATTTTTTTCCCTTCTGTTTTTAAGTCGAGATTCTGAAGAATGACGGATGAGGGGTTCCCTATTTTAATTTGACACATTCAAGACAATATTTGCTAATTTCAAAACTTCTACGTATAATAATTAAAAGGAATACAATTATAACAAAAAGTATAAATGATAATAAATGAAAGTTAAATAACTTACCATTTATAGAAAGCACCAGTTGATTTAAGATATCAATATTTACGGGAATCATAGAACTACTTGCTGGAGGTAGCTCCTGTGCTGAAACTTGAGCTTCACAATTTTTATTTTCCTTAATTTTTTCTGTTTCCTGTGATTCGATATTTATAGTACTATCATCTACTTCATCCTTTAAAATATTGTCTGGTTCCTCTTCATCAATCTTTCTTTTTTTTTCCCGATTGAAAAAAAAATTAATACGCTGTTCCCCGTAACTGAATTGTATTTAACTTTTTTACCTTCATGAAACCTTTGATAGTGCACTTTCAAATTTTTTAAAATTATGATAGCGTTACAATCATAACAAGCTACTTTTTCTCGCGCAGACATTTTTTAGAAAACATGTGGAAAATATGCTAAAAAGAAAAAAATGCATCCAACAAAATTGGTTCTATTGCTTTTCCAGTATTGCCTTACTCATATTTTGCGATGTCCCTACGGAAAGCTAAAAAATGTCCCTAAATTGATGTTAAAAGTCCCTACCTGTTGACGGAAACTTAGCACAGAGGGAGAAATTCCTATATTTCGCATCATTGCAGTGTACATTCTTTTATGCGGATTCCTCCCCCCCCCCCTCCATGTTAATCCCTGTATGAAGTCGTGGCTACTGAATGAAGGAGGGATATTTTCTCCCTTCGTTCCGATTTGAGGCATGAGGGAACTTCGCTTTTTGTTCTGCAGAACATTTCGATTTTCGCGGTCGTCTTCTTTTTTTTTTTTTTTCCTTTTCTTTTTTTTTTTTTGATACTGGATGGATGAAATGTTCTGCAAAGGCCGCTATTGTTCTGCGACGTACGTCGCAGTTTTAAGCACTTTCTGCTTCCGGGTGTTCAAAGAATATTATCATGAGGGAAAATCTCTTTTACATAAGATATGATACATTTTGAAAAAAAACATTCAGTTTTTAATGATTTCAATAGTAGTGACATCAAATTTAATTCATTTTCAATTAAAATTGATTATGTAAATTCCACCAAGATATTCTGACATTAAATTTTTAAACAATTATAAACATAACATCTGAAGCTAAAGCTTTTCAGTCGGGGCCCTGACCATCTTCAACGTTCCAACAATCTTCTTCTGGCTTGGATACTATATTTTCCTCCGTTGTTGACTTCGGACAGAGAAGGCAGTGCCATCTTATGTCCAAATTTTGATTGGATTAAGCACAGCTACAGCAACATTCTTTGGCTAAAATTTCAACTGTTTCTCTATTTAAGGCGTAAGTGTAGTTTTCATAATTTGTGAGTTTTTTAGTGTTTTGCAATTCTATTTTTGTATTTTCTTCTTTGTTAATTGTGGTTAATGTTATTGTGGTTCTATCATATTTGATATCTGTTTCATGTTCTTTCATCCAGTGTTGCCAATTTAGCGGAATTTCCGCTAAATTTAGCAGATTTTTGACACTATTTATGGGGAAAGAATAAAGGTTTAGCAGATTCGATATTACACTGCACTGTTGCTACACCATGGGCAATTGAATTTTTAGCGGAAATTCATGTGTTCTTTTAGCAGGGAAAAAATTTTTGTGTTGGCAACACTGCTTTCATCCATTCTTTTAATTTTTAATTTGTATTTTTTAAAAACTGAAAAATAAAAAAATTAGTTCTTAAAAATTTTTATAAACCAAATTAAAAAACATGAAACAGATACGAAATATGATAGAACCACAACAGCATTAACTAAAGTTAACAAAGAAAATAGGAAAAAAGAAAACTTATGAATTATGAAAACTACATTTACACCATAAATAAGGAAACAGTTGAAATTTTAGGCAACAAATGTTGTTGTAGCAGATGTAGCTGTATAAAACTCAGAAAAAATTTGGAAGTGAGATGGTGCTGTCTTCTCTGTCTGAAGTTAACAACAGAGGAACATATATAATCAACAACATCCAAGCAAGAAGATTGTCGGAGCGTTGAGAATGACTAAGGCTTCGACAGAAAAGCCTCCGTTACTTCAAATATGGTGCTTATATACATATATATATACAGGGGTGCAGAAAATGTTCAGACCTCTGAAATTTCCCCAGAACACATTCTAAATTTCCCCAAAAATAACGCACCAACCTATTATCTGAAAGTTTTTTTTTTGTTCTTGTTGGTGGGGGGGGGGGGGGGGGGTAGAGGGGGAAAGGGAAATCTTTCTTTAGTCCAAATACTGAGGGAGATTTTTTATGCTACTATATTACATTTTTTTTCTTAACTACATCTAAATTTAATGTTGCTATTAATGTCCACCAGATGAAAAATTAAAAAGTTTAAGGTAATTGGATTTATTAACTAACATAATTTTTAAGGCTATAATTCTTAATAATAGTACATAATTATACATAAGTTAATGTTGCTTTGTTTTATTGCACTTTGCTGACTATGAAAATTTAAAATACCTTTTTATTACAGAATTACGAAAACAAGAATAAGACAAACATGTATGAACTATAATCATTCAATAAAAATTCTGTAATTTTCTGCTTACAAGATGAATTATTGTGGGACACGGTATAAGAAAAGTAAGCAATATGACTTAACTGATATGCACGAAACAGAACAAAATCTGTACAAACAGAAAAAAAAGTTATATGCTATAAATAGGAGACAAATTGGTATAGAGATACAAAATGGGCAAATTTTAACTTTGAGCATATGAGTCATATAGCCCGAGAAAATAGTGCTCAAAGAATGACAGAATCAACAGCTAATTAAGACATTTGTTGATATGTATTAATACATATATATATGAGTTTTAAACCCTGCCTTTTTTTTCCCCCAGGGAGGAAAAAAAAAACTTATGTTGAAGATATCACAAAACTAACTTTCTTCTATATTTTCCTATACAAATTCCTGCAATAGAATTTTTTTTTTTTTTTTTTTATCCTTTATTAATAGAGACGATTTTCATTTCAGAGATGTATTACTAGTCGAAATGTCCAACGGAAGTGAATTTTTACCGTGCAGATATGTTTCCCATTCTCAAGGAAAATTGCAGTATAGCAGCATCACCTTTCGCATATATATACCCAATTTAAAAAAAAATAATGTCTCATAATGGCTTTTCCATATATTAAGTTTTGTTCAATTATGCACAATAAACCTTGAGATATAGATTTCTCATAAATTGTGAAAATCGCTGTATAACAGCGTCACCTGTTAAGCGATTGGCACCAAAAGATGGCATAAACTAATTTATGTTAAGGTGCATCTACATACAGTTTTTAGATGCAATTCTATGCTGTAGTTCCTGAGATATAGCCTTCCCTGAAATTGCGGAAATCGATGCATAACAGCGCCACCTGTTGTGCAATTGGCACCAAAAGTTGATAGGCGCTAACTTATGTCAAGGTGCATCTGCATATAAATTAATATGCAATTTCATGCAAAACTTCCTACGATAGAGCCTTTTCTGAAATTGCGGAAATTGCTGTACACAGCAGTGCCTCTTAATGAGCGATTGGCACCAAAAGTTGATAGACAGTAATTAATGTCAAGGTGTGTGTGTATATTAATTTACATGAAATTATGTGCAGTAGTTCCCAAGATACAGTCGCTACAAAATTTTTGTCACACACACATAAATGGACAGATATTTTCAAAAATTGTCAAATTGTGTTCTGGTACTCTCAAAACATGCAAATCCATCAAAAACCGTAACTCAAAATTTTTTTTATGAATCAAATACTTTCTTCTATTGAATAATAAAAAAAGAAAAAACTGAAGAATAGTATGTATGTTACTTTAATGCAAAGTAATTTTAAATTGAGAAAATAATACAAAGAATCTTAAGCATAATTTTAGATTATTAACAATTAATATGAAATGATTAGGCTTCTATAAATATCCATAAAAGAACAACAGAAGTTTTAATTAATTGCTAAAATTAATATTGTTATGTGGAAACTAAACTTTAAGACACAAAAGAATCAACTCATTCAAAACAAAAACTTACGTTTAATCACTGGCTAATTGCTCAAATACTTTTTCTTTCTTTTTTTTTTGTGTCTGTGTGTGTGTGCTGGTCCGATTGGGAGGGGGAGGGGGAGGAGGGGAGGCAATTGCTGAATGCACAATTGAAACTCATAACTTAACTTCTGTAAATGAGACTCAAAATCATGAAAAAAAAAAAAAAAAGTCTTTCCTACTTCTCTTTCCCCTTCTTCCCTCCTTGTTTTATCAGCTAAAGTAAACAAACACATCATTTCTCCCAGCGTCCTGTCATTAAAGTGTTTGTTTATTTATGTGGACTGGGTAATTATTCTTGTTTGTAGCATTTTAGCAAGACTATATAGGAAAAAAAAAGTTATATTTGATATTTTCTCTAGCTTAAATGAATCACCAAATATTTATCATCAAATTTCAAATACTTAGTACTTTTTTTTTTTTTTTTTTTTTTTTGGGGG
This sequence comes from Salticus scenicus, assembly GCA_963930645.1. Classification (NCBI taxonomy): domain Eukaryota; kingdom Metazoa; phylum Arthropoda; class Arachnida; order Araneae; family Salticidae; genus Salticus; species Salticus scenicus. The sequence goes on from OZ005655.1 coordinate 68,090,156, forward strand.
GGGGGGGGGGGTAATGGGTATTTAAAGGGAATACACTTGTAACAGAAGAATACAGCTGTTAATTTGTAGTTTAATATTAGAAAGTTTGTTTTTTCAGTAATTTTTTCTTACTTCCGTTTTTTTTTTTCCTAAGATAATAAATATTCAAAATTTCCCCAGACAGCCAGAATTTCCCCCGAACATCGTTCGCGCGTTCGGACATATTCTGCACCCCTGTATATATATATTTGATTTAAGTGTAATTTAATTAATTGAAGTTCTTATTTAAAATTTTTAATGTATTTTGATATATTGGTGCATTTGCACATTGTTGAGTTTGGAATTAGTACATTTTAAAAATATTCTTAATGGTAATTTATTTTATTCTTTCAGACAGCAAAAGAAGGAGCAGAAACAGCTACTTTTGCAGCTTTAAGTTCAGAAATGGAAGGAGTTGGAGGAAAATATCTTGAAGAATGTACACCAGTAACTTCTAGCAAAATATCTCGAGATGTACATTTACAAGAAAAACTTTGGAAAACAACATTGTTGCTTCTTAAACCCTGGCTCAAAGAAAATGACACAAAACTTGTCCAAACACTTAAAGACATCTAAAAAAAACATTCTTTCTTTATTTCAATAATACTAATTTATTTCAATCATTACATATTGTAATAAAAGTTTTTGAAACAATCTATGTACAACTTAAAATGAACATGTGTTAAAGTTCTTTTTCTTGTATCGAATAATTTCACACGATAAACTCATTCAGAATTTAAGTGGCTCTAAGATGACTTGTAATTTCAATGGAACATCTACAAATATATATTTCAACATCGATTAAAATTAAAATTATAATAATACAGCAATATACATAAAATTAATATTTTACCTAAAATCTTAATTTTTTTTTTTAAATTTGAAATTGATGCAAAAATTCCCCCCCCCCCCCCCATTAATTTTAAAATGTACAATTCTTCCATTTATGTTAAATCAGCATAAAGAATTCTGCCTTGAGTTTATAAATGAAAAACACAAGGTTTGACGATTTTTGTTCTTGTAAATAATTACCATGGCTAAAAAGAAGATAAGTTGGTTTAAAAGTGTTATAGCATTAAGTTTCTTTCAATAAACAGTAATGTCTATATTACTCATAAACTTCCGGTTACATTTACAACTAAGAAAAGGGAAAAAAAACAAAAACAAAGAAGTGCCAGTTCAACCTGAAGACGTCCAGATTTTCTATGATGAAATATATAGGTGAAAATGCATCAGCAACAAGAAAAATAATTAATATTTATATGTGCTACAGCACATCATAATGACCTAAGCATGTTCTTTTTAAATAAATATAATTAACTATTTTAGCGGAAATATATTTATAGTCCTTAACATTTACGTTTTGAGCATTCACAAATTTTAATTATTTGCAGACACAGAAATATGACAAGACTTAACATTCGCAATTCTGTCACTCAATTACTCTCATATATATATATTTTTTTATTCACCCAGTCACTTTTTTTGAGGGAAATAATAAATGGAGAATTTTTCTATGCTGAGTGACACAATACCTATTTACCAATTTTAAGATGTGAACACACAAACTTCTATATCAATTACCTTAAATACCAATTTTAAGGTGCAAATGGAAAGAACTGTCAATCTGGTGTGAAATCTGTTACAATAGGCTTTGTAGATTTAGTTATTCGAAGTGCGTGGTGCGATAACTCCTTTATTCTATTCGCTTAAAAGGAACAGGCACTCTTAGGTGTAAAAAGTCATTATCTTTCATCTGTTACTTTAGATTGGAGATTAAGTTGCATTGCAAGCACATTAATCAATATGCACATTTTTACAATTCCAGAAACAAACTGGATGTGCATTATTTACCACATTTTTGTTTATTAACTAATAAATTTTTGTTTGAAAGTAAAATTTCGCTTATACAATTTATTTTGTTTTTGTATTCAATATGTAAATGCGGGTTGCTTGTGTACTTCTTGTAAATAAAACTATTTCTTTGTTCATTAAATTTTCTGTCATTCTAATTAAAATTTTATAGAACATAACCCTTTTCATCTACAAAAAGATAGTCATAACATTTGTAAAGTTTTCATGGACTGTAACCCTTGCAAATTTTAAGGGATTACTATATATATATAAAAGAAACTACACTTAACAGGGCTGATTGTGATCCTTGTTCAAAAATCCTGAAGTTATATGAAGAGAATAAATAAATAAATGAATGAATGAAAAATAAAAACACAAGTGTGATTTTTATTATTATTTTATGATTGTAACCAATAAAATACATATGTAGTTCTTGTAAATCTAAAATAATACTAATAAATAAAAAAAATATAGTTCTAAATTTCCATTATACAACAGTTTTCTTTTAGCAGTCACTGAAAAATAATTTAAAAAGTTCTGAAATAAGGAAAAAACCCTATGCACAATCACCCTCATTTAAACAATCATTGTAGTGAGTGATTATTGATAAAATTCATTAAATCTGATTAAATTATTTACTATGAATTAAAATTGCAAATGTGTCAGTCACAAGAGATAACTGTGACAAAAATTAGACACAGATTGCATGAAATGTCCTTGGTGTTTCCTCTGCCTCTTTCATTACTAATGATATAAAGCCAATAAATGCACATTGTAATTAATTAAAACTATAATATAAAATAGGGATGCACAATCTTTTTGGCTAGAGGGCCACTCTCGCTGTTCAGTAGGATACAAAGGGCCACAGACGAGATAATATAAAAGAATTGAACTGTACAGATATATTTGCCGTGTAATATGTACATACACACACATATACACATGCATGTATAAAAAGGTGCACTATCGTTGCCAAATGCCTGTATGCAAAACTTCAGCTTGTATTATATGTTGCTTAAAAATATATATATATAGAGAGAGAGAGAGAGAGAAATTTTTTAATTAGTGTGTTAAGTGCATCTTGAAGCATAATAATCATAAAGTTATTGAATAGTAAGCAAAAGAATGAAACAAATGCATCATATAAAATACAAAATGATAAATAAAATAAATAAATAAAAAGTATGGTTTGCAGAGAGAGAGAGAGAGAGAAAAAAAGTTACATTGGGAGTCACAAAAACAATAAGCACAAATGTAAAGCCTGATAGAGTGTACCAAAATAACCAATTACCAATAGATTATTCCATGATTTTTCCAATAAAAAATTAAGGAGCATACTGTGGGTTACATTATTGAGAAATAGAATGGAAAACTTAGCTCTCAAACAGAAATGTGTATAAAAACCAACATTTTCATTCTCCCCCCCTCCAAAAAAAAAAAAAAAAAGTTTTTGTAAATGCCAATTTTGCAGATGCAACAAATACTTTTTCTTTCTCTCTTTTTTATGTTTTTTCTCTTGCTAATGATTTATGCGACCTAAAATGTCAGTCCTTTGGTGGGCCGCAAACTGATGCCTACTGAGCCGCAGGTTGTGCACCTCTAATATAAAAAAATTTCAACAGAATATGAAATTAAATTAAAAATAAATAAAGCATATATATTATTTAGCTTTGAACTTGAAAAATATTACATAAATTGATCAAGTAAAATAATTAATGTCTATTGTGAAATAATAATAAATAGTAATAAGTTTTAAGACACAGATTAAAATGTAAAAAAATTCTATATTCACCACATAATTGTTTTAAAAGCATATATAATTATTATTTTTTGATTTTCAAATAAGAAAAATTACTATGAAATACATTATTTTTATTATGAATTGTTTGCATATATTTTAAATTGAAAACCAGAATGCTTCTTAAGATAACAGATAAAATTTTATTAAATCTATTATCAATCATGGATTTCAATCGCAGTACTTAAAAAAATTGATTACCATATTATTAATACAACACAATATGATTCCACATTAATTATAATTTTATACAAAAGTTATATTCATTACAAAACAATTCATTAGACATTCTTTCTTATAGAAATTAAAACATATAAAACATAATTGAAATTAAATTTCAATTCACTCATATTACTGTAAATTGTTCAAACAGCAGCTGTATTTATTATCAAATATATTATTGAACACTATCATATTACTTCAGCATCTTGTTCATAATTCATTTCAGCATCTAATTCTTCTTCATCTTCTTCGTTACTCTCACTTTCATCATCATCATTATCATCATCTTCTTCATCTTCCTCTTCATCATCAAAATGCTTAAAAGAAAGAAATGATATATTACAAATAAGTTAATGAAAAAATAAAAATCACAAGAAATAGTACTGAAATAGGGGAAACAAACAAGATATATTTTTAAAAATAAGAACTGATTATTTAGAAATGACGTTCATCAACTATGATTTAGCGATGGAGTGTGTAAGGTTGAATTTTTATACCAACTATGTGAAAAATGCCAGAGCCGAGAATCAAATCCAGGAATTCTGATTATCATGTGGATGCTCTATCACTGAGTCACTCTGTCTGATTACCAAAACATTTTTTTTACTATTATGTGAAAAATGCTGAGTGGGTAATCAGCCAGAATGGCTCAGTGATAGAGTATCTATATGGTAAATAGAGTGCTCGGGTTTAATTCCCTGCTCTGGGATTTTTAACATAGTTGATATAAAAATTCGACTTTACACACTCTACCTCTATATAAGAAGTGATGTTAACCCTCTAAGTATTTGAAACAGATTTTTGTAACTCACATAGATACCTTTGAAACGGTTTGAGACTGATTGGTGTAAAGCAAGAAATCTCTCTCCAAATCGTGTGAGACGTAAAATTGTATCTTAAAGTAGTCAAAATTATTTTTTTAGACAATAAAATTATATTTTAAGTAAAAATATCATTTGAGGCTACACGCTGAGAGGGTTAATATAAATATAAGAAACACTTAACAAGTTTTGTAGTTTTCTTTTTATGTACTAGAAAATGATATAGAAAACTTACCATATATTGTATTATTACTATTACTGTATTGATTTTATTTTCAGTAGAAGAGAGGCAGATTTAAGATAAACATTATGAAATATCAATAGACTATATCAATAATAATGAATTAAAATACATATACAGTACCCGCCGCTTTATAAAATCACTGATCAATAAAATCAGCCGTTTAATCTGATCAAATTGCTGGGTCCGGAATCAAATCAGTACAAGCCGCCGCTTAATAAAAATCCGGTTAATAAACTCAAAAGAAAATCTCTTTAACAGTAAAAATGATCATGTATGTAAGCTGAACAACGAATTATATTTTTTCACTGGATTTTTGAAAAGAAAAAAAGAAACAAAACATAGCAAGCCATCACCTTATTAGCTTTTGTCAAACATTTTATACCCCCCCCCCCCCCCAAAAAAAAAAAAAAAAAAAAGAGAAAGAAATGAAAGGAAAACATGCCCCGCCATGCGTTGTAGTTATGAATTCAAGGAATGAATTCTTCAAACGATAGGCCAATGAGTTTTCTTTCTGTCTTAAAATATTCAAATAGAGTTTGTAGTTCTTATTTTGAAGCAACTTAGCAGCAAGATGTGCAAGCGGGTAGCTTTTATTTTGAAGGTAAATTGTGTAATATTTTTGGGAAAGTATGATGATTTTCTTCAAATGTATAGTCAAAGGAAGGCCACATCGAAGCTTGAAATTTCTGTTTGCTTCATGTCAACATAATAATAAAGATGATGTTAGTGTCTAAATTGTACCAAACGGAAGAGTGAATCGTAAGCGAAAATGAATAAGGAGAGCACTTCTAGACTTTAACGTAGCACTTCTAGACAGGTACAAAAATGCCAGGTCAGAGAAAATTTCCATCTTTACGTAATTTTGTCCCTAAAAGCTGAAAATTTTACATGAATGAAAAGTAGCAAAAACTCCATTCCTACGGATGGGTAATTGATAGATGGAAGGGCGAAGAAGAATTTCTTTCAATATTTAGGTAATGAATACTCTTTTATTGAGTTTGGGCATGTTCGCCGGATATAAAAATCAGCCGCTTAATAAAATCATTTTGATGAAAACAAACGTGATTTTATAAAGCGGCGGCTACTGTATATACAATAATTAAAATATTGTTGCATAATCAGGGGTTTGTGAGTTGTCTGTGAATGAGAGGCGAATCTTGCAGAGGCTTAAAAGTTTATTTACAGAAATTTCCAGAAGATTACAGGTCTGTAAACCACGTATCAACTTCAGTTTTACCAGAAAACACAGTTTAATAACAGCTGACAACATCAATTTCACAGCATAAACTGTAGCATAGCATTAACAAACAATAGGCTGCAATCAAACAGTAACAGGAGGCTGTTAGAAGCTCTTTACAATAAGCCGGCTAGTGAGAAACTGACTGACTTGGCTGCAACGCAATTACCTTATATACCCTAGTAGAAAATGAGATTTTTTCAGTAACTTCCCAATGAATCAAGTTAGAGCTTAGAAATTCAAGATATCGATAATTAAGATTTTCTCGCCAATGCAAAAAAATTGCCAAATTTGGCACACCAAGGCCATTACCTGTCTTGGTGACACTTTTTAAAGGGTTTTTAAAAGAAAATGAGCTATTTTATTGTGAGAAACAACCTAGAAATGCAGAAAATTAACATTTTAAAACCTGCTTAGACCTCTGAATGAAATTACATAAAAATAACTACTATAATTTATAACATTATTTAAAATCCATAAAATTGACAATTCGAGTCCCAGCTAAGACTCATCATAAGTACACCAACAAATAAGAAATTGAAACATATGCAATAATATTCAAATGAGTACAGAGTACTCAGGAGAGACTGCACAAAGTTCATTTCACACTGAAAAATAATTGCAACCATGATATTATATATATATAGAACGAACATATGTTGTTTTTGGTAAAATATAAACAATTTTGTTACATTTATATTATAACACATGATATTAAATTGCAATAATTTAATAATGAAATACTACTGCCATTTTTTTCTTATGTGAAAAGGAAAAATTTTGTTGATATTGCAACTTACAGTGTAATTTTTTTCCCCTTTGTAATTCTTGTGATAATGATTTTAAAAATAGTGTAAAATTACTAGGGCTTCGCTAATAATATTTTGTGAAAATAGTGTAATTTATTTAGTAATAATTAAGATATTAAAAAATCAATAAATGTAATTTAATTGGTAATACTATATATTTTACCTCAGATGCAGTCTTTCCAATGGGGACCAAGTCTTTCTCTTTTTCAGCAATAGCTGTAAGCTATAAAGCAATCACAAAAAGAATTACAATATTTTTTAGCTTGGCATGTTTATATAATTTTTCTTTACAGAAGGTATTTAAAAAGTTTTTTTTTTTAATATAATAAAACTCAAATTAATTTTAATGAGAAGTAATTCAATTATGTCTTGAAATATTAGAAAAATAAAATGACTACAACAATAAAAATAAAATGAGAACTTAATAAAAATTATCTTGCACTTCAACCACGTTTCTTGCAACCATGGGAGCTTCTGTGCAAGTACTGACTTAACGAGTTCAGTGTTAAAATAGGGGGGGGGGGTGATAACCCTTGTGGTTGAGAGAAAATAAATGATAAGGGAACACTGAATGACTGGATATTTACCAAATCCCAACCTTTTGGTCAATTTGGCACCCTTCAAGCTTTTGGGTAGTCCTTAATGCTAGGCACAAGAAACGTGATTGCACTATATTACATATATTGGAGTTTATTGCTGCTTTAGCAAATGTATTAATAGCTTTCTTATAAAAAATGTTATCTTTTTTGTGCAATTAGCCTGTTTTGAAAAGAGTTATAAATAACCCAAATACTGCTTTTAATCGTCATCAATGATACTTACAATAAAGATATTCCAAATGCAGTTTAGTGCAATTTCAACCAATAGATGTTAAGATATCGCAACTAAAAAAAAAATCACAGCAAGTGAATAAGAGGAACACCCCCTGTCATCTATTATACACCTAAATCGAATTATTATAACTTTTCAAAATGGACATCTCATATGTCTTGGTGCACTTATATGCTATAGAAGCTCAGATATAATATTTACCATAAATATAGAAAATTGCAGCATAGTAGTACCACCTGTCAACTGATATGCACCCAAACTAAATCAGCACAGTTTTTCATAATGGTCATTTAAAATATAAAATTTTGTGCACTTTATACCCAATAGAAGTTAAGGTACCTTTTCATAAATTGGAGAATAATTTAAATGAAAATACAGAGGTCGATCATAGACCATATTTAAGTGAGTTTCAAAGAAAACCATGGAAAACTCTAAACAGCTAGGTCAGTGAGTACAACCTCAAATTGACCTGGTACTTCTTGTCTACTAGCTTCAACAGCAAAATCTCTTGATTATTGGTGGGACTAAGTTTCATACAATTCTGTCCATTGTTTTGTTGCGATACAGTGCCTATAAAACTTTGGAAATACACAGACAAATGTTTTCTAAAAATAGTCAAATCATAGTTCAGGACAACACAAAAGGTACAAATCAATCAAAAACCAAAAGTAGAAAAAATTCACAAATCTAATTTTTCAACTTGTATGTAGAAGAAAGTAAAAATTGGTAAATTACAACAATTGTTTCAAATAGAAAACTAACTCAATATTATTACAGCATATTCATGCACAATATGCTTACATACTTCCAAGAAATATTTGGTTAAAGAAAAGCTTGAAATGAAGAAAGAAAAAAAAAATCTAGAAAACTCTTTTTTAGAAATTTATGTTTTAATATAATTTGTTAAATGACTCACTTTAGCACTATAAGATGAAAATGGAAAAATATTCCACTTGCATAATGGGAAATAAAATTCAAAAGATAACCTATTACAAATTCATAGTTTTAAAAATTGACCTAACATGAATGATTTAGTTCCCTATAAATAAATTGACAGTAATCAGGATAATAATTTAATTCACTTTAAACAATTCCAATCTTACTCATTACATTTACAGTGGTGATAAATAAATATGCATTACTTTTATTGCCATTTTATAAATATAGCTAAGAATTTTTAATAAATAATAAAGAATGTCTATTTTACCCGACTACGTAGGTAATGGAATGTATTGTATTCGGTCCAAAAATTCAATATTGAGATTTCACCTGATTTACATGTTTTGAGGTCTCCCAAGTCCAAAAACGTGGTTTTTGGCAATTGGACAGTGTGTATGTATGTGGGGAATCTTCTGGCTATTATGTATCAGAAACTAATGAAGATAGAACTACAAAACTTTAGAATTGAAACAGGTCTGGTGTATACAGATGATTTTTCCAAATTTTAGTGAAAATTGGAAAACCGGATGTGTGACATCCGAAACCAAAAGTCCGTATCTGGGCCAAACCATGGTAATTGGTCCCAAGCTACCAAAAAATAAAATATAAAATTATTTGAAACTGATAAAACTTCATATTTTTTAAATGTACAGATAATGAAGTTTCTAAAAAATGTCAATTGAAGCAATTAATTTATATTTTAATATAAGAATATTTTAATTAAAATTATGTTTAGTGGGAAAATGCGTTGCAGAGGGGACCTATTACAAAATATTATTTAAAGCAGAAGGAATTTTCATGCATTTCTTTTAACAAATAATGCTTAAATCCTTTATTTTCATGATGTAATAAGCTATATTAAGCTTTTAATTGAAAAAAAATATATATAATTAATAAACTTAGGCTAATAGAAAATTTTAGTTGTCCCCTCCGAAACATTTTTAAAGATATTTTTCAATTTTTTTCAGTGTGAGTACAATTTAAAAGGCATTTGACTGTAAACTTGTCAAGTACTAACATAATATCATATATAAATTCTTAATTCTTTTCAAATTTAATAATTTAAAAATATGTAAAAAGAAAATTAAAATTGTTTTGGAGGGGACATTTTTGTTGCGGAGGGGACAAAATTTTGATTTTTCATTCCATTTATAATTACTGTTTACATTTAATCAACAATGAATTTCTTCTAGAGCTGTTAACTGATATTTTTAATACTAGATGGCACTACTAGTGTACACATTGCTCCTTTATTTACATGTGTAAACCCCATATTTTAGACTGTGCTGCAAATTATTTTGACCATGTGCTTATCAGTTTATCTATGTCTAATATATAAATTTTAATTTGGTGTTAAAATACTTAATTTTTAAGTGTTGTTTTAAATAGTTAGAAAAAATAAAAGTAGAATCATATTTATTTAATTAGTTTCTAAAAAATATGGCAAAAACAGCCACACAAAGATCAAGAGAGTACAGAGAGAGGTTGAAGTCAGATGCAACTTTACATGAAAAACAGAAGGAGAAGGAAAGAGTGAGATGGAAACAGAGAGCTGCTAAAATGAAAAAGGCAGTGAAAACTACAGCAGAAGAAAGAAAGAGGAAAGAAAAAGAAAAGCTAAGTGGAGGGCAAACAAAAAATCCATCAATATAACTCCAGAAAAACCATCACCTGGTTACAAGAATTCTTCTGCTTTAGGAAAAACATTCTCTAGAGCAAATAAAAATCTACCAAAGGAGTCACCAAAGAAGATTTCTGTACTTAGAAAAATTGTTGATAATTTAACTCCACACAGACAAATAGAGCTTATGTGTTCTTCTGTCAGAAGACGTAATATACTTCAAGAAAGAAAGAAACGCTCAGATGCCATTTCCGAAAAAAATGTCGCAAATGTTATATCATTCTTTGAACGCGATGATATCAGTTGAATGTTACCTGGGATAAAAGGTTCCATCTTGATACGTAATGGAGGATTTAAAGAAAGAAAGCAAAAAAGAGTCTTACAAATGTCTTTAAATGAAGCTTATTCTTTGTACTGCACATTTTACAGTACACAATGTGTTGGTATAACTAAATTCCGAATGCTAAGACCAAAACATGTACTACTTGCTTCACAGAAAGACCAAGAAGTATGTTATTGCATTTACCATGAAAATATAAGAGTTAATTCTTCATGGTTTTCAAAACAAGCTTTGTGTGCAACAGGTTCCAGGAGTAAAAGAGTTATGCAATTTAACGTTATGTGAAGAAGACAAACGTACAGAACTCTGTATTGATTGTCAGTGCTCTGAATGTGGCGTTGAGAAAATTGAAAATCATTTTAACCATTTTGATTTTGATGATAATGTTACTTATCATCAGTGGGTTAACGTTGATGGTAATGTCAAGAAGCTTCCTGTAACAAGCTCAGTTGCTGAAGGATTAGAAGCACTTAAGCTGCAGTTTACACCATTTGCTCGCCATGTTTATAATATTAAAACACAACAAGAACAGTTGCAGTACTTAAAAGATAACTTGTCAGATGATGCAGTTATAATTATTGAAGATTTTGCCGAAAATTATTCTATTAGGCAGCAGAAAGAAGTGATGAGTGCACATTGGCATGCTGAACAAGTTACAATCTTTACAGCAGTTGTCTATTTTAAAAATGATGATGTACTGAATCATAAAAGCTACGCAGTGGTTTCTGATGATTTACAGCATGATAAGGGCTTCATTTTTAATGCAAATCGTGCAATTTTCAATGATTTACAAAAGAAGCTACTTTTTCCTATAAAATATGCTCACTACTGGAGTGAAGGGGCTGGAAGCCAATTCAAAAACAGATACAATTTAGGAAACTTGGTTCATCATAAAGATGATTTTGGATTTAAATCAGATTGGTCCTTTTTCGAAACAGCACACGGTAAAGGGCCAGCTGATGGCATTGGTGCATATGTAAAACGTAAAGCTTGGATGAAAGTTCTTCAAAACAAAGCTGTTATTAATACTGCAAAGGGGTTTTTTGAACTATCAAAAAGTTTAAATGACACAATAAACATTTTGTTTGTGTCTGCTCAAGAAAATGATGAGAGGAGGAAAGTCCTCAAAACACGTTGGGGAAAAATGACTAAACCAATTGCTGGAACTCAAAAATTGCATTATGTAAAACCCCATTCATCATTTCAACTTAAAACTGCTCAGAATTCTCCCTTTACATTAAGTAATGATATAGCTGAAAAATTTTATACAATTCATGATGTATATATGCATGAAAAAAATATAAAAAGTACAAAATCAGATGATTCAGAACACGTACAAAAACCAGTTGTTGGGAATTTTGTAACCGTAGAAATTTATTCTGCAAATTCTAAAGTACCAAACAGACTTTTTGTTGCGCAAATCTGCTCAACTGAGGAGGAAAATGCTGAGGTTTTATTTTTACGAAAATATGATAAAACTAACAAAACATTTTTTTTCCTGAAAAAGAAGACAGAAGTTGGGTTTTATTTTTTCAAATCAAATCTTTGTTGCCTGAACCATTATTTGATGAGCGGCGATTCAGTTATACATTTAGTGAAGCCCTTGATGAAATATATGCTTGATTTTACTAATTCCTATTTTGTTTTTGTTACTAATGTAATTACTAAATGTAAGAAATAATCGTGTAAAATTTAATAAATTTTTTTTTTTGTATTTACAGAAATTAGTCATTGAAAATTAATTGAATATATGCATTAATGAAAATTAAAAGGAGACTTGGCACTGGATAAGTAAAAACAGGAAAATTCTTCAACATACAGAACGCCTACAGAACTTCTGAAATTGCAATTTCATTATTCCCTTTGACGTTCTAATACGTTCAAGACTTTTCCTGTGTTATACACATTTATAATAATCGTAAAAATTGGTTTATCTTTTAGTAGAAATTGTAACCAACTTCTAAAAAAATACTTAATACCAAAAAAGTTGCTAAATTTAAATACATTCCATGATGTCCCCTCCAAAACAGTCCCCTCCGCAACATGATGTTTAATTTTTTAATTTTTTTTTCAGAAGGATCTTTTCTAAACTGTGCTTTTATATTTTATATTACTAAAGCCAAATCATAGTATTTTAACTTACAAGTACTTCTATTGTTGTAGTTAATTAAATAGAGGAGCGACAATCATAATAAATGAAATTTTTCCAATTGTAACATTCTCCTGTCCCCTCCACAACATTTAAAAAAAAAAATTATTCTATGCTTTCCTTTAATCTTTTTTTCAGTTTTGATGTAGAATTATTATTATCAATTGTTATGGATTTATAAAAAAAAATCGAACTTAAAAAAATAGTAATACTTTTAAGAATTGAGATTAAATAAGTACTGAAATGTCCCCTCCACAACAAAAGGATTTACTGTGGTTTAGCCCATCTCAAAAACAGCTCTAACGATTTTCTTCAAAAATGCTGTATAAATATTCTATTAGATATCCTTTCGAATGATATAGTTGGTTAGTTCAGGAAAATTGATAGGCGTCTCGTATAAATAGCTAAATTTCAGATTCTGCAAGTGCGTTCCTTTCAAAACGGCTGTATGAATTTTTTTCAAACTTGCCATATTAATCCTCTTTTAAATATCCTTTTACATGTAATTGTTGTTTTCTGGTCAACAATTAATTATGCCAAGCTTTGGTAAAAGTCAGTATCTCAAAAAGGGCTCTAACGATTTTCTTGAAAATTGTTACAAAAGCCTATTTTAGATAACCTTTCTCATGCTTTACTTGGTTATCACAGAAAAATTAATAGTCATTCTAATCAGATAGATCAGTTTTAGATCTCGGAAATTGGTGTTTTAAAATAAATAAAAAACTCTACCAATTTACTTTTAATTTTTTTTTCTAAAAAAAAAAAAAAAAAAAAATCACTGTATAAACTCAGTTTTATGTTTTTACACATGTTATTAACTTCCTCTTACCAGAAAATTTTTATGTGTCTATTTCATTTCATTAGATCAATTCTATGTCTTCTGATAACATTATCTCCAAAAAGTGTATATAATACGTGTAATAGTGGGTAATGGAAGTCGTGTGGTTGTTTCACACCAGATTTTTTATATTTATGTTGCAAAAACATAATAAATGTTATTAGTTTTATAACGTAAGTCATCTATAAAGTATGATTACTCTTATTACATGAAAAAGACATGAGTTTTTACCACTTAACATTAATGATTGTGATTGATTATCAAGGTTCTCCCTAGAGCCTTTGAGAAGGGTGTTGAAACCTGCCTGTCCTTTGAAATTCAAAAGAACCCTAGCTAGATGCCCTTTAAAGAACAAAAATGCAGCCTCTTTGCTCTGCAAATGTTCTTCTTGCTAAAAAATTACTAAAAAAACTAAAAATTATTTAATATTTAAAGAAAGGTGCCAATTACAGTTGCATCAGTAATTGCTTAAGAGCAGACAATACCTATTCTCGCAGATAGCCATAGCTCATATTCTTCAATGGGAAAATTTGTTTAAATACTCATTATCTAATGTAATTTTTTAAATTCCATTTTCCCATTTAATAATTCACAATTGTTAAATAATACACATTTTCCAAAAATTGATTTATTTAATTTTTAAAACTTCATTTTGTTGATAAAATATAAGAAAAATGCACTGAACAGCACAAAAAAATCAGAATTTTGTCACAGGGCCATTAAGGAAATGTGATTTTTTTCAAATGGTCAGTGCACAGATGTGAATTACACTAATAAGTATAAATAACATGAAACGATGAAACACACAAATTTAGTCATAGAATTGCATGTAAAATGTATATTGCACCAATTCCAAAGCTGTACATGTCCAAAACAATACCTTTTTCACTAAATTTAGAGCCCTTTTAGTTACAAGCACCCAGTCCCGCTTTTTTTTTTTTTTTTTTTTTTTTTTTTTTTCTAGAAAAGAACATTAGTTTAAGATTAAACAAAAAAAAAAAAAAAAAAAAAAAAATCAATCAAGAAAAATTATTACCTACTGTAACGAAAATTATAAATAACTTAACAACTATATAAAATTTAAGCAGAAAATTAAATAGATAAATATAATAATACTGACATAGTACATTGGATTTTTAGTTATTTTGCTTGAAAATAGAAACTGGCATAAAAATGATTGCATATATAAAATACTTTCAATATTTAATTGCATAACTATACATGATTTACTGAAATCTAAGAAACATTAAATATATTTGAAAGCATAGAAATATAATCTTCACATTTTGTCTGCAACTGTATATTTCGTTTTATCCATAAAAACAATCACTTTCACTGTAAATTTTCTATGATGACAATTTTATAATTAATAAATAATAAAATTAATGTACGATATAGTTAATATTCAGCAATTTCTAAATTAAAGGTATATATATATATATATATAGTTCATTTTATTCGATTCAATTTATGCTAAGATATAAATAAAAGGAAGCTGTAAAGTAACTGAAAAAAATAAATAAAAAATAAATAAACATACGTAATTTTGATATTCTCTTTCTAACTGAGTTAGATCCGATTCATCATCGCATGGTCGATCAACGGAAAACCAGTGAGGTTCTGAAACTCGGGGAGTTAAAGATGGAAAAGCTGGCACATTCATGACCTTAAAAAATAAAATAGTTCAACCTTTAGACCAATTAAAATATATAAGGTAAAGACACCAGTGCTCGTCACCCCTAAAATCTGCACCAGTAGTCGTCACCCTCTTAAAAGAAGTGTTAAAATAACCGTTTTATAACCTGTATGAATTTGAATCTACCCGCGTAAGATTCTCCAAAGCCTTCTGCTTCTTATGACATAAAAAGTTCGATTTCAACTATTGGGGAAGAGTAGGGAGAAACAAAATAAGGGAAGTATACGTTAAATTACAATTGAATTGAGTCAACGTAAAGCAAATGATTAAGGGAATGGATATGCATTTCTTGATATATTTTGTTGTTTGCTGCATTTGACATTGCTCATAAAGCATTGTATGTAATGCTTATGAAATGCAGAATACGATTTATGCGCAACTTTTTAAAATTTGACATAATATAAAGGTTTTTAAGGTATGACGACTACTGGTGCATATTTTGCACGTTTTACCAGTGCTCGTCACCCCTGACGAACACTGGTGTTTTAACATTTTTAATAACTGGGTAACTTTTTTGATGAAAAATACTGTATTTTCGTTTAGAATTATGATGGTATAATTTTTACTTTAATTTGACTATCGGCACCAGTAGTCGTCAGGGGTATTCGTAAATGTAAACAAATGTATTTTAACCTCAAGAACGTGAACTTTATTGCACTTGTAACTTTTGTATAGCTTGTTTAAATACAGTCAGTCATGGTACCTTTAATTCACTATGACTGACTTTAAACCACCTAAAATTTTCCATATTATTTTGCCGGAAAATTAAACAATGGCACTTAAAAGTATTTAGTTAGAAAGAGCTTTTTCTAGTTGCCTGTTATACATTTTAGAAAAACAGACATGATTACTCCATACATCTGTCTAATGTATTTTAAATTTCTATGATGTCATGGTTTTGCGAAGATGTATTTAAGTGATGTTTAAGTTTTTTATTGACCGTGATAATTTAATTTTAATTCATATATATTTCGAAAATGATAAAATACAAAGACTTAATTTCATAGTTAGCATGACTGTGAGTCGGTTCAAAATTATGTTAAGGCTTTTTTGTTATGTTAGATGCAGGTGAATAAAAACTTATATAGAAAATATTAAACAAAAACATTTCTTAAGCAAGTTTTCTGTTTATACATTATATTAATTATGTAAGAAAAACAAATAGTTAAAATGTTGATCAAAATTACCCTGTTGACTGTTGGTCTTAAATAATTAAAATTGTAAGAAAATATTTGATAACATTAATTAACATTAACATTTGATAACATAAATATCCATAATATTTTATAACATTAGCTTGATGTGTAGAATAATACTAACAAGCTATGCCACCTTCGATGGTCTCTATATTTAAATAAAATAGGAAAAAATTCCTATCATTATCAAAATTAAAAAAAAAAAAAAACATTGACATCAGTCGAAACCGCAGTTAGTGTTCCCGCTGGCTTCTGTAATAGCATTCCGTCCCGCAATATGATGATTGGCTTCTATTGCCTTCGGCATAGACTTAACCGCTTCTTATCCCCCCCCCCCTCTCCCACGGGTAAATTTAGAATTTTAACGAAATATTATCAAATTACATATTGCGTACTTTTAACCAATACCCACATATCAAAACTCGCCTTTCTGAGTTAATTTGGAATTGAGCTAAGGTTAAAAACGTGTTTTTTGTCCGCCCGGCCGAGAGAAGAGGGGAAGGGTAATTTTGCAAAATCGCCTTATAATGCGTGTAAGGTACACACACACAACCAACCAACGCATAAAAAAAATCCCCTCCCAAAAATAATTTGCAGCAGAGTTGAGCTTGAAAACATATATATATATATATATTGCCACCCTCACATAGACGAAAGATCTTCGCAAAATCTCTTTATACTAGGTGTTGGATGCGTATGACCAGCTCACACATCAGAAATCGCCTTTGTAAGATTATTTAGAGCAGAGTTATGCGTAGAAATACGTTTTTGCTACCCTTTCTCAAAATTTGGTCGGAAAGAAATACGCAAAATACATTTACAGTATTTTTGGGTACGCATAACCAATCAACGCATCAAAAAATTGCTTTCCTGATATAATTTGGAGAATAATTACTCTTGAAAACGTGTTTTTGCATCCACCCCACACTTAATGAGGAAGGAGAGGCGAAGGATTTCTCAAAATTCCTTTATACTATGTGTTAGGTACGCATAATCAACCCATACGTTAAAAAAATAAAAAATAATTGCAATATAAAAAAATGTTTTATATACCGTGTTTTAAAAATTTCTTTTAAATCATATAAATGCTATTGAAGGCAGCGAGAACCCGAAACAGTTGGCTAAAAATATTTAAAAAATCCATTGTTACCGTCTTCTGAAAGTTTCAAATGTCTAGCTAGCCGAGAAGTCAGTTAAAAATCGATTGCAAGATTTGTACTGATAACGCTGCCGAAGGCTGCAGGGACCCGGAGCAGTTGGCTAAAAGTATTTAAAAAATGCATTTTCATCGTGTTCTGAACTATTCTGAAAGTTTCAAATGTATAGGTAGTCGGGAAGTTAGTTAAAAATGAATTGTAATATTTGTACTGGCCAAACAAACAAGAATGCACGTTAATAAAAAGCATGGTAAAATCAATCTTACTGCGATAATTTGGATCATAGTCACTCTTAAAAACGAGATTATTACCCCCTCCCTTGCTACTTACCCTCTGCTTTAAGTAAAGATATTTTTGAGAACGAATAAAATTTTGAAAACTTTTCTTAAAAGCAAAGAATTTTTCAATTATTTCACATATGAATTTGTTTTATTCGCAATATTTTGAATTTTACCATTTAATGTTTTGTGTTTTAAACCCTAAGAATGGATTTGGGTTCTAAATATGTTCCAAAGATATTCTGTTTCATTTAATTTTGCAAAAACGCAATTAAAATCAAACTATTGAGCAAATTGTTGCGTTTTATTTACATGACGACCACTGGTGCAAACACCTGACGACCACTGGTGAAACGCAGTTTTCAAGTGACGAGCACTGGTGCATTTTTATAGGTTTAATTTTTATTTTATTTTTTAAATTGGCTTAACGTATTGAAAAATTGAAAGTGTCTAACAACAACTAGAAGAATCAGTGTATAAAATAGACCAAAGTATAATATTGATACATAAATTCCACACGAATGCCACGCGAAAAAAACAAACATTTTAAAAATAAGGCCTTAAGAGTGACGAGCACTGGTGTCGTTACCTTAAATGTGTTCTCTAAATAAGCTGGGGATTACAAAACATACAGTAAATATGCTTGTTAAGTGTTAACGTTTCAATAATATCAATAACACAAACAAGTGACAAGGACAAGTAAAGTTTGGTTGGCTGGTTTCTTTACAGCTTTACGCGTAGACGACGTAGACGGTTGTTTTGGTTAGGCCATAGATATTGTAATTTATATAGATCTATCATCCCCATGTTATCCAGCAAATATTTTTGATGCCAAAAATTTTTTTAGCATCAGCCATTAGAGGGTATAAAAATTGAAAATAATGGAAAATAGTAATAGAATAGAATGTAAATGAATTTTGAAAATGCTAAAATATTGCGCGGCTTTTAAGTGTTCTAATAAATATATGAAAGGAAATGGGATAAGTTTTCACAAATAAGTTATATTCAAGTAATTTATGAAAAATATAATTTTTATAATCAGTTGCTTTGTTATTATGAAATAATTACTGTCTTCATATTTAATGAAATGCTTTTTTAAATTTTAATATTTTTCAATATTTTTTATTAGTAAGTAACACGGAATTCTCAAAATTCTATATAACTAGTTTGTTGTGGTCACCACAAGACTTTCTTCTGTATATACAGTCGGCTGCAAAATTATTCGAGCACTAGCAGTAATCCTTGCCAAAAAAAAGTACACTTAATACAGCTTTGTTAAATAAATCCTTGTCGAGTCATGTTCTTAATCAGTCTAAGAACATGATTCGACAAGGATTTACTTAGCAAAACAGTCTTAAGTGTACTTTTTAAACATAGGAATTATTGGCTAGTGCTCGAATAATTTTGCAGCCGACTGTAATCCAGTAGCGGCTCGTGAGATTCCTTTACAGGGGGGCTGCATAGCTGCATGTCTATGTAAGATTTGAGAAAAAAGCGAAAATGATTTTCTAAATAATCTGTTTCAATCAGGGGCTTCGGGTTTTATATGCGTAGACTGAGCAAGAAGCAGAGCAATACAGGATACAGCATAGATTTAAAATTTTATATTATTGGACATTCATTACAAAAAAAAAAAAAAAAAAAAAAAAAAAAAAAAAACTGGAGATTTTATTTTGTTAACTTTATTTATTTATGATAATCAATTTTCCCCCAACAAAATATTTTTCATCTGCATGCTATTATTTTCTCCAAGATGGTACGAAGTATACATACATGTTTGTAAATCAACTTTTGCTCATTAAAAAGATACGCACAATGATTTATATAAAAATAATAATAAATAGTTTGTTTACATACTTATGTAGATCTGTACAGTTCTTGCGATAATAACTGCAAATAATTCGAATCTATAGTCCATAATAATAAAGAATTTCTTTTTGTGTCTCTGTAAAAAAATTTATAAGTCCTGTACTCATCAAAACTATACAAATTGCGTGACGATTACCCATAACCTAACTACCAATTTTTAGCTCAAATGGATAAAACATTTAGGCGCAATCTGTTATAACTGAGCCATTTTCAATTTCAGTGTATAAATTTGTTTATTATTTATCCTCTATTTTTGTAAGTTCACGTGCTCAACAATATGTCAAAGAAAAAAAAAGAGTTAAATGAATTTAATGCTTTTAATTTTTATGTAAAATAAGAGCGCGTGCTATCTTCAAAATTTGTTAAAATGTAAAGATTATGTGATGCGTGTGGCATCCTCAGTTTTGTTTTTTAATTCAAGAAATGGAACAGAATAAAGTTAGCAACGATGTTAGTTGCATTTTTTCGTATAGTTTGAGTTTTTAATTTTAGTGAACTACTTTTTACCGTAGAAATAATTTTACTATGTTTAATGTTATAGGGAATTATTATACGAGCATAAGATATGCTACTTTAATAATTTTAAAGTGTAAATAAGTAGTATTTGGCGTCCGCTTTTATACAGTTTAATTTAGTAAGAGAAAAGCTAGGAATTTGCGGTGCTTATTCCGTTGCTTTACATAAAAATACTGGCGTCCGCGACAGAATCGTTCAAGTGAAGTAAAATTATTTTGATTATATTAAGATTAAAAACATGTTTAAAACCGTTAAAGGATTTAAAAAAGAAGATTTGAAGTGGGTAGCCGAAGAGATTGGAGAGACTTTGCCTTCGACGTTCACAATAGCAAGCTTAAAAGAGCTGATTTTAAATAGTAAAGAGTATGAAAAGGATCCCGAATTTGTGAAAGATATCTTAGAAAATGCTATAGCTGAAAGAAAAATGAAAGAAGAAAAACAAGAACAAGCTTTGAAAGAAGAAAAACAAGAACAAGCTTTGAAAGAAGAAAGACAAGAACAAGCTTTGAAAGAAGAAAGACAAGCTGAAAAAGAAGCTGAAGCGTTAAGGCTTGAAAAAGAAGCAGAACTAGAGAAAGAGAAATTAAGATTGAATCATGATTTAGAATTGGCGAGAATACAATCATCTGGGCAAATTCAAACTGATGCTATTTTAAGTAATTATGAAAATAGTACTATGAGACGAAAATTTACTTTACCTAAGCTGGAATTCAGGAAATTTGGCGGGGAAATTAAGGATTGGTTGCCTTTTTGGAGACAATTTGAACAAATCTATAAAGATGATGAAATTGCCCCAGAGGACAAGTTCCAGTATTTAGTACAAGCAACAATAGGCTGGTTTACGCGCAAGAGAAGTTGTTGAAAGTTTCCCGCCAACTGGCGCCAATTATTCAAAGGCAGTGGAAAGTTTAAAGGCTCGTTTTGGCAGGGAAGATATTCTAGTAGAAGTGTATGTACGAGAGTTATTGAAATTGATAATATCTGTGCAAACAAAAGGTAGATTTGCATTAACTTCATTATATGATAAGCTTGAGTCATATTTACGGGCGCTAGAAACATTAGGTGTTACCACTGATAAATATGCCTCCATTTTATACCCTATGGTTGAGTCTTGTTTCCCAGCAGACTTTTTGAAGGCCTGGAATCGCTCGAATCTCTCTTCTTCTAATACGGATGCTAAAGGAAGGTTGAATAATCTGATGCATTTTTTGAAAACGGAAGTAGAAGGTGAAGAGAGAATATCTTTAGCTGTAGCGGGCTTCGGTTTGACAAAGCCTGAAGATAATAAATATTCTAAAAGGAAAAACAGTGCAAGTGCAGACTATATGCGAAATAAGATATCGACAGCTGCAGGTTTATTGACAACGTCTTCTGCTTTAGATTTCAAAAGAGTATGCATTTTTTGCCAAGGCAAACATTTGAGCTCTGAATGCTTTTCAGCTCGAAAATTGAGTTTAACTGAGATACAAAAGATTGTAAAGGATAAAAATTGCTGCTTCGCTTGTTTGTTACCTAATC
The DNA here is from genome assembly GCA_963930645.1 of Salticus scenicus. Classification (NCBI taxonomy): domain Eukaryota; kingdom Metazoa; phylum Arthropoda; class Arachnida; order Araneae; family Salticidae; genus Salticus; species Salticus scenicus. The sequence goes on from OZ005655.1 coordinate 68,112,107, forward strand.
ATACAGTGAAAAAATGTCGAGCAGTTTTAAGATGCATTATCTGTTCTAAGAAGCACGTGCCTTTGATGTGCGATTTGCGTGATTCTCAAGGTAAAACTGCACAAGAAAAGGTTGAAGAAAATTCAGTCAGTAGTGAAGTAAACATGGCAAATTTTAATAAGCAAAGTGCTAAAGTATTCCTTCAAACCTTAAAAGTGAAACTCATCTCCGAAAACAAGCACAACAACAGTTCGTTTATTGTTAGATTCAGCATCCCAAAAATCTTATATTTTGAAAAGTATAGCAGAAGAGATGGATTATACTCAAGAAAAAATGATGCATTCATTGTTTGGCGGAGTTACAACAAAGGAATGCCAACATAATTGTTATAGAATAAAGGTTAAGGATATGAAGGAGAAGTTCACCTGTAATGTTGAAGTGATGGATCAAATTACTATATGTGAAAACATTCAACCGGTCACTAATGGTCCGTGGATTAAAGAGTTGAAAGAATATGGAATCGAATTATCTGATGTAAGTCATTGCCGTGAAGTTATCGAAATATTGATTGGTGCTGATATTATGGGAAAGATGTTAACTGGCAAAAGAAAAGTATTGACATCTGGTCTTGTTGCCATAGAAACATACCTTGGTTGGACATTGATGGGCAAAGCGCCTCACACCGAAGTCTCAACAGATAATTTAGCAATGATGGTGACGTCTTTGCTTGTAAATGAAGCTGATATCTCAAACTTATGGAGATTGGACTTGCTCGGAATAACAGATACAATAGAAAAGAAATCTAAAAGTGAGATTGACCGTCAAACAAAGGAACATTTCTTAGAGACAGTAAAAATTAACAAGGATGGTCGTTACGAAATTTGTCTTCCTTGGGCTGACGACACATCTGCATTACCAGATAACTTGAGTTTGGCTGCAAGACGTTTGGAAAGTACAACTTCTAAGTTATTAGCTAAGAACATGTACGGAAAATATGAAAATATATTTATGGACTGGTTGAATGAGGGGATCATAGAAGAAGTTCCTGCTACCAAAGTGAACTCCTATGGTAATTACTTACCTCATCACCCAGTTATTAAAGAGACCAGTAGTTCAACACCTATCCGTCCGGTTTTCGATGCCTCAGCAAAGTTGGCTAACCATCCATCTTTAAATCAGTGTCTGCAGTGTGGCCCAAATTTGATTGAGCTTATGCTTATCCCAGATATTCTTCTACGTTTCAGAGAAAGAAAATTTGGTGTAACCGCTGATATTAGAAAAGCGTTTCTTCAAATTAGCATTTGTGAAAAGGATAGAGATTTTCTGCGATTTCTATGGTGGAAAGATCTAAAAGAGAAGAAACTTAAAGTATTTAGGCATGCACGAGTCGTTTTCGGTGTAAAGTGTAGCCTTTTTCTTTTATCATCAGTAATTGAATATCACATCAAAAATAGTGCAAGTTTTGAGGAAAATTTCAAGCAAAGGCTTTTGCATAGTTTTTATGTAGACAATGTCGCCACTAGTGTGCACAGTGAAGAAGATCTAAAGAAATTTATCTCGGACTCAAAGAAAATAATGGCAAATGGTGGTTTTGATTTAAGACAGTGGGAATACACTGGTGATCACGATGAAACGTCGAACCAGAAGGAAACTCAAGTATTGGGTCTGATTTGGGATAAGGTTTCCGATACATTAAAAGTCAACATGAAATGGCTAAACGATTTCAACACAGAAAGGATTACCAAGCGAAGTATGTTATCGGCAGTTCATAAAATTTTTGATCCTTTTGGTTTTACTGCTCCGGTGATGCTTTATCCTAAATTGATGTTACAGAAAGCTTGGAAATTAGGAATTAATTGGGATGACGAAATAACTGGTGACTTACAAAAAGAATTCCTATTATGGTTCCAAGAACTTAAATATTTAAATGATGTTAAGATCCCAAGATATATCCAGTTCACTCCTGAAAACTTACATGCATGCACAATTCATACTTTCGTTGATGGTAGTAAAGATGCTTACGCAGCAGTAGTATTCTTGAGGATAGAAAAAGAAGATCAAGGGGAAATAATTCTGCTTGCTGCCAAGTTCCGAGTTGTGCCTTTAAAGAATACGACTGTACCAAGGATGGAGCTATTAGCAGCTACTATTGGCGCTCGTTTGGCGAAAACTGTTGTGGATGCTTTGGGTTGGCAGGAAATGAAGCGATATTACTGGAGCGATTCCTCAACAGTGCTTGCTTGGATCTCAAGAAATGAGAGCTGGTCTGTGTTTGTCAGAAATCGGGTTCAAGAGATTCAGAAACTAAGCAGTCCTTCATCATGGAAACATATACCAAGTGAGAAGAATCCAGCAGACTTGCCGTCTAGAGGCTGTAAGGCTAAGCAATTAGCTTTAATCAGATGGTGGGAGGGCCCACATTGGATGAAAGATTCATCAGAATTTAGAAACCACATGAACACTTCCGATGAAGATTGGAATGAGGAAGAAATTCAGAAAGAAAGGTCAAAGTCTACTTGTATGTTGACGAAATCTGAATTTCCATCCAACAATAACTGGTATTACAGCTACTTTTCAAGTTATGAAAAAATCATACGTTTAGTTGCTTGGATTCTTCGCTTTAAGCATAATTGTTTAAATCCTGATAAGAAGAGTAAAGGCGAATTGACGGCTACTGAATTTCGGGAAGCTGAGATAAAAACTCTACGTATGGTTCAAAAAGAATCTTTCTCTTCGGAAAGTGATGAAAGATTGAAGACATTACAAACCTGTAAGGATGAGCAAGATGTCATTCGTTTGAAAACTAAAATAACTTACAGGAAAGATAGTGAAGATTTTCTCCATCCCATAATTCTCCCTTCAAAGCATGAAGTTGTTAAGCGACTTATTTTTTATATTCATGTAAAGAACTGTCATGCGGGGTTACAAATCCTCTTAAATTTGCTTAGAGAAAGGTATTGGATCCTCAACGGAAGAAAGAGTGTAAAGCTTGTGTTAGCCAGCTGTGTGATTTGTAAAAGGTTTAATTCAAGGGCTTTATGGACATCTAGATCTCCTCTACCTGAAAACAGAGTAAAAGATTCTGCCGTATTTCAAATTACAGGCATAGATATGGCTGGTCCTTTGTATCTTAAGAACGATAAGAAGAGTTGGATTTTGATTTTCACATGTGCTATATATAGAGCTGTTCATCTAGAGCTAGTGAACTCTGCTTCCACAGATGCATTTTTGATGGGTTTGAGAAGATTTGTGGCACACAGAGGAAGATGCTCTGTTATCTACTGTAATAACGGAACAAATTTTGTTGGCGCAGCTAATTTATTGAGAAGCTTAGATTGGCAATGTATACAAAAATATGGGCCTGTCAACTCCATAGACTGGAAGTTTAACCCGCCAACGGCGGCGTGGTGGGGTGGCTTCTGGGAGAGGCTGATTAGGGTAATAAAAGATCTTCTTAAAAGAGTCTTAGGACGCGCCTGTCTTACGTACGAAGAAATGACAACTCTTTTAGCTGATGTTGAAAGTGTAGTGAATTCAAGGCCTCTAACATATCTTTCTGAAGATGCGACTGTAAAGCCTATCTCCCCATCTATGTTTCTTCAAGATGTTCACGAAATTCAGCTTCCAGATGTTGATGCAGTTGAACAAAATTCTTTATCAAAGAGGCTCAGATACAGGCAGTCCCTACTCAGAGCTTTGAGAGATCGATTCCGATCCGAATATTTGGGTGCTCTCATACAGCGAGCAAACAGAAAGCAGCCAGAAAAGGGTATCGCTGTCGGAGATATTGTATTAATTGGATCTGACAACAAGAAACGAATCCACTGGCCACTAGGCCGTATCACAGAGCTTATTTCTGGAAAAGATAATAAAGTTCGACTTGTAAAGGTTCAAACTTCGCAACATGAACTTTTACGACCTATTCAAAGATTATATCCTTTAGAAGTAACATCATCAAATAATAGTTCAAAGCTGAAAGAAGCATACCATTCAAAGGAAACCTCTGCTCAAACTGTTAAACCCGTTGTAACTTCAGAAGAGGAACCAGTCAGATATAGCAAAGCGGGAAGGAGAATTAAAGTCCCTGAAAGACTAATGTATTGAGAACTACACCTGCAACATTTGGTTTTGATTATAACCTATAATCAAAAGGTGGGAGGATGTTATAACTGAGCCATTTTCAATTTCAGTGTATAAATTTGTTTATTATTTATCCTCTATTTTTGTAAGTTCACGTGCTCAACAATATGTCAAAGAAAAAAAAAAGAGTTAAATGAATTTAATGCTTTTAATTTTTATGTAAAATAAGAGCGCGTGCTATCTTCAAAATTTGTTAAAATGTAAAGATTATGTGATGCGTGTGGCATCCTCAGTTTTGTTTTTTAATTCAAGAAATGGAACAGAATAAAGTTAGCAACGATGTTAGTTGCATTTTTTCGTATAGTTTGAGTTTTTAATTTTAGTGAACTACTTTTTACCGTAGGAATAATTTTACTATGTTTAATGTTATAGGGAATTATTATACGAGCATAAGATATGCTACTTTAATAATTTTAAAGTGTAAATAAGTAGTATTTGGCGTCCGCTTTTATACAGTTTAATTTAGTAAGAGAAAAGCTAGGAATTTGCGGTGCTTATTCCGTTGCTTTACACAATCGCACTTCATAAATTTAAGTCCATTAATCAAAATGATAAGGAACTCTTCTTTGTGTCCTTGTAACAGAAATATATAGTCTCACATCCATCAAATTCTATACAGTTCGTTTGATGGTGACCTTTCACATACTTACCAGCTTTCAGTTCAATCGATCATTTAGATGTTATGATATTCACTCACATGTATACACTTACTCACACCATACATATAACACTATAAAAATAACAAAAATGAGCTCAGGAGACCTCAAAACATTATAGTAATGTAATGCTCGTATCTTAAAAGTGCAATTATAATGATGCATTTCATTAATTTATTTAGAACATCCTTTGAAATATTAATTAAAAGAGTTAACATCGACATAAAATCTTGCACATCACATAGATTATGAAATGCTTGTCAAACATTACGAACATTTTATTATTATTATTATTTTTAATGCGAACTTTACACACATGATACAGTAAACTAAAATTTCATTTAGATGTGAAACCTTAGTATAATTAAAAACGAATTTCCAAAATTTGCTGCACATAGTCAGTAACGTATCCGATATCTTCTGTATTGCCATGCATTAAAAAAAAAAAAAAAAAAAAAAAAATTACAAATGTTAAAACACTATTTTCTTTAGATATATTTAAAAAGACTTAAAATCAGTTTAATTTGGTTTGAAATATTACCCAAGCCAGCAGGACATTCTGGATGTTTTGTGTGTCCTCGTAAAAGAAGTATAAATGAAAAATACAAGATTTTCTAAATGGATAAGTTTGTTATGCATTAGAATAATTTACATAAATTTCCTAGATTCTGCAACAGAATAACACTGCTAAAATGTATTTAAATTAATTTTCTTGTAAAATGTAAAGTGTAAGAAATTTTTGTGCATTCCTCTAAATGAACTGCAAACGAAACATACCCCATTTTTAATAGGAAAAATAGTGTGGTCAATCTAAAGAACGGATATTAAAATGCTTAAATTTCCGAGCATATTTCTGAAAGTTCTCACTCAAATAGAAAGACAGATGAAACGAAGTTATAAATGCTTTCCAACTTCGTTGTATGAAAATGTCAGAAATTAAAAATTTAGTAATCTCGTGTTTTTAAGAAAGGTTCGACTGCTAATATTTCTCATCAAAATAGAAAAACATTAGTGACTAATATACAAGTGAAAAAAAAAAAAAAATAATAATTATTATTATTATAAAAACCTTATCAACAAAGCGATTAAACACTTGATAAATTTTAAATATTATGTTTAATGCAAAATTTTTATAAAAATTGTGATTCTGTCTATTCAACGTTTCTGCCATTGGCAAAGCAAGAAATCGAAAAACCGAGCGAAATTTCCATGTAATATAAAATAAAAATCTGTTTGAAAATAAATGAAAATGACTTCTATTTTCTCATATAATCGTTAATAACCTTCATGCTAAATTTTTTTTACCTCTCATACATAAATAATTTTCAAACACAGCGATTACCGCATTAAAAACAGTGAAGAAAAAACGTAGATTACAAAGGGAAATTGTTCTTTTCCAGCATTACCGAAATCCCTAATCAGATTGGAGCTGCACCGGATGCAGCTCCAACCAAATGGTCGAAACTGGTAGGGAAAACGAGTAGGGGCGGTTGTAAATGTTCTTTCCCTAAAGAAATCCCTTTTTTCGGGAGCTGCATGAATGAACAGCCCCTTTAGAAATTTTCGAGGTGCTATTGCGTTTAAAAATAGTTAATTTTTCTCAGCTTTTTAATAATTTTTCATGATAACGAAGTAATCTGCTTTTCTATATGCATAATACTATACAATATAATAATATTTATTTTCAAAATATTTTGAAAGTTGATAAAATAATTTTTTCGAATATTTCTGGGGGGGGGGGGGGGGCTGCAGCTCTGCAGCTCCTGCTACGAGCCGCCACTGCTGTAATCCTATACAAATTTACGCAATACAAATAATTTATTAAAATTATTTTTCATGGTGAATGCAGACGATTTTTATCTCAAAGAAGTATAATAATAAATGCGAAAGAAAGGAAGTCCGTTTTGTGCAGACATGAGTATACTAGAGTATAATAAAAAAAAAAAAAAAAAAAGAAAGAAAGAAAAGGAAAAGAAAGAAAGAAAATGGGTATCTGAAGTTTTCTATTCTCTTTTAGTACATAAATTTTATTTGCTAAATTATCTGCGTGTATTCCCGTGTATATTCACTCGGGGAAAGACATCCATAAGAGAGTAAAATGGCCGTCTTTTCCCGAGTAAAAAGTAATCCCTCCCCCCCCCCTCAATGATCAATATATGTCTTATTACTATATGAATGGGTTAGGCATAATTTTGAGATAATCTCAAACTAACCGGTCAAATTGACGTCATTTCTCATTTTTCGGCCATTATTAGAGTAGGCTAGGGTGACCAAATTTTTAAATGCCGAAATGAGGACATGTCCCCATTTTTTACTTAAAAATGGGGACACCTTGTATTTAATTTAACTTATACATTAAAATACAGTAAGTATACACATAAAATAGATATACATACATAAGCATATATTTTTCCTTCCAAGAGCTTCACGCATACATCTTTATTAAGATTATGATATCACATCTTATGATAATGGAAAATATTTCAACATTTCCATGGCTCGAATAGTCAAAACATGAAGATATGATTACAAATTATGCATTTCCTACTTCTAATGTAAGTCCCCTTCATTGTCAAAGATTCAAAAACATTTTTCATAATGATCTCACATTTTATTCGGCCACAAGAATATGCTGAGACAAGAATGTTTTCTTTAATATTTTGAGCAGGTAGTCAATATTTCTGAAAGTTTGTGCATATAATTATAAGTAAAAATGTCTTCAGCCAGAGCAATCTTCAAACTGGCATTATTGATTGTCACGACACTTTCGTTAAAGACTTTGTTGATACAGCTATAGAAACTTTTCATGTTTTTCAGAGTTAATATGAGTAGAAACATGTTTTTTTCTTTCACCACATGAATTATGAATAAAATGAAAGCAAATACAGGAAGAAAAGTAACAAAATTTTGAATATTTAAGAATTTTTTTTGACATTTGGGGACAAACCAATCCCCAATCGGCGATTTATGAAACACTTCCAGCTACGAAGATTTGGGGTGTGGTTTTTTGACGTCACTGATGAAGGAGGAGCTTATGTTGAATGAATCACGATTCACGAACGTCATTATTATGAAAATGAAAACGCGAAGCAGAAATAATCAGTGAAATAGAAAAACGTTTTATTTAAAGTAAAATTTCTAAAGAAAAAGACTATAAGATACTCAGATCATCATTGTGTAATTATTCAGAAGTGCATGAATTTGTAACTGTTATTTCATTGTATGCAAAACAGACTGGAATAGATGTAATAAAATAGTGTGGATATTGATGATATTTATATTTAGAAAAATATATGGTTAAATATCATTTTTGCTTAAGATAAATATAGCCACTGACTTTATTTTTTTTTAAAAGGAATGTAAAATAATAATAATAATAATATATATATATATATTGTGTGTGTGTAAATAAATAAAGGAATATGTACAGTCGGTAGCAAAAGTCTCCGAACACTAACAAAAATTCCTATATAAAAAAAGTACACTTAATACAGTTTTGTTAAATAAATCTTTGTCGAATCCTGTGCTTAGTCTAAAAACAGGATTCGACAAGGATTTATTTAACAAAACTGTATTAAGTGTACTTTTTTTACATAGGAATTTTTGCTAGTGTTCGGAGACTTTTGTTATCGACTGTAAGTAGCAATTTTAAATGTTTCTTAAATACACATTTTAAAGGTAATTTTACAACACTTTTGATTATTAATAATAATTGCCACTAACTCCCTTTTTAAAGTCTTTACTTATTTTTTCTGTTACATTTTGGACTTAGTTAAAAATGAAAACACTTTAAACAGGCATACATGATACATCACAAATTTCTTCTCTAAATTTCATCTGAAAGTTTGACATTTAACTCCAAATTCATTTTTGCATCTCAATACACAAGGCAGGTTATACATTGTTTAATATTGGAAAGTAATACTTTATTACTTAAAATATAAATAAGTAAATATTTCTAAACTCTGAATTAGCATAATTAGAAAACAGATTAAAATTTTTGGAGCATTTAAAATGTATTAGAATCTGGGTTAATAATGAAATTACCTGTGTATGTGTGTGCAAGTCATTTTGACATAAAATTTTTTTATAGGAAAAAGTGACTAAGATATACTGAATTTTACACAAATGGGTATCTTTACAAAATCTGAATGGATAAGTACAGTCACTTCACAATTTTGAGGGTTTATTTCATAGCCCCCCACAATAAAACATTAAAAAAAAAAAAAAAAAAAAAAAACATTTAATTAACCACTTGAACTGCAATTTATTTTCAGTCAGCACTTCTCATGCAGACAATTTAATTTTCTTAGTTTTAAGAGGAGGGATTGATATAGAAACTTACGGTTTTGTTGTTCAAATAATTTGTTATTATTAAAAATAATATTTGTTTCACACATTTATATGAATGTTTATTGTTATATATACATAGAAGAACATAATTAATGTCGGGAAATTCATGACGAGTTGGACTCATCATTTGAGTTCAAGGGGTTAATAGGAGCAACTTTAAAATGATTATAACAAATTTAAATAATTTAAAAGTAATAAATATGTATGCTGCACTGACATGTTAAACTCCATTTTTTTTTAAGTTATAAAAAATTCGTGACCAAAAATATACAGAAAAGTAAAACAGCCATTCAGGTTTAAAAAAAAATGTACGTATTCCTACTTTATATACTATATTTAAAAACACTGTAAATATATTGCTCTTATAGTATTGTTTTACATGTTTTATCAATTTATCATACTTAAAACATGTTTGTATTTCATTTATCACCATATTTACTTGTTGATTTTAACAATAAACAGTAATCTAAAATGGAAATTCCATTTCTATTGGTTTTCTGTTGTATCGTTATTTTATACAAATACACAGGAAGTGAAATTTGCTATTTACACAGTTAAAGTCCAAAAATTTTTAGTGGTAGATTTTTATAAACGTTGTTAATTGTGTCATGCGCCTTAGACAAAGGTGGATTGCATAATTTGATCTATTTAAATATATATTATTTTCATAATAACTTTTCATTATATTCGAAGGTTATATCTTAGTCACTGTTTTGTTAAAAAAAAAAAGATAAAAATAAATAAATAAAATAAATAAATAAATGTGTAAATTTATTCTTTAAAACTTTTTTGTGCTCCTTTTCTGACTTTTTGCTTGAATGATGTTTAATGTAAAAAATTTTTATTTATTGATTTTTGGTGGTAGATGATATTAGAGATAAAAAGTTTTATTAGATTTAAATTAATTTTAATAAATTTATATTTAAAAAATTTTGCAATTTATCAGCTTTTGATTGATCGACTTTTACTTTTCATTGGATTTTTTATGTGCGGGGGGGGGGGGGATACTTCTCTGTTACATATACATAAGCTGCTAAAATTTGAAAACAGAATTTACTTCAGTTAAATAATTAATTGTGTTAGTTTTGTTAATCTAAACCTTATTTATTATTTGTACTGCAGTATTATTTTTTTTATTATCATTTGAAACTTTATTTTATAGCAAACCAATTGTTGAAATGTCTCCAAGCAAAGTTGAATTCTCAACACTTTTTTAGTGTATTCGTTTTTCATTAAATTTTTGATTTAAAATCATGCGTAACATGGCATTAGATTTTCCAATCCTGACACTTAAATAACAAAATATTTAATGATTTTTTCTGAATTAAAATAAAAATTTTTACACTTTATTTTGAGGAATTCAAAATTTTCTACTGATTTCAATGAAATATTTATCTATTTCTGTAAGTTATCAATTTAATATACTGATGACTATAAATTTTAGTAATCACTATCTCAATATGTAACTTTTGTTTCGTTTAATAATCCATCATATGTTTTTTTTTACCGGAGACAGTAAGCAACCTTCTGCTATTAATAATAATATGATGTATAATTTAGTGGTTTGGCTAAAGTGTAACTTGCCTATGCTAGATTAAACTATTATTTTGTAAGTTTACTATTGCTTCTGTGCAGGGTTGTTATTTTGTCCACTTTTTTGTCAAAAGCCGGGACACTGAAAAAAAAAAAAAAAAACCATGAAACTGGACAAAATGAAATCCATTCAACTGTACACGTTCGATGCATAAAGTTATTCTGTCAAAACAATAAATTGTGCTTTTTAATTTGAATTAGCAATTTTAGTAGTTGAAATATTTTATTAAAATTTAATAACTTGATTAATGAAAAGTATAATTTCATTTTAATCATGATCAATAAAAAAAATCATAAAGAAAATGCTAATTACATTAGTTATGTATCGTTTGAAAATGTAACAAAGTAAATCTGTTGTGGACTATTATAGCATTATCATATTGGATATCAAAAGAAAAAAAAAAAAAAAGTTATTTAATACCTTATCTAAAGCTTTAAAAACAAAAGAAATAGGCAAGGTCGTAGCCAGAAAATGATTTCATACATAATATTGACAGTTAAAAATGAAGAATAGCTTAACTCCCCAACACCCCTACCCCCTCGAAAGAGTCTATTTTCAATATTAAAGTTTTTCACAATCAACGGGATTGATTATTACATAGATGATTATAATCTTAAAAATAATTTGTTTCTTTGTCATTTTGTACTTAACATGGAAATATCTTATTTAACATTTCCATACTAGGTTAAAAAAAAAAAAATCTCATAAATGCAGATAGAATGTTTTGTTTTTATCAATTTATGTCAGCAAGTCCTTTCAAAGCAAAGCTTTCATTTCTATATAACATTTTATTTGCAATGCCAACATGTCATTTTTTTTATCCACGAATTTAAAAAATCAAATTTACATATTTAATCATCTGTCAATTTTATATTCTTATTTTAATTTTGTAAAAAAATTATTAATAGGTAATAGAAATTCCAGATGAAAAAAATTCAAAATTAAATTTTACTTCCAAAAAAAAAAAAAAAAAAAGTCTTTTACTTAATTTGTTTGTTTTTCATAAAAGTAATGTCAATAATAATATAAATGTGCACATATATGTATATGACTGTATATATATATTTATTTATAATCAATTTGTTAAACATGCAGGTTAACTGTTTTTTTTTTTTTTTTTTTTTTTGAGAGAGTTTATTAATAATTATATGGAATTTTGAGAATTCTTTTAAATATAGTTACCAGTGAAGTAGACAAAGCATGCTAGTAAAAAATAAAATGCATAAACCTGACACAAAAAAGCAATAATAAACTTAGTAAGCAAACACCATAAACTGTAAAAAAAAAAAAAAAAAAAAAAAAAAAAAACCCTCATAACAGTTGTTTTGGGTTAAAATAATAGTAATAATACTTAACCATGCAAGGGAAAAAAAGTAAGCATCATTGCAGCATCAGCGCTGTTTACAAGTTTATTTTTTTATTTTTTTTATTTATTATCAAGCGAACACAGCACAGCATTACAAAATGAGTTTGGGATTTGATTGCTTAATTTGGTTTGTTAAAATGACATTAAGTAGCACAACAGCTACAAAATTTCAGAAAATTTATGACAACTTATCATAATTAGGACTTTTCAGGGCATTTTTGTAATTTTTCAGGAATTTAAAAAAAAAAAAAAAATTCCCGAGCAGCTTTCCTGGACACAGTAAAATATTATAGTTAAGCATTTTCACTAACAACACAAAATAATATTATGGCTTAAATATTGGCAGCCCTGCATATCTTCTGAAGGTTATATACACACCACATGGTGCACATAAATATAATACTATATTAATAATGCATGGCCCAACCTGAAATACACTTTCATCAATTTTTAAACATTGCCACACTATAATCTAGTTCTTTTGTGTAGCCCTGTAAACAAACAGTGATAAATTTCCATACCATATTTCTATATATGAAACATGTTTTTACGCATATAAAAAATATATATTCGTTTCATTTGATTTAGTGCAGTCCACAGATGTTACTCTACTTACCTGTAATTTTCCCCATAGACGTAATGTATTTGAATTCTCTTGGGAGTCCCTGTACACGAAAAGTTTCGTGTATCATTCCTATATGATGCATATTTAGATTACCAAGTTTGGATTTTCTGCTATTATTTGTTTTTGAGATATGCTGATAAGAGACACCCGCACAGACCAGCCGCTAAAAACAGGATTTTTGATTCAGATGACCTCGAAATGTGTAAATATAACAAATACTCAATTTCGAAAATTTGACCCAAAAACAATACTTTCTCTACCATATATATCGGTAATAGAAAGTTAAATAAATAAAAAAAAAGTAAAAATATTTCAATTAGCATTTTTTGCAGCACGCAAAGAAAGAATTAATTGAGGTATATCAAACTCTCGTTATAGTTATTGTCTATAAGATAAAAAACTTTACACAAAAAATAGCCGAAATATTTTCTTAAAGTACCCAGTGTTGATGCAATTACTTAAATATATGAACAATATATTTTGTTTCATATATTGTTAAATTATGCCATATACATAATTAAATATGTTTATGACATATTTTGTACATACGTGAAATTATGATACTTTTTCTATCAAATTACTGAATATTTTCATATAAAAGATTAACTATTATTGTAAACACATTTAGTAACTTGGTATGAAGTAACTATTGTAAGAGGCTCAGTGGTTATGATGTAGTTACCAAATTAGATAAATTATACGCAAATCTGAAAACACTGTCAAGCAGAATATATTAATTCAAAAAATATTTTATAGGAATTTTTATATATTTGTCATTTCTTCAAGCATAAGTAAATTTGACAAAGTTATTGGGAAAGTTAAAGCAAAAAATTTAGAACATTCATTGGTTATTTAATTTTTATGAATTGATTCTTGCAGTTAATATAAATATAAAAGATTTATCAAAATTTATTTAAATTTTTTATAAACTAATTCGTACATCTGGTATACACACATATCAGAAATACATTATTTAAAATTCTAAGTTTCAATAAAATATGTTTGTTCTAAATCTGATTAACAACGAAAGAAAATTGCTTTATTAACCCCCGACCCAAAACAAGTTTGAAGCCCTTATTTATCTGTGTGTATCTATGTGAGATTTTATAGAGGTTATTTATTTATTTATTTATTTATTTTTCAATTAAATAAAATGGGATATTTTTCGGAAAACTTTGTATTGCTATTTTAAAATTTGTCAGTTGTAATTTTCCAATTTTTAACTCATATTATATGATAAGTCACCTGTTTTTTAAATTTTAGTATAAACAAGCTTTTTCAGAAAAATTGCGAATGTTGAACCTATTTTGACAAAAAATAAAAATTGGCTATAAATAGTAACTACGAATTCCCAGTTCAAAAATATCTAAAGTCAGTTCACAATTAGAAATTTTATAGAAAAATAATATTTAAATGAATTCAAGGCCAACTATGAAATTTTATAATTTGCGAGCTAGCGTTTTTCCAATTAAAATTAATAGAAGAAAGACAGATTTTATAGAAAGTAATATTTAATTAAATTCAATGCCGGGGTTTTTATTAAGCTAGCTTTATCACTTGTTTCATAAATTTTTTATTTAGAACCAAAATAAAATTAACGATCGAACTTTTCAATTGGACAAAAATTGAAAAGTAACCCATTTGTGAAATAATTCATATACCTGCAATTAAATAACTTGTTTAGTTTTAGTCTATCAGCATTCCATCATTCGCAAATATATATACAGTAACCGCCGCTTAATAAATTCACTGGTTAATAAAATCAGCCGCTTAATCTGATCAAATTGCAAAGACCGGAATCAAATCAATATGAATTGCTTTTTAAACCGCCGCTTTATAAAATCAGCATCGCCGGTTAATAAACTCAAAAAAATCTCTATATCAACAAAAATATAATTTATGTACACAAAAAAAATTTTTTATTTGCACTGTGATTTTTTTTTTTTTTTTTTTTGAAAAGTAAAAAATAAATAAAACACAACAATCTCTCCGTTATTTCTTACTCTCTGTCAAAAATTTACATTTGCATCATAGTTACAAATTAAGCAAACTCATCACTTGTTTTAGTAACAATTTTAAGGAACATATTCTTTAAAGTGCGATAATAAGTTTTAAATTTGATTTGATTCGCAAGTGATAAGTTTTTTTTTTTTTAAATTATTAAAAGACAAATTTTAGTTTTTATGTTGAAATAATTAAAAAGCAAAACTTTTAAATGGAAATACAGTCGACACCGGTTATAACGTACCTGGGATATAGCGTACTTTCGCTTATAACGTACTCAGATGCTTGGTCCCGAATGAAACACTATATAATGTAATGGTTTACATCTTCATCTATAACAGACTATGCAAAAGCCTAATCTGGTTATAACGTACTTTTTAGACTGGAATGAAAAGCCAAAATTGGATGTCAACCTTGTATTTCTGGTTTGGAAATCGGTATATTTTCTTGGATACCGTCTTCCGATGTCTCCTTTATCGCCTTATATCTTCTTTATACCTTTAAAACTTTATCGCGTTTCGTTGAATTCCATACTGACTATTCAGAGACTCTGCAAAGTTCCATTATAAATATTGAAAATGTAATTTTTACTGTGTCATCTAATCAAAGAAAACAACGAAAAATAACAGATTATTTTTCTAAATAAACATGTAAGTAGTAAAATGTTTTTTTTTTCTTTTTTCTTATTTTATTTTGAGAAACTCATAAACTTTCTATTTAAAATCTCTATAATTGCGAGTGCTATTGTGCCCCCTTTTCTTTCGTTAGGCACTAAATTATATTAGAAATATTGCTTATAACGTACTTCGGTTATAACGTACCATATTTTCTGGTCCCCTGACAGTACGTTATAACCGGTGTCGACTGTATTTTAATTTTAAAAGAAAAGTGTGATATTTTAACAAACTAATTAGGATCATCCTGAAGGGAAAGCGCATCAGAACTTGAAATGCGTTTAATTGCTTATTTTGAAAGAAGAATTAATTCTATCAAAAATCAATCAATGTTGTTTATTGATTCCATTATTTGTTACATTTTGAAATTTCTTTTCAAATTCACGGATTAATATGTTTTTCTTGAGTGCAGGAACGTTCGCCGTATATAAAAATCAGCCGCTTAATAAAATCACTCAGGCTCGGAACGAATGTGATTTTAATAAGCGGCGAGTACTTTATATATATACAGTCGACACCGGTTATAACGTACTGTCAGGGGACCAGAAAATATGGTACGTTATAACCGAAGTACGTTATAAGCAATATTTCTAATATAATTTAGTGCCTAACGAAAGAAAAAGGGGCATAATAGCACTCGCAATAATAGAGATTTTAAATAGAAAGTTTATGATTTTCTCAAAATAAAATAAGAAAAAAGAAAAAAAAAAAAAAAAAAACATTTTACTACTTACATGTTTATTTGGAAAAATAATCTGTTATTTTTCGTTGTTTTCTTTGATTAGATGACACAGTAAAAATTACATTTTGAATATTTATAATGGAACTTTGCAGAGTCTCTGAATAGTCAGTATGGAATTCAACGAACCGCGATAAAGTTTTAAAGGTATAAAGGAGATATAAGGCGATAAAGGAGACATCGAAAGACGGTATCCAAGAAAATATACCGATTTTCAAACCAGAAATACAAGGTTGACATCCAATTTTGGCTTTTCATTCCAGTCTAAAAAGTACGATATAACCAGATTAAGGCTTTTGTATAGTCCGTTATAGATGAAGATGTAAACCATTACATTATATAGGGTTTCATTCGGGACCAAGCATCTGAGTACGTTATAAGCGAAAGTACGCTATATCCCAGGTACGTTATAACCGGTGTCGACTGTATATATATATATATATATATATATATATATACAGTAACCGCCGCATAACAAATTCACTGGTTGATAAAATCAACCGCCTATCAAATTGTTAGTAGGAATCAAATCAATACAAACTACTTTTAAAACCATTGCTTAATAAAAATACCTCAGCATCGCCGGTTAATAAACTCAAAAAATTCTCTTCAGTAGAAAAATATAATTTATGCAAGTTTTTTTTTTTTTTAAATGTATAATTTGCATAGTTTTTTTTTTTTTTAAATAAAAAAAGAAATTAAAGCACAGCAATTCCTCTGGTACCTTTCTTTGTCGAAAATTTTACACTTGCAGTATAATTACAAAGTAGAGTTAATACTGCTTTGTTAAATAAATCCTTATCGAATCATGTTCTTAGACTGACTAAGAAGAGGATTCGACAAGGATTTCTTTAACAAAATCGTATGAAGTGTACATTTATTACATAGGAATTTTTGCTAGTGGTCGGACACTTTTGTTACCGACTGTATTCTTCAAAGCACAGTAATAAGCTACAAATCTAATTTGATTAGTTGGTTTTTTTTTTTTTTTTTTTTTTTTTTTTAATTATGAAAAGACAATTTCTAGTTCTTATTTTAAAATAGTTATGAAGCAAGAGGTTTAAACGGAAATATTTTAAATTTAAAAGAAAATCGTGAACTTTTGGCAAAGTAATGATGATTTTCCTCAGAAGAAAGTGCATCGAAACTTAGAATGCATTTAATTTACTTATATTGAAGAAACAATTAGTTATCTGTCAAAAATTAAATTAATATTGTATATTAATTCCATTATTCGTTATTTTTTGAAATTTTTTTCAAATTCAGAGAAGTAATACTTTTTTCTTGAGTGCAGGAACGTTCGCTGGATATAAAAATCAGCCGCTTAATAAAATCACTTTGGCTCAGGACGAATGTGATTTTAATAAGCGGCGGGTACTGTATATATTATATATATATATATATATATATATATATATATACAGGGTGAGTTTGACATAATCTGCCAAACGAAAAGAGGTGATAGAACAGCCCACGGGGATCATAAAACACCATAGAAACCCTGTCTTATCTCTAACCGTTTTCGAGTTATGGTAGATAGAAGACAAATCTGTTTTTTTTCGTCCCGTCTGAAAAAACCCAGATTTGTGAGCTTCCTGAAAGACTTACACACAAAATAAGCACATATTTCTAAAGAGCAAACAAAATCCTATCGGGTGACACCATTTACATCAGGATACCTTAATTTGACGGCGAGCTACAAGCGCTAAAACATTGGCGAAGTTTAAAATCGAGTTGTCGCCCAATTCTTTAACTGGCAATTATGCAAACACCGTTCAAGCTACAATCGGTCAAATTTACCAAAAACTTTTCCATTCCACAAGCTTTAGAATGAGCTCACAATAAACCATATCGGTGTTCTAGTTCAGGAGAAATTTAGCCTTTTGTTTTAAAAACATCCATCACTGAACTCGACATTCGTCTAGAAGGAGACTCACGGAGTGACATGGGCGTTCCTGATTTCATGTCCGCCTTCAGCCCGCTGTTTTGTCAGATGCAAAAAAGAAAGTTTTAAAAGCAAACAAGAAAAGTAGCAGTTGTATTAAGTTTACAAAACACAGCGGAATGGAAACAAAAGAAGTATGACGTTTCTCACGTCTTTCACAAAGGAATATGAAAAAAAAAAAAAGACGTATTTCACGTTTATGATTAAAGCACATATGCATTCGAAGGGATGTGTAAAATTTAGTGCCGCTGCTGAAATTGGTCATCCCCACACCTGATACATGCCCTTGCCCGCTTACGAACGGAGACCACGGTAGCGCTTAGCGAAAGCTCATCCCTCAGTTTTATTATTGCATCATCGAGCCGGCTTCTTAAATCTTGCAAACTGGCAACTTCTGTGCGGTAAACTTCTTGCTCAGGAAACCCCAAACATAGAAGTCCAATGGAGTGAGATCTAGCGATCTAGGTGGCCAAGAAATTGGTCCATTACGACCAATCCATCGCGGATACTGCTGAGTCAAGAAGTCCCGAACGGCATTGGAAGCATGTCAGGGGCCCCATCGTGTTGGAAAATGATTTCCGCTCGTTGGGGTACAGGAACGACATCAAGTAATCCTGGAAGATGATGTTCCAGAAACTCCAAATATGTATTGCTTGTCAGATGACCTTGGAACACATGTGGACCTATCAAGCGATCGCCAACCACTCCAAGCCAAACATTTAAGCTGAATCGCGTCTGGAACGATGAGTTTCGTGCTACAAATGGATTTTGTTGAGCGTAATGATGCCAGTTATGTAAATTTAACATGCCATCCCGAGTGAAAAGTGACTCTCTGTCCACAGTATCGTTCTAAGGAAATGGTGTTCCTCAATATCTCGCTCCAAAAGCTAGCGGCAGAATGTTACCCGCTTTTGGAAATCTGAGCGGCGTAATTCTTGTACCGGTGTGAAGGGGTATGGATGATACCGGTTTTTGCGCAAAACATTCATCACTTTACTTTGGGAGATTCCACCTTCTCTCGCAAGTATGCGTCGACCCACTCGGTCGAGTACAGACTCCTCAGCGGTGGCGGAGCGGCGAACATGGCCCCTTTCGTACACCCTACCGAAAGACCCACTCTCCTTAATCCTTCGATGAATTGCGGCAAATACAGAACGGTTGGACGCACGACGATGTGGATAACGTAGACAGTACTCTTCTTCGGCTCTCCGAGAGTTACCATCGCAAAATCCATACACAAATAGCATATCCGCGAACTCTTCATTTGTAAAACTAGGCATATCTGTTTACAAGTTGGAAAGTATGACAATTTGATCCCTGTGATGGCTTCAATTGAAAATTAAAGTCAGAAGGGTAAACAAAAAGGGATAAAATTTCAATATTAATTTACAAAAGTAGAAGAAAAAAGTGCAACGGAATAAGAACCAACTTGGTTAATTCGTACCAATGTACGAAAACATACTAAGTACGAACTAAGAGAGAGCAAGTAGATGTGACAGCAGCGTGAAAAGAATCGGCCGAACTCAGGCAAAGTCTAGAAAATGCCAAAGCAAGAAGCAGCATAAAACATAAAAAAAGCTGACCAGCTAATGAGCTGTTACAGATTGGCTTGCCTTTTGTACCCGCGAGTGGGATGCGCGCGCAGGAAGGTTGGAATACATCTGTGTATCACTAAGAGTCCATATGCAGATAGTCACGAATTTGCATGCGTTCCATTTACTCACCATCGTTTCGTTTGCCGAATTTTAACGAACGCCGTTTACAGTGATGTATTGCAAACAAAAGGCTAAATTTCTCCTGAACCGGAAAACCGATATGGTTTAGTGTGGGTTCATTCTAAAGCATGTGGAATGGTGAAGTTTTTGATAAATTTGACCGATTGTAGCTTGAACGGTGTTTGCAGAATTACTGGTTAAAGAATTTGGCGACAACTCGATTTCAAACTTCGCCAATGTTTTAGCGCTTGTAGCTCACCGTCAAATTAAGTTATCCTGATGTAAATGATGTCACCCTATAGGAGTTTTTCTGTTCTTTCCAAATATGGACTTATTTTGCATGTAAGTCTTTCAGAAAGCTCACAAATTTGGGTTTTTTCAGACGAGATGGAAAAAAATAGATTTTTCTTCTATCTACCATAACTCGGAAACGGATAGAGATAGGACAGGGTTTCTGTGGTGTTTTATGCTCCCCATGGGCTGTTCTATCACCTCCTTTCGTTTGGCAGATTATGTCAAACTCACCCTGTATATTGATAGCATTATACATTTTTGATCTCAGCAATTTGCCCAAAATGTGATATGTACAAGTCAAGGTAATTATTGTTTTAAGAATATGATTTATTACAAGTATTTCCAATAGCTGTTTGGAGATCTATGTTTAATTCAGTATTTGTTCTCAAAATTGTCAAAGTCTTATACGAATAGTATCCAAATGCTGATAAAAACTGTTTGCAAGTATTTTGCAAAATATGAACATTTTCATAAGTCATTTCCTTTCTCCATCGCATAGCTGTAATGGAAGAATTACGAAAAGTTGTGTATGCATATTCTTGGCCAGTAAGTTTCCATTTATGCATAATACTTCTAGGGACAGTTGTATGTGTCTTAAAAAATTCACGTATCTCGGATGGTGCTGTTGTCAGTCCTAAAAATTGTGCTAATTGTGTAGCAAAACTATAAGGTTTGGCACATACGTCCTCATATCTGACCACTATAAATTCATTTGGTCTGTTCGCTAATAAATCACATGCAGTAATCACATCACGACTTATAATATTACAGAAGTATGTTATGTTCGAACATAGCTGAGCATGTTTGCACCATGATTTGACTGGTTTCTTCATTCTCGAATTGATTGTTCCACGAGGGTCTCTTGTTAAATAGATGACTTTTAAGTTAAGATGCGGGTGAGAAATAAAAAGTTTAGAAGCTTCTTGCAAATTGATTCTAATGGTTTTTGCTATCACAATCGTTTGGCTACGGCAGAAGTCATCGATGTATGTTCCATTGTAACAGGAGTTTCTCTTGCTGCAGTTTTCCCAATATCGAGTATTTCTTTGCAATTTCATGTATGCATTGTGCTTCATTTGCCAGTAAAGAAACCCTTCAATCTGGAAAAAGCAAAAAAATTGTAATAATATTAATATTTTTTTAAATTGAAAATTGAATATAAACGCATCGACTAAAACATAATCTAATTATAATATTAAATATGCTAGCACGTTAACTGATGAGAAGGTAAAGGTACAAACAAAGAGATGCATATTTTATTTTGACGAATATGTGTACTAAAGTATTCATCAGGTAGTGTATGATATAACTAGTATATAATTATTTAACAATCAAAAAACAAATTAAGTTTATTTGTAGTTTTTGAAGATATTTTCAAATTCTTTTCATTGTACCAATGGGTAGTTACAGAAAATTAAAATTTCTCGTTAATAACAGTTTTAGAATAGAACTTATTTATGATGCTAAAAAGAGATTAAAGAGTTGGCATTGATGGACACTGCTCAGTTCCCCATCATATATTGACTCCATCATCAAATATCTTAAGAAGCTTTTAAAGTAGAATTCAGATTTTAATAATATAATATCATAGTAAGTAATATAATAAAATATATATAAAAATAGTATATCATAATATATCAAAAGTAATATCATAAAATATATTTAAAAGCGAATTTGATCCATTTACGATGAAAATAATTCTAATAATGGATGTTTATGTGAAATTTTGCCTTATTCTACCATGTCATACAAATCTTACACTTCGAGTAAATTAGAAGTTTATATTCTGCGATGCTTCTATTAGTATCATAAATGATATTTTAAAACTGATCAGACATCTTTATTCTCAAAACATTTCTCATACCGGACGTTTTGCTAAATTTTGCCCTATTCACCCATGTTAAGAAAAATCTCAAATTTCAAATGACGAAGGAATTTTCAATTTAAAAATCAACAGTTTTTTTTTTTTTTTTTTTTTTTGTCAGTATCATAAATAATGTTTTAAAACCATTACCTGCCTCTTTACAACCATTTGTTCTTGAAATAATAGCTTCAAAGACTAACAAATTGACTAACGAATTGACTAACAAACTGACTGACTTATTGACGAACATCACATGAGTTTTGTGATTTTTGTGATTTTTTTATGTCCACCAAACGTGCAACCCCCCCCACCCACACACACACAAAAAAAAAAGTAATAACAATAATCGTGCAGTATGCATTGTTTATTAACAGTTTCCAACTGTACGTACTTGTTGTATCATATAAATTTCAATATTCTTTGCCTACGTTATCACACAACAGACAGACAGAAGCACTGAAAAGCACACTGATAGACTAATTGAATTTAAAAACACTTTTAGACATTGTTGGAAATTGTTAAAAAGGCTTAACGCAAAAGATAATGCAGCCTTTATATTATAATTGCAGTCCTTAATGTATCTGAATACTTTAGTGTAGCCCTGTAAACCTGAAAGTTAATCATATGATATTTTATACAAAACGTTATATTAGAATATTAACAATACATGTAACTTTTTTTTATGGTTTTTACGGTAGAAAGTTATTTAAATGTGATTTTTAAAAATACCTGTCCTAAAACGCAATGTATTGGAATTTTTTTTTGTTGTCCCTGTACTCAAACTAGTTTTACAGGACCTATTAATGTCATTTTAAATAGGGCAAACTCCATAGTGAACTTGACTAATATATGACATTTTATAAAAATTCTGAAAATATTTACGGACGCTGAGGGCGGGAAACAGAGAGATAGAAAGATAGACAATTGGACAGGCAGATACTCAAATTCAAATCATATTCGCACTTAAAAATTCTTAGAAGTGTTAAAAACGCTTAATGTAAACGAAAGAACATATCCAGATAATATTTTTATTAATAGCTCTTAATGTAACTGAATATTTTTCTATGGCCCAGTAAACCAATTGCTAATTATACTAAATTCTATAAAAAACATTCTTTTGTGTATATGAATATCATATTTCAATTTTATTAAGCTTTGTGTAAAGTAAAACTATTAAAATTTGGTTTATAAAAATACCTTTCACAGAACGCAATGCTTTAGAATACTTTCGAGTATCCCTGTACACAAACCAGTGGTGGTACTGAAACTTTTTACATAGGAAACATCCGATAGTGAACTTGAATAACATATTTCAATTTCATTAAGATTTGTGTATAGTAAAGGTATTAAAATATGGTTTTCAGAAATACTTCTCTTAGCACAATGCTTTGGAATACTTTTGGGTATATACCTGTACACAAACCAGCAGAGGTATTCACTCTATTTTCAATATGGAACATCCAGTAGTAAACTTGAATAACATATATCAGTTTCAAGGAATTCCATATATTTACGGGAGTTAGAGCACAAAAAGACAGACAGATGGACGGACGGGCAGACGAACAGACAGACAGATACACAAATTGTAATCATATTTACATAAAAATTGTTAGAAATTGTTAAAAACGCTTAATGTAAACGAAAGTGCAATTCCAACAAATTTTTATTAATATCTCTTAAAGTAACTGAATATTTTTGTATGGTACTTTAAATTTAATGCTAACCATACTATATTCTATAGAAAACGTTCTTTTGTGTATATGAATAACACATTTCAATTTCATTAAGCTTTGCGCAAAGTAAAGTTCTTCAAATTTGGTTTATAGAAATACCTCTCATAGAACGCAATGTTTTAGAGTACTTTCGAGTGTCCTTATACACAAACCAGTGCAAGTATTTACTTCATTTTACATAAGAAACATCCGATAGTGAACTTGAATAACATATTTCAATTTCATTAAGATTTGTGTAAAGTAAAGGTATTAAAATATGGTTTATAGAAATACCTCCCATAGAACACAGTTCTTTGGAATATTTTGGGGTGTCCCTTTACACAAACTAGTAGAGGTACCCACTCCATTTTTAATAGGAAACACTCGATAGTGAACTTAAATAACATATATCACTTTCAAGAAATTCCATAAATATTTACGGGAGTTTGAGCGCGGACAGACAGATAGACGGACATACGGACAAACCGAAGTCATTAACACTTTTCAACCTTGTTGGAAAGTGTTAAAAACTGATGTTGGAAAATTAAAACAAGGTAAAACAAGGGTCGTTAAAGTTCAACCAAAAGCAAATACTCTTTTGAGAGAATTTGCAATATTTTATGTTACTCATCAGTACAAAACAATATCGTCAGTATAAAACAATTTCATCAGTAGAAAAAACAAATACGTTGTGAGTACCACAAAACCTTTTCCTATATATATTTCTATACAAATCCACGCAGTACATATAATTTATTAAAATTATTTTCTGTGATGAATGAAGACGATTTTCACATCACAGTGAAATCTATATAAATAAAATCAGAATTTTATAAAATTTTCTGTGTGTGTGTGCGTACCGTTGTATCTGTAATGTTATTAATAATGCTATTTATAATGCTGTCTGTAATGCTTTGTCCAGGTGAATGGCTGCACATAATTCAATGACACTTGGCAGGAATTTAGGTCTGTACCCAACTTAAACTTATTTTTAAATAAAATTTTTTATTAGATTTTGAGATATGGGTAAAAAGGTCTGCGTATGCCATAAGGTCTTTGCCAGAAAAACGTTTTGAATGTAAAAAAAACTAGTTGGCATAGGTGGACTCTGCTCAGTTCCCCATCATATTTATGTTCCCATAAATTTCTAGTGGGAGACATATTATAATCATGTTAAAAGAAATGAATTTGACCAAAGCTTGATACAGTAACAGAATGAAATCCCCGCCTAATAGGCTATCCACCGTTCAATTCGATATATTTATCTTATTCTAATCTATTAATTTATTTTATCAGGGTCAATTCTGTTGTTTAGTTTTCATGCTACTATTTCCAATGCAATAATCCTCAAAAATCATATTTATATGAAAAATTTACAATTTCGCTATGTTGATAAAATCGTAAATTACGAATAATTAACGAAATTTTCCTATTAGAATATTTGTATTCAATCATGTTCAATCAAATATCATAAATGTAATTTTGAAGTTGTCTAATGTATTTATGATCCTCAAAATGGAAGTTTATGCTCAATTTTGCCTTATTCTGCCATTTTAGGTAAATCGTAAATTCCAAATAACTTACGAATTTTTTAAATTGGAAAAATCATAGTCTATGATATTCATGCCAGTATCCAAAATAATATTTAAAAAGTGGTTTGACAACTTTACGATGAAAATATCCCTCAAGATTGACGTTTATGTGAAATTTTGCTCTATTCTGCCATGTTAAGAAATTCGTAAGTTTCCAATAACTTACGAAATTTTTATATTGGAAAATTCATAGTCATTAATATTCATGCCAGTGTTCTAAATAATATTTCAAAAGTAGTCTGACATCTTTACGATGAAAATATCTCTCAAAATTGACGTTTATGTGAAATTTTGCCCTATACTGCCATGTTAAGAAATTCGTAAATTTCCTATAACTTGCGAAATTTTCAAAGTAGCATATTTATAGTTACTGATGTTCATTCCGGCCTCAAAACTGATATTTTAAAACTTGTCTGACATTTTTACAGTAAAAAGTTTCCATTTAATGCACGTTTAAGTGAATTTTTGTCCTATTCTCCCATGTTAAGAAAATCGTAAATTTCGAATAACTGCTGAAGTTTTTTAATTCGAATATTGCAGATGAATAGGGTTCTTTCCAGTATCGAAAGTAATATTTTAAAACTGATCTGACATCTCTGCGATCATTTGTTCGTGAGATATCGTGTTAACAGACTAACAAACTAACGGACTAACACACTAACGGACTGACACAGACACACTAACAGACACCATACAAATTTTGTCATTTTCAGATTCCTCACACCTGAAAAGTATAAAAAAGTCAAAAAACCGAGGTCGAAATTTTTCATGATTACCTAAGTTCCCCATACCTATAGTATGATGGGGAACTAAAAAAAATGTTATCTTTACGTTTTAGACATCAGGAAGCACCAAAAAGTTTATTTCAGAACATTTTTTCTATGTCAATGGGAGAGGTGGTGGTATAGAAAATGTTTTTCATTCGACCAGGTGTCACGTGAAAACTGCTGGACGGAATTCAATGACATTTGGCTGAGGTTTAGGTCTGTATCCAACTTAAAATTAAATTCGAAAACATTTCAAAATTTGAATTAGATTTTTTTTTTTTTTTTGAAAAACGCTTCTGTAATCAATCTAGTTATTCAGATACGTTAAATTGACTATATTTGACAAAAACTCGACTTTATTTGTTGCTGTTTTGGTAGATTAAAAGCATTCATTGATGACTACATCCCCACTATATGATAACATACTTTGTTATCAACGAATGCTTTTGATCTTTTAATTGGCTTGAATACAGAAAATTTCGCCTTATTTACTACTTTTTAGAACGCCGATAAAAAAGCATTCTCTTTAAATTATATATATATATATATATATATATATATATATTGTATCTCATTTAAAACATTTCTTCAAAGCAGAATGCCCGTTTATGTCTAATAAGTAAAGAATTAAATCTGGCTTCAACTTTTAAAGGAGATGTAATGACATATTCTTAAAATAGGCTGTTGGTTAGAATATATCTGGACCACCGAGGCCCATATTCATTGAAGCTTGCATATATGATGAAAATAACACTCGGCAAAGATAACAAGAAGTAGGAGGTATTACTTTTGAATCAAAATTTCCTTTCTTTTTTTTAATCCTTTTGGACTATAATATTTATCCATTTTTCAAAAATTAACGAAGACAAGTTTTTATACTTTAAGAAATACTTTCAGATGCAATAGCTGGATAACAGTTAAGTTTCAGAAGGCGAATATCAGATATTTTATTTTAGTTTATAAATTGCAATAATAATAAAATATATATGAACGGTGAACTAAAATAAACAGCAATACGCATCAAAAAACTTTATAAACGTTTGACGAAATGCGTGAAGAATTCAGCATTTTGGTTTCTAGGAAAAAAAAAAAAAAAAAAAAAAAAATGAAGATGAGTTCTCTCTTGCTACGGGACCAGCGTAACTAACATTTTTTTTGCATAAAATTGATAATGCCAAAAGAACCGTTGAAGAGCCTTTTTCGTGCCAAGAGTAACACAATAGGCTGGAAATCGAGCATGTAATGCAATGCAGAATTAAAATATAGGCAAAAAGTCTACATTTCAGCAGAATCCTATATTTACATATATATGTGTGTGTGTCCGTATATATATCCCCCCCCCATCAATAACTTCCCCTTGTATACATATCCCCTTGTATATATTCCCCCCCCCCCCTCCCTCATCAACTACTGGCTTCAGAGAAATTACATATTTTCCATTTCCTTATGCTACTTTTGATTATTTGTGTTTCATTTTTGTCCATGTTTATGCATAGTGTTAAGATTTTTTTTTTTATATAACTATCTATTAATTTCTCTCTCTCTTTACATATGAGTTTCCAGTATAAACTTTGAAGAGCGTAAGTGTGGCTACAGAAAGATTGTATTATATTAAAGAGTGGACTCGGAAATTTAATTTAAGGAAAAAATTGCAACGGCAAAACTCATTGCAACGGCAATGAGTTTTGAAAGACATTCAAATATTATTTATAAACTGAATTGTCTGAATTTTATCATATAACTTTCTTAAATATATATGTAACGTAACACGGGATCCTTCACATTAAGTGGGTTGGTATTCCAGTGATGTGAGCATCTTAGAAAGGATTAGGAGTCCATCAGATTAACTAATAATCCTTTATTAAATTCAAGATGCAGCTTGGCCTGAATGTAGACATCCTGAACGTCATATGTCCGGAAACCACGCCGATGGTCGGCAATTTGCCGTAGCAGCGCCCCTCAGGGCCCGCGGGTTTAGTTAGTACGCTTTTACATGATGAGAGTAACATTTAACGTAGGTTTATTAAGTAAGTCAATATCCGAAAAAGCCACGATTTCTCGTGTGTTCAGTGTTGCCAGATGGTCCAAAGTGAATTTCCCCAAACAGTTCTTAAATTTCCCCAAAACAAGGGTTTTTTCCAAAAAAATCCCCAACTCAATTTTTACTAAAAATGTAAATTTTTTGGAAAAAGTTAAAAAAATATTTAATAAATTTAAGCTCACATTTTTCCCCAAATGAAGCTCTTTATAGAAAAAAATCCCCATTTACAAAAATAAATTTCAATACGCTAGTTTTCGGAAAATTTTAAATTTGTGTAACTTTTGTCTATTTGTCTAACTTTCAGAGATTCCTCATGTCTAATCATTTGTACTTAATTCAAGCGAAGCAGTAATCAATAAGTATTTAGCATTCACTATACTTGCTACAACACATATAAACCAAAAAATTCCTGGAATCAGAGATTACAAGTGGAGAAAAAAAAAAAAAAAAAAAACAGAATAAATTTTATAATCAAAAAGATGAAAGATTTGCTTTTCTATTTCTGAAATACAAATAGCATCAAGAATTGCCCATTTTTCTTTTTTTTTTATTATTATTATTGAATTTTAGGAAAATGCCATCTTTTACTAATTTTAAAGAAAATCCCCGTGTATTTCCCCAGAATTTTTTTTCCCCAAACTGTTCCCCACTAAATCTCTGTCCCCAAATATTTCCCCTGAAGCTTCAAAACTCCCCAAAATGGGGAGAAATCCCAAGTCTGGCAACACTGGTGTGTTCCAGCTTAAATACCTTGTATTTGGACGCGAATATTTAGTCCTCCTCTGCTTAATCATTGGCTATTAACTTTATGATTGACAGTTTAGCTCCGGCCCGGATCTCCGGGATTAATTAATGTGCATTACTTAACCACAAGAAACGGAGAGTTGCACTAACTCAGCATTTTTATTCTAAAAGTTGTCCAATTTTTCCGACTTTCGCGTTATGAAAGTGCATTGTCATAAAACTTATTTTACAGGGGAATCTTTAGAATTACTTTTCAAGTTAAGAATTTTAATGGGATTTTCTTTAAGTTATATCACTCAATATTAATTTAAAATAATAAAATAATAATTTAAAATTTTACCTCTCTTTATTCTTTCATATATATATATATATATATATATATTTCTTAATCATTTTGGATATCACTCATACATATAT
Organism: Salticus scenicus; assembly: GCA_963930645.1. NCBI lineage: Eukaryota > Metazoa > Arthropoda > Arachnida > Araneae > Salticidae > Salticus > Salticus scenicus. The sequence goes on from OZ005655.1 coordinate 68,141,328, forward strand.
TCAAGTTTCTTTTATCTAATCTGCTGATAAAGAAATAAGAAATTTGTTGTAACTATTTTGTATATGCATTAAAGGTTTCTTGAAAGAATGATTACTTGCACAATTATTTATCGACTATTTGAATTATTGAATGAATATTTATTGAAACATTTTATTTTTTCTTAGTGTAGTTAAGAGAAATAGAAAATTTTCCCGGTTTAACAGAAATTAGCATGTTTTTATCGATTCATCACTTTCCTTTTGCGAGAGAGAGAAACTTGTTCCTTTCCAGTTTTTTTTCCTTTTTTTCATCTTTAACAATATGGATTCATTTCAAGCATTTTTGACAAATCAGCTGCTTTGTAAATGGTGTAAGAAAACCTTTCGCATTTACGCACTGCTTTTTCATTTTTATTATTCTCAGAAAGAAGTGGTCGTGCATTACTATTCAAATGCGAAAAATTTAATAATATTTTCAAATTTTATGCCTCGGAGTTAAAGACTCTCAAATATTATATATAGATATAAAAGTGTTCTTGAAAAGATATTTTAACAGAAAGTAAATGAATTTAAAATCGACTTCTTTGACAATGACAAATCTAAGTAAAAAATTGAATCAGGAGTAATATAAAAATTTTATCCCCCCCACGTCTTCATTTATACATTTTTTATTTTGTTAAAAACATTACAACATAAGTTCTTTAATAATTAAACTTTTAAATTATTTCGCGTAACGTTGTAAAAAAAAAAAAAAAAAAAAAAAGAGAGAGAGAGAGAGAGAGAAAGATATTTAAATCTTCTAAAAAATGTAGCTTTTTTTAATGCTTTATTTTTAAAGTTTATACTGAGAAAAAAGGTTGTGTTTAGTTTCATATGCATTTAGCTTGCAAAGAAAAAATATAAAGGTATGCAATAAGAATAAATATTTATTCGAAACGATTTGCTCCATTTTTCTACTATTTATATGATGGAATTAATAGGGGTCAAGTAAAACCTCACTAAACGTTAACCTCTATTAAAGGGTCACCTCTCTCCAGGGCCAGATTTCCCTCTGTTCTAATTTTTTTCTGTAGAGCTTAATATTAATTTATCTCCAATAAAGGCTCATGTACAAGTCTGTACCTTCTTAGCGCTCACATTTAGTGAGAGCAGATTTTTTTTTTTTTTTTTTTTTTTCAACTTGAACTGACGACTGTCCACTACTGAGGTTCATCGCTATGTGTGTAACAATAACCTGTGTGTAGAGAAGAAATGTAAGTGATACGATTTCAATTTTTGAATGAATAAACTTTGAGATAAAGTTCAAGCTAAGGTAAGGGAATTTTGTACGGTACCATTATTTAGCTAATAAACTAAAATTACGTGTCTTCTAAATGAATAATATTAATTTTAAATGGGAAAATAAAATTTTTAAATTTAGCTGAGGAGGAAAATTAAAATCTAAAATCTATATCAATAATCCTTTTAAGCTTTTTTTCTATTGAGAAATGATGGTAAGCTGAACATTTTTTTCCAGTATATAAAAATTCTTGGAAAATTAAATTATTGCTCAAACCTTACAAATTTATATTAATAATTATTAGAAACGCATCTAGAAAAATAATGTATCTTTTAACAATTCAAATATTTTAATTTACAGAATTGATTGCTGAAATTAAGATTTTCTGAATAACCTCTATTAAAAAGCCACACATCTAAAAAGCCAAATTTAGATATCACAAGGAGTGACCCTCTTAAGGAGGTTTCATTGTATTTATTGTCTTATCTCCTGGTTGTATATTAATTTTTATAAATAATGACTGGTCTTTCTTAACGTGTAATCATTCGAATTGATATCACAAGCGGGTAGCCCTCTTAAGAAGGTTTCGTTGTATTTACTATCTTGCCTCCCGGTTGTATATTAAGTTTTATAAATAATGACTGGTCTTTCTTAACGTGTAATCATTCGAATTGATATCACAAGTATTGATATCAATACTTGTGATAATCAATTGATATCACATTGTATTACAATACAATCAATTATATATACAATTGATATCACATTGTATTTACTATCTTGCCTCCCGGTTGTATATTAAGTTTTATAAATAATGACTGGTCTTTCTTAACGTGTAAAAATTCGAATTGATAACACAAGCGGGTGGTCCTCTTAAGAAGGTTTCGTTGTATTTACTATCTTGCTTCCCGGTTGTATATTAAGTTTTATAAATAATGACTGGTCTTTCTTAACGTGTAATCATTCGAATTGATATCACAAGCGGGTGGCCCTCTTAAGAAGGTTTCGTTGTATTTACTATCTTGCCTCCCGGTTGTATATTAAGTTTTATAAATAATGACTGGTCTTTCTTAACGTGTAATCATTCGAATTGATATCACAAGTGGGTGGCCCTCTTAAGAAGGTTTCGTTGTATTTACTATCTTGCCTCTCGGTTGTATATTAAGTTTTATAAATAATGACTGGTTTTTCTTAACGTGTAATCATTCGAATTGATATCACAAGCGGGTGGCCCTCTTAAGAAGGTTTCGTTGTATTTACTATCTTGCCTCCAGGTTGTATATTAATTTTTATAAATAATGACTGGTCTTTCTTAACGTGTAATCATTCGAATTTATATCACAAGCGGGTGGCCCTCTTAAGAAGGTTTCGTTGTATTTACTATCTTGCCTCCAGGTTGTATATTAATTTTTAAAAATAATGACTGGTCTTTCTTAACGTGTAATCATTCGAATTTATATCACAAGCGGGTGGCCCTCTTAAGAAGGTTTCGTTGTATTTACTATCTTGCCTCCCGGTTGTATATTAAGTTTTATAAATAATGACTGGTCTTTCTTAACGTGTAATCATTCGAATTGATATCACAAGCGGGTGGCCCTCTTAAGAAGGTTTCGTTGCATTTACTATCTTGCCTCCCGGTTGTATATTAAGATTTATAAATAATGACTGGTCTTTCTTAACGTCTAATCATTCGAATTGATATCACAAGTATTGATATCAATACTTGTGATAATCAATTGATATCACATTGTATTACAATACAATCAATTATATATACAATTGATATCACATTGTATTTACTATCTTGCCTCCCGGTTGTATATTAAGTTTTATAAATAATAACTGGTCTTTCTTAACGTGTAATTATTCGAATTGATATCACAAGCGGGTGGCCCTCTTAAGAAGGTTTCGTTGTATTTACAATCTTGCCTGTTGGTTTTATATTAAGTTTTATAAATAATGATTGGTTTTTCTTAGTAATCATTCGAATTGGTACCACAAGCAGGTGACTCTCTTAAGGAGGTTTCATTGTATTTACTGTCTTATCTCCTAAATGTATATTAAGTTTTATAAATAATGCCTTTCTTATAAGTAACCAAGAAATTTATGTATATAATACTTACATTTTTGCTATAACAATAGACATTTTTTTTTTTTTTTTTTTTTTTTAAATTGTAATATGTATTTCTTTTACATACATGTGAATATAAACAATGAAATTGAATTTTTCATTTTCACTTTTTACGAGCTGCAACAATAACTACCATCGCTACCATTGGATTTCAATAATTTTACAGTTATCGAAAATTGTTTAATCACAGTTATTTACATAAGATTTAAATATAACTGCTACAATATTTTGTATCACAGCACGAAGCTTAATTTATAATGTGGAACGGGAAAAAAATAAAGTAATAATAGTAATAATAAAAATAAATCACCGAACGAAATTAATGTTACTTTTAAGTAGTAAATTAGAAATTTCGCTAATCGTATGTTGCTAATTTTCATGATGATTGATTTACAGTTAGATTTAAGTATGCTTCTGACCAGGTTCCCAGTCATCCATGCTTCTGATTCGAAACTAAAAAATAGCTTGATTCAAAACTCGATTGTTACGTTTTAATTTTATATAAAAAAAGTTGTTAACTTTCACGGAAACAATACTTTGTTCTATTATTTTTCAGCACATTAACCCTTTAACGTTCACTGAAACCAAACATTTAAAAATGTTTATGCACCAAATTTTCAATATATGTTCTTTGCACTTCAAAATTTTTAGTAGACGCGAGTGCATATTGCTGCTTTGATAATGCACTCGTGCATAGTTTTTTTTTTCACCTGATGCAGGGACGTGCTATTATTTTGAACCTGAAATAACTTTTGCGAGTTTTTTGAATTTACATGTGAGTGCCGCTCCAAATAAAGTATAGAAATTAAGTTCTGGATCGTTAGAAACAACAAGCCTTTGGTTATTATTGATTATTTTAGGGCACGTGATTATTTTATAAAAAATTGTAAAAATTATAGTAACGTGAGTAAAAAATACTACAAATTTATTTTACAGCACACAGTATAAACAAAGTACTGCGAATGGGCATTGCTTTTACCAGCACACTGTGCTGAAATCTTCTGCAGAATTTTTCTTACAGTGAAATTTCACATTTTACAAAAGTATTCAAAGTGATAATTTATATACTAAGTTTTTTTGGAGAAATTTGTAAGCCTTTATTAACTTATCAATAAATATGTAATGTATTTTTTACCTGAGATATATTGCATACAAACAAATTCCCGAGTAGATTCCGAGCTTCTTCGAAACTTTCATTCAGAAAATTTTCTCTGATGAAATGAATTGGTTCAAAATGGTAAAAAGAATTGGGCAAACTCTGAATGATATCTCCGAGGAATGAAGATCCAGTTCTAGAGTACGCAACAAGAAGAATATGCAAGGGCCTTGATTTTAAATATTGACGATCCTGGTATTCACGTAAGGCTGAAAAAAGAAAAAAAAACATTTGTGTTGCTAACCTCCATTTGTATTTACATATTTTTAGTCTAATATAGAGAACACTTATATTATAGACTAAAGCCTCAAGGTAGAGTGTGCGGTTGGATAAAAACATCACGATTGTCATTATTATTATTATTATTAAAACCAAAAACAGTATAAAAATGTATTGTGAATTTGTAAAAAATCATGCGAAGACACTATTTTTCGAGCAGCATTATATCATGCAGATTTAATTCTTACTATCGAAACATAAAGATTTAATTTATCATGCTGTCATTAATATGCCACCAATTCGATAAGCAAAGAATGAGCATAAAAAATGGTACTAGGTAAATTGGAAAGGAATCTTAAGTAATTTCAAGGTGTTTATTTTCGCTAATTTTAATAACACCGCTTCCCTAATTCTAATAATACTGTTTAATGAATGTTTATCTAGCGTAGATTTTTCTTACATATGTAATATATATATATATATATATACTGACTGCTCGAAATAGAAAGGTTGAAGTATAATTTACATCGGTCTCTCAAAATCATATTAGTTTCCTATCATACTATAGTTACGGGGAACATAGGTAATCGTGAAAATTTTCAACGTCGTTTTTTTGACTTTTTTACACGTTTTCAGGTGTGAGAAATACAAAAATGACAAAATTTGTATGGTGTCCGTCTGTAGAGTGTCTTTTAGTTTGTTAGTGTGTTAGTCCGTTAGTTCGTTTGTTACTATGTACACGATATCTCAAGAACAAATAGTCACATAGAAGTCAAATCAGTTTTAAAATATTTCTTTCGAAACTGGCAAGAATCCTATCAGAACACTTTTAAAATATCATTTAGGATACTAGCATGAACTTCCCTGACTATGAATTTTTTAATTTAAAAATTTCGTAAGTTATTTAGAATTTACGATTTACTTAACATGGTAGAATAGGGTAAATTGAGCATGAACGTCCATTTTGAGGATCATAAATATATCAGACAACTTCAAAATAATATTTATGATACTTGTTTGAACATCATTAACTACAAATATTTTAATAGGAAAATTTCGTAAGTTATTCGAAATTTAAGATTTCATTAATATAGCAAAATCGGGCGATATTCCATATAAATATGCATCTTGAGGATTGTTACATTGGAAATAGTAGCATGAAAACTAAACTACGAAATTGACACAAATAAAATAAATTAATAGATTAGAATAAAATAAGATAAATATATCGAAGTGAACGGTGGATAGCTTATTAGGCGGGGATTTCATTCTGTCACTGTATTAAGCATTTGGCCAAATTCATATTTCTCCTAACATGATTATAATATGTTTTGCACTAGAAATGTATGAGAACATATATATGATGGGGAACTGAGCAAAGTTCACTTATGGCAACTAGTTGTTATTTTTGAGTTATAGTTTATGTTAATTTTACAATTTACACTAATTAAACCATTTAAAAAAAATATAAAATACTAATGTATAAAACGTTTGCACATTGCTGTTTTCCTAATATATCTAATTTTTTTCCCCCGCATTATAAATAATTATACTTTATTATCTCTAACTAAAGCAATAATTGCATATTTTTGAAATTACACTAAAGGCGTGACTTTACTCAATTTTTATAGTATTTCATGACGTGCGAGGTAGTTATTATTCGGAATAAAGAAACATTGTGCGTTTAATTATAAATAAACTTTCTCGTATTCAGTAGAAATGCACCATTATAAGACTCTGTTATATTCATTCTAAAATTCTAATATATGTGAGAATTGTATTTTAACCTAAATACTCTAACAGAAGTGTATTTATTAAATAACTTTTTATTTATGTACCGGGAAAATTTATGTTGTACTAGGGAAAACATAAATTGAGAATTTAGAAACTAATGGTTTCTGTTATCTTGAATGTAATTAGAAAAATGTATACTAAGAGATCGCAAAAGTAGAAAATTTAATTTAAACATCCATAATTTTATTAAAAGAGATTAAGATTATAGTTACCTTTTAAAGTGTTCTTCACAAATACTGAATTTTGAAATGCACTAAAATAAAGCTGCATGACTACTATCATTGAAATAAATGGAAACCATATTAGAGATTTCCGGAGTTTGTGCGATGAGAACTCGAACATAGGGTGGAAATGACGACCATTTGTCATTATGTACAAAACCTGAAAGCAAATTCATATGGCTAAGTACTCAGAATTATACTTCAATGTAAAAAAAAAAAAAAAAAAAAAAATTGATTATTTAAAATTATATTGATTATTTAAAATTAAAATTACTATTGTGTACAATGATCTTTATATGTGTTTATAAACCAAAAATGTAAAAATATCAAAATATATTTGAGTAATATGTATAACTATTTTCCACTATAAATGGGTTCTAGTTCTGCATATTGTAACTGAAAATTATATTATTCAACAAAAGGAGAAGTACAAAAGGTGCACCATGCATTAACAATTAAAAAACACACTAAACAAAGTTTTTTTTTTTGGAGATGGGGAGGTGGGTATGGCATATTTTTTGCTTAGAAGTCTGAACAGATTGCCAAAATATGTTAGATATAATTATGAACAAACTTTTAGAACAAATATTTAAATAATTTCTTAAATTTGAAGAAAACTGTAACAGTAAAAAAAGTCTGGAGTGACTCAGCTCGACTTTCCATTAAATAATTAACGGTTGTATAAATAAATTAAAGTAAGAGATATCGTTAAAAACAAAAGAGAAAATTATAATAGGGTATTGAGTATTTTTCTCTATATGGTATGTTGTTTAAATTAACATTATTGCCCTTCAAATAATTTGAGCCCATAGATGACAATGACAATAGAAATTTTCATTTTGTCCCTGTAGAAATCTATAAGAACTAGATTTACCGAAATCTATACAGTTCATGTGACGGTGACCTGTAACATATACATAATTTTCAGCTCAAATGGATGAGGCGTTTAGACGCTATCATATTTTTAATAATTTGAGCCCATGAGTCACAATAATAAAGAATTTTTCTTTGTGTTCCTCTAAAAACACTCTAAGTGTTACATAGTCCAAAATTCATATAGTTAGTGTGACGGTAATGTATAACATGAATATAAATTTTCATCTCAATCCGATATGGGGTTTAGACGCTATTGCACGTTAATGAATTTGTGTCCATAGGACATAATGATAAAGAATTTTTCGTTGTGTCCCTATAAAAAAAAAAAAAAAAAAAAAAAAAAAAAAAAACTGTATGTGTTAGATTTACAAAAACTTATGCACTTCGTGCTACGATGTTCTATAAACATGTGTATAAATTTTCAGTTCAATCGAATACGGCGTTTAGACGCTATCGCAGTTTAAAATATTTGGGCCCATATAGACCATAATGATAAAGAATTTTTATTTGTGTCCTTGTAGGGAAAAAAAAAAAAAAAAAAGACTATAAAAGCTAGATTCACTAAAATTTATATAATTTACTCACAACATGTGTATGAATTTTAAGCTCAGTCGAATGAGGCATTTAGACGCTATCGTACTGTTGTAATTAAAATTACACATTTATTTATAAACGGAAATAAAACAAAAATGTGTGTAATTTAAATATATGTATAAATATTTTATGTTTATATAATAGAATTTAAAAAGTGATTTGTATGTAAATATGGGCAGGTAAAAATGTGTCTTTTTTAACATGAGCGATAAATTGCTAGATGTAAAAGCGGAAAGCCATAACTGTAAAATTGAAAGAGGAAGAATGGAAATGTGTTCTTGATATGAATCTACGAGATGGACCGGCGACGCAGGGAACAATAAGGTTGACATTGAATGACAAAAGCTCACGAAAATGGTTTATTGCAGCTATAAATGAGGAAAAAGGAGATGGAGCAGATTTTCGAGAACAAGAATTTCTAAGAAGAGTAAGGGGGATCTAGAGAAGTATAGAAGTACATTGGTGAAAAAAAACAACCAGAAAGAAAAAAAAAAAAAGGAAAGGCCCCGATTTTGGCAGAAGGCGGAGTCAAAATGGGCCTGTAAATGAGAAATAAAAAAATATCGTCAGATGATAGAAAATTTTTTGAAGGAGAAATATAGCAACGATTTGGAGATGGATTCCCTAAAAATATGATGCTGGAACCGGAAGGCGAGAAGAGAAATCTAGGATGCTAGACAGGGAAGCGGTACGCACAAGATTCCAGGAGTAGACATCGAAGCTGGATATTCGGATTAATGGAGATTAAAAGAAAGGAGCCTTCTCAGGTGAATGATGCTGGAAAGGAAATCTAATGCTCTCGGAACCCTCTCATCAAACATCTTCGCAAGTTAGCGCAAATTATCCTCCATCTTCAGTCGCTGGATCCCATGAATCAAAGGTTGGACCCTCGCCGCAGATAAGATGCTCTGGGAATATTTTAGTGAAAGTTCTTTTAATAAGTAGTGCAAATTATGCCTGATGTCCGAGTTCTGGATTCCCTTGGACGCTCGTCGCCGGGTGAGTCTATACTTTAAATTATGAAAAAAAGAAAATATCTGAAATTTTTACATTTCCTTTTTTTTTTGTTCCTCTTTCAATTCGTGATGAGTCGCGCTTAAAGTGTTATTGATTTATTATCAACCATGACATCTCCTTAATTTAATTTTGAGAAAGAATTTTATGTTTAGAATAAAAGATAAATAAAAGGTTATTTGTTAAGAATTCTTATTTTTTTTTTAATTGGTTTCTAGATAAATTATTTCAAGAAGATAGCTTAATAAAATAGGAGATAACTTTAATATTCAAAATTTTATTTTATGACCCAGTAAAGATTTAATGAACTTGGGTATTATTTAGATTATTATTTTTTAGAAATAGATCAACGCAGTGCACGGTACAGATTGGAGGGTCTCTCTAAAATAACAATTTCTCTCCAACACGTACTTTAAAAAATTTGGGCCCATAGACCATAACGATAAAGAATTTTTATTTGTGTCCCTGTAAAAAAACTATAAGTGCTAGATTCACCCAAATCAACAGAATTCGTGCCATGGTGATCTATAACATACGTACCAACTTTCAGATCATTCGAACAAATCGTTTAAACGCTATCGTGTTCACTCACATACATACATGCATCGTCGTAAAAGTAGTGAATATGAATTCAGGAAACCTCAAAATGTGCAGAAACACCAAAATCTCAAATTGGATTTTTGACGGGATTACACTACTTTCTTTACATGTGTATGTATGTTCGGAAAATAAAAACTAGTATGTTGTGGCCACAAAAAACTTTCTTCTATATTTTCCTATCAAGTTCACTCAGTACATATAATTCATTAAAACTATTATTATTATTTTAAATTAATGCCATGATGAATGCAGACAAATTTTTTTCTCATAGAAGTATAACGCTAAATGTCTAAAGAAAGTCTATTTCAATTCCTACCATTATAGTTCATACTCTCCCTATACATATCTTGTTCAAATCTTGCAATCGATTTTTAACTAACTTTCCGACTAGCTATAAATTTGAAACTTTCATGATTGCTCAGAACACGGTGACAACATAATACATCGAAGTCCGATTTTCGAATTTTTTATTAGTTTTCTTATAATTAATTAAAATAGGAAAATAATAACATCCTAATAGCGTTAAAATGGCCATTAAAATATTAGCTATAATTTAGTTGCTGCCAAAAAACAAAAACAAATTACGAGTTTATTTGCTTTCGACATAAAAATAAATGCATTTAATTAAACGTGAGCATTAAAAAATTATAAAAAGTTAAATTATGCGTCTCACGAAAATTGACGTCATTATCACTTATAAAATTTTATGCACATTGATAAGAGCTGTGATTCATCAGAAAATTTAAAACATGGTATATAAAAAGTTTTTTTTTTTTAATCTTATAATTATTTTTATTTCATTTTGCACGAGCACTTTTTATTTACTAATTCAAAATTATTAAAAAAAAAAAAAAAAAAAAAAAAAAAAACACTTTTTCGATAGTGTTTGTAAGTAGGAATTGACTTTAAAATTTTTTCTTTTATATTACTTGTTTACTCGTATGTTCCGACAAACAATATCTTAAAAAATCAATTCTTTTTCTAAGTCATTGAAAAAAAAAAAAAAAAAAAGATAACATTGTTTTAATTTATCACAGATCCTGGTTCAACCCTTTTGTTTTAAAGGTATTGACGCGTTATTTAAAACGGTTGCTCCCATGTCTCCAGAAAACTTTTCCTAATTGACTGTTACTGTTATAAATAATTCATTTTAATTTTATAATGATTTGTTAAAAATGATTCTCATTGTGCGCATTTATAGAAAATTTTGTTCTATACTGTCATGTTAAAAATTTAGAAAAAGTGGAATGGTAACATAACCATTGGATAATTTTCGTCAAAAGCTGATAGGTGCAATTACATATCAATTTCTATGAAATTCTGTGCAGAGGAGTGTGCCTGAGATAAAGTCGCTACAAAATTTTTTGCCGCACGCCTAGACAAACAGACTGATATATAGCCAGGCCTTTTCTAAAAATTGTCAAATCGCATTCTACACTTCTCAAAACATGAAAATCCATTGAATACCCGAAGTGGAAATATTTTACGAGACCGATACTTTCTTTTATTGACTATAGAAAAATATAATAATTTCTTATGATTACATATCTTGCCTAGATTAATATATTAAGTAATACAATTTTATGTATGCGTAAAAAAAAAAAAAAAAAAAAAAAGAAAAAAAAAGAAAAAGAAAAAAGCTATGCATTTGTAAAAATAACTCAAATCAATATGAAAACACTAAAACAATTATAATTAAAACAATTGAAATAATCTGGTCACGACTTCCTCTTACCCTGGAATTTAATACTATAAATACAGGTTGGAAATTAAGAGGTGACATAACGAGTACTGTTATGCAAACCTATGTTAAAATAATTCTTATTAGGCTTCGGAAAAGTTTTATATGATAATTAGTTCTGTGTGAGGGGGGGGGGAGGGGGGCTACAACTCCCCTCAACACCCCTTTCATTACTGCACTTATATTTATATAGAATTTAAATTTGTTATTAAAATTAAAAGTTCGCTTAAAATTATTAAGACAACTTTCACACGCAACATTTCTTGAAACTTATCTGTCTTGATCAAACTTTTCCAGCAACAAATTTATATTAATTTGAAGATACAACTTTTGGATCTTCTGAAATTATTCGTTTTTAAGTTACTCTGAGAGACACAGACAACAATGAAACTATACAAAACTTGACTTTGGTAATCAGGAAACCTCAAAACGTGTAAATACATAAAAAACAAGCGATGAATATTTAGATTAAAAAATACATTCTTTATCATATGTCTATGAAGAATTCATTTCTATTCCTGAGCAGCTTTCCTGGACATGGTAAAATATTATAGTAAAGCACTTCCATTAACAATAAAAAAGAATGTTATCGCTTGAATATTTGCAACCCTGTATATCTTTTGAAAAATATGTACAAACCACATAGTGCACCTAAATACAATCCTATAGTCATATTATATGGCATTACCTGAAATGCACTTCCATCAATTTTCAGCTATTGTCGCACTATAATCTAGTTCTTTTGTGTAGCCCTGTAAATGAACAGTTTGGAATGATTTCCCTGCCATATTCTATATGAGGCATGTTTTTATGCATATAAAAAAATATATATTCATTTCATTTGGTTTAGTGCAGTCTATAGATGTTAAACTCTACTTACCTGCAATTTCCCCCATAGACGTAATGTATTTGAATACTCTTGAGTGCCCCTGTACACGAACCATTTGCTTCATCTCAACGAAAAGCTTAGTGTAGCATCCCCATATGATACACATTTAGAATACTGAGTTTGGAATTTCTGATACTATTTGTTCTTGAGATATGCTGATAACACACACACACACACACACACACACACACACACACACACGCGCACGCGCGCGCGCACACACACACACACACACACACACCAACCGCTAAAAAAAGGATTTTCGGATTCAGGGGTCCTCAAAACGTGTAAATATAACAAAAACTCACGTTCGAAAATTTGACCCTAAAACAATATTTTCTCTGCTATATGGGTAAGAGAAAGTAAAAATACACATTGATCTTATACACAACTCATACTTTTTATTCGAATCATTTAAAGAAATTTATCTAATTCGAAGTAATTTCTAAAGTGTTTGACTAAATTATGGGGAAATTAAAGGCAAATTAACGTTAAATCGAACGTTAAATTGCTACCTGCGGCAAATACGAATCTGATTAATGCTAAGACTTCGAATTTATAATTATTTGACCATGCATGTAGAATAATTAAATTATTTATAATCGAGATAGAATGACATCCATGTTACATATTCAGTTACTAAGTTAATATAATTCAGTGCGTAATTATACATTGCATATATGAATAATTACGACGATATTTTTGCGTCAAATTTTTAAATATTGAGAATTGCTTCCTGTTGTTACAATGGAAGATGTCACAGTTTATAGATTATTATATATATCCATAACATCTGTTGTTAGATAGGATCTGCAGATATCTTTGCTATGTAGATATTGATTATAGTGAATCAATGCCATTCAAAAGGAATTTTTCTAATAAATAAGTGATATAAACTAACGTCGAAAGAGCTAATAAAAAAATTCGAATAAGTATTTCTGAAAAATAAAAAAAAATAGGTTATATATATATATATATATATATTCTTAATTTTTAATAGGGATTTTCAAAAGCATAACTAACTTTCTATAGATTCTTTATTTCAACGTTAGTTCTTGAGTAAAGATATCGTGTTACTATATCCGCGATTGTAATGAAATGCTCGCCCTCTGGTGGGCTAAGGTGAAATTACAATTAGCTTTCGACTTCCGTTGAGACGTCATTGCTTGCCGACGTTTAGTTTCACATATATTTATTGAATAAAAATGAATAAATCCGGTAAAAAAGATAACACTTACTGTTGTGTGCCACAGTGTAACTCCAAGAAATCCAGAATTAAGCTTCCATTTATTTCCAAATGACAAATTTAAAATTTCAGTTGCTTCGGCTAATGGATGTAAAGAATTAATCAGATGATTTGAAACTAATATTTGTTCAGCTTCAGTTAAATATCTACTTCCGATCGAACTTTGAATAAACTGAAACATTTTTTCCAAAAGCAATCAATTTTTCATGATGTAATGGCGGAGAAATTATAGCACGAGTATTAAGTAGTAACATAAATAGAACAATGATAAACACACGTGGCTATTATATTTACTAACAACAACAGCTGAAAAAGCGCCATCTATCGATCTTTACAAACGCGGATTTCGCGTTGTTAAAAAAAAAAAAAAAAAAAAAAATCAGAATATTAAAAAATGTAGGAAAAACACAAAATAGTTTTTTTTAATCACTTCGGCATCAGAAATATCACAGTGGTAAATATTGGAAAATTCATTTATAATTGCTTGCTTCTCATAAAGTACTTAATTTAACCTTTGAAAGAAAAAAGTAAAAGGTTTTTGATATTTTAACCATTTTATAGGAATGTGATGTACGAGATTGCTTTTCAATTTTTTAATTTCAATATTATTATTATTAATTTTAAATTTACGGTATATTTTATAAAAAATTTCATATCAGTTTTCTTATAACTCAGTTAAAAAGTGCTTGCTTATTTAAAAAAGCAATTTTTTTTTTTTTTTTGGGGTAACATAACTATATTTTTAAGCTGATTACAAATTTGAAAAGTAAGATAAGTTACTAACCAGTTTACTTAATATACACTGCTGGACAATAAGTTAAGGATAGATGACAATAGCTAAGTTATCTGGACCAGCGGTCGCCAACCTTTTTGACTTCACCGACTACCAAATTCAAAATTTAAAATCCTGCAGGCCACTAATATTATCGATTAAGAAACGTAAATAAATTGCTAAAATAGAAATCATATAATACTCATTTTATAATTATGAATTAATCCTATTTAATATAAAATGTAATACATTTAAAATGTTGTTTTGTTCTTAAAAAAGGGTAAATAATCATAAGAACGAGGCTTAAATGTTGTTGGTTCAAATAGAACAATCGTCGAGAAAAAATATGAATACCTTTTATTGTTTACATATTATAAGAAACTCAGACGAAATATTTAACCCTTCATTGCATGAATTTTTATTTTTAATAAATAACATTTGAAATCAACCGCGAAATGGGTGTAATTAATGGAGGAAAAAATCCACATAAGATTTAAAAAAAAAAAAAAAAAAAAAAAAAAAAGAATTCTTGCATAAATTTATCAGTATATGCAAAAATATAAATATTATTCGTTACTCTTACATTGTTTCTATTCGAAAACAATTTTACATGTATGTTTTTATTACTTTCAATATAAATAATCGTAATTCGTAACACCGCCGAATGAAATTGAACTCCGAAATTGTCCCCAACAAATGAAAATTATCATAGATAAAGAAATGAACTGTCAAAAATTCTAATTGTGTTCGGTAGCGATAAAATAGTTTTGATTAAAAAAAAAAAAAACCACTATTTGAAGTTTGCTACGAAAAGACATGTGAGATTTTAATATGATACAGATCTATATCGCTATGCATTTAAGGGTTAACTATGGTAATAAATTATTATTTCCATATATAAAACTGCATTTACTAAATTTAGTAATATCTAGGGGAAACCGAGCCAATTGGTATAAATTCTGGTTTTTAATTTGTCTATTTTTTTGTGCAATACTTAGAGAAATTTCTGATGAATGCATAGGAAAGCTTAACTCTTTGGCTACAAAATCATCTATCACCCATCAATTAAAAACGTGTTTAAACACTCAAAAAAGACTTTACCTCAGAGCTTGCAACTATGCTAACTAACCCCGGATGCAGGGCTAGTTGGCACACCCGTAGGGGTAAGTTGACATAACGTGACATGCGTAGGGATACTTACGATGGAAGTATGAATCAGTAAAATTCCTTTTGAAACCAAACCAATCTTAAATTAAAGAGCTTGGTCGAAAACATAGGGTAGAGTGCAAATTTGTTGCAACAATCCCCCCCCCCTTCACGGAGCGAGAAAACAACCCTAAAACTTTTAGCTGTTTCTATCAAAACCACCGAAACAAAATCCTTTAGCAAGACGTCGTGGTGTAGTGGTTAGAGTGTTCAGTTGGAGTGAGGGAGATCAAACCCCGATGACTACTCGTAGTCTTTTTTTTTTTTTTTTTTTTTTTATATAATATAAATGAAATAAAACAAAATAAAATGAATAATTTAAAGGGGAATATGTATTAAATTCAATTAAAAATATATAAAGATATATTTTTAATTAGTAAAATATTTTATTTCAACTAAGAAAAGTATTTTTAATTTTTCTTTATAATTTAAATATTTTTCGTTATTACACATTTTTCTCTTTCCTAAAGTTTTCCTGAGTTCAAACCCTGATGGAGTGTCCATTTTTTTTTTTCAAATATTAATGAAGTAGAATAAAACATTAAAATAAACATAGATATAGTAATATACATAGATCTATCATCCCCATGTTAACGTGCAAAGATTTTTGATGCCGAAAAAGTTTTTGGCATCAGCCATGATGAGAGAGTATAAAACTCGAAAACAACAATGGAATAGAATGTTGATATCATAGATATAGTAATAAGACATGGTTGATATATATTGAAAATGCCGAAGTACTGCGCGGCTTTTAATTGTAGAAATAAATTTATGAAAGGAAGTGGACTAAGTTTTTATAAGTAAGTTAAATTTAACTAATTTATGAAAAATAAGATTCTTTATAATCAGTTGCTTTGTTATTATTATGGTTTAAATACTGTTTTGATTTTTAATGGAATACTTTTTTTTTAAATTTTAATATTTTTTAAGTTTTCATATTAGTAAGTAATATCGAATTTTCAAAATTCTTTTAAATGTAGTTAGCAGTGGCAGAGGTAAAACCCGCTTGTTTTAATATATTATAACTAGTATTACCACAAGACTTTCTTCTCTATTTAATCCTATACAAATTTATTCAATACAAATTATTTATTAAGTTATAATTTATTAAAGATATTTTCCATGATGAATGCAGACGATTTTTTTCTTAAAGTAGTATAATAATAAATGCTGAAAAAAATCATTTTTGTGCAGACATGAAAAGATATACAGTCGAATCTTGTTAACGTGAATCTCAAGGGGGATCAAAAATCTGTTCATCTTATCAGTAGTTCATGCTATCAGTAACTGATCGTCATATAACTAAAGTAATCTTCATTTTGACGGGGATTGTGGTAACAGTTCATGTTAAAAGTAATTCACGTTAACGAGGTTCGACTGTATATATATATATATACATTATAAATAACATTAAAAATAAAAGAAATCGGTAGCTTCGTTTTAAATTAATACAGATGTATGGTTCAACCATTCGTTTTAGAAATATTGACGAGTTCTTTCTAAAATATCCACACTGAAGATGAGGATATATCCAATCGCTTTATCTCTCTAAAGAACACTTAATCTCAAACTTTTATTAAAATCGTTACATCCATTTCCGAGTAAACCTAATTTCTATTATATGTTGCGACTGGCCGTTAAAGGGTTAACTCGAAATTTCCCGAAGTTGAGGATATGTCCAATCGCTTTATCTCTCTAAAGAACACTTAATCTCAAACTTTTATAAAAATCGTTATATCCATTTCCGAGTAAACCTAATTTCTATTATATGTTGTGACTGGCCGTTAAAGGGTTAACGCAAATTTTCCTGAAGATGAGTATATGTCCATTCGCTTTATCTCTCAAAAGAACACTTAATCCCAAACTTTTATAAAAATCGTTATATCCATTTCCGAGTAAACCTAATTTCTATTATATGTTGCGACAGGCCGTTAAAGGGTTAACACAAATTTTTCTGAAGATGAAGATATGTCCAAACGTTTTAGTTCTTAAAAAAAAAAAAATAAATAAATAAAATAAAAAATTAAAAATTAAAAAAAAAAGACACTTGACTCCAAACTTTAAACAAAATCGTTATATCCATTTCTGATTAAACTCAATTTCTACTACATGTTGCGATTGGCAGTTAAAGGGTTAACACTAATTTTCTTGATGCTAAGAATGTTCCAATTGTTTTAGGTCTCTAAAAAGCACTTATATCAAACTTTTATTAATATCTTTATAACCATTTCCGAGTAAACATAAATTTCTACTCTATACAGTCGGTAACAAAAGTGTCCGACTGCATTGCGATTGGCAATTAAAGGGTTAACTCTAATATCTCAAAAGATGAGGATAAGTCCAATAGTTTTTCCGACCATAAAAACTTCTAACCAGACAGAAATAGTAGACAGAAACGATAAATTTCTTTAAATGTCGTTATTCCATACAAAAAAAAAAAAAAAAAAAAAAAGGATGAAGAAGAAAAGAAAAAGAAAAGAAGAAAAGAGAGAAAGAAAAATGAGTATCTGGAGTTTTTTCATTCATCTTTAGTACATAAATTATTCATAAATTTTATTTGCTAAATTATCTGTGTGTATTCCCGTGTATATTCAGTCGGGGAAAGACATCCACAAGAGAGTAAAATGGCCGTCTTTTCCCGAAAAAAAAAGGCATCACTTTTTCGGCCTCGCTGATCAATCTATGTCTTATTACTATATCTATGAAAATAAATGAATAACTTAAGAGAAAATAATTATCTTATACTATTAAGTGAGCAATATTTGTATGTATATTTCACTGTTCTCGAAAACGGTAGCTCGGACAGTCACGAGATTTAACACAAAGGTGCCCCCCGAAGGATCATTGCGCACATCGAAGTCAGAATTTCGAATTTCTGTTTAGTTTTCTTTTAATTAATAAAAATATGAAAATAATAAGCTAATAATAGCAAAAAATTAGCCATTTAAATTTAATCCATAATTTTATTGTTCAAAAAAAAAAAAAAAAAAAAAAAAAAAATACGAGTTTTATTTTTTTTCCAACAGAAAAATAAATACATTTATCTAAACATGAACAATACTAACACACTACTGATCGCAGAGCTTCCAAATTTGGCATATAGGTACCTGGGACCCTACAGGTGTGCACCTCATCGAGATTTTTTCGAATTTCGAATTTGAATTTTTTAAATTAATGTTTTTTCGATTTTAAACATTGGCTTTTATGTTTCATTTTTCATGAATTTATTCTTCGATTGTAATCGTCTGCGTATCTTAGCAACGGCTATATTATGCAATTTATTTTTTATTTAATACATTTATTTGAGGGCGAATCTTTTTTCTCTTTTTAATTTATTATATTTATTGAAAATAAAATGGTAATGCAGTAGAAAAAATTAAATATATTAAATTTAAAATTTAAAAACGTATTTATAACAGTTATGTTTATGTATAATTTTTGTAGTATAACAACAATTATTTTTCATTTGTTAATTTAATTTCTTTAAAAGTTTTTTTTTTTTTTTTCTTTCTAATTTATAGTATTTGTCAGGAAATAATGGTAGTATATAGTAGAAAGGATTAAACTGATCGGAATTTATTTGTTTTTTATGTATTTAATTCCTTCTAAAAGAAAATCTACTTTTTATTTTATTTCATTACATTGGTCGGAATAAAATTGTAATACAGTGTAAATAGCATGAGCAATAAAATACTTGGTTCAAAAACTAAAATATTTAATAGACGCTGAGATACAGTTATCTTTAAAATCGTAGTTCTTAAATAATGGCAGACCCACCTATCGTCAATAAATACCCATATTGAAATACATAGGAAAGAGATTTCTGCAGGCAGTGGGAACCTGCTCCCGATACAGTGCGGGCATCGGGAGCAGGTTTCCACTGCCTGCAGAGCTTCCGTAGTCAGCGAGTACCCGATGCGAGATCTAGAGCGATTCCAATGTAATTATTTTAGTTTTTATTTATAATGTGATGTGAAAAATAAATAATGATACAATTCTTTTGGAGATTCATTTAAATATAGCGGCCAGCGAAGCGGGCGTAGCCTGCTAGTTAAACTTAATTAAGCATTAAAAAAATAATTATACTTTACATAAAGATACTAGTAAGAAATATATAGGATAAAATTACCTTTTTATGAAGAAAAAATGACGTTTAAATTTACGAACTTATTTTCAAGTTAATAATGACTATGATCAGAAGTAAGAAATAATCAAAGCATAAGCATTTTTCACGATAAGAACAACGTATAAAAGAAAATTTATCACAATTAATTTCATTACAATCTTGTTCAACGTTGAAACACATATTGCAAACATTTTGTAAATTGTTGAGTTTTTCTTCGAGATAACCAGCTTTGTAAAATGCATTGTATAACTAGATTTTTAAATTTTGGAGATGTACACATATGCAAGGACAAACAGAATATTAACAATAAATTTTTTTTTTTTTACGTGTGAATAATAGCGCAATTAAAAGCAGACGAAAAAAATGCAATATAAATATAATTTTCCGTTGCACTATTCATTTGAAAAGCATTTTTTTTTACTTGAAATTATGTTTTAATAATTTAATAGAATACTTATTAGAGTATATTGAAATAAAATATTTTAATAATTAAAAATATATCATTATATATTTTTAATTAAATTTAATACATATCCTGCCCTAAAA
This sequence comes from Salticus scenicus, assembly GCA_963930645.1. Classification (NCBI taxonomy): domain Eukaryota; kingdom Metazoa; phylum Arthropoda; class Arachnida; order Araneae; family Salticidae; genus Salticus; species Salticus scenicus. Next base: position 68,161,717 of record OZ005655.1, read on the forward strand.
ATTAATTTATTTTAGTATATATATATTTTTTTTTATTTATATATATATTTAAAAGAAATCGCGAGCAGTCAACAGGGTTTGATCCCACGACCTTCCACACTCAAATTGAATACTCTAACCACAGCACCACGCTGTCTTGCTAAAGGATTCTGTTTCGTTGGTTTTAACCCTTTGCGGCGCAAGACAATTCGGATCATTTAAATTATACTGCCACCGGAATTCATAAACTAAATTAAACTAAAAGAAATTTTAAATTTTAAGGTTAAAAAAACCGGCCTTTTCTGATATGTTATAAACGTAAATGTTTGCTAAAAAATTTCCGGGATGAATTTTTGCAGCTGGATCTTAAATTTTGCGTCCTCGCAGCGAGGACGCCGCGCGTTAAGGGGTTATTAGAAACAGCTAAAACTTTTAGGGTGGTTTTCTCGCTCCATGGGGGGTTGCTGAAGCAAATTTGCACGCTACCCTGTGTTTTCGACCATGCTCTTTAACTTGTGCTTGATTTGGTTTCAATGGAAATTTTACTGATTAGGCAGAGTATAGCAATTTTCGAGAAAAAACATTTTATTTTTTCGAAACATCTTATCGAAATATTACTTAGCCAAAAATTTCTCTTAAATGTATGAAAAAATAATGAAAATTCATCACGTAAAATAAATTCTACTTATTTATGTAGCTAGTAGCGAATTTCATTGATATCGGTTTCTTCCTTTTCTTTTCTTTTCTTTTTTTTTTTTTAAGGTAATGACAGGATTGGTATTTGATCAAAACAAAGTTGTTTATTTTGCATTCAGGGTGGTCAGGAGGCTCTTGTTTTTTTTGGAAGATTTGTTGTTGGTTTTGTTTTATGTGACCTTTCGGTACCTTTTTTGAGATTTTCCTGGGTTCGTCGTAGGAATTGTTGAATGAAAATCTATACTATCGTTTTGGTCGAAAGTTGAGGGTAAAAAATCTTCATCTTGAATAGGGTCTTCAGTCTTAAAGTAAGTTAAGCCATGTTATAGTTACGATATACCTATGCCAACTGACCCCATACCTAACTATGCTAAGTAGCCCCACAGGGATACCCACCGTAAGATAGATGCCATAGAATCACAAAGATGGAAAAAAAAAAAAAAAAAAAACTTATATTTTACCAAATGCCTTCTTAAAGCTTATTTAAATGCTGTCCAGGAAACTTTCCGTGGTCAGTTTCATTAAATTCAAACAGCAACAGCATTCTTCGGTACACCCAATATATATATATATATATATATATATATATATTAAATATAATATTAAAAAATTGCCAACTAAATCTCAAACTTAATTATCTTGTTTTATTTTTTATTTCATTTTGCACGCGCGCATTTTATTTCCTAATTCAAAATTATTTTAAAAAACCTTTTTCGATATAGACCGTGGGCCATAAGCTAAAAATGTCATTTAAAAACAAGTTCGTTTCAACTTTTCGGGGGCAACCTGAAAATGTTGCTAATATATTCTTTTTAAGATAGGTAATGAGAATATCAAATGTTCTGGAAGTAAACTTTGCACATAAATTTGGAAAATTGATTCCAATTTGAAGGAATTGAGTTTACATTTAGGATGCTGGTTTAAAGCAGTGTGCAATATATTTCTGATAATACTGTGATTCGTTGAACAAATTTTAAAATATCTTGCACAGAAATGCTAAAATCATACTCCTGAGAAAAAATACAAAAAAAAAAAAAAAAAAAAAAAAGGATAAAATATTAATAATTAGTGGATCTGCAGATCAGGAGCCTCAACGTCATATTTTCATCACTCATTATTCATTAGATCATTGATAGTTCCTATTAATTCCATATTTATATCTATCATTATCATCATCAATTTCAACCTTTATCAATCCACTACAGGATGAAGGCCCCTTCTAGGTGATCCCAATCTGCCCTGTTTTCTGCAATTCTTCTCCATTCTCTCTTCCAAACTTCACAATTTTACCTCTTCAACAACACACTGGTCTCTTTCTCGGTCTTTTGTTTTATCTCGGTATCCAAAATAGGAGTGGCGGTCACTCTATGATAATTTCTTCTGGAAGAGCCCAGTCCAGCTCCATTTTAACTTAATTCTAGAAATAACATCAGTAACATTGGTTTGCTCCCTAATCTAATACAAATGTTTCGTTTTCAGTCTCTTCGGGTGAGTCCTAACATGTATATCTCTCTCTTTATTATACATATGTATACATATATATGACGACTCGCTACATAAACATATACATTTCTGACGGGGGCTACCACCCCCATCAACTTTCCGCTGTATATCTTTGTCTATATCTATCTCTCTACATATGTATATTTCTATATTTTCCTAGAAACAGCCTTCTATTAATTCCTTGTAAATAATAAAAACTTGTACCAAATTTCCTGCAAAAAGACTACATAACACATCGGCATTATTTTGTATAACCCTCTAAACTAATTATGAACTCTATCGCAAAATATTTCATAGAAAAACATGCTTTTAAACATTCTAATAACATTTCATGATATTTAGTGTAACCATGTTAAAATATATTTTTAATACATACCATCTATAGACCATAATGGTACAATATTCTTTTGTGTGTTTCTCAAAAGGAGTCACCGTTATTATATACACCACGAAAAATGATACACCTAATTAATTATAACTCACTTATATTTCAACCTAATTTGACATCATTTGAATAATTACAGATTATCATCAGAATTTTTTTGTGTGGTCCTGTAAATAAACTTAGCTTATATATAACTTTTTTTTTTTTTTTTTTTTTTAAGCGAGAAAACATACTTTTAAATATGTTTATAATATATGTTAATTCCACTAAATACAGCATAAACACGTTAAAATGCGCTTAGATAAAAATATACCCATAGATTCTAATATTATGAAATTCTTTTGCGTTTCTCTGTAAAGGAACACCGGTAAAAACATATCAACTTATTCTATGTTTTTCAAAAATAATTGTTCGAAATTTCACAAAATTCGGATGATTACATGACATTGTCAGAATACTTTTGCAAGGTCCTGTACATTAATTATGAAGCCTAAGTACACATATTTTTTACAGAAATCATAAATTTAAGCATCTCAATAATGTACGCTAATTTAATTTCGTTGAATACAGATTAACGAATATAAAATTCGCTTAAACGAAATTCACCCCATAGGCCATATCGATAAGAAAAACTTTGGTCTGTCCCTCTACACGATCCATATGGAGGCCTCCACTGACGTTTCGGTAATAATTTAGCTACATTTAATTCAGAGCAAAACTTACTGTGTAACACTTTCTATGGTAACCTATGCTGTTGTCTAAAGACAGTTTGGACTGTTCATTAATTTGAAGAAGCAGCAAATCGGTAGATATTTTTTTTTCACGAACATTTAAAACTTTCCACTGATCAGCACACAATCTCACTTCAGCCCAGCTTATTTAAGAAAAACACGTCACCTTTGAATGTATCTCATCTCCGATGTACAAACAATAAGTAATTTCTTCTGATATTATATTACCTGTAATAATTCTACTTAAAAATAAAGGGTAAAAAACAGTAATAACAGAATTCGATCAAAATGTTAATAATACGCAAGCTAATGATGTCGAGAAAAAATTTACATCTTATTTGAGAAAAATACTACATTTTTGAATTTACCTCATTCCCGACATATGTCATTTTTTTCTCACATTATATGAAATGTAAAGATTACTTAAAAATACACGAAATGAAAGCAATAATAGAATTGGATAAAAATGTCAACAATATTCAAGATAATGTAAACATCACGGAGTATTATTAATAGGAGTTGAAGGTCCAATGGGAGAAAACTACGAAACTGTGATCTAAATTTTTGGTAAATATTGAGGGCGCCACTTGTCATTCCTCCCTACCTCGTCGCGGTTATACTTTTGTTTTCAATAGAATTTTGCTGGAGTACATTTAAAATTTTTTATTTTAAGCAATTTAATTTCTTTGTAAGTTCTTAAAACTGCATAATTCAGATGTTTCAAATAAATGCTTCGTTCCTAGTTGTAAAACAGGCTATGATAGTGATAAGAAAAAGAAAAAAAAGCCCTAGGAGAAAAATAAAGTCCGAGTTCGTGTTTTCTGCACCTAAGTAAGTTTATTTTTTTTTTCTTTACAAAATTTCATCCATTCTCCTTCCTCCCAATGGGCTCTTCCCACCATCGTCTGCTCAATCACGTGATAGAGGAAAACGAATAATCGAATTCTGACAATCGAATTCAATTAAATATTGTTCTTAAGAACAAAAATTTTAATATTCAATATAAAATAAAATAAAAGTAATATTGTGCATTTGTAAACAGTAGAATAATTGTATTTGTAAATTTAATAATTTTTAAAAAACACTTTATGTGTTTATTTGTTTTTACCTATAAGAATCGATTTTTGTATATTGTAGTGTAACTGTAACATTAACTGATCTAGCAATAAATAATAGCTTCTTGTGGAATGTTTATGGATTATAATTTGAAATTTTAAAATGTTTTCATTTAATTTAATTGCATAAAGGTGTTACAACAAGTTAATTAACTTAGTTACTGGTCTAAATGGATTTACACAGTACGATATTGCACTGTCACTGATTTAAGTACCAAAAATCAGAGTATTAAACATTTTCTTCATGAAGATCAATAAGATATATAAACTAAAGGATGATTGTAAATATATACAGCAAACAAAAGATGATGAATAATGATATAAAATGGATTAAAAATGATGGTGTATAAAAAAAATAACACAGATTAAATACGATTGATCAAAAATAAGAATAGAAAATACGTTATTTCAGCAATCGCTATAGATAAACAAGACTTCGCCTGCTATTTGTTTTTTCTCTATCATGTGACCTCTGACGTCAGGTGGGAAGAGCCCATTGTCTGTTTTAGCTAGCTTTGGTTCATAAGAATCGTCATTTTTTAAAAGCTTTCTTTCAAAGTAAAATTAGTATAAAATGGCTCTTAAAAAAAACCATGTTGGTTAGAATACTCTATTTAATGAAATTTGCTTTCAATCGAAATTTTTTCAGCTTGATATTATTTAAAAAAAAATAATTAAAACGAGACATTTCCCCATTGAATAACATTGCGGAAGCTGGGGAGAAGGAAGGATTGCACGCTGGCACCATCTGTAAACATTAGAAAACAACATCACAAAATTTCAGCGTTATTGTTTGTTTTCGTTAGCTGTGACCCTGCTCACCTATGCGCATGCGTGAGGTCTGCATTGATTTTGTTAAAATAGGGTAGAAGCGTAGAAGATGAGAGAATGTTTACATTTTACGAGTGAGAGATAAGTTGCGGTTTCTTTTTTCTTTTTTTTTCTTTTCAGGACATTATTGAATTTTGAGGCGATACTTCTTCGTTATATTCGTATAAAGGCAAAATGCTGATTTTTCCCCCTTGTAATTTTTAAATAAGTGTAGAAGATCAGTTTTATTCTTCGATGCAAAATAAAATCCGTAAACTTAAAAGTAAATGCCTGTTTTCTTTCTTCTTCTTCTTTTTTTTTTTTTTTCAGTTAAAATTATTTTTATTTGCTTACTTGATCTCTAAATTCGTACTATATCTGTCATACCTGAACACTTGTTTCATGCACTGATTATAGTAGTAAATTAATTAAAAATGACTTAAATTAGGTAAAATTTACATAATTCATTAATAAAAGAAGAGAAAAAGAACAACGTTTACAGTAGACTTTACCTGTAGTAAAAGTAATATATTTTTTTCTTTTAAATTATACTGCTAAAATAAAAATACCATATTTTTGGATCTCTATTTTACAGAAATTTACAGAAAATCGTATTTAAATCAAATCATTAGATTTTTTTATCATGATTATTTTACACCTTTTATTTTTCGCGCATATTGTCATATAAATTACATTAAATAAAATATTGTTAATTAAAATTAAAAATTAAACTTTAAATTCGCGTAAAAAGGTAAAATAAATATTGAAGACTCATAAAAAGAAAACGAACACGTGTAGAACGAAAAGCGCATTTGGCTAAGTGCCCATCTCATTCAACGCATCACCCCTTTTCCGAGTAGGATCGTTCCGCGAGAGGTAGACATGGTTTACGAAAACGGACAGTACCTTCTTCTCCTGTCTTTTTACTCCGTGGTAAACATAAATAAACGTAAACAAAACATATCAAATGCTAGCGCGCGCCCTAGCAGCAGCTGCCATTGGGTTAAAAATAACAGCGAAAAGGAAATTACTGTTTTGATTGGAGGATAAGCGAATGAATAAGTAGAGAATTTGACTATCTCTAAGTGTAAGTAAAATAGCAGGACCGCAGAAATGTCAAATTTGTAGAATTAATTTAATAAATTTTAAAATAATGTGCACATCTTCAGACCAGAACATTGCGAATTTGTAGATAATAGAATATTCTTTTAATTTTAACATTAATTTGAAATTGCCCCTCGATGATTGAAACGGACTTGAATGATATCAAGCTATGCCCCACGGCCTAATACTGTTCGTTTCGAAATTGCTTATTACTAATTTTCTTTTCTTTTCCTTAAAAAAAAAAAAAAAAAAAAAAAAAAAAAAAAAAAAGATGAAATTTTGGCAAAAGCAGAATTTAGTTTAGTACGGAGCACTATTAGTTTTTTATTTTTCAAATTATAACATCGCTTTCAAATTATTCAATTCTATTTTCGATAAGTGTTCGATTTTGATAAATGTCCAACTATCGTAAAACTGGTATCGTAAAAATCCGTAGATTGAGACTAATAGTCCCCAGTCCTAAAAAAATAAAAATAAAAAAGAGGATGATGATACATGCATGTAACAACAGTTAGCCACTATTTTAAAAACCGTCATAAGCAGCGTCTTAACTTGATCTACAGATTCACCAGACCAAAAAATTGTACAATGGAAAAATTTACCCACCAGTCAAAAAAAAAGATGAAACAAAGATTTATCCTTTATGACGCTCCCAAGAAGGTTGAATTTACTGTGGATGGTGCATCTATACATACACTCACCACCAGTAAAATGGTAGAACTCTACCTCCATTGTAGCAGGAAACAGAAGCTGAGTGCCATCCAGCCCTTTATGCCAACTAAGCCCGGTCTGCCCTGTATTATATTGTTAGGTTATTGAAATAAAATGGAAAATTATATTTTTACGTACATTTAAAACTTTTGAAGAATTCTAATATTTTAATACATTTAGAAGAAAGCTAAATAAAAATCAGGAATTTGAAGCGATAACTATGCCTGATACTTACAATTCAAATTTTTGTGTTAAAAAAAATATTCCATTTTTCTTCTCTCTTATCCAGAAAATTCTAATGTTATGAGAATGGGTGACTAAAAAATCCTGAATTAAAGTTACTATCACTGTAATTTCTAATGAAACATTAAAAAAATGCAAATAATTTTAAGATTTTTCCACGGCCCAACAAAATTTTCTCATGCACAGCGGTTGGCGACCACTGATCAATGCTTTATTCCAGCGAAAGTTTTGTTGCGAACGCAAAAGGAGATCAGTTACAAATTAACCAAAAATATACAGTCGGTAACAAAAGTGTCCGAACACTACCAAAAATTCCTATATAAAAAAAGTAGAGTTAATACTGTTTTGTTAAATAAATCCTTGTCAAATCCTGTTCTTAGTCAGTCTAAGAACATGATTCGACAAGGATTTATTTAACAAAACAGTGTTAAATCTACTTTTTTTTATATATAGGAATTTTTGCTAGTGTTCGGACACTTTTGTTACCGGCTGTATAATTTTCCAGATTACCCTGTAAAAAAATAATGCTTGAAATGAGTTGTAATTACAGTATATGATTATGCGACATCTTTTAGTTTTAAATATAAATTAATATAGGAATTACAATTATATTAACAGATATATAAAAGTTTTTTAGTAATGTCGACAATTTTTTGATAAGTTTTTTTGTCTATAACATGCAGGGACTTAAAACTAAAGCAATGTCACTTTTAGAAAATTTGACATAACTACATTAGACACAACATACTGCAATCAGAATACATAAATATCAAATATCTGATGAGCATTTTTGCTAAATAAGTTTTAATTGCGCATGCGCAAGCACTATCAAAATTTCTTTTACATAATTTGTTAACCAAATGTATGGACTAACATTAAGAAATTCCCAAGGAAATACGTTAAAATTCAGAAAGAAGTCGTCGATATAAAAATTGATAATATAAATATGACTATAAATCATCACTGATATTATTATATTTGGGAAAATATAGTGTTACAAAATTGTAAATAATTGTGTTTATTTCTGTATAAATTCTTTCAAAGAGGCTTAGTAAATTGATAAAGTACTAATTTTGTGCATTTCTAGTCGTTTTAGCGTTAAAATAACCTTATTTTTCCTTAAAAGCGCATTGAAAAGCCCCAATAAGACAGGTAATGGATTTGGCGCCAAATTTGGCGACTTTTGCCCACCTTGGCGATTTTTTTGGCGACCTTGGCGAGAAAATCCTTATAAGGGATATACCAAATATGGAAGCTGTAAGTTGATTGGTTGACCACTTTCTAGAGTTTTCTCGAAAAATCTGGGTTCCATGGAACAGTATATAAGAAGCGCTTTCTCGCCAAGGCAGTTCAGTTCAGTCTGTGATCAGAGTCGGTCAGCTTGCATTGAGCCTCTTCGAAAGAGACTTGCTTTAAGTGTTATTGCTATACAGTTTGTACTGTGGATTTGCTATTGACAGCTGTTGTTTAAGCTGTGTTTACTGGTCGAATTGAAGCTGATACTTGGTTTATAGACCTGTATTTTTCTGGAACTTTCTGTGAATAAATTACTGAATTTTTGTACGTTTGGCCTTTCATTCTCGGACAACTCACGAACCCCCAAGTACGCAACATTTCTGGTGTCAGAAGCGGGGATTGTCTGTGAATGGTGATAACTAGGGCTATGGAGCAAGAGATGAAAAAACTTCTAGAAAGCTTAGCTACCCAGATGAATGAGATGAAAGTTAGCCTGAGTCAAGAGATGAATGAAATGAAAGCCGGACAGGAAAAGATGGAAACCGGATTGAAAGAGAAAATAAAAACCGGACAAAAAGAATTGAAAGATGGCTTGACTGAAGAAATGAAGGTAGCACAAGATAAAATGGAAACGGGACAAAAAGAGTTGAAAGACAGTTTGGATGAAGTTCAAGGAGAAATTAAGTCAATCCAAGAAAAAGTTGAATGCAATCAAGAGGAGATGAAGGGAGAACTTTCAGCAGTAAAGGAAGTGATTGAAAGTAAATTATCGGATATGGAAAGCAGAGTAGATGGAATAGAAGAGAAAGTTTTGAAAATAGAAGAAAGTTTTGAAGAAAAAGCTATGAAGATAGAAGAAAATGTTATGAAGGTTGAAGAGAGTGTTACGAGGATAGAACGGAGTGTAGAGGAGAAATTTAAAGAAAACTTTGATCAAGAGCTGAAAGGAAGGTTTTCAGAGATAGAAAGCAAGTTTAAGAGAATGGAGGAAGATCTTGAAAGAAAAATGAAAGAAGAGTGGAACAGAGAAGTAATAGGGAATGAACTGCAGAGCAAGATTCGGAATCTCGAAGAAAAGTTAGAATCCATGCCTGAGGAAACTAAAAAGAGAGATAAAAGAATCCAGAATCAGGAATTTATTAAGCTATCCACCTACGACGGCAGTTCCTCCTGGCATGTATATAAGACGCAGTTTTCCATCGTAGCTGAAGCTAACGGCTGGGACTCTGTTGCAAAGACGGCTCATCTGGTAGGGTCGTTGCGGGGCGACGCCGCAGATATTCTGGAGACCCATTCGAAGGAACAGCGATATGACTTCGAAGCTGTAACCAGAGCACTAGAGCTACGTTTTGGAGCGAAATTGTCCAAAGAATATAGTCGACTCCAGCTAAGGTCCCGTCGTCAGAGACCAGGGGAAAGCTTACAAGAACTGGCATCAAACATCCAGAGGCTTTCACATTTGGCTTTTTCAGACTGTCATCCTGAAACACGTAATGATCTGGCTCTAGAATATTTCATTGATGCTGTCGGAGATCCAGATATTCAAAAAGCCCTCAGACTCTCCGGCGTGAAGGATGTGGAGTCAGCCTTGGTGTATGCCCTAAAGCTCGAGACAGCCCAACAAGCCTCCTATAAACATCGCCAGAACAGCACAGCAGACAAAGTGAACGGCTCTCAAGATGATCTTAAAGAGATTCAGGAAATGATTGCAGAAATCAATAGAAGACTACGCATTCTTGAGAGTAGGAAAGAAGGGAAGACTCCAACAACTAAATGCTGGGGCTGTGGAAAAGACGGGCATATCAAACGAAGCTGCCCAGTAAGAACACCTAGAGACGCAACCAAGAATGTCTCTGAAGTATGCCACCCAGGAGGAGCTCTTCGGGAAAATCCAGATGCCTTCTTGCGGAAGCCTCCATCTGAAGATCATAAATACATCTGTAAAGCCGATGATAGACCCCAAAGAATACAGCCAGTTGCTCGCCAAGTTACTGTCGCAACACCATCAGAACAAGATCCCGATCCCTGGAGTGACGAAGAACTTAGACAAGCCCAGTTGGAAGATCCTGACATAAAGCCAATATTACAGCTGAAGGAGACGACCAGCAACAGACCTACCTGGCAGGACATTACCAGATTCAGTCCCATTACGAAAAGTTATTGGGCACTTTGGGACTCTCTTCATATCAGAAACGGCGTATTATACAGAAAGTGGGAATCTGATGATGGGAAAAGTTTCAGATGGCAGATTTTATTACCAAGATAAAAAATTCCAGCTGTTTTAGAACAACTGCATAGTAGCTCTACCGGAGGCCATTTTGGGGTAATGAAGACTCTGCAGAAAGTTCGGGAACGCTTCTACTGGTGCAAGGCAAAGGAGGATGTGGAGAAATGGTGTAAATTTTGCGATGCTTGTGCGGCACGTAAAGGCCCGCAGAAACGAAGTCGAGGAAGACTGCAACGGTATAACGTGGGAGCACCATTTGAACGGATTGCAATCGACATCTTGGGTCCTTTGCCACGGACCTCCAGTGGAAATAAATACATCCTCGTCGTGATGGACTATTTCACCAAGTGGCCTGAGGCATATCCCATTCCCAATCAAGAGGCATGCACAGTCGCCGAGGTCCTAGTGCAGCAATGGGTGTCAAGGTACGGCACGCCCCTACAACTTCATACCGACCAAGGTCTTTACCTCTGATGTTTTCAAAGGATTGTGTCAACTACTCGGCATAGACAAAACCCGGACAACACCCTTACATCCCCAGTCGGACGGCATGGTCGAGAGGTTCAATCGTACCATCCTGAATAACCTCTCTCTTCTAGTATCAAGGAACCAGCAAGATTGGGACTTGAAGTTGCCATTGTTCCTGCTGGCTTATCGAAGTGCTGTCCATGAAACCACCGGCTATACTCCAGCTCAGATGCTCTTTGGACGTGAACTTCGTCTCCCATGTGATCTCCTGTTTGGTTGTCCACCCGATGCACCTTCATCGCCCGAGGAGTACATCCAAGATCTCCAGGCACGATTTGAGGACGTACACAACTTTGCTCGGGAGCGGATTAACATGGCAACGGAGAAAATGAAGACAAGGTACGATCTAAAGGCTACACAACATGAGTTCCAGGAAGGAGAGAAGGTCTGGTTGTGGAATCCTGTTCGACGCAAAGGACTCTCTCCCAAGTTACAGTGCAACTAGGACGGACCATACACAGTCTTAAAAAGGCTGAATGATGTAGTGGTGCGGATTACTAAAACACCTTCATCAAAACCGAAGGTGGTGCACTATAAAAGGCTAGCCAAGTACCACAAGTAACGGTAATATTAAAATTAAAAATGTAAATACTGGTAAAATTTGCGCATGCGTAATGTAAATATTTGTATATAAATACTTGTACATATTTGTGAATTTTGTAAATATTTCTCACTTGATTTTTGTTTCTATTTTGTCGTTATACGCAACTTAGTTTTTGTATTTGAGATTGTATAAATTTGGTTAGTTTCTCCTCTTAACCAAGGGTTGCACTGCCCGGGACGTGCAGTCCTTGGGAGGGGGGCAGTGTTACAAAATTGTAAATAATTGTGTTTATTTTTGTATAAATTCTTTCAAAGAGGCTTAGTAAATTGATAAAGTGCTAATTTTGTGCATTTCTAGTCGTTTTAGCGTTAAAATAACCTTATTTTTCCTTAAAAACGCATTAAAAAGCCCCAATAAGGCAGGTAATGGATTTGGCGCCAAATTTGGCGACTTTTGCCCACCTTGGCGATTTTTTTGGCGACCTTGGCGAGAAAATCCTTATAAGGGATATACCAAATATGGAAGCTGTAAGTTGATTGGTTGACCACTTTCTAGAGTTTTCTCGAAAAATCTGGGTTCCATGGAACAGTATATAAGAAGCGCTTTCTCGCCAAGGCAGTTCAGTTCAGTCTGTGATCAGAGTCGGTCAGCTTGCATCGAGCCTCTTCGAAAGAGACTTGCTTTAAGTGTTATTGCTATACAGTTTGTACTGTGGATTTGCTATTGACAGCTGTTGATTAAGCTGTGTTTACTGGTCGAATTGAAGCTGATACTTGGTTTATAGACCTGTATTTTTCTGGAACTTTCTGTGAATAAATTACTGAATTTTTGTACGTTTGGCCTTTCATTCTCGGACAACTCACGAACCCCCAAGTACGCAACAATATATAATTTTTCGATCTCACTTGTTTTAACCACAATCGTCCTCTCAATTAAATTATTTAAATGCAAGGTCAGGAAACCCGCTGGTAACTTGCTTAAAAGCCACTAGTGAATGAAATATTGCATTGGTACTCAATTCTAAAGATGGTTCTCCTTCACAAGATATCTTTACCTTTATGAGCGTTTTCTTTATACCCCAATTAATTAGTCATAAAATGAGTTTAATTAGTCCTCTTGGGTTTATTCTCTCATTGCTTGTTTACTTGCTTTGTTTCGGCCCAATTTCGATTTATCGTAAGGTATAATAAATTGTATTCATGATAATTATCTAGGCATAAAGTTAAGGTAAGTTTGTTGTGATAAAATTAAATAATTAAAAAATCAAATTTGTTAGAAATAATAGAATTAATTGTTTTCATAACTGAACTAAAGTCATCACAGAGTAATTTAATTTAGTATATTTTCTTTTTTTGTCTAAATTGTTCTCAATTGCATTAAATCTTCTGATACTCTGGTTATTGCTGCGTTTTAAAAATTAATTTACTATATATATATATATATATATATATATATATATACATACAATAAACAAATTCTATTACAATAAACAAAAGAGCTTACAAAATAATAGCATATTAGTTATTTGAAATCAATAACTGTTTTTATTGAAAGAGAAAAGATTAATAAAATCTTTATTTTATATCGGGAAGAGTAAAATAATAATAATAATAATAATAATAATAATAATAATAATAATAATAATAATAATAAAGGCTTTCTAAAAATAAATAAATAAAAAATAAAATAAAAAATAAAAATAAAATAAATAAATAAAAATAAAATAAATAAATAAAAATAAAATAAACAAATATTTAAATTATTTAAAATGTTTGCTTTACATAATGGCATGTAAAAACAAATTTGCACTATCATATATATCTCGTATTATATATATAAAAAAAAGTGGAAGTTAAAATAGTAAAAACACAAGAAGAGGAAATAGAAAAACTATTAAATAATATTCCACGGAAAAATATTTTCTTTTCGAAAATAAGTTTAATAAAATATCACAATTTACAAAGTAGAATTAAAACAGCAACGCATTAAAAAAAGTGTGTTTTAATAGCAAAATATATTTTAGAAAATCTCAACTAAATAATAAATGTTTTACCTTCTCTATCTAAAAATGAAATAATGATAAAGAAAGATTACTTTAAAGAATTATTTTATCATTTTTCCTCATGCGATTTGTACTGATATTCTTTCACGAGAATGAGAGAAACGCAAGTTATCTTAAAATAATAATAAAAAAAAATAAAACTAAAAAAGTGCCCACCCAAATTACAGCATGTATATAATATTTCTAAAGCCTAAATCTATTATAAGTTCGTAATTATTTAATACTTATTTTCTGGAAGCGGGATCAATGCATACTCCAGGAAATTCAGAACTCCTAATGAGAATTTGATTTATTCGGCGAGCGACTGTGTTGGAGAATCTTTCGATTCTTTCTCAAAGACTTTGCAAAATTAATTCTTCCAAACAAAAGGAAAATCTATTTGAAAAATTGCTGAGCTATATTATTTACTCTGCGGATATTAAAATTGAAGTCTTAAAAAAAGAATTCTAAAAAGATTTGAGAAAAAACAGCAAAGCACTAAAAAAAAAAAAACATATAAATGAAATAAAACAAAATTCCCTCAAGCAGTTATATCCTTTTAAGTTTTTATTTTTATTTTGATTTGTAAATAATAAGCATTTAATATGCTGTATAGTTAATGTTTAAATACATATATATAAGGTAACGCTAGGCGAGTTTTCGCACATTTCAACAAAGCGTTCTAAAAAATCTAAATTTTAATTTTTTGTTAAACTGTTGACGCATAGCTTTGAAGTGATTCTTCTTCTACACATTTCCATTACTATTTTGTTGTTACACTATGATTTAAAGCAACAGCTGTAATAAAACCTAGAGAGCTATTTCACGCAATCCCTCCTTATAGGGTAGGAGAGATTGCGCTTAATTTTAACTACAATTAAATTGTTAACAATGATAATTGCACTTAAATGACATTGGTATAAGGATTTTGTAAATATATATATATATATATATATGTAGTGACAAGCTCTTTTTTCCCCGTAACCTTGCTTTCCCGCAACTGCTGAATCCAAAGCTACGTTGTTTAGTTTCTGTTTCCCGTACCCAGAATCCTAGCCAGTCCTGATTTACCAACGTTTTTCTGTATATATTGTAACATATCTTAACTTTTTTTTAATTAAATTTTAAGTAATTAGTAATTAATCGAATTAGTATTTTTATTGTTCTTAAACGTCCACAAACGACTGGAGACTACATCAGAAGCGGGATCAAGAATGAATCGTGAAATTTACTTGATAAAGGATAAATCGATTATTTTAATTTAACTTAAACTTCGGATTGAACGCAAATTTTAATATAAAGTAAAATTGTGATGAACTACAAACTTTAATTAAAATAAACTTTTTATGAACTGAACTATTTATTTATTTTAAAAAACTGTTGCTGAACAGCCGAATTGTGATAAGTGGTGAATTATAAAGTTTTTCGTCACATTAAGCAACGATGTGTGAAATATGCTCTTCAAGGTTCTCAAGGATTAAAAAATGGCAAAACGACTGGATAAAGATTTGAATAAAAATTCAGAACACCTGCTGTTTTGGTTCTACAAAGTGCAAGGATTAAGATACGAAAAATCGACCGAATGGAGATTTAAATAAAAAATTCAGAGCAACAGCTGTTTCTGCTCTACAAAGGTACGTACATTTTATTTTGTTGTACAATGGTTTCCTTAGGGGATATTCCCAAAATTGGCGCTGCACTGAGGACTGAGAAATACAGCAAAATTAGAATTCTGCATCGCTTTTTATTTAATGACGAAGGTGACAGAAAAAACCGATGCAGAATAAGAAAATTTACAGGATTTAATTTTGCCGTTGACGATAACAATTATATTGAAAAACAAAAATTCATCGACGAAAATTTTTCGTTGAATGAATTAATTATTATAAGTAATTTATTGAGTGTTTCATTTATTGGCACGAAAGAAGAAATACGTGACAGGTTATTATTAAAATTAAATGATATCGAATTACTCAAAGAGGAAAACTCCGACAATGAATCGGAAGATGATGATTCTGTAAACGAATTTGACAGTGATAATGACATCGAAAAAATTGACTTCTCTGTGCATTGGCATATAAATGATAATAAGAGCTATGAAAATAATGATAATGATAGTAATTATGATTATAATGATAAAGCTAAAAAAAGTACAAATTGTAGTAATAATGTGAATTTTGGATTACATAGTGCAACTGTTTCTTTCAATGACTTTGAAAATAACATTTCCAAATTTAGCGGCGAGCCGCATGAAAATATTATTGAATTTTTTTCCGAATTTGAAGAATTGTCAATAATGTTTAATTTAAGTGAATTACAAAAAATTGTTTTCTGTAAGAGATCGTTGAGCGGAAACGCTCTTCTCTTCATTAAATCCGAAAAAGGATTATTGACTTATGAAAAATTGAGAAATGCACTCATTAATGAGTTTAAAACCGAAATTAACTCTGCCTCATTACATGATATCTTAAGTAAAAGAAAAATTAGAGCCAATGAAACTGTTACAGAGTATTTTAAGAGAATTAAGTAAGAACGGGCACATTGATGATGCCGCAATAATGCACTACGTGATCCAAGGAATTAATGATAAACCTGAAAATAAAGTAATTTTATATGGTGCCAAAAATCTTCGCGAATTCAAAGAGAAAATAAAATTATATGAAATGTATAAAAGAGATAATGAGAAAAGTAAATTTAAATTTGATAGAATTGATGAAGTAGATTATAATGTAAAACCGAAGCACATAGCCTATAATGTACATGAAAAATTTAGTCCTAAAATTGAAGTAAATAATAAACTGTGCTATAATTGTGGTGATAAAAACCACCTATCTGGAGATTGCCCCCATAGAATGGAAGGTTTGAAATGTTTCTCATGCAAACAGTTTGGGCATAAAAGTTCGGAGTGCCCAGGTTCAAAACCCGAAGTTGATGCATTGTATATTGGTGTAAATCAAAACATGAACAAAAATATTTTGATTAATAATGTAAATTTCAGTGGTATAATCGATACAGGAAGTGAAGCAACATTGTTGCGAAAAAATGCTTTTGAAAAATTAAATGTGAATAAATTAAATTTTATGAGTACTACTTTGAAGGGGATCGGGAAAAGTTCAATAAAGCCGTTAGGCTCATTGGATCTCGATCTTAAAGTTGATGATTTTGAAACCAAAACTAATATTTATGTAGTGAACAATGACGTAATACCCTATGATATAATCCTTGACATGAACGTGCTAATGTTAAGTGAAACAACGATTAATGAAAAAGGCATTTTTGTGAAAAATAAATCTAATTCTCTCGAGGTAAATTTAGTTACAGTACTTCCAGTAAATGCACATAAAAAAGAAAGTAAAACGAATGTTGTTATTGATGCCCCCATTAACTTTGAGAACAAAATTTTTGAAAAATCTCCAGAAATAAATGAAACAGTGAATAGTATTAAAAAGTGTAAAAATGTAACCCCTCAACCTATTATACTGTCAAAAGAATCATTAGAATCCTCCGAAAAAGCCGTAAGTGAAAATGACGATGAAGACGAAAATGACGAAAGTGATGACGATAAGATGCTTTTAGAGGACGATATTAGTGTAAATGATGACAGTGAGGAAGAAGAAGAGCCTCGACGACAGAAACAAAGTCAGACGAGTATTTTCCAGATAGATGATGATGGTGATGAAGAGGAGGAGCCGCGTCGAAAGGGACGAAGTCAGACAAATGTTTCCCGAATGAAGTCGCCAAATCCAGAAAACACTTATTTGAAGAAAGACGAGAAACAAGTCCTACTTGAAAAAATTTCACAGTTAGCCGAAGAGTTGAAAGAGCTAAAAGGAAAAGTTGACGAAAATTCCAAACTCCTTAAAAGAAAGAAATCGAGAAAAAAGCCCTCGACGATAGATTCTATCGAGTGTAAAAGACTGAATATTCCTAAAGAAGAGACTGCCAGTGTAAATTTGAGAAAGTTGTTCATTCCATCACTTCCATTGACGACCACGATTGGTGAGATAGCCATATTATTTCCCAAAGCTGTACAAATAAAATTAGAAGTTTTCCCTACATATAAGAGTACAACTATAGACTTTTCGACTGAACACGATGCAACAGAAGCTTTAAAAGACATTAAAACGGAAAATGATCGATTTGAGGGTCTCAAGTTCGAGTCCCAAAATAACTCCGAGTCCCAAAATAAAGATTTGAGTACACATATCAATAAACAATTTTCTAGAGTTAAAAAGAAAAATAAAGCAAAATGCAAGTTGAGTAAACAACCACCAAAAACTGTTACCGTAGGCAACCAAGTTGCCGTAAACCCAAAACTGACTTTCTTTTGTGACTTTAAAACAGCAGAAATGAAAAATGATAATATTGATGAAAAAATTAGAAATGGATGCCATGAAGGCTCCTATTGCACACTTACTCATACTAAGATCCTCAGATATAGGATCACTTAGCTTAAAAGCAAAAATATGAAAATTCTCATAAACTGTAAATAAGTATGTTATTATTTTGTGTTGCTTTTGTGTTTGTTTGTTTGTTTGTATTTTTCAGTGTGACCGCCTGGAGGACCAGCCGGATGCAGGACGGCCGAGCTTGTAGTGACAAGCTCTTCTTTTCCCCTAACCTTGCTTTCCCGCAACTGCTGAATCCAAAGCTACGTAGTTTAGTTTCTGTTTCCCGTACCCAGAATCCTAGCCAGCTGATCATCGACGGAGTATCAGAATATTAGAGGAAATGCGTGCTTATGACGTGAGTGACGCTACTTCCTGAACAGGCCGCTGCTAAGAGCGTTGGAGGATAGAAATTCAGATTCGACAGAGAGTTGACGAAGCTTGCATACTGGACGGATGCAAGGCCTGTTTTTAATAACTTTGTTTTTCATGTTTCGACGTATTTAGAAAGCGAAGACGTAAATAATTTATGTCACGAACAGTACGACGTCGATGGACATTACCAAAGTAACATCCTGATTTACCAACGTTTTTCTGTATATATTGTAACATATCTTAACTTTCTTTATTAAATTTTAAGTAATTAGTAATTAATCGAATTAGTATTTTTATTGTTCTTAAACGCCCACAAACGACTGGAGACTACATATATTACATGTGGATATTTTAATTTAACAATTAAAAAAACAGAAAAAGAAAAAAACAATTAAAAAGGATTAAATATTTTTATTTGAAGAAAATAAATTTAAGAAACAGATAAAAAATCAAGACTGGATAATAAAAAGTAACATTTAGTTATTAGATAACATGTTTAACTTAAAATTAAAAAAGTTCATTTTCAGTTTGAATGGTTTCTTGTTTGTTGACCTAATCTCAGTGTTGCCAGATTTGGGGATTTTTTTATTCAACTCACACCGATAATTTTGAGAAGTGATATTTGCTATACATAATAGACGTTTATCTTTCGAAGTGCTTAGGCAACCGTTACAATTAAAATTTAGCGGCGGGGGTTGAATAAAAAAGTCCCCAAATCTGGCAACACTGCTTAATCTGTCGTTGTCTATAATCGTTGAACTCGTTGATATAAATGATGCAAATTTCCTGTAACCACCTGCCTTAGTAAAATTTATAAACGAGTCCATGGGAAATCGTTTAAATTAAAAATATTTTGTAATACTACCGTTCTATAAAAAATTATAGAAAGGGTTTTGAAAATTTAAGCAAACATTTTTGAAAACGAGACAAAATAATCACGTTTAATCTTAGACTGTTCAAGCAATGAACATGCACATTTAAGTGGACACCCCGCTATCGATGTTGTAGAACTACCTGGAGTTTTAGAGCGCCCACTGTACTCCTTCCTACCGATCCCCTATGTGCGCAAACTCTCCTATTGCGCAATCTCTCCTAGCTTTACCATATATATATATATATAAATTTTATTACGTTATCTATTATATATATATATACATATATATATATATATATATATATTCATTTATTTATATAAGGTCTACCATGAAGGGCTTTTTTTCAACGTTCTGAGCTATTCTTAAATGAAAAACAATTTGTCAAAAATTATGTTTCAATTGTTTATTCTTTTATTGCTTGCTTGACTCTTTAATTTTGATTTCATGTCATTTTAACGTTCCGGCAACATTACTTACATAACAACTAAACAGCTAGGAATAATATTAAGGAAAGTTTGAAGTTAAATTAAATAAAATAATAAAATAATCTGGTGTGTCACTCACACGACTTTCTCTTACCCTGAAATTTAATACTATAAATAGAGGTTGGAGGTTAAGAGGTAAGATAATGAGTAGTGATATGTAAACCTATGTTAAAACAATTCAAATTAGGCTTCGGAAGAGTTTTATATGATAATTAGTTCTGTGTGAGAGGGGCTACCGCCCCTCAACACTCCGTTTCATTACATTTGTATAGAACTCAAATCTGTTATTAAATTCAAAAGTTCATTTAGAATCATTCAGGCAACTTTCACAACAACATTCCTTGAAATTTATCAATATTAATCAAACTTTTCTAGTAAGAAACACATTAATTTCAAAATACAGCATTTATATCGCCTAAAATTATTTGTTTTTAATTCACTCCAAATACAAAGATCAAACGTTAAATACTTGACTTCTGTATTCAAGAAGCCTCAAAATGTCTAAATATACAAAAAAACAGAGCGATGAATATTTAACTTAAAAAATACATTAATTATTTACCATGAGGAATTAATTTCAATTCCTGAGCAGCTTTCCTGGTACATGGTAAACTAATACAGTAAAGCATTTCCACTAACAATAAAAAAGAATGTTATTTCTTAAATATTGACAGCCCTGTATATCTTCTGAAAGTTATGTACACATCACATGGTGGACATAATATAATCCTATACTAATAACACACGGCACAACCTGAAGTACACTTCCATCAAGTATCGTCGCACTATAATCTAGTAGTTCTGTTGTGTAGCCCTGTAAACGAACAGTGAAAAATTTCTATACCATATTCTACATGCCATATGTATTTATGTATATAAAATATATATATTCGTTTCATTTGGTTTACTGCAGTTTGTACATGTTAAACTCAACTTACCTACAATTCTCCGCATAGACGTAATGTATTTGAATTCTCTTGAGTGCCCCTGTACACGAACTATTTGCTTGATCTTAACGAAAAGTTTAGTGTAATATCATACACATTTAGAATACGAAGTTTGGTCTTTCTGTTATAATTTGTTTTTGAGATATGCTTATAACAGACAAACACATAGACAGACACACACACACACACAGACCAACAGCTAAAAACATGATTTTTGGATTCAGGGTACCTTAAAACGTGTGAATATAACAAAATTTTAATTTCGAAAATTTGACTCAGAAACAATACTTTCTCTACCTTATGGGTAAGAGAATGTAAAAATCATAAGTAAAATTTATATATTGTTTAAAAAAATCAAAATTAAAATTAATTGTTTTAATAATTAACAATAAGCCTTCACAGGTAATTTGAATTTGATGAAATTTTATTCTTATTGGTCTATGTGATTTTAAAGGGGTCTTAAACTTTTTGTTGCTCGGCTTTTACCACATTTTAAAAAATATTATTTGTATATATATATACATATATATATATATATATATATACATATTTATAGATATATATACATACACACATACACACACATATCTTATACTATTAAGTGAGCAATATTTCTATGTACTCGAAAACGGTAGCTCGGACAGTCACGAGATTTAACACAAAGGTGCCACCCGAAGGGTCATTGTGCACATCGAAGTCAGATTTTCGAATTTTCGATTAGTTTTTTATTAATTAATTAAAATGTGAAAATAATAACCTTCTAATTTCTGATAAATAGGCCATTTAAATTTTATCCATAATTTAATTGTTGCCAATTTTTTTTTTCGACAGAATAATAATAATAATAATAATAATAATAATAATAATAATAAAACGTATCTCTTATACTATTAAGTGAGCAATATTTGTATATATATTTCACTGTTCTCGAAAACGGTAGCTCGGACAGTCACGAGATTTAACACAAAGGTGCCCCCCGAAGGGTCATTGTGCACATCGAAGTAAGATTTTCGTATTTTTGATTAGTTTTTTCTTAATTAATTAAAACGCGAAAATAATAACCTTCTAATTTCTGATAAATAAGCCATTTAAATTTTATCCATAATATAATTGTTGCCAATTTTGTTTTTCGACAGAATAATAATAATTAAAAAAACGTATATGTATTTAAAATGAGGAAAATAAATCAGAAAGATTAGAAAATAAATTAGAAATATCTGTCGTATCGTTACAAATAAGATACCAAATGAAAGGGAAAATTTTTTGTGAATCCGATGCATTAAACAGATTATCAATCGGACAGTTGGATTTTTTAAAATTAACTAAAGTATGAATTTTAGGTGGCAACAGCAGAAGATTGTATGGAAACCGTTAGGAGAAAAATAAAAAATCTGCTTCACATTAAGTCACATGTTTTTGAAGTGGGATTAAAAATTGCAGTTTTTAAATTCTTTTAAATTTTCTTTCACGAACACAAAAATATAATATACAGCCTGTACCCCACAAGACCAACTTGCATTTCAAATTTCATCAATTTTTTTGGTTAATAAACAAAAAAAGTTATTTATTTATTTATTTTTTTTTTTCCAAATTAAGTTTTATTCTAACTTCGAAAAGATTTATGTGATCATAGATATAATAATATATATAGATTTATCATCCCCATATTATCGTGCAAAGATTTTTGATGCCGAAAAAAAAAAGCTTTGGAATCAGCCATTAAGTGGTATTGAAAAAAAAAAAGGAAAAGAAGAAAAATGAATTTGAAACTATATCTGGAGTTTTTCATTCACCTTTAGTAAATAAATTATTCATGAATTTTATTTGCTAAAATATTCGTGTGTACTCCCGTGTGCATTCACTCGGGGAAAGACTGCCATATTTTGGTAAAATCGCTGTCTTTTCCCGAGTGAAAAGAAATCCCTTTTTTCTCCCCAATGATCAATCTATATATTCTTACTATATCTATGTATGTGATACGATAAATTAAGAATTTGGGTATTAAAAGTTTTTTTAAATAGATTATTTAAACTCTATGAACCATATTTTTATTTTATCAGTTTCATTAATAGATCCTGCAAGGGCGAATTTTTAAATTTTGGTTTTGAAGTACACCGAAGGTTCTTCGACAAAAAGTTTAATATAGCAACAGCCAATTTAATCTAAGTAGCGCATCAAATATATAAAAACATAAATGATTTATTTTTACACAAAATTTACAGAAAAAATGCAGTTTTAAACATAGGAAATTTAATTCAACAAGCACTATTTTAAACCTAAAAACCATTAAAAATATAAGCAAAATATGAAGGATTCGTATGTATAAACAAAAAAGAGTCTGATAAAATTATTAGCAAAACAGTCTTCCCCTTTTCATACAAAAAAAGAAAAAAAAAAAAAAAAAATCCATCGCTAGTATGGCGACAAAAATTCAAAAGCCGCCAATGGAGCGACATAATAAAGTTGTGTAGCACGATAATGTTTACCTATTTATTTATTTTTTTATATAATAATCACTATGCTAATTTATCATATAAACAAATGAGCCTCTGTGTGTTACTGCACTTGCACGCTGTCGAACAGAAATATTTGAATAATTCAAATTAATATTTAAATAAATAAATAAAAATAAAAATATGTTTAATGGGAAATAAATATTAAAATAAAAAGATCAGTTGTCTAAAATACGGCAGAAATAGCGCTCATAACATATTGTTACAAGGGATTAAGTCTTATTGTTACCGTCGATTAAAAGTCTAAAATGGTGACAAAAATTCAAAAGTCGCCAAAGAGAACTATATTAAGGCTGTACTATCAGGTTTACAAACCATGAATTATATATAAACACAAAAAATTAATTGTCTCATGCGACAGACGTAGCCGGTCACAGCATATTGTAATATTTGGCGTGAAATTGCTGTCATTTTATGGTTGATTGGATAAACAAAATAAACATAGGAAATAACGTAAAAGCAATTTTTATGTGCATCACGTACAGTGTTGTTCACATGTAACAGGGATTCAAATATAAAAGGGAAACTCCAATTTTTTCGATGCTATCTATATCGAAACTGTTATATAATAAGCACCTAAATGGAGGCTCATTGGTAAATCATTGTCGCAGGTAATAGGGACAAGCGCCCTAGGTGCAGTGGATGACCAAATCGCTGCCGAAGGCAGTAGGGACCTGAAGCGAGTTTTCGAACAATTTCAGTAATTTATTTTATTTTATTTTTATAAAGCTATATAGAAAAGAGTTTCCTTTAAATTTAGTGACCAGCGAAGCGGGCAAAGTCTGCTAGTCTTATACTATTAAGTGAGCAATATTTGTATATATATTTCACTGTTCTCGAAAACGGTAGCTCGGACAGTCACGAGATTTAATATAAAGGTGCCTCCCGAAGGGGCATTGTGCACATCGAAGTCAGATTTTCGAATTTTTGATTAGTTTTTTCTTAATTAATTAAAATGTGAAAATAATAACCTTCTAATTTCTGATAAATAAGCCATTTAAATTTCATCCATAATTTTAAGGTTGCCATTTTTTTTTTCGACAGAATAATAATAATAAAAAAATAAAACAACGTACATTTATTTAAAATGAGGAAAATAAATCAGAAAGATTGGAAAATCAATTAGAAATATCAATCGTATCGTTACAAATAAGATACCAAATGAAAGGGAAAATTTTTGTGAATTCGATGTATTAAACAGCTTATCAATCGGACAATTAGATTTTTAAAAATTAACTAAAGTATGAATTTTAGGTGGCAACAACAGAAGATTGTATGGAAACCGTTAGGGGGAAAAAAAAATAAAAAATCTGCTTCGCATTAAGTCACCTGTTTTTGAAGTGGGATTAAAAATTGCAGTTTTCAAATTCTTTTAAATTTTCTCTCACGAACACAAACATATAATATACAACCTTTACCCCGCAAGACCAACTTGCATTTAAAATTTCATCAATTATTTTTGGTTAATAAACAAAAAAGTTACATCTTTTTTTTTTTTTTTTTTTTTTTCAAATTAAGTTTTATTCTAACTTCGAAAAGATTTATGTGGTCATAGCTATAATAATAAATATATATAGATCTATCATCCCCATATTATCGTGCAAAGATTTTTGATGCCGAAAAAAAAGCTTTGGAATCGGCCATTAAGTGGTATTGAAAAAAAAAGGAAACGAAAAAAAAAAAAATGAATTTGAAGCAATATCTGGAGTTTTTCATTCACCTTTAGTAAATAAATTATTCATGAATTTCATTTGCTAAAATATTCGTGTGTACTCCCGTGTGTATTCAATCGGGGAAAGGTAACGATTAATCGATAAAGATTTTACAATTGATTAATTTCATTATCAATTAAATTCACTTTGTTAGATGGTTGGGTTTTACGTCGCACTAGTGCTGCGCAGATGGGCAATTGGCGACGGTCTGGGACACACCCCTAGAGGGTGGTCCGGAGACATGCCATCACAATTTTGATCCTCCACGGAAGGGATGGCTCTCCCGCTTCGGTGACAAATTCAATTTGTTAATGTATTTAATGATTCTTAAAACTTAGAAACATTAAATCTTACGTGAATTGGAATTTAATCTCAGCATTCATAAACATATTGTTTACATATTAGTTTTCTACGTAAGACATATGTGCTTGCGCCATCTATCGTGAAGAATGATAAAAAGTTTAATTCAATTTAAGAAATTTTTGATAAAACAGGCTTATTACTGTTTTTATTTTTTTTATTTACTTATTTATTTTTTTGAGAATTTTTTTTTAATTGAATTCTTTTAATTTAAACCTGAGATAATAAATTTTTAATTTAAAATTTTATTAATAGCAATAAATTTTATGATGTAAAATGTTTTAGTCACAAGCAGTAATTCCAAAATGCTCACATGTTATGATTAAGCAATTCAAAAATTTTTTTAATAATTATTTTTATTTTTAAATTATGGAAATGGATAATTTGTACAATTTAATCTTAGGAATCCACCAATAGCCATTAAGCATAGAATTAAATCAAACAAGAGAAGAGTTCATCAATCACAATATCAACCATGTATATGTTACCGTTAAAGCGCGAAACCCGTTAATCTGAAGATTACCTAGATAATCTGCAGATTAACTAAAATAACCCGTTAAAGTGCGGAATAAAGAGTTTTCCGCATTTTAACTAGGTAATCTGCAGATTAACGGCTTCTGTGTCGTTAAAGTTCAAATGTTTGTTTCGAGCCTTAGTTTTTTTACATTCACTATGACGTCAAACAGTCATGTGATACAGATACGCGAATCCCAGATTAGATTCGATTGACCTTCAAACACAAACCGAAACTTTTATCCCTTCCTCTCCGCTGTGATAAACAGTAAGCGCAAAACGTGGATCATCGAAGCTATGACATTAGATTTCTTATTATGACCAACACAAATTTTAAAGTACAAGTAAGTTATAATTGTTTTGAGTTTATTTCTTCTCTTTTTTAATTCTGTCACTATAAGTTTGATAAGGGTCTGCATTTTATTAATGAAATATAATATTAATTAAAAGCTCTCTCTCGTGAAACTTCATTTTAAATTATGAATCTTAAATTTACAGTACAGTAATTATTTTCTCCCGAAATAAAACTATTAAACCACAACTTTTTAAAACTACTTTATTTTAAAATTGATTTAAATTACTATTACTTAATTACTTACTGAAAAAAAGAACACATGTATTATTTTTTAACTCTGGAAAATATGTCATTCAATATTATGGCAATATTCAATAAATACTTAAAATGAAATTTTTATGCATTTTTTAGCATTTCATTACAATTTTTCTCTTTTGTTTCTTTCAATTTCAAGTTTCCTTTATATATTTTATATATCAGGATTATATTTTTATTTTTAATTTTGTTCGCTTTTTCAAATAATTTCGTTGTAGTTTATCACATAAAATGTGTTAATAAAGTTTTTTTTTTTTTTTTTATTGTAAAATTAATATATTTCCTAAACTTGTACAGATATATGTATGCAGCAAAATATAGTTTAATAAAGCATTGGAAAACTGTCATTTTAATTTTCATGCGTTCTAAACATTGTTAAAGCAGTTTTAATTGTTTGAAGTACTTCTTAAAATGCTTCTGATTTGTCTAATTTAATATTTATTTAGCTAATTAAAAATTGGTGCATATTTTTTTTTTTTTTTTTTTTAAATATAGTAATAGCAATATAAGTTGTTAATAAAATTTTTTTTTTTTTTTTAAATTGTTAAATATTTTTATTTGAAAAGAAATCGTTACTGTATTACAATTCTAACATTCATTTATAAAATAGACTTTATTGTAAGCTATTAAAGATATTATATTTCATATTAAAAATGCATAATATCTTCAAACTTATATTGACAGAATAAAAAAGATGAAATAAATAAAACAAATATAACTTTAAAACACATAAAAATTAAAACACATACAGATAAAAAATAAGTAAAGAAAGAAAGAAAAGAAAAGCAAACTAATCTTTTTTTTTCTTTTCCCGAATGATAAAAACAAATACAACACAGCGTGCAGTAAAATTATACCACCAGAGATCTTATTTTCACTTTAACGAGTGCCTAGTAGGTAATGTGCAGATTATCTAGGTAATTCGCAGATTAACTAGGTAATTTGAGAAATGAAACAATTTTCCTCACTTTAACGGATCACCCTAGTTAATGTGCAGATTGCCTAGCTAATCTGCAGATTAACTGATTTCTGCACTTTAGCGGTAACATATGTTTATATATATATATATATATATATATATATCCGCATGATAAAAATATAAACATGATGATAATGCTGAAAAAAAAGTACATAGTGAATTTATTTTTTAAAACGGGTCTTTAATTGCAAAACATTGTAAAAGGAGCAGTTATTGTAAATGATTAGAAAATAAGTGTTAAGATATAACGCAAAGTAAAAAAGAGATGGAAAGGAAAATACTTTAGAGAATTGTTTAAGATATTATTTCTTGCGAATTATATTACATGCAAAAAAAATAAAAGTTAAAGCATAAAATTTCAAAAGAAGAAACAAAAGAAGAAAAGAAAATAATACGAAAGAAAAATTTCACTTATTAAATAATTTTTAGAAAATTAACAAAACAATAGATATTTTGCAATTTTAAAAACAGAATTAAAAACTACAATACGTTTAAGAAAAATTTCAATTTCAATTTGCATTTTGCATAAATTGAACTAAAACATAACTATGAAAAAAATAAAAAAATGAATATTTATTTGCCGTTTTTAGTGATTTGTACTAGTATTCTTTCGTGCAAATAGGGAAAAAAATATGTTATATTATAAAATCGTAAAAAGAAAAAGAAAAAACTTACAAAAAAGAAGGGGGGGGGGATCCTACCAACTTATAATGTGTAAATTTATCTGAAGTCTACATCTGTTATAAATTCCTAATTATTAATATTTATTTTCTGGAAGCAGGATCGATACTTAAGGAAGAACAGAATTCCTAATGTGAATTTGATTCATACTGCTAGCGAAAGTGTTGAAGGATCTCTCCAGAGTCTTGAAGAAGATTTCGCAAAATGAATTCTTTCTCTAACAGAAGAAAAACCAAATCCAAAATTTGCTGGACAAGATATTTACTCTCCGGACGTCAACAAACAGAAAAAATTAGTTAAAGGAGGAAATTTAAGAAAAAACAGTTCAAAATGATTAAAAGAAAAAAATATTTTTTTTTTTTAGGACTGAGGGCCTATTAGTCTCAATCTGGGATTTTTACGTTGTCGTTTTCGATAGTTGGACATTTGTCGAAATCTAAAATTTATCGAAAATATAATTGAATAATTTGAAAGCGATGTTATAATTTGAAAAAAGAAAAAAGGAAAAACTAATAGTCCTCTGTCCTAAACTAAATTCTGCTTTTGCCAGAATTTCATTAAAATCTTTTTTATTTTTTATTTTTTTATTATTATTATTATTATTGAAAGAAAAAGAAAAGAAAATTAATAATAATCAGTATCGTTACAAGCGATATCGAAAAAGTTTTTTTTAATAATTTTGAATTAGGAAATAAAAAGTGCGCGTGAAATAATATGAAGTAAAAAAAAGTAAAAAAAAGTAAAAAAAATGAATTTAATGATTTAATGTTTTTGTTTTTCGGGGGCTGCTCATGCATATAAAAAATGCGTATTAAAACGAGTCGATAAAGGAAGCGAAATAAGTATTGAGTTATATTACGATAAATACGATATATAATATGATACGATATATTAGACCTATCGTCCAGGGTTAGTAGGCATTTTTATTATTATTGCTATCATAGCACAGCTTAAGAATCGGACACACTTGACGAAATATGAAAATTGGTACCAAAGTACTTATTATTATCTTTTTTACTAAACTACGCAACTAAAAGAAATTATTTTGAGCATTTGCATATGAATTAAAAAAAAAAAAAAAAAAAAAAAAAATACGATGTGTAATACAGATTAAATTGGAAAAGTAATGAAAACACTCTCGATTTTACGTATTTTGTCCATTATCTTCAGAAGTACATGACTCATTATCCTGAAATTTTAGGGAAATAAAGAATATATAATACCTCATATTTTTCAATGAAAATTTTTCCTTCGTGATAAAAAAAAGAGAGAGATCAATAATAAATTGTAAAAATAAGATAATGTTGCACTTCCCCCTGTAAAAAATAATTCTTCAAATGCATTATAGATGTAACCAGTGATTACAATGCTTCTCTGAACTACGTGTATTCATTTCTACGAGAATAAAGCGTATGTTCATGTAGTTAGTAGTTATACAGGTTTCTTTAACGCAATCGAATTTTTTTCATATGTTTTTTGTTTATAACCCTCAAGGCTTTTAAATTAGCACAATGTCATTTATAAAGAACTGCATACATTATATAAGACACAATGTAACACAATAAGAATATAAGAATATCATATATATGAGCAATTTTATGAGATAATTTTTAACTGCGCATGCACAAGCGATAACTAACTTTCATTTATATATTTATTCGGAAAATTAATAGAGTTGTTCTAAAAACCACCTCAATCAAATAACGTTAAAATTCAGAATGATACGGGCGATAGAATGAATTGAAATTCAGTTTACTTCAGTAAAAACCAAATTTTTAAAGGGTCTTATCCATTTATCTAAAATAATAGTTCAATGTTTCACTTTGAAAAAGGCGCAAATTAGGAAAAATTTAGCAACAACTAACATTTTTAGAAATTTAGTGCTGTACGTTTCACTATTTTCAAATAGCACTACGAAAAGGGTAAAACATAGAAAACAGTTTTAAAATGTTGGTTGCAACTATTTTTTTATAATTTGCGCCTTTTTTATCAAGTGAAACATTGAACTATTATTTTTAGCAATTTAAATGATATTCAGTGCATTTCAGTAATTAAGAGTTGCAAAATAATTCCATAAAGTGATGCATTAGTTTCTCTTAACTATCGGCTTGAATATAATTAAAGGGTATGGTTAATTATCATTTTCTTCACCTTACCTCTGGTAAGAGCAGTTGAACCATAAAAAGCTTGACAGATAATTTTTCAACTAATAGAGGATTAATTATTTTTGAATGGTTGCCTTTTCGTCATTTCTTAAAATTTACACTATCCTCATTCCTTCTTTAAAATTTCTCCGCCATGTTGAAGGGGAATAACAACAATACACGCCATTACAACAAATGCTGTTTGAGTAATGTTATGCATTATTATTATTATTAATTGTAGCCGATCTGCATTTTCCTAAAATTCAAAAACCACACACACACACACACACACACACACACACACACACACACATATATATATATATATTAAAATGTAACAGATAAGAACGTTTATAGAAAATTACCAAAATAAACAATATATATATATATATATATATATATGTGTGATAAATTGGATTAACTACGGGGTAAGTGTAACCTAGCCTTATTACTCAACTAAAATGCAGAATTCGGACCTAACAATTACTAGTGGATCTGTAGATCAGGAGCCTCAACGTCCTATTTGCATCAGACATTATTCAACAGGTCATTTTTATTTATTCCTTTTTATATAATAATAATTTTGATTCGATTGACTTGTTACATAATCGGGTACGTTACTGAGGGGGGCTGTCGTCCCTTCAACCTCCCGCTGTATTTATATTATTTCTATACCTATCTGTATATCACATATATGTAATAACTGACAGTCTTGTATTATTTCCCTGAAATTCATAAATATTTGCACCAAATTTCATGCAAAAATATTACATAGCATATTGGAATTATTTTGCGTAACCCTGTAAAATAATTACCAATTCTATGCCCTCAATTTTCAACAGAAAAACATGCTTTTAAAATTCTAATAAAATTTCATTATATTTAATAAGGTGTAACCATGTTAAAATACACTTTTAAGAAATACCGACTATAGGCCATAATAGTACGAAATTATTTTACGTATCCCGGAAAAGGAGCCGCAGTTATTACGTACACCAATAATAAGAAGGCACTTAATTAATTATAACTCATTAATTTTTTAAACTAATTTGACATCGTTTGGATGATTACAGTACGTCATCGGAATTCTTTTGTGTAATCCCATAAATTATTTAGTCTATACATACCCTTTTTCAAAAGTAAACATGCTTTTAAGCATCTTTATAATGTATGTTAATTCCATTATGATCAATGCAGCATAAACGCATTAAAGTGCGCTTAAATACAAATTTGTCCATAGGCCCTAATGTCACAAAATTCTTCTGTGTGTCTCTGTAAACGAACCACAAACATTCTATGCACCAATAAAAACTATTCAGCTTATTCTACGTTTTTCATGAATAATTCTTCGAAATTTGACATAATTTGGAGGATTACGTGACATTGTGAAAACACTTTGTAAAATCCTGTACATTAATTAGGAAGCCTAAGAGTACATATTTTCTTCAAAAAACAAAAGTTTAAACATCTCACTAATCACGCTAATTTCACTTTGTTGATTGCAAAGTAATGATGTTAAAATGCGTTTAAACAAAATTCACCCCATATGCCGCAATGATAAAAATTTTAGCGTGTCCCTGTGCACAATTCATAAAAAATATAGACACAGAAAATTATACGGGTATTTCTACACAGAACCTGAACGTGTGTGCTAATTTGCATACAAATTCTGCATACAAATTCTGCCCATACAAATTCTTACATACAAATTCTGCCCATAGGCCGTAATGATAAGAAAACATTTTGGTGTATTGCCGTAGACGCACTACAAATGGAATACACACCCAAAACTATACAACTAATTCCGTTGGACTCTTGAACATGTGTACCAAATTTCAAGTGAATAGCGTGAATTTTGCACCCGCTATCGCAGTACATACAAATTCTTCCCTTAGGCCGTAATGATAAAAAAAACTTTGGTGTGTCCTTGTACATGAACTACAAAAGAAATACACACCCAAAACCATTCAGCTAATTCCATGGGGCTCATGAACATGTGTACCAAATCACAAGTCAATAGCGTGATTTTCAGGCCGCTATAGCGCGACAAACAGACGGAACCCAAAATCTTTTTGAGTCTCAACAGGGAGACCTCCACTGACGGTTCGACAATTATATATGCCTGTTTGTTTGGAACAATCTTTGTCCTATTCAATCTTAAGAAAGCAAATCAAATATAAAATAATGATAGTTTTAGAGTTTGAAAAATTGTTTACGTTTCCCCTCTCCGACAGAGTTCGAAGTTAAAATTCGAAATTCATCACTGTTGTACTTGTGAAATAACTCCACAATTTTCATTAATCTAAGTTTTATATGTAGATTTTGAATATCACTTCAAATTTGCTTTATTTCTTGATCCTTTTGGTTTACCACTCATGGTATTCACTTTACTCCAGGAATTTCGAACGTCGGATAAGTGCAACAAGGGTGGTTACATTTATCCCAATCACCTCAACTGCACACTTATATTTTCTTACTTTGTTTTTACAATTCTATATTTTAATTTTTAATGAAACCTAATATCTTGATGTTTTTTTTAGGTTTTGTTGGAATGTTAAAACATAGTTGCCAACATTTTAATTTATTAAGGAGCATTTTTAGCCTCACCTTTAATTCGCACCACTTTATTTTTAGAATATTTTTCTCAGTACATAATTAAGATAAAATAAGAAGAATTTACTCTTAAAAAAAAAAGTGGTATGAAATAAAGGCGGAGCTAAAAATGCACCGAAATAAATTAAAATGTTGGCAACTTTGTTAAAATACTTTAGGTGTGATGCGCTTGTAGGGTGCACAGAAAGGATCAAAGCTGTGTAAAGAGTTCAGATATTTTAAAAAATTCATGAAAATTTTACTATCTGGACACTTGCCCTATATTATTTTATGTACTATATATGAATATAGTAAATTGAGGTTATACTTACCCCAATTGGAGAAAAAAAGGAAACATAAAATTTTCATCAATTTTTTTTTAAGGACACATTATTAAAATAAAATCCATATTTTAAAAAGATAATTAGCTTAGTTTATGCCTAAAATTTCTGAGAAGTGTAAGTATATTAACAGCTGGCCAAAATGAAGTCAAATTCAAGTTATGCCGTAGGGTTACATACAAACGGAACGCTTGCAACTTCGATGACGTAAATTTTGCAAGTTTTTTTGCAAAGACAATCGGCTGCAAAAGTATCCGAGCATTAGCAAAAATTTCTATGCAAAGAAAGTACACTTAATGCAGTTTTGTTAAATAAATCCTTGTCGAATCCTGTTCTTAGTCAGTCTAAGAACAAGATTGAACAAGGATTTATTTAACAAAACAGTGTTAAGTGTGCTTTTTTTACATAGGAATTTTCGCTAGTGCTCGGATACTTTTTGCTGCCGATTGTAGTCATACATTTGGAACGCTTGCAAACGGTTTTGCAACCGGAAATGTTTCAGTTGTATGTACCCCAAAATGTAGCTAGAGTTTCCACGATTTATTCTATGTATTTACTTGTTGTTTTGTTTGAATACATTATAAAAAATCTAGCTTTATATTTAATATGACATTTGAATTTGTTTCAGTGGTGTACCAAATTAAATCTATGTTATAGCCAAATCAATCCCTGATTCACTATTTAACCCTTATATGCATAGGATGTCGAACTGCATCGTATTTAAAACATCATTTCTCTTTATGTACAGTCGGTAACAAAAGTGTCCGAACAATAGCAAAAATTCCTATATAAAAAAGTTACACTTCATACGGTTTTGTTAAATAGATCCTTGTCGAATCCTGTTTTCAGTCAGTGTAAGAACATGATTCGATAAGGATTTATTTAACAAAACAGTATAAAGTGTACTTTTTTTACATAGGAATTTTTGCTAGTGTTCGGACACTTTTGTTACAGACTGTAGCAAACTTTGCGTAGCGTTTGTTTTTAATTTTAATTTTACCAAAACTATTTTATCGTTTCCGAACGCAACCAGAATCTTTGACAGTTTATTTCATTATCTGTAACAATTTTTATTTGTTGGCACACAATCTAAGTACAATTTCATTTCGACGGCTGTTACGAATTACGATTATTTATATAAAAAACAATAAAAACATACAAGAAAAATTATTTTCGGATAAAAACAAGGTAAGAGTAACGAATAATATTTATATTTCTGCACATACTGATAAATTTATGCAAGAAAAATGTAGATTTTTTAATAATCCAAGAAATACATCAATATATATATATAGTGGATTTTTTAAAAATTGTATTTTTCCCATTAACGACACCCCTTTCCCGGTTGATTTCAAATGTTATTTATTAAAAATAAAAATTCATGCATTTAAGAGTTAAACGAGCTATTCCAAAATTTTAATCAGTATTTTGGAGGGTAAACTTTGTCGTTTCTATCGATATAAAGGATAAGAGTTTTATAAGCCAATACCGTAAAATGCAAAAACTCGCAACAACTGTCTCTGGTCAAGATAACTAAGCAAGAACCTTAATACACTTTAAAATAGCGTTAATTCTCACTGCAAACGCGTTTGTGCAATTTATAGTATTTACATGCAAAATTCTTAATATTCAACATTCAGCAATTTTTTTTTTTTTTTTTTTTTTTTTTTTTTTTTTTTCTAAATTTACTACATTTTAATAGACCTGAAAAGTTTTTATAATTTTAACATTTTTCGTAAATATGTTAGAATTTTAACGAAATCTAATCGTACAAGTTGGTGAATATTAAAATTGGCTTAGAAGCCGATAGCCCCTGTTCTGTTGATCGAATCGAGGTAGAACTTTAAATGTGCGTCTGTAAATCCTTTGGCCGAGTTTTACACCGATAAAAAATAGTGTTAAATTTTGCTGACGATGACGATTTTCCATTTAAATCAAATGGCAAAGGAGTAATATGAAAATTAACCTTGCTGTAAAAGCCATAGCTATCATTTGAACGAATCATTTGTTTCCAGTGACAACACGGCGTGAAAAAGAAAAAAAAAACATGCTTTATTTGTCAAACTGTTTCATTAGAACGATAGCAATTCCTTCTATATCAATTCGTGCTTTCCGGTTGATAAAAGATTTAAGGAAGAAATACATGTATATAAAGGCAATTAAAAACATGATTATGAAATTTGAAGAAACTGGTTCTTTACATGCCACATCGGGAAGAGAGCGACTTGAAACAGAATAGGATATTGTGGAAGAAATTGCAATTACAAAAAGCTACACATTTCTATATGTTCGCCAAATGTTATTTTAAGGTTGCGCTTAACAGTTCTATTATTGGACCTCTACTGGTTAACTATACGCCTGATTTTATGCAAAAATCTAAAGTTTCTACTTTTTCGAGAGGTAGATCGTGCAGGAATTGAAAGCATACAACCATTCCGCATGTCTTGATTTTGCTTTGTGCTTTCTGTTTGGAATTTAGGTAGATGAGAATCAGCAAGGAATACCTTACAGGAATACCTAAGGAATATCTAAGTCCTATTTCCACTTACTTGCTTCTTGCTCTGAACATGCAGAATGGACGCATAAGGGAATTAATCAACTCATATCGTGCACTAACAACTATTTGAATTTTCCATATTTCACAGCATGGTGCAGATTCTCTCTCAGTTTCCTTTTAGGACTATATTTTTATTGCGAATGTCACATCGAACGGTATTTAGAGACAATAGCAAACTCTTGCAAACTTCTATGGAAGACCATGTTGTGCAGCGTTATAGAACATTTTGCTGGTACAGCGTTCATCTAAGATAGAGCAATTGTTCATACAGAAAGATGCATAAAGTATAGGATTTGATCTAATATTCCTGATGAGCAGGGAGGGTGTCCCCTGGTGATTCCGAAACGAACCCTTAAGTGAGTAAGGTGACCGGGAGCCAGGCACGAGAGGTACAGTCGTCGAAGGATCTCCACCTCCAAGTGGTCTCCCCTGGTTCCTGGCTATATCCAGCTAACGGAGGCCTCACGGACGACCATGATATTGCAAGATGTCCGATCGGAGGGACAGCAACTGCGTCGAATTGGCCAGGTTGCTGTCCTAGCTGTCGCGGTTGCTTGGTGTTACACCTAGACACGTTGCAGGAATTGAAAGTCTCCCGGCGGGGCGTAAAGGTATACCTTGTCTGGGGCGAGCAAGGTTAAGCACCAGTGCTAAGACCTCAACCATGTTGCAGGAGTTGTGGGTCTCCTGGCATGAGTGCATGGGCGAGTGGCGGTAGGGGGCGGCTCCAGTGTTACTCCGACGTAGATGTGTGCTGGGGGTGGAAAATACTATTTGAAGAAGGTTCAGCTGTGCGTTCCAACCCAAGTGGTATAACGAGCGCCACTCCCAGCATCCCTTCTCACCAACTATCATATCTGTTTTCAACCTCTGTTATTTATCAATTAACGGCCATTATCGGTATGGTTTAATTCCGGCGTGACTCTCAATTTGTGTGGTGTCCCTCTCCAAGTTGAATCATTTCTAGTCCCTACAGCGCCCCTTGTCGCGAAGGGCTAATCCCCGGGGCAACTTCGGACTATAACCATGGACTCCTCGTTATATAAGACTCTCAAATTAGACATTCCTCATCAACAATCATCTCTGTTTTTAATCTCTGTTGCCCTCCTCATTAGAAGCCTAAATTTTCTCGTTTCAAATAACTGCTGCCCTCTGTCGAGTGGGATTTTATATCTGGCAGCAATTGTAATTTTTTTATTTTTTATTTTTTTATGTTTATGCAATAAACAACGGGGGAGACTTAACCTCTAGAAACGGGATCTTTCAGAATTTCACATTGTTATGTGACATTTGTTGTCAGAGCCTCTCTTTGGAGGTTGAAATCGCTCAAAACCGCTGCATAGTGGTGAGCGGCCTCCTTCCGTCTTTGACTCTTTGAGAAGAGGGGCATCTGGGCGACCTTAGCCTAGCAGCTCCTGCTGTAAATTGGGCGTTTCTGCGACTTCATAGGGCAATGGCTAGCAGACATCTTCCTTTCATTGGCTCTTTTGGGAAAATAAGTTCGAGGACACCATTTCTGAACCGGAAACGGTGAAGTTTTGGATGGCTCTCTTGTTGTGAAGTCTTAACTGGCCTAGAACCAGAAGTAATCCAACTGCCTTTGCGTTGGACCCGGCCTTTATGTCGGCGGTACAGAGTCGAATGGGGTTTTTACCTTGTCCAGACAAGGGTTTTCCCCCGCTGATACCACACAGCCAATCCTTTCTATCTTTCTCTTGGTATCTGCGCATCGATGTGGTTGTGGTGTCCAGACGGCTGGACAAGTGGTGGTTGTCGTGCGGCAGTTCTATCGTAGCGGATGGGTCTTCCGAGTCGTGGGACTATTTATCGTGGATCGTATGGGCTCCTCCAAGCCTGGGTCGGTTGGTGGTTGCGGCGCTTGCTCCGGTTTCCATTCCTGATGAGCGGATCATCTCACGTACCTTTCCAAATTCTTGACGATTAAGATCACTAGATCAGAATCAATGTGACTTTTGGCTCTGGGATTTATTTAATGATATTTTTATAAATATGTTGCATGTGACTGTTGATTATTCGGTGGCCCGCTTTCAATACGTTGTTGACTGAAAGACATGCATAAAAAGTACACAACTGCGCAAGTAATTAAAAATTTTGGTTAATATTTGATTTTTATATTTTTAACGTTAGTTTTGTTTTATTATGGAAAAATGTTGTTGATATCTATTAAATATATATAACCTTGATTTTTATGATCTACACAATAAACATTTGAGGTTTTATTCGCTTTTGATAAGACGAACCGAAGATATCGGCCTCTGAGTATCGACAATTTAATTTTAACCACTCTTTATTATTAATAGTTAAGGAAATGCCTTCCTTATAATAAATACTGTGCATAGCTTTTAAATAATTATATCGGTACACATACATCAGTAAAAGGACAAAAAAGACTTTATTAGCAAGACTTGCTTTATATGCATCTTAATGAAATGAAGCGATTTTGAAAAGGAAACTTATATATGTTATATTAATTTATTTCAGTATGTACATTATTGAAAATACTGTGTATAATATTTATGGATACACGAAAGAATTCAGATACATTATGATCTACTCTAGTGGTCAAAAAATGAATGACATCTTCTTTAAACTAGTTGCTTCCTTTTAAACCTGATCACAGCCTTTATTCTTCTTGGCATGGACTCAACAAATACCATTACTAAAGAATGCAGCTGGTAGTTGGCTTATGCAGATATAATGTAAGTTTTGAGTTCGGTCAGATTGGATGGTGGCGTTTCTAAACTTTGAAGTGATCTTTCGATTTCGTCCCATAAATGCTCAATATGATTGAAATCAGAGGATTGAGATATCAAGGAAGCAGACTCAACGCTGACTTATGCTGTTCAAACGAATTTAAGACCGGCCAAGTACAGTAGCTTGGCTAGGCGCGTTGTACTTCTGAAAGTAAACATCTGCATAAAACAACATTACAGCCATAAACGAGTGTACGTGATACGCGATGAGGTCGAGGTGAGTAGTGCTGTTCAAAGCTGGGTCTCCAGATATCAAAGGACCTACTGTACTCAGAAAAACAAAAACAGTCTCCACACGATAATTCATTCCACTAATTTCAAAAGTTGTCCTTTGTCGGGGGGGGGGGGGGAGGTGAAGGGGGTTATGAATTCGTGCTGTTTGAGCCATATTCTGATCCTGTGATCTTCAAAAGAGGCAGAAATTGACATTTATCGGACTAGGCTAATTTTTCTCGATCTTAAGGGAGACATTTCGTTGTTCCTAGGTACACAACAGACGTCTTTTCATATTTTTCGATGATGTTAAAAGCATTCTTGTTGTTTTCTTGCTGTTAAAGTCTACTCTTTGCAAAGTCTGTCTCGTTTGGCCTTTCGATATGCTTTGTGATGCACTTCCATTGAACTGATCTACAATCTTTTCCATTACTACGTATTATGTGTACTACTCGTGTTTCTATTTTTTTGTTCACTAGTCTTTTTCGGACAGAATTATCCTTATAGATGGAATGCATGGCTAATTCTGGTCATGTTCTTTTGTACAGTTACACATCTTAAAATCTTGCGCCCGAGAAGTTCTTATCTAAAAGCCTGTGAGCAACAGGTACTGGGTTTGAACCTAAGCCACTCTCATTGGCTTAGTAGTTTGGAGTTTTTTGTGTTTTTCTGCGAAACTTGCGTGAATGCCAGAGGACTTTTTAAAAAGGCCATTTCGGAAGCCATCGCACTTTTTCCTAGGTCTCTTGTATTGGCAATTGACATTAAATGACACACGCACCGCATTGAAAACCAGCTTAAAGTTTCCTTTCAGAAGGTATAACTTGAGAAAAAATATTGGCTGAATACGTGTGTGGAATAATTGTGTATAATTGTGAGTGGAATTACCAAAATTGATGTTAAGGATTACTTTCTAATGAACTTGATTATTATAGCTCTCAAAAATAATCTGTTGGTTTTAGTAACGATAACCATACGGTGTGGAAATATCTTGGTATGATCCATGATAAAATGTATATATTATTTTAATTATTAGTATTTTAAGTATACTGAGATACAGGGACAGTTAAGAGTTGTCTTTGACAGAAAGTTTGAAAAAGTTTAAACGATATTAATAATTTTTCGCTAATTGTAATCATTTTTAAAGTTTTATATATTTTTCTGTTCGAAATGTGAGAGAATATCACTTGAGAATGGATAATTTATTCCAATAACCTTCATAAAAATCCGACAACGTGCGCGGTTCTTTGTGACACCTGCCTGCACAGTTCTAACGCTTCAGGTATCTATCCGTTTTTGTTCTCTGAAAAAATGAGTGGTTGCTCGCGAAACCTTTCAAAATTTTTACAAATAATTCTGTTCAGATATGTTGTATTGTATTCTGATACAGTCGGCAGCAAAAGTATCCGAGTACTAGCAAAAATCCCTATGTAAAAAAAGTACACTTAATACAGTTTTATTGAATAAATCCTTGTCGAAACTTGTTCTTAGTCAGTATAAGAACATGATATTGTATAGGAATTTTTGCTAGTGCTCGGATACTTTTGCTACAGACTGTATTTCTATTATTGTTTCGATTTTTCCATGTTTTTGACTGTTAAATGTGCTAATGTATACATAAATACAATTATTACCA
Source organism: Salticus scenicus (assembly GCA_963930645.1). NCBI lineage: Eukaryota > Metazoa > Arthropoda > Arachnida > Araneae > Salticidae > Salticus > Salticus scenicus. Next base: position 68,202,265 of record OZ005655.1, read on the forward strand.
TTCTATTCTGAAAATGTGTCGCATTGTATTGATGATTACAGAATATGCAGAGCTAGAGAGACAAGTGTTTATTACATGATGACAGAGCGGTTAACAGACAGGACTCGCACATGCGCAGATACAGATGCGCACAAGAGCAGATGCATGGAGGCTACAAGGTTGCTCGCTACATCTCTTCTAAAAAATTGAAAACAAACATTACATCAGAGTTTATAAGTTCAGTTTATCAGGAGGGCGGATAATACGGCCTGATCTGGTTTAGACAGTTTTGGAATTACAGTCATTCTTAGGCAAAGCTGCTGGAACTGACGACACTGACGATGGGAATGGTGACGACACTGATGATGAAGGTGGTGGCGATGAATGTACGTCACTAGTTGGCTCGGTGAATTTAAAGTCTATCACACATTTATGCGAGACAGGAAGTTCAGTCACTGTAGGCTCTATTTGGATAGTATTACGTCTCCAACACTTATCTCTACTTTTAATGATAGCTGATCGAGGATTGACCATGCTTTCGATCTCTCCTCCTACCCAACTTTTAAAATCTGATTGCACTCTGACATGATCACCCGGACTGATAGTATAAGATGAATATTTCGTGTGTCGATTTGCAAACTCTGTTTTCTTCATTTTTGCCGTCTTCAATAATTCAGAAGCATTCTCAACAACTTTAGGCATCAATGCTTGTTCAGTAGAGGGAAGCAGTGGTCTGGTTGTTCTGCTCAGTAGACATTGGTTAATTGACATCAGATTGTTTGCTCTCGGAGTGTTTCTTATGTTTAACAGAGCTAAAGCAACATTACTGTTGTCTCTCAGACATCTTTCGGGAACAGATTTTGATGCTTGAACGGCTCTTTCGGCTAAGCCATCGGACTGAGCATGATATGGGCTAGATGGTTCCCATGCAATATCCCACTTCTGACACCATGTCGCGTTGTATTGATGACTACAGTATATGCAGAGCTAGAGAGACAGGTGTTTATTACATGATGAGAAAGAATACACTGCACGTTACATTAAGTCGCGAGCGGTTAACAGACAGGATTGGCACATGCGCAGATACAGATTCGCATAAGAGCAGATGCATGGAGGCTACAAGGTTGCTCGCTACAAAATGTAATGTTCTGTATTTCAGAATCTCGAATGCTTCCGAGGCAATACTAGAGAGACGTTTTACAGTAGCATGTCAGTTAATGGCCTTGTGGAGGAGTTTCCACACATACATTCATTCTTAAAATATTTCCTTTAGAATCGTAATTACTAAATTCTTTCATTTTTCATGAGAAAGATTTTCGTTCAAAATATAATTTTCTTTCAAATTATATTTGCAAATACTAAAGTAATTTGCATTTCAATTCATAGTAGAAATAGATTAATTTTAGTATCATTTACCTATGAAAACCTTTTCAAAATATAGATTTCAGAAATCTAAATTTCATTTTGTTTAAAATACAGACATGGTACAAGCTTACAGAAAAAAAGGCTGAACTTTTCACGACCCCCCCCCCCCCCTCCTTTCAAAAGTGGTATCAGGTAACTGACACAATATAAATTTTTCAATAATAAAAATGCTAAATCTGATTGCATACATTTACACACAATAAACAAAACTTACTTATGTACAATCATCTAAAGCATTTATTTATTATCATATTGGATTCTGTATTATGAACCATATTTTTGGAATTTCAATAAATTTAAGTTTCTGCACCTCAATAATTCTGCCATTATTTTATCTGTATTTGGATTGTACATTTCCGAACCTGGAAATGACTATTTGATCACGAGCCAATTTTAATTTCAACCAATACTCTTGTACATATAATCTGTACAGGCCCACCTACATTACAGTCGGCAGCAAAATTATTCGAGCTCTAACAATAATTCCTATGTAAAAAAAGTACACTTAATACTGCTTTGTTTAATAAATCCTTGCCGTGTCATGTTCTTAGTCAGTCTAAGAATACGATTCGTCAAGGACTTATTTAACAAAACAGTATTAAGTGGACGTTTTTTCGCATAGGAATTATGTCTAGCGCTCGAATAATTCTGCTGCCGATTGTAGAAGAGGTAGCAGCTTTTCATTCATAGCAAATTCTTACAGGAATTTACGTACATTATGGTGGCAAAATTTTCGTTTTAAGTAACCATAGACATTTATATAATTCTCGCTGAAGCTTGGGGCCGCGGTAACTTGATCTGTAGAGAGCCGAGTTTGTAATATGCAATTGGAAGATTGCAAGTTCAATATTCGACCCGGCCGAAGAATATTTTGTATATTAATGGTGGCTGGTACATGCAAAGTCCGTCGTAGCCGCAATTTCTTTTATGTTCACATCCGAAATCTTGGGGTCACTAAAACGGGAAAGTCATCCCCTTTCGTGGAGTATCACAACTGTGATGGTATGTCTGCGGACTACCCTCAGGGATGAGTCCCAGATAATAACAGGAGACTTGGCGTTGGAATATTAAAACCTGAATAAATTACTACGTCAGAAACGCCAAAGAAAAATATAGGAAATGCATACAGCTGTTTCGGCAGCCTTAAGCGTGCCGTCTTCAGTGCAAAAAGGATACGAATACGTGCAAGGAACTGAAGACGGCACGCTTAAGGCTGCCGAAACAGCTGTATGCATTTCCTATATTTTTCTTTGGCGTTTCTGACGTAGTAATTTATTCAGGTTTTAATATGAGTCCCAGATCTTCGTCATTTGCCCATAGCGTAACACTAGGGCGAAGCAAAATGTTTTCAACCTCAACCTTGCTGAAGCTTGACTTTATTTTTTTCAAAGAGCTCTTAGACCTCTTCAACATAATTATATAGGGTACAGTAGCTGGGCGGTAGAGCACCGAACGGGTAATTAGAAGATTGTGCGTTCGATACTCGAGCCGGCCAAAGACTGTCGTGTACACTAATGGTAGCTGGTACGCGTAAAATTCATCGTGGCCGCAATATCCTCAATGTTCCCATCCAAATTATATCTCTGGGGTCACCGAAGCGGGGGATCCATCCCCTCCATGGAGGGTCAAAATTGTAATGGCATGTCTCCTATCATCCTTAAGGGTGGTCCCAGACCGTCACCAATTACGCATTGCGCATTATTAGTGTGAGAATAAACCCATCCAGCCAACCACCCATAATTACATATTTAATTTCTTTTAACTGTCTACGTCACCTCGTAATGCTGCTTCAAAATGACACAGTCTGTTTAGGGTATCTTATACACTGACTTTCGCAATGATTGAAATTAAATATCAATCCTGTAACTGCTTGATGGATTGTAAGTAATGAGAATGACATTTTAACTTAATATCACGTCGAATCATATTTTGCATTTTATTTTCTAGATGGTGAAACTTCTGATTTTTAGGAATTTATTTGAAGAAACAACTATGGCCGAATATAGCCTATATTTTCTGACAGAAAAGTCTGAAATTTTAATAAGAAAAAAAAAAAAAATGAGGAGAACAAGTATTGAACATTTCTCCTTGGCTTAACACACTGCCGATTCTCTGACCATAGGCTAATACTTTCGTTAGCTGACCAGTACAATTTGCTCAGCTGAGAGTTAGAAATTTTTGTTTAGGGAGTAAAAACGCCTGGCTGGGTAAATTTTCACTTTTGCGTAAATATATTAAAAAGGTACAGAGGAAAAGTTTTGGTAGAGATGCAGTAAACTAGTTTTGTATTTAGTGATGGTTTTTTTTACTTTTTTTTTTTGGTTTTCATGTACGCGAAGAGTACTGACTGATTTCTGCGAAACGACTGATATTACTGATTGCTGCGACTGGTATTACTGATTGCTGCGAAACGACATATCGTGCGTTTTAAAGATTCATGAAGATTGCGGGTGAGGTATTTAGTGATGTTTATTTTTGGTTTTCATGTACGCGAAGCGTACAGACGTGCGTATTACTAATTGCTGCGAAACGAAATATCGTGCGTTTTAAAGGTTCACGGAAATTGCGGATGAAGTATTTAGTGATTCTTTCTTTTTTTTTTTTTTCATGTACGCGAAGTGTTCAGACGTACGTATTACTGATTGCTGCGAAACGAAATATCATGCGTTTTAAAGATTCATGAAGATTGCAGGTGAGGTATTTAGTGATGTACTTTTTGGTTTTCATGTACGCGAAGCGTACAGACGTACGTATTACTAATTGCTGCTAAACGAAATAACGTGCGTTTTAAAGATTCATGAAAATTGCGGGTGAAGTATTTAGTGATCTGTTTTTTGGTTTTCATGTACGCGAAGCGCACAGACGTATGTATTACTAATTCCTGCGAAACGAAATATCGTGTATTTTAAAGATTCATGAAGATTGCGGGTGAGGTATTTAGCGATGTTTTTTTTTAGTTTTTCATGTACGCGAAGCGTACAGACATACCTATCTATCACTGATTCGAAAATCACTGAACCGAAATTCCAGACCGTCGCCAATTACTCATAGCGCAATACTAGTGCGACGTTAAATCCAATCCACCTACCTACCTTTGTATGGTAGCAGTTTATACGTTATGTTTGGTTTTTCTTTATTAATAATGTCAACAGTAGGCCATTTTTGATTTTCGTTTCACATTTATATGTACCAGAAATACACGTTTGGAATGAAGCTGGTCGCTTTTTTTATGTAAAAAATTTGTTAATTAATGGTTTTTGAGCATGCAGTATTTATGTTGAATACATCTGAAAAAAAACTTTAGAGTAGTATTTTAAATGCCGTTGATTTGCCTTGTGTAGATGGTTATTTAGAAGTTTTGACAGGATTAATTCTTTTTTTTTTTTTTTTTTATTCCGAGGGAAATGGTGTTTTCTATAAAAGTTCGGAAACGGGTAAGTGAAGAAACATATTTTTTATTCATATATTTATTTGTTGTGTTTTTTCACTTATTTATGGTATTTTTAGTTTTGTAATGTTTAAAATTCCCCGTAGCGCAGTACTAGTGCGACATTAAACCCAACCTACCTACTTACTTTGTAATGTTTAATATTTGATACTTTTTCTTTGTGAAAATTGTGCAAATTTTTAAAATTTCAATTTTTCTTTGTACTTTCTTTTGTTTAAGTTTTTTCAGATTCTAGTTTTTGCGTTTTAATTTTAGACAGTTGATTTAAAACACGTAAAATTGGCCATTTTCAAAAAATAACGAAGCAATGCTGCAAAAACGCGCCAAATTGTCGATTTTTAAAAAATGTCACCAAGCAGAGGGCTAAAGCACATTTTCACCAATAAATAAATAAAATTTTCGAATTCGCCATTTTTTTTTTATATGCGTTATGAATATTACTTCTGATGCTATTTTTATTAAATGAAGCTTTTTGTAGACAGTCGAAATTAAAATCATGGAATAAACAATTTTTCACACGTTCTCATAGTTAAATAAACAAAAATAAATACATAAATAAATAAATTTGAATGTAATTTATTTAATTTATTTTTTGGAGTAGTATTTTAATGTAGATTTTAATCGAGAGAGCGGGTAAGAAGTCATCGAAGTATTAATAATTATGGTGCTTGATTTACGAACTAATTCAAAATATTATACTACGAGAGGCTGTACGACAATAGACACAAACTTTTCCAATAATGGGATTCAAACGGGGTTTATACGAATCTGTACAGCTATCACATGCCTTTATAAGGAAGAAATATAATATATATATACACACACAAAAGTTTATAATGTACAAAATAGTCTTGTCGTACAAAATTAAATTCTGTCTCTGATAGATTTATTTTATTTTATTCTATTTTTTCATGTTTCGTGATATTAAATTTTTGCGTTCATTCTGGTAAAAATTAACAAGAAAATAAAAATAATAGTAAATACTTTAAATACAAAATCCTTAATTGAAAACAGCATTATCATAAAGTAAAACTATTTAAAATTTTATTTACACAAAATGAATGTTTGAAAAACAAATTAAATACTTAAAAAAAAATCTGAAACTAAATATAAAAAACATTATTATCACGTATAATTTAACATTTTTTAAAGATAATAGCTTTTGTCATTTAAATATATATTTCCAATAGTAGACTTTTTATTTCGCTTTTTTCTGCAAATTTACAAATGTGTTCACTACTTAAAACAAAATAGTATAAACTACTAGAAAAAGTTTAAGCTTTTCAAGATTTTTCTTTTAATATAAAAATGCTTCCACTAGCAATTTTCCTAATGTAGTCATACAAAAGGAAAGATTTAATTGAGTTACTGGACAGTGAGTTTTGTCACAGTAAGCTGTAAAATGTCCTTAAACTGTCCATGATTGTTACAGTTATCTTAGTAGTTATATCTGTTCTTCGTTATTAGAAATATGCTATACTGATAAAAAATGATCACAACATTTAAATAATTTTTTTTTCAAATATTATCTTAAATTATATTAAATTTGAGTATTCGAGAGCATTGGAATTTAATTGAAATCTGTTTTAAATACATTATCTTGTCGTTTAAAATAGTTAACGAAAAATAATAATAAATTTCTAATGTACAATTTCAAATTACATTTTTAGTTTTACTGACATTAATAATGCTCATATTATAAGTACTCAAAACATCTAATAAAATTTCTAGCTTCTTTTCAATTATTCTCACATTATTAATGTTTTTTAAACTAAAATTAGTTTATATTTTACCATTAACTTTAAACATTTGCTAAATTAGTCTATGGTTAATATAAATTAGTTTATGATTAATTTTTTCTTCCAATTTTCCAATAATATAATTTCAAGTAATTTAATTATAAATTGAAATTTACAAAATATTATAATTTTTGTTTTGTTAATTCTAAATGAATTAACTTTATTCATATAATCAACATTTATATTCAGTTTTTTATCACATGAAAGCTAGAATACATTCTGTAAATAAATATACCCAACAGTGTACATTAAACTTTTAGGGCTCTCTCTTTCTTCTTAGAAATAATGAAGACGGATAAATTTTTCCAAAAATGAGTAAATAATGTATAAAAGATATATTATTGAACAATATATAATATAAACATCTACATTTTAAAACTTTCACTACCAGTTTTTTCTTTTCCAAAAAATAAGGTAAATTAGGGCTTTAGTAGGTGAAATAAAATAGAAATAACAATATTCCGCCAAAATAAAAACAAAAATTAACTGTAAGGACAATTGTGGATGTGGAACATATATGTTCCACTGGTCTATCTAGATAGCACACATGTATCCCAACGGAATTGAGGTGCAATTATAAAATACAGCGAAAAGCTTAGTTTCCTAGTTCTAAATTAATTTTACAATACTTTTGAAAATCACTCATGGAAATACATAAAATTACGCTAACATACGAATGCAATCACAGAAAACCAGTGGGACATGCATTATAATAAATTTCACGCATATTTATTCCATTGGGTGATTAAAAATATCTCCAGGACATAGATTTCCCAGAGGGTTGAAAGGGTTAAACGCATTTGAGTTAAGTTATATATTTTACGAGTAAAAGAGAATGTTTTGTACAAAAATTTAAATTATGTCTTAAAAACAGAAATCAGAAAACCATAATTTGAACCCAAAAATATTTTCTTCCGCATAATGTTTAGTGAAGTTTTCGATAAAGGAAATTATACGAGCTATATAGTTATACATAGATGCCAAAAATTCCATTTTCGGATACCGGTATAAAATTTACAGAAATTTTTATGAGATTTTGTACCATTTTTCTATGATTATTTAAAATAAGGTCATCTATATTATTAAAAAAAAAAGTATCGAAAAATTAGAACAGTTGGCAGCTATGGTAACATATTTTTAACAACCAGATTGGATACAAATAACAAAATGCACTTTTCAACGGTCGGAAGGTTTTGTTAGAATCAGTACATATAACTTTTTGTGAATATTGTGTTTGATAATAAAGAGCATAAACGATTTTTAGAATTATTAATTTAGAGAAAAGGTTACATGCACATAAAATGTCTACTAAATTTATATTGCATTATTCATTTGCATATTATTCATTTAAAAATTTTAGCTACATATAAAAAAAAAAATTCGTCGAATAATTTTACTCGAGTTTAGGTTGTTGCTAATTGCTACTTTCTTTTTCATAACTTACTGGAACATTGGTACATTTTCTACAATATTATTAATAATATCTAGTGTGCTATAAAATATTCTGTTTCATAAAGTAAATTTATTTTGTTTTATTTCTTGATCAAAGTTTTGAAAAAATTCAAATACATGAATGAAATTAAAATATTTTTCAAAATAGTAAACTTTCAATAAGTAACTTTTCATTGTAAAAATTACTTCTCAAATTAACCTAAATTTTTTTTAACGAATAAGTGCTATATTTAAACAGTCCATAAATTATAAAAATAAAGCACAACAATAAGAAATTTCTAAAATGTGTTTACTGTTAAAAAAATGCATTAAAGAATGATTTAACATGCATATTTACCATAATTATTATTATTTATTTGAAATTTCTTCTACCATGTTTATGTTGGTGCATAGCATAAATGTTTTTGTAGACTTTTTAAATTGGCTTTTTTTTTTAAAGCTTTTGAACACGAATAATTTAGTGATTAAAAAAGAAAATAAAAGAATATGAAAATTTTAAAATTTATAGGACATATTTTTGATATGATAAATCTTTATTTCCTTAAAGCAAGACCCTTTTCTTAAAAAGCGCCTCGTATTTAAGTGCTATATTTTTCATTGTGAAGTCTCTGGATAGTAATATAAATATACTGAATCTAAAGTTGTATTATCATATTACTATTGTTTTAGCTATTAATAATTTTTAAAAATTTACTAAAATTCCTAAAATGTAACATTTATGTTAATAATATTTATATTTGCTATACTTTTTATAATATTCTTATGAAAATATGTTTCAGGTTCACAATTTAGCGTATGAATTCAAAATTACAAACAAAATTTAAACTTGACTTTTGATGAAAACACGCTAAAAATTTCATATGCTAGAAAACAAAGTTATTTTTTTGTACGCACACACACACACACACATATATGTATATTCAGATAAATACAGTCGGTAACAAAAGTATCCGAACACTAGCAAAAATTCCTATGTAAAAAAGTAGAGTTAATACTGCTTTGTTAAATATATCCTTATCGAATTATGTTCTTAGACTGACTAAGAACATGATTCGACAAGGATTTATTTAACAAAGCAGTATTAACTCTACTTTTTTTTATATAGGAATTTTTGCTAGTGTTCGGATACTTTTATTACCGACTGTACAGTCAAACCTCGTTAACGTGAACACTGTTAACGTGAATTACTTTTAACATGAACTTCTTCCACAATCCTCATCAAAATGAAGATTAGTTTAGTTATATGAAGACTAGTTTAGTTATGACTAGTTACTGATAGCATGAACTACTGATAACATAAACAAATTTTTTATCCCCTTTGAGATTAATGTTAACGAGGTTCGACAGTATTTTGTCCATAGTTCTGAGAAACCTTGTATACGTTATAAAGGGAATGTTTTAAGAATAAGATATGTTACAAGTGTTTTCAAGAGCTCTGTGAAGATCAATGTTCATATCTGTATTTGTTCTCAAAGTTGTTAAGGTCTTATAGGAATGGTACCCAAATGCTGATAAAAAACGTCTGCAAGTTTTCTGTAAAAAACTAACATTTTTATAAGTCATTTCCTTCCTCCAACTCATAGCTGTGATAGAAGAATTACGGAAAGTTGTGTATGCATAAGCTAGTCCTGTAGATTTCCATTTCCGTTTAACGTTTCCTGAGAAATAAGTATGTGTCTTTAAAAATTCTCTCATCTGGGCAGGAACAGAAGTCATACCTAGGAATTTAGCTAGTTTTGAAGCAACATCATAAGGCTTAGTAGATACATCCTCGTATCGGACAACCATAAAGTCGTCAGGTCTGTTCTCTAGTAAAGCACATGCCGTAATGACATCATCACTAATAGTATCACAGAAGTAAGTTGAGTTGGAGCACAGCTTATCATTCTTACACCACAACTTGACTGGTGCTTTCATTCTAGAATTCATAGTTCCACGAGGATCTCTCGTTAAATAAATGATTTTCAAATTCAAGTGTGGATGTGTAGTAAAAAGTTTAGATGCTTCTAATAAGTTGATTCTAATAGTCTTTGCTATCACAGTTGTTTGGTTCCGACAAAAATTGTCGATGTAGGAGCCATTATAACAAGAATTTCTCTTGCTGCAGTCTTCCCAATATCGGGTATTTCTTTGCAACTTCATATACACTTTGTGCTTCATTTGCCAAGAAAGAAACCCGTCAATCTGAAAAAAGAAAAGGAAAACACCATTATAAAAATATTTTAAAACTAATAAATAACGCAAATTTATTAACTAAAATGTATAGCATTTAGCATGGTAGTAATAATTTTTTTTGAAATCTTTGTTTGCAAAATAGAGGATTAAAAAATAATGATGATAACAGTTAATAGTTTAAAATGTATACATAGAGGTATTCATGCATTTGATTTATCGAATTATATGTTTCTTCAATCACCAGATATTCTATCATCCGTTATACGTTTCCAATACAAAAGAGCATCTATGCCCTGCTTTAAAGCAAACATTTTATTACAAAATATTAGCATATTTTAAATCTTTACAAAATCTTTTCCAAAAGAATGGCCTCTTTATTTTTTATTTTTTAATGAACAAATGGAAAATCAGTTAATTAAAAAATTCACTTGAACAGGAACAAATTGACACTCTGAGTTTCTGTGGATATATAAACTGATAAATACACGCGAAGGAAAAAAATTACAAGAAACACAAGTAAAAATTAGTGAAAACCTATTTAATATTATTACGGAAATTTTAATTTTCCTTTTAATGAAAATTTGAAATATATGACAAAAAAATTACTCTACAAATACAGTCTGTAACAAACGTTTCCGAACACTAGCAAAAATTCCTATGTAAAAAAAGTACACTTTACACTGTTTTGTTAAATAAATCCTTATCGAATCATGTTCTTACACTGACTAAAAACAGGATTCGACAAGGATCTATTTAACAAAACCGTATGAAGTGTAACTTTTTTACATAGGAATTTTTGCTATTATTCGGACACTTTTGTTACCGACTGTACGTTTTAAATCTAAATAATACTTGAACAAATTTCAGATATTTATTTTTTAAGAAGTTAATTATATAAGAAGTTAAATAGTAAATTAAATAGTGAATTTAAAATTATTATTTATCAATCGCACATATTTTACAATTAAAATAATAAATGTAATTATATAATTGTAACTATATTTGTTATTACTTAAATATTTTTATATGTGGTTGGTTGGTCAGGTGGGTTTTACATGGCACTAGTGCTGCGCAGGGGGCAATTATTTTATATATGGAAGTTATAGATTTAATAAAAAAATTAGATAGAGGCAACTTTATTTTCCCTATGAAATAAATAAATATATATTTAAAAAATATTTTTAAAAGAAACAGATGCAAATAGTTTCTTGCTATGTTTTATACTATTCCATGTATTTAAAATAAATAATCAATTGTTATAGTCACACTATATTATATTTTCCTACTAGTTTTAGAAGCTGTTTCATTGTCATACGTTTCTGTGTGAGAGGAAATATCAACCCCCTCAACTCCTCCTTGTGCCTACATTAATAAAAGCTTAAAGGCTCTCATTAAATTAAAAAAAATATTTTCAAACTTGTCAGTCTTTGCCCGCCTAACTGTTTTATTTCCAAATTAACCTGGGGCCGCGGTAGCCCAGTCGGTAGAGCGCCGGCCTCGTAATTGGAAGATTGCGGGTTCGGTACTCGAGCCGGCCAAAGACCGTCGTGTACACTAATGGTGGCTGGTGCACGTTAAATCTGTCGTGGCCGCAATGTCCTCCATTTTCCCATCAAAAATTATACCTCTGGGGGTCACCGAAGCGGGAGAGCCATCCCTTCCGTGGAGGATCAAAATTGTGATGGCATGTCTCCGGACCACCTCTAGGAGTGTGTCCCAGACCGTCGCCAATTGCCCATCTGCGCAGCACTAGTGCGACGTTAAACCCAACCAACCAACCAACCAAATTAACCTATTTTCGATTTGCTATATTCGTCAAATTAAAAACAGTTGTCAAATGTAAATGATAAATAAGCAATAATCAAAAAGGACAATTATTTAAAATGTAGCTTAAAAAAAATCAAAATAATCGAATTCGAATAATAAAATATAATTTAAATTTAATTATTTATGAAAATTGTTTATAAAGATTATTGAATAATTGAAGGAAGTTTTATACACGTATTCTTTGAAACTAGTCGATCTCCACTGTTAAAAAAAAAAGTTAAAAAATCAAAAACCTTTGTAACTTTACTGCAAAAAACTTCTGTTTTTTTTTTTTTTACTGCAGAAATTTGCTGTAAAATTACTTCCCAATCTGTCAAAAGATATATATATATATATATATATATATATTCCTGTAAGTAAATAAAATGTGTATCAATGACTGCAGATTTTATATATTGGGTACATATAATTTCTGTTTTGCGTATGGAAAACTTGGTATCAAAGCAGGATTGCGAAGTGCTAAGTAGCATCATAAAATGTGATTTCATGGTATTGAGGTAACATCATTTCCTGGTAGGTGGATCCTGGTTCGATCCTGGCTGATCGAACTGGAGAATTTTATTTAATGCGAATCTTATTACAGCGTTCCATGTGGAAAAAAAAAATCTGATATGTACTATTTCTTCTGTCATTTGGTTATGGAAAATTTCTGTCTACATATTTTTTCTATGGTACACGTATATTTTACAGCAACATTGCTGAAAGAAATTTTCTACAATATAACAGTTTTTTTTCCTTTTTACAGTATGAGTCAAATTCGAAGAGGCACACCCTGATGATCTTCAGAATGCCAAATTTGAACTTTCTGCAATTATTTTAACTTATGCTGATAACAGACATACATACAAATCGTTAAACACTTAATTTTCGTATCTAAAATGCATAATTATAGCAATAATTCGTCTTCGAAAATTGAACTTCAAAGTAGTGCTTAATTGACCACACAGGAAGAGTATGTAGTTTTCATTTCTATGCAGTTTTCCAGGATATGGCATAACTTCTAACACATTTTCAACAATTACACACAAAGAAAAAATTTATTCGCTTAACTTTGGCATTACTTTTTATAAATTGCATGTAAGCTACATAATTAATCTTTCCTTAATAAAACTCTTTGTCAGGATTCTCAGGTACTTTCATTTTGCAGTGTTCAAATGAAACACCAGCTTTTAAATTAAATGATTCAGGAAAAAAAAAGTATATCAAAGTTTTGAGTTTCTGGAGGCATAAATCTTACATATTGCACATAATACAACTTAAAATGCACTTCGAGCAATTTGAAACTAGTCCCTCACATATCTGGATTCTTTTGACTGACCCTGTAAATGAGTTATGAATGCTACCAAATTCTATAAGAAATATACTTTTACGTTTGTAAAAAATATATGTTAATTTCATTTTGTTAAGTGAAGTCTAAAGACGTTAAAATATACCAACAAAAAATATCGTCCCCAGACGTAAAGTACACTCTATAACAAAAAAAAAAAAAAAAAAAAAAAAAAAAAACGACGCTCTAAGAAGAAGTGGGGAGAAAAATTGGTAGATGGGGTGGAATGGGTGATCCGAATAGGGAAAAAATTGGTAGATGTGCTGTACATGTGGAGAAAAACAATTGATTACAGTTTCAGAAAATTTGAATGATTTAATCAAGAGGAAGGGCCTCACAAAGTAAACAAGTCAATAACGCGTTGTTCCACTTCTGGCCCTTATGTACGCAGTTATTCGGCTTGGTATTAATTGATAGAGTTGGCAGATGTGCTCCTGTGAAGTATCGTGAAAATTCTGTCCAATTGTTGCGTTAGATTGGTAAAATCCCGAGTTGGTTGTAGGACTTTTTTTATGATGCTCCAAACGTTCTCAGTGGAAGAGAGATCCGGAGACTGAGCTCAACTCCCTTTCAATGAGCCGCCTATTAAGGGTATCTGAAGTCACTGAAGTACCAGTCGCACGTAGCGACGATAATGAAGAATTGGTGCTTGATTCCATCAAAACCTGTATGTATGTCAATTTGTGTCCAGTTTGCATTACTCCTTCTTGGTGCGTCACTTTTTTTATTATAGAGTATATTTGGATTTTTTAACTTTTTTACCTGTATGCGAACTTTAGTCTAATTTCAGTAAAAAAATTTCAGTAATATTAATACCATTCAAATATTTTTCCTTTGTGATATGGATTTGCACTACTGAATTCTTATTTCTGCTATCTGTTTTTTGTTACCACCATAACAAATGCACTACACAGGCAGAGGGAAGAACCCATAAAAGCCTAATTTTCCGATTCTGGAGACCTTAAAACGTGCAAGTCTAGCGAAAATTGAGTATCAGAAACTAATCTTAAATTATAACTTTATTTACCATACGTGAGTATGAGAAAGTAAAAATTAATCTTTAATATAATATTAAAATAATTATCACCGATTCCTATCGAAATGTTCCAAAATATTATATTAAAATATTACATTCAAATAAAGCAAGATTCTTTTATTTTCTGACTGTATTAAAAGTAATTACGCACATAAAAAAAAAAATAGTTAATATCGTTATTAAAGGTTTTTTGTTAATATGAAAATTATTAATGCATGATTAATATTAATATTATTTACTGATATTTGATATTTATTTATTATTTCTGATAAATAAATGTAATATATCAATAATAATAGCAGTAAAGTTCTTTCAAGTGCTAACTTACGACTGAAATTATAGAATAATTATAGAAATTTGTTCACATTGTACTTAATTCACAAGCAAATAATTAGTTGTTCAGTCGCAACTAAACTGTAAAGACTCAAAAAATTGTTACATTTCACGTTTTGAACGCCAAGTAGGAAAATGTCATAGCCAAATTAAATTAATTTTCATTCATGAATACCAAAGAGCTTAAATATACAATAAGAAAAAATTCTGTAGCTGACATCTAGAATCGAAATTGTGGCTCTAGAAAAAATAGTTCCATGTCATCCTCATAAATTCTAGTCCCCTTGGAATGCGAGTTCTAGAAGCCCCTATTAGAATTCTAGAGTGTTTGCCTATATTCTCGAGGGCAAAGTTATTTAAAAATCTCTGCAAATAAATGAGACTACAAGAGGCGGATTTCATCAACTATAATCTTGGATTATTACCAAATTCTAGAAAATCAAGCGAGAATTTCTCGCAATATAAATGATTCAGAATATTTAGAGTATTCAGAATATTGTTTCACCACCTATAAATGTGCACACTAGAAATTCTCGATAATTTCGTCTATTCAGTTTATTGACGTGCCTTATGCGCATAGCTCGGAAATCTATATTTCTAGTTAAGGGATTTAGAAAATGGCCACTTATTCATTCTAGAGAAAGGCGGTATATTTTTTTTCTCAGTGTACAGAACAGCTCTAATTCTTAAAATTTTATGTGATGTTTCTATATTATACTTAAAATTTTCTTTTATTTTCTGTAACTTCAATATTTAATTGTTTTAAAATAATGCAAAATTTATTTCCGAATTACTTTTTATATTTCCTTACAGCGCATTATATTTACATTTTACTCGGCCTATACATTTGCATTATTTTGTAGACGATATCAATAATATAAAATTGTATTAGAATATTTGATTAATTTAAATTAACATTAAAATAAATAAATTCTTACAGCAATCTCCTTAGGAACAGTATATAAAAATCTCAATCATAAAATCACCAATAGGTTGCTTATTTGCAGACATGAAATCAGTTTTAGTATTTTTTTTTCTAAATTTTCTACTGAGATTAAACTGCCAATATTTCCGAAAAATACTAATCTTATGTCAGTAATTTTTTTCAAGATAATCGGCGATTAGCATATGAAAGAGTTTCCTATATTAAGGATAAATTTTGGTAAATGTTTCAATCCAGCTACATTAAAGTATTTTACGAAAATATCAACAATACATTACCAAAGTTTTTAATTCAAAGACGGGAATGTGTGCATGTGCATGTACAATTTTAAAGCACTTTTTTCTGAAATTTCATTTGTTAATACAGCATATTACAATTCATTAATTTATAAAAAAGTATTATATTAAATAAATATTTATGCATAATTATTAAAAAAAAATATCATTAATGAGCTAATCTACATAGGCATGCATTTAAAAGGACGCATGCACATACATGCATATGAATCTATGAATACGCATATATACATACTATAACCTATTTTCATTGAACTCGCAGTGGAAGTAATAAATTAAATTTTTGAAAAATCATTAAAATTACGTACTAGACAATTTTATGTGAAATATCAAAAAGTTGAAAAAAAAATTCTACCTTGCTATTCAGAAATTTAAGGCTAAATTATGTAAAATGGCTCAAATATAATGTATATTTTTTAGTACTATACGCAATATATATCTGCAGACATTAATCATTTTGCGCGACTTATCTTATTTTTATATACTCCAATAGTTTAACTATTTTACAATGCATTTTCCTTATGCTGTCATAGATTTATTGCCCTTTAGACCTCTTGGAATTAATATTATAGGTCCACAAAGATCTATTTACTGTAATTAAACTTCACGAAAAGGGAGTTGTTGCCAAAATATGCAAAAAGTTTCATTTTAACAGATTTCCTTATAGCGGGATTCAGTTGTATATTGTTATTCTTAATTATTTATTGCATACAAATATATATATACAAAAAAGGGATTTTTTTTTCTTTCTGTACCTTCGATTTCACAAATATAATGAAAATAGGTACATGTAACTAATAATAATACAGTTGTAAATTATTATTGTAATTTATTTATTTATTTTTTTTATTTTAAAAGAAAACAACAACCAAAAAGTATGCTCGATTTTACAAATATTACGAAAATAGGTAAACGTAGTTAAAATAAGAAAAATTAAAAATGTCTTTGATAAATGATAAAAATGCAAAAGAAACTGCTGTAAGATGATAATTGAATAAATAATTTTGTAATATAACACCACATAATTTTAAAAACAGCGATGACGTTCTCTGTTGAAATAGGATCGCGTTAACTTATTTAATCAGAAACGCACTTGCTATTTTTCACGTTTAATGGTGTTATTTTACAAAGTCTCTTAATTTTGATAGCGTTTTTTTTCTAGATAACGGTTGCATAATATTAATCAAATTATGTAATAAATTAAGTTGATCTATATTAAAAAAAAAAAAAAAAAAAAAATCATTAAAACAAATTAAAATAAAGTTGTAAAGTTTGAATCTTTATAAAATTTATTTATTTATTTATTTATTTATTTTTTTAAATAGAAATATTGATTTGCTTTATAACAACGTTAAACATATTTAGGCATTTTCCAGTTTATTTTATTTTATTTTTTTCTAAAAATGAAAAATGGTTAATGAATACTTTTCAAAAACAATCTCTTAAAAAATATTTATGAATGAAAATGAGATGTTTTTTAAAAATTATTATTAAAATTATTATTATTATTATTATTATTATTTAAGTCATGAATGACATTTTATCTGCTGCATAATTTGATGAATATTTATAATTTTTTTTTTTTTTTTTTTTTTACACATATAGCCATGGGTTAATCAATTACAATAAGAAATAGAAAATTTAGCCACTTTAACAAAAATAATTTTGTCATTATCGATTTATCGCCACTATCATGACAAAAGGAATAGAAAATTTACTTTGTTCTAGATTTCCAGGCCTTTTTTTACTTTTATTTTTATTCTATTTCAACAATACGGCTTCACTTCATTTGCAGTTTGACCTTTTCTGACAATTCAAGAGCCCAGGTACGGGTACAGGTAAATCATTGGATTTGAAAAATGCATATTATTTATCTTAAATAAAATATTGCCAGAAATTATTAATTACAATGCGTAAAACAGAAAAATTCAATCGATTTTGGAATTTGTGTATTTTGACTCAAAGTTGTATGATTCAAGGGTGAGAAATATTAAAATGGATGTTAAAAATGTGTGAGAGTTATTTATTTACATACTCTATTTTTTTTTTTTTTTTTTTTTTTTTTTTTTTTAAACAATGTATTTTAAACAAATTTATTTATCACATTTACAAGTAATAATTGGATTTCAATCAAATGCATACTAGCAGGGTTATTACTAATAATATCATAGTTAATAATAATAATAATAATAATTTGATTTTGTAATAACATATCGAATAACAAAATCAAGTAACTTTAAAAATGAGACAAATAATTAAAATTTTTAAGACGCACATTTTAATAAAAAACTAAAAATACAAGACAGACGTTTCGGTTAGGCACTAGCCTTTCTCAGTGTCCTCTTATACATACAAAACACAACATTTACAATAAAGTCATAAAACATCAAAACAAGATTAGGTATTCCGGGTTCCGGGGAAACAGCTTTAGCCTCGTTGAAGCCAGAATGTTGTAATTTAGTATAAGCGCCCTCTACAAAAATACGGGACTCTTACAAATTTACATTTGAAGCTAAAATTTTAATGTTGTCGAAATCAGGAATATGATCACTATCAAGAGAATGAATTACGAGTTTCGATCTTAAATCACCTGTTTTATATGAGCGTTTATGTTCTTTTATTGTAATTTTACCAGTTCTGCCAGTTTCACCGATATACGCAGAATTACAATTTTTACAAGGGCAGAACAGGTAAAATTAGAATAAGAGAACATAAACGCTCATATAAAGCAGGCGATTTAAGATCGAAACTCGTAATTCATTCTCTTGATAGTGATCATACTCCTGATTTCCACAACATTAAAATTTTAACTTCAAATGTAAATTTGTACGAGTCCTGTATTTTCTTTCAGGGCGCTTATACTAAATTACAACATTCTGCCTTGAACGAGGCTAAATCTGTACCCCTGGAATACATAATCTTAATATAACAATATATATTAGCATCATAAACTATATTAGCACTTTATGAATGTGTACCTATAAAATTTTTAAATTGATAATGACGTCAATTTTTGTGAGATGCATAATTTAATTTTTTATCATTTTTGTTGTTCACGTTTAAGTAAATGTATTTATTTTCCTGTCGAAAAAAAAATGAACTCGTAATTTTTTTGGCAACAATTAAATTATAGATGAAATTTAAATGGCTAATTTTAAAGGTATTATGAGGTTATAATTTTCACATTTTAATTAGTTTAAAGAAAACTAATGAAAAATTCGAAAAACGTACTTCGAGGTGCACTAGGGCCTTTCGGAGGACACCTTCTTGTAAAACGACGTGACTGTTTATTCTTCAAATACTTCAGAGTTTATACTTCAAATTTTAAGCATTTTTATCCAATTATTATTTCTGTGGTCTTTTGTTTACTTTCTCCGTCATTAAGTTTAATGGTCCTTTTATTATTATTATTATTATTCATGTCGCGTAAGTAATTTAAATTGTTTTTTTCTCTTATTGGTTCTGTATCGCAACATTTTTGTGCCAGTCTTACCTATATGTTACATTGAGTTCAATTTTTGTTGTGTTGGTATTGTTTTGTATCTATTAATTGCTAAATTTTAAGGTTAAATTTTATTACGATATCTATCATATATATATATATATATATATATATATATATATATATATATATATTGATAAAACAGTGAAATTTTTTCTTGCTGAACTATTTAAAGAGTTTCCTCATAGAAACATGTCATTTATTTTTGAATGAACAATAGATTCGATAAAATTGTTTAAACTTAAACAGCTCTAAATTTTGCCTGAAACTTTATATTTTAAACCTGCAAATTTAATGCAAACCAAGATAAAGCAATGAAATGTACACTTGTCCCTCCCGCTATAAGCTTGACAATTTAAGCTTAATCATTACGCATCTAGCATGCACTATGCTTGCCTACAGCATACATGAATCAAATACAGTCGGTAACAAAAGTATCCGAACACTGGCAAAAATTCCTATGTAGAAAAAGTAGAGTTAATACTGTTTCGTTAAATAAATCCTTGTCGAATCCTGTTCTTAGTGAGTGTAAGAACATGATTCGACAAGGATCTATTTAACAAAACAGTATTAACTCTACTTTTTTTACATAGGAATTTTTGCTAGTGTTCGGATACTTTTGTTGCCGATTGTACCTTTAAAAGTGGTTTAAGAATAAAAATCCATTTTGTTAAAATTTTGTGTATCGCGTTATTTATTTTCATTTTCAGAGTTGATTTTTTGAATCTCTGTGTAATAGCAAACGGAATACCCACGCAACATTTAGCCTTTAACTTTTGACTTCAAATGATTTTCACGCTTGTAATATGTTTGGTTTGTCGAATGGGATTTTCCAAGCGTGAATACGGTTGGAAATATCCATGAATTACAACAGTATTACAACATTGAAAACTTGTTTCAAACATACTATATACTGTCATGGAAAGCATATATATATTTTTTTTTAATCATTTTTTATTTTATTTTATTTTTCTTAAGCTAAGGAATTTAAATACACAATCCTACTATTAACGGCTCTCTTCACTTACCGTCGCCGGAAGCCCCAGCCAATGTTATTCTATGGGGAATTTTCTTTAAAAATAACTTATTAACTAATACATATTTTTAAATTCTGTTTTCACATTCATAAAATTCCCAACTGTTAAATTGACGGACCTTTTTTAAAAATGTCTTTTATTTTTTTTATTTTTAATATTTTATTTTGAAATTGCAAAATGAAAAATTTCACAAATAAAATATAAAAATAAAATATAAAAATTAAAAAAATATTTTTTTAAAAAAAGGTCCGTCATTTTAACAGTTTGGAATTTTCAGAACGTGAAAATAAAATTTAAAAATATGTATTAGTTTATAAGTTATTTGTAAAGGAAATTTCCCATAGAATAACATTAGCTTCGGCTTTCGGCGACGGTGAATGAAGCGGGACCTTAATAACAGACAGTACGTGTATTGTTATAATCTTCCAAAATAACGGTGGTTCTCATTTATGGCGGCTTAGTTTGGACAGAAGTTATTAGTAGCACTGCAAACATCGTCAGATTTTACAGAAATTACAACTAGTGTGACTAAAAATATCACTGAAATCGTAAAATAACGATCAGAATGTTCTACATTCTCTTCAGGTGTGTAAACTGATTTGTTAAAACACTGTATTTGATTCGCATCTATACTTGATTTTATAATTTCTTCAAAGAGCATTTTATTAACCTTTTTAATTATTTTATTTCTTCTTCTTCTTATTTTTTTCTTTAAGTAAAAGCTATCTTTAAAATGTCGCTTGAAAAATCGCCGGTTAATTCTTTAACTGCATTACATATTTTATTTTGAAAATTGATAAATTTATTTCAAAAATTGCTTCTCATCTACACTTGATTTTATAATTTCTTCAAAGAGTATTTTATTAACCTTTTTAATTATTTTATTTCTTCTTCTTATTTTTACTTCCTTATACAAAGTATAAGGAAGTATAGTAATCCCGATTTGCGAAATGGATTTTGTATTTCACATTGCTCGAAAACGAATGATCGCTGAATGTTGCCAATTTATACGTGTGACTGTCATGATGTATAGTTGTACACCTGCAAGTGTCGTCTGAACACGAGCTCTCATTTTAGAGATATAAGCGATTTTACACGATTTTTCGTGACGTCTGTATGTGTGTGTGTGTCTGTGTGTATGTCGCATAACTCAAAAACGGTTGGACGTAGAAAGTTGCGAATTGGTACATAGGTTTGTTATAACATCTAGTTGTGCACCTCCCTTTTTGGACTTTGTATGATTTTCCGTTTTGGAGATATTTAGGAAAATTAGGTTCATAATGACAAAAATACATAGGTTTTGGCCATAATGTATCAAAAAACGGTAATAACTCAAAAACGGTTGAACGTAGAAAGTTGCGAATTGGTACATAGGTTTGATATAACATATAGTTCTGCACCTCCCTTTTTGGACTTTGTATGATTTTCCATTTTGGAGATATTTAGGAAAATTAGGTTCATAATGACCAAATATACATTGGTTTTGGCCATAATGTATCAAAAAACGGTAATAACTCAAAAACGGTTTGGACAAATCTTGCAATTTAACTGACTTCCCGACTAACTAGACATTTGAAACTTTCAGAAAAGCCCAGAACACGTTGACAATGCGTTTTTTAAATATTTTTGGCCAACTGTTTCCGATTCCTGCTGCCTTCGGCAGCATTACCAGTACAAATCTTGCAATCGATTTTTAACTAACTTCCCGACTAGCTAGACATTTAAAACTTCCAGAAAAGCTCAGAACACGGTGACAATGCATTTTTTAAATATTTTTAGCCAATTTCTTCGTGTCACTGCTGCCTTCAGCAGCGTTTATATGATTCAACAAAAAAATTATTTAACTAACTTCCCGACTAGTTAGAGATATTAAACTTCCAGAATAGTTCAGAAACACGCTGAAAATGCATTTTTTAACACTTTTATCCAATTGTTTCGGATCCGAAGTTCCCCCCCAAGGCCCAACTTTAACATGTCCCCCCAACTTTGACATGAGTCCCCCCCAAGATACAACGTTGACATGAGTCCCCCCCAAGACACAACTTTGACATGAGTCCCCACCAAAGCGCAACTTTGACATGAGTCCCTTCCCCAAGGCACAACTTTGACATGAGTCCCCCCCCAAAGCACATGAGTCCCGCTCAAGGTACAACTTTGACATGAGTCCCCCCCAAGGCACAACTTTGACATGAGTCCCCCCAAGGCGCAACTTTGAAATGAGTCCCCTCAAGGCCCAACTTTGACATGAGTCCCCCCAAGGCCCAACTTTGACATGAGTCCCCCCCTCAAGGTACAACTTTGACATGAGTCCCCCCAAGGCACAACTTTGACATGAGTCCCCCCAAGGCACAACTTTTACATGAGTCCCCCCATGGCACAACTTTTACATGAGTCCCCCCCCCCCAAGGCACAACTTTAAAATGAGTCCCCTCAAGGCACAATTTTATTTTTTATTTATTTTTACTTCCTTATACAAAGTATAAGGAAGTATAGTAATCCCGATTTGCGAAATGGATATTGTATTTCACATTGCTCGAAAACGAATGATCGCTGAATATTGCCAATTTATACGTGTGACAGTCATGATGTCTAGTTGCACACCTGCAAGTTTCGTCTTAACACGAGCTCTCGTTTTAGAGATATAAGCGACTTTACACGGTTTTTCGTGACGTCTGTATGTATGTGTGTCTGTGGGTGTGTGGGTGTAGGTCGCATAACTCAAAAACGGTTGGACGTAGAAAGTTGCGAATTGGTACATAGGTTTGTTACAACATCTAGTTGTGCACCTCCCTTTTTGGACTTTATATGATTTTCCGTTTTGGAGATATTTAGGAAAATAAGGTTCATAATGGGCAAAATGTATCAAAAAACGGTAATAGCTCAAAAACGGTTTGGACAAATCTTGCAATTTAACTGACTTCTCGACTAGCTAGACATTTGAAATTTACAGAAAAGTTCGGAACACTTTGACATGAGTCCCCCCCCCCAAGGCACAACTTTGACATGAGTCCCCCCCAAGGCACAACTTTGATATGAGTCCCCCCCAAGGCACAACTTTGACATAAGTCCCCTCCCCAAGGCACGACT
Organism: Salticus scenicus; assembly: GCA_963930645.1. Classification (NCBI taxonomy): domain Eukaryota; kingdom Metazoa; phylum Arthropoda; class Arachnida; order Araneae; family Salticidae; genus Salticus; species Salticus scenicus. The sequence continues at coordinate 68,225,931 of OZ005655.1, forward strand.
TTGACATGAGTCCCCCCCAAGGTACAACTTTGACATGAGTCCCCCCAAGGCACAACTTTGACATGAGTCCCCTCCCCAAGGTACAACTTTGACATGAGTCCCTCCCAAGGCACACGAGTCCCCCTCAAGGCACAACTTTGACATGAGTCCCCCCCAAGGTACAACTTTGACATGAGTCCCCCCCAAGGCACAACTTTGACATGAGTCCCCCAAGGCACAACTTTGACATGAGTCCCCCCAAGGCACAACTTTGGCATGAGACCCCCAATTTACAACTTTGACATGAGTCCCCCCCCTAAGACACAACTTTGACATGAGTCCCCCCCAAGGCACAACTTTGACATGAGTCCCCTCCCCATGGCACGACTTTGACATGAGTCCCCCCCAAAGTACAACTTTGACATGAGTCCCCCCGAGGCACAGCTTTGACATGAGTCCCCTCCCCAAGGTACAACTTTGACATGAGTCCCCCCCAAGGCACATGAGTCCCCCCCAAGGTACAACTTTGGCATGAGTCCCCCCCAAGGCACAACTTTGACATGAGTCCCCCCCAAGGTACAACTTTGACATGAGTCTCCCCCCAAGGTACAACTTTGACATGAGTCCCCCCAAGGCACAACTTTGACATGAGTCCCCGCCCAAGGCACAACTTTGACATGAGTCCCCCCCAAGGCACAACTTTGACATGAGTCCCCTCAAGGCACAATTTTATTTATTATTTTTTTTTACGTATGCATGCATTTTTTTAAAATATTTTTAGCCAAATGTTTCAGCTCCAGTGACAATGTTTTTTAGCATTATGTATATTTCTAAAAGTGTATAAGGAAGTCATGTGGTGCCCACATCAGATTTTTTATTTTAAGTAAAAGCTATCTTTAAAATGGAGCTTGAAAAATCATCGGTTAATTCTTTACTACTCATTATATATTTTATTTTGAAAATTGATAAATTTATTTCAAAAATTGCTATTAGACGTTTATCATCAATATGTTTAAAGAAAAAATTAGTATTTTTAATTTTTGAGAAATATTTCGTTTGAAACATTTGTACGTTAACCTGATTAAATTCAAGCAATAATTAATTTAATAAGTAATTAACTTTGTAAGTAAACACTATAAATTACAAAAAATCGTCTTTTGTTTACTTTCTCCGTCATTAAGTTTAATGGTCCTTTTATTATTATTATTATTATTCATGTCGCGTAAGTAATTTAAATTGTTTTTTTCTCTTATTGGTTCTGTATCGCAACATTTTTGTGTCAGTCTTACCTATATGTTACATTGAGTTCAATTTTTGTTGTGTTGGTATTGTTTTGTATCTATTAATTGCTAAATTTTAAGGTTAAATTTTATTACGATATCTATCATATATATATATATATATATTGATAAAACAGTGAAATTTTTTCTTGCTGAACTATTTAAAGAGTTTCCTCATAGAAACATGTCATTTATTTTTGAATGAACAATAGATTCGATAAAATTGTTTAAACTTAAACAGCTCTAAATTTTGCCTGAAACTTTATATTTTAAACCTGCAAATTTAATGCAAACCAAGATAAAGCAATGAAATGTACACTTGTCCCTCCCGCTATAAGCTTGACAATTTAAGCTTAATCATTACGCATCTAGCATGCACTATGCTTGCCTACAGCATACATGAATCAAATACAGTCGGTAACAAAAGTATCCGAACACTGGCAAAAATTCCTATGTAGAAAAAGTAGAGTTAATACTGTTTCGTTAAATAAATCCTTGTCGAATCCTGTTCTTAGTGAGTGTAAGAACATGATTCGACAAGGATCTATTTAACAAAACAGTATTAACTCTACTTTTTTTACATAGGGATTTTTGCTAGTGTTCGGATACTTTTGTTGCCGATTGTACCTTTAAAAGTGGTTTAAGAATAAAAATCCATTTTGTTAAAATTTTGTGTATCGCGTTATTTATTTTCATTTTCAGAGTTGATTTTTTGAATCTCTGTGTAATAGCAAACGGAATACCCACGCAACATTTAGCCTTTAACTTTTGACTTCAAATGATTTTCACGCTTGTAATATGTTTGGTTTGTCGAATGGGATTTTCCAAGCGTGAATACGATTGGAAATATCCATGAATTACAACAGTATTACAACATTGAAAACTTGTTTCAAACATACTATATACTGTCATGGAAAGCATAATTTTTTTTTAAAAATCATTTTTTATTTTATTTTATTTTTCTTAAGCTAAGGAATTTAAATACACAATCCTACTATTAACGGCTCTCTTCACTTACCGTCGCCGGAAGCCCCAGCCAATGTTATTCTATGGGGAATTTTCTTTAAAAATAACTTATTAACTAATACATATTTTTAAATTCTGTTTTCACATTCATAAAATTCCCAACTGTTAAATTGACGGACCTTTTTTAAAAATGTCTTTTATTTTTTTTATTTTTAATATTTTATTTTGAAATTGCAAAATGAAAAATTTCACAAATAAAATATAAAAATAAAATATAAAAATTAAAAAAATATTTTTTTAAAAAAAGGTCCGTCATTTTAACAGTTTGGAATTTTCAGAACGTGAAAATAAAATTTAAAAATATGTATTAGTTTATAAGTTATTTGTAAAGGAAATTTCCCATAGAATAACATTAGCTTCGGCTTTCGGCGACGGTGAATGAAGCGGGACCTTAATAACAGACAGTACGTGTATTGTTATAATCTTCCAAAATAACGGTGGTTCTCATTTATGGCGGCTTAGTTTGGACAGAAGTTATTAGTAGCACTGCAAACATCGTCAGATTTTACAGAAATTACAACTAGTGTGACTAAAAATATCACTGAAATCGTAAAATAACGATCAGAATGTTCTACATTCTCTTCAGGTGTGTAAACTGATTTGTTAAAACACTGTATTTGATTCGCATCTATACTTGATTTTATAATTTCTTCAAAGAGCATTTTATTAACCTTTTTAATTATTTTATTTCTTCTTCTTCTTATTTTTTTCTTTAAGTAAAAGCTATCTTTAAAATGTCGCTTGAAAAATCGCCGGTTAATTCTTTAACTGCATTACATATTTTATTTTGAAAATTGATAAATTTATTTCAAAAATTGCTTCTCATCTACACTTGATTTTATAATTTCTTCAAAGAGTATTTTATTAACCTTTTTAATTATTTTATTTCTTCTTCTTATTTTTACTTCCTTATACAAAGTATAAGGAAGTATAGTAATCCCGATTTGCGAAATGGATTTTGTATTTCACATTGCTCGAAAACGAATGATCGCTGAATGTTGCCAATTTATACGTGTGACTGTCATGATGTATAGTTGTACACCTGCAAGTGTCGTCTGAACACGAGCTCTCATTTTAGAGATATAAGCGATTTTACACGATTTTTCGTGACGTCTGTATGTGTGTGTGTGTCTGTGTGTATGTCGCATAACTCAAAAACGGTTGGACGTAGAAAGTTGCGAATTGGTACATAGGTTTGTTATAACATCTAGTTGTGCACCTCCCTTTTTGGACTTTGTATGATTTTCCGTTTTGGAGATATTTAGGAAAATTAGGTTCATAATGACAAAAATACATAGGTTTTGGCCATAATGTATCAAAAAACGGTAATAACTCAAAAACGGTTGAACGTAGAAAGTTGCGAATTGGTACATAGGTTTGTTATAACATATAGTTCTGCACCTCCCTTTTTGGACTTTGTATGATTTTCCATTTTGGAGATATTTAGGAAAATTAGGTTCATAATGACCAAATATACATTGGTTTTGGCCATAATGTATCAAAAAACGGTAATAACTCAAAAACGGTTTGGACAAATCTTGCAATTTAACTGACTTCCCGACTAGCTAGACATTTGAAACTTTCAGAAAAGCCCAGAACACGTTGACAATGCGTTTTTTTAATATTTTTGGCCAACTGTTTCCGATTCCTGCTGCCTTCGGCAGCGTTACCAGTACAAATCTTGCAATCGATTTTTAACTAACTTCCCGACTAGCTAGACATTTAAAACTTCCAGAAAAGCTCAGAACACGGTGACAATGCATTTTTTATATATTTTTAGCCAATTGCTTCGTGTCACTGCTGCCTTCAGCAGCGTTTATATGATTCAACAAAAAAATTATTTGACTAACTTCCCGACTAGTTAGAGATATTAAACTTCCAGAATAGTTCAGAAACACGGTGAAAATGCATTTTTTAACACTTTTATCCAATTGTTTCGGATCCGAAGTTCCCCCCCAAGGCCCAACTTTAACATGTCCCCCCAACTTTGACATGAGTCCCCCCCAAGATACAACGTTGACATGAGTCCCCCCCAAGACACAACTTTGACATGAGTCCCCACCAAAGCGCAACTTTGACATGAGTCCCTTCCCCAAGGCACAACTTTGACATGAGTCCCCCCCCAAAGCACATGAGTCCCGCTCAAGGTACAACTTTGATATGAGTCCCCCCCAAGGCACAACTTTGACATGAGTCCCCCCAAGGCGCAACTTTGAAATGAGTCCCCTCAAGGCCCAACTTTGACATGAGTCCCCCCAAGGCCCAACTTTGACATGAGTCCCCCCCTCAAGGTACAACTTTGACATGAGTCCCCCCAAGGCACAACTTTGACATGAGTCCCCCCAAGGCACAACTTTTACATGAGTCCCCCCATGGCACAACTTTTACATGAGTCCCCCCCCCCCAAGGCACAACTTTAAAATGAGTCCCCTCAAGGCACAATTTTATTTTTTATTTATTTTTACTTCCTTATACAAAGTATAAGGAAGTATAGTAATCCCGATTTGCGAAATGGATTTTGTATTTCACATTGCTCGAAAACGAATGATCGCTGAATGTTGCCAATTTATACGTGTGACAGTCATGATGTCTAGTTGCACACCTGCAAGTTTCGTCTTAACACGAGCTCTCGTTTTAGAGATATAAGCGACTTTACACGATTTTTCGTGACGTCTGTATGTATGTGTGTCTGTGGGTGTGTGGGTGTAGGTCGCATAACTCAAAAACGGTTGGACGTAGAAAGTTGCGAATTGGTACATAGGTTTGTTACAACATCTAGTTGTGCACCTCCCTTTTTGGACTTTGTATGATTTTCCGTTTTGGAGATATTTAGGAAAATAAGGTTCATAATGGGCAAAATGTATCAAAAAACGGTAATAGCTCAAAAACGGTTTGGACAAATCTTGCAATTTAACTGACTTCTCGACTAGCTAGACATTTGAAATTTACAGAACAGTTCGGAACACTTTGACATGAGTCCCCCCCGAAGGCACAACTTTGACATGAGTCCCCCCCAAGGCACAACTTTGATATGAGTCCCCCCCAAGGCACAACTTTGACATAAGTCCCCTCCCCAAGGCACGACTTTGACATGAGTCCCCCCCAAGGTACAACTTTGACATGAGTCCCCCCAAGGCACAACTTTGACATGAGTCCCCTCCCCAAGGAACAACTTTGACATGAGTCCCTCCCAAGGCACACGAGTCCCCCTCAAGGCACAACTTTGACATGAGTCCCCCCCAAGGTACAACTTTGATATGCGTCCCCCCCCAAGGCACAACTTTGACATGAGTCCCCCAAGGCACAACTTTGACATGAGTCCCCCCCCAAGGCACAACTTTGACATGAGTCCCCCCAATGCACAACTTTGACATGAGTCCCCCCCCTAAGACACAACTTTGACATGAGTCCCCCCCAAGGCACAACTTTGACATGAGTCCCCTCCCCATGGCACGACTTTGACATGAGTCCCCCCCAAAGTACAACTTTGACATGAGTCCCCCCGAGGCACAGCTTTGACATGAGTCCCCCCATGGCACAACTTTGACATGAGTCCCCTCCCCAAGGTACAACTTTGACATGAGTCCCCCCCAAGGCACAACTTTGACATGAGTCCCCTCCCCATGGCACGACTTTGACATGAGTCCCCCCCAAAGTACAACTTTGACATGAGTCCCCCCGAGGCACAGCTTTGACATGAGTCCCCCCAAGGCACAACTTTGACATGAGTCCCCTCCCCAAGGTACAACTTTGACATGAGTCCCCCCCAAGGCACATGAGTCCCCCCAAGGTACAACTTTGGCATGAGTCCCCCCCAAGGCACAACTTTGACATGAGTCCCCCCCAAGGTACAACTTTGACATGAGTCCCCCCCCCAAGGTACAACTTTGACATGAGTCCCCCCAAGGCACAACTTTGACATGAGTCCCCCCCCAAGGCACAACTTTGACATGAGTCCCCCCCAAGGCACAACTTTGACATGAGTCCCCTCAAGGCACAATTTTATTTATTATTATTTTTTACGTATGCATGCATTTTTTTAAAATATTTTTAGCCAAATGTTTCGGCTCCAGTGACAATGTTTTTTAGCATTATGTATATTTCTAAAAGTGTATAAGGAAGTCATGTGGTGCCCACATCAGATTTTTTATTTTAAGTAAAAGCTATCTTTAAAATGGAGCTTGAAAAATCATCGGTTAATTCTTTACTACTCATTATATATTTTATTTTGAAAATTGATAAATTTATTTCAAAAATTGCTATTAGACGTTTATCATCAATATGTTTAAAGAAAAAATTAGTATTTTTAATTTTTGAGAAATATTTCGTTTGAAACATTTGTACGTTAACCTGATTAAATTCAAGCAATAATTAATTTAATAAGTAATTAACTTTGTAAGTAAACACTATAAATTACAAAAAATCGCAACAGTCGTTTCAGGCGAAAGTATTAACACGACTTTCATAAGGTAAAAAAAACTAGACACGAGTGCACCATCAAAGCAGCAATGTAAACTCGCGCATATTAAGAAATTTAAAGTGACTTCTGAATACGGCTTTCTCTAAAATACCATTTGTTAAATTTCAGAGTAGTGCTGCTATCTAAAGAACAGAGAAGAAACAAAAATGTAAAAAAGTTACTTAAAAATATTAAATATTTGGTTTCAGTGTGAAACCAAGGACGTAAAAAGCGTTAAATTAATATATACAGGCAAGTCACAAGTCTTGCCGCCTGCCTCCTTCCTTCCTATCTTGTGTTTCTAGGTTATTTTTTCATTAATTTTGATAAGTTTATGGTTTTAAGTTAAGATTTGTTGTGTTGCTTTATTGATTGCTTTATTGTTTTTCAGGCTGTTAATTAATTGATCTGGTTTCTTTACATTAGTGTATTTCATCCATTGATAATTTTTTTTTTTTGATCTTATTGGTCATTGGTGTTTCAGTGATCTTGTATCTGTTGCTTGACTTCTACTATGCTTAATAGATCATCTTTATTATATATATATATATATTTATTTAAACGATTGCTAGAAGAACTAGCAACTGAAGGAGCGAAAATGGTTTTGTTTCAAATGACAACCAAGCTTTTTGGTTATGTTTTAATTTTTTTTTAAATTAAAATTTGTATTTTTTAGGGAAATGACTAAAAAGTAAATAAAATAGAAATAATAAGAAGAAGAAGAAAGAAAGAAAGAGAGCTCAGTCACGGACTGTTAAGGGAAAGTTTATTGAAATTCAATTAGTTTTATTATTACTATTATTATAAGTTTCAAATCTAATACCTGAGAAATATTACATAGAAACAAATTCCCAAGAAGATCTCTAGCTTCTTCGAAACTGTCGTTAAGGAAATTTCCTCTGATGAAATGAATGGGTTCAAAATGGTAAAAGGAATTGGGTAAGCTCTGAATGATGTCCCCGAGGAATGAAGATCCAGTTCTAGCGTATGCAACGAGAAGAACATGCACAGATTCGGATTTCAAATGTTCACGATCTTTGTACGCACGCAAGGCTGAAAGAATAAAAATAAAATAAAATAAATAAGAATTTACAAAATCGAATTGTCATTTCATTAATAAGCACTGAGTAAAATTTCTCCTTCTCTTACAAATATATAAAGTAAATGTGCGTAATTAAACAACAAATGTTGTATAATATAATTCTGAAAAATAAAATACTTTTTAATAGTTAAAATGACAACAGCATTTTTGTAACGCGTGCTCTTTGGAATACAATTGCATGCTATAATCTTTTATAGTAACGAAATTTCACATTTAACTCCTATTTAAAGTATATTTTACCTTACCAACGTTAGTGAATGATACATAAAAGAAGAGTTTAAAAAAAATCTTGAAGTGGAATGCTTTTATAGAGGTGTCATAGAAAGTAAAAAACTTAGGAAAATCGTGGTAAGCTTGAAGGAAAAAAAAATTGAAAAACATTCAAAGTTGAGAAGTTTCTTTAATTAGACGCAAACTATTCCTTTATCAACTTTGAATATTCTACAATTTTGTTTTCTTGAAATTGACCACAATTTTCCTTTTTACAATTTTCAGGACACATCTATACAGTGCTGCCAGATTGGGGATTTTTTTTATTCAACTCTCACCAATAATTTTGAAACGTGATGTTTGATATACATAATAGACGATTAATCTTGGAATTGATTCGGCAACCGTTGCATTTAAAATTTAGTGAAGGATGTTGAATAAAAAAAGTCCCTAATCGGGCAACACTGCCTCTATATAAGCATTTAATTTAACTTAATCATTATTATTATTTTTTTTTACTCTTCTTCTTCTTCTTTATTTTATTTATTTATTTTTTTTTTCGCTTTTCAGTGTTGTATTGGTATGTAACTAAAAATCTTTTCTAAAACTCTAGAAAATTTTAGAAAATTCTGAAATCCTCTAAGAAATCCTAAAAGCTCTCTGGAAATTAAAATTTTCTAGAAGGTTTCATTAAACTTCTAACAGGTTCCTTCAGGTTTCTAGAAAGTTTCATGAAGTTTTTAGACATTTTCATGAAGTTTATAGGAAGTTTCGCAAATATTTCACTAAGTTTATAGAAGGTTGCATGAAATTCCAGACGATTTCATGAAGGTTCCAGAAGTTTTTCAGAAATTTCTAAAAGACTCCATGAAGTTTCTCGACATTTCTAGAAAATTTCAGGAAGATTCCACACTAAATTCATATTAAAGAAAACTGATGACCGACAGACGAATCGATTTACTATAAAAGCATTCTAAAAATATAAAGAATGAGTGAGGAAAATTACGACAAAATATTCAAATAAAAGCAATATGAGTTCACTGATTTCATTTCATAAATAAAATTTTATATCAAAATTTGCTATAGTTAAAAATAGCTTTAGAAACAGTTTTATTTAGCAAGCATTGTTGTGTAAGAGGTGGGGGGGGGGGAGCTACTACTCACTCCAATCGCTTCCTTGAATAGTATAGTTTGATTCATAAAACATTTATGATTGTTATAAAGTAAAACAAAAATGGTGCTTATTAAATTAAAATTACTAAGAAAGCTTTGTCCAGATAAATATTTAAAGCTTATTCGATTAATTTTGAGTAGCTCCTGTATATTGACTATAAATTACATAAATTTTACATACAGTACTTTTAATTTAACATGGTATGAAAAACGCATAACACAATGTGAAATGTACTTCAAATTGCTACTTGCTGCTAAATTCATCCGAATTCTTTTGTGGGGTTCTGCAACCGTAATTGCTTTTTATATTACATTCTATATGAAACATAATTTTGCACATATAAAAGATATATGTTAATATAATTATATTTAATGAAATCTAGTATACAACGAGAAATTTTCCTTTTTTCGCAATGCATCTAAGTTCTTTTGCATGGCTCCTATAGAGAATTTTTTTCTTGTCTCCATAAATAGTTTCAAATACTATTTTCAGAAAATACAGATTTAGAATACCGAATTTGGACTTTCTACTAATATTTATTTTTGAGTTATATTGATACAAACAGAAAAATAGAAAATTCTACATCACATACAGACAAACATTAAAAAAGCATATATATATATATATATATATATATAAATAATACGTACAATTTTTTAATGAATATATGTATGTGATGTAGAATTTTCTATTTTTTTTCCCCTTTAAGTTTACAAACAAGATTCGTAACATGATGACTGTCTTATATTCATCCGGAAAAGTAAATGAAAATAATTTATATATTTTTTTACAATATATATATTTTAAATTATAACTGATCCAGATTGCATTTGGATAGGTGTCGCTTTGTGTTTTATACGGTGTGTATTTCTTCATATGCAAACTAGTATGCTGTGGCCACCACAAGACTTTCTTCTATATTTTCGTATACAAATTCACGCAGTAACAATATTTAAAAAAAAAAAAAAACGATTTTTTTTTTTTTAATTTTTTTTCGTTAAAAAAAAAAAAAAATGATAACTTTGTTTTAAATTATCACATATTTATAGTTCAACCATTCATTTTAAAGATATTGACGAGACCTTTCGAAAGATACCCATCTTGAAAATTTACTCCCCCTACGGGGGGTACTTTCCCCTGGGGGGGGAAGCGATGACCGAGATTTTTTTCCTAATTAACTACTACTATTATCAATAATTCATATTAATTTCACAATCACAGGTTAAGAATAACTTCCATTATGTACATTTATACGAAATTTTGTCCTATACTGCCATGTTAAAAATTTAGAAAAAATACGATCACAGCACCACCTGTTGAGTGATTGATCCCCAAATCTAATCAGCCCCAGTTTATGTCAGGGGCCAACTAAATACCAAGTCTGGTTAAATTTCGTTAAAAAAAAATATATATATATATATACGATTTTTTTTCTAAGTTACTTTTTGTTAAAAGTAAAAAAATCGATAACTTTGTTTTAAATTATCACAGATTTATAGTTCAACCATTCGTTTTAAAGGTATTGACGACGAAAGATACCCATCTTGAAAATTTACTCCCCTCGAGGGGGGACTTCCCCCCCAGGGGGGTTCACGAGACTCCTACGCATACAAAATTTTTTCCCCAGTTGACTACCTCTATTATAAATAATTCTTGTAAATTTCATAATGATTACTAAAAAATAATTCTCTTTATGCACATTTATACAAAATTTTGTCCTATATCACCATGTTAAAAATTTAGAAAAAGCTGGATGGCAACGCAACCTGTAAGACAATTTTTACCAAAAGTTGATAGGCACTAATTTATGTCAAGGTGCAACTACATACTAATTTGTATGAAATTCTGTGCAGTAGTTCCTGAGATACAGTTGCCACAAAATTTTGTCACACACACACACACAGACAGACTGACAGACAGACATTTTCTAAAAAGGGTCAAATCGTGTTCTACAGCTCTCAAAACGTGTAAATCCATCAAAAACCCGAGGTCGAAAATTTTTACGAATCCAATACTTTCTCTATATTACATATAGAAGAAAGTAAAAAATATAGAGTATAAGTTGCCTTTCGGAGATTTGTATATTTCGAATAGTTGAGTTAAACATATACTTAATACTGAGTTAATACACTTAAATATACTTCGTAGATAAATATACTTAATACTGAATTAATACATGATATACTTAAGTAAAATATGATGGACTGAATCTAATGGTTCATTATTATTATTTTTGAATAATGAATCTTAGATGATTTATGTATTAAAATATATTAAATTTCAGTTTCAAGCAAAGCTTTATTCTCATTTTTCTCAAACATTCAAATGTTATTGCTGTTACTATTGTTATTTCAAAAATAATAATTTATCAGAAATAATACAGAGCCCCCTTTTCATTTTTCTATTGTTTTTACCTGATTAATATTGCAGAACTAAAACAAAAACACTTCAACTGCCAAATATTTTAAATTTTCCAAGATTAGAATATATATATATATATCAAAATATTCACTCTCAGTAAAGCTAGAAAAAGTAATTTCGAAGTTTCCGTATTTATCTTTATAGCTTAAGAAATCTTTTTATTTGAACTAAAATCAGAAATTTTTTGGAAGCAAAAATAAGTGTTTTATTTATCATTCCAATTCCTTCATCTGTCACTCTGCAAAATGAAGTTCGTCGGGTTGAGAATCTAACGAATTATCAAGGGAAAAAAAAAAAAAAAAAAAACATTTTAGTGCTCGATCTAGTTGTTATATCTGTAATTAATTCAGATTTTTGAAAATAAAATTTATTACTTGGTTATTTCAAAATTATGGTATATATATATATATATGTATATATATATATATATATTCGTAAACGAATTTCTTATAAAAATGTCCACTTGATAAAAGTTAGATGGCATTTCAGTGTTTTATTCAATGTTTTATTCTTCAGCGCAATTAACACCACATTTAAAGATTCGTTAATAAGTACTTGGGAATTACCTAGAGAGGTTTTTTTTTTTTTTTTTTTTTTTTTTTTTTTCTAAAAAAAGCATTGCAATTCAAAATCTTTAGAATGTAAAACATATAAGCAATAATTATTACTTACAGACTTTGAATAAACACCATAAAATGCAATAAACTCGCAACAATTGTTTCGGGTCGAAAAAACACACGACCCTTCATCAGGCGAATAAAGTAAGCACGAGTGCTGTAGTCAAAGCGGCAACGCACGTTGCCGCTTTGACTACAGCACTCGTGCTTACTTTATTCGCCTGATGAAGGGTCGTGTGTTTTTTCGACCCGAAACAATTGTTGCGAGTTTATTGCATTTTATGGTGTTTATTCAAAGTCTGTAAGTAATAATTTTTACAACGCCAGTTTTGTGGTGCTACTTTATTAAATATAAGCAATAATGTCACCTGAAAGAGAGTGATAGCAACAAGTGTATATATAAATGATGATGATGATAATAATAACAAATATGAAACCCTATAATTATTCTATAAATTCTATATTATGATGAAGAGTGAAACACTTTTCGTTTATTAGAACTGTTGTTGCACGGAAAATAGATATATAAGACTAAAAGAATTCAGTGTGGTCCGTTGATCTTTACGGAGCGGTCAGTTTTGGCGAAGAATTAGGGACACTCTTGGAAAATTGACTATTTTACAGAAAAAAATTGCCAAAAATAGTATTTTAGCTTTGTGAAAATCTGGAAACCTATCTTAATTTAGAACGGAATTACTGGGTTTTTCTAGAATGATCTATAGATTTTTCGAACCTAAACTTCACCAAAATTATGCAACGCACCAACCCATTCTCGAGTTAAGCTGTAAAATGCTGACTTCTGAGTTTAATACTTGATATTTAAAGTCTGTGCGACAAGATGTTGATTACTGTTCCTGTATGATCAATATTCATATTCAGCGTTTGTACGCAGTATAACTTTCGTAAATTTTTAGGTCTGAGCAATATATTTATTAGATTATTACGTGAATGCACTGTAAAATTTACGCTATTTATTACATGTAAAATGTGCCGGCAAAAATGGATGCCAGCACATTTTGCTTCTAAATAAAGTAATTTAATTTGCAGCATAAACATCTGTAAAAAAAGAGTCTCTTTTACAGTTGTTTCTGCTGTGAATTATACTATTTAACAGCAGAATTTGCTGGCAAAATAGATGCCAACAATTTCAATTGTAAAAATAGCTTTTTTTTTTTTTTTTTTTTTTTTTTTTTTTTTTACACAGTGAATGCGAGAACAAAATGCATTTGTCTAAAAAACCTCCATGTTTATTTATGACTCTTTTTTGCCAGAAGAACAGTTCTTTTCATAACAGTACGTAGTACTAATCCATAAGATGTGATCCATCATCATATTGCTTTTATTTTTTATATAATAAAACAGATTATAGTATACTGTAAATCTATTAACTTGTCAGTAGCACAATAAGCAGTATAATAATAATATGTATCAATAGCACAGTAGCACAATAAACAGTACAATAATATTATGCACCAATGACAAATAAAATAACTTTTCTACATCTCTCCGAAGCAACAGAATTTTCTGATTCTTTCTAAGTATGATGTGTTAGTAAAAATAATATGTTGTTTCTATTACAAAAGTTTTATCAGTATTTTCCTTTTTAAATTCCTTTAGTGTAAAATGCTAATTAAATTATTATCAATAAAAAGTATTTTTCATGATGCACAGAGGCGGATTTTATCGCAGTGAAACATTACTTTAAATCTCGAAAAAATGTCAATTTTCTGGCCTACAGATGACATCTGAGGATATGTACATACACACACACACACACACACACACACACACGCATATATATATATATATATATATATATATATATATATATATATATATATATATTAGGATTACTATTATTGGTATCTTATAAAAATCGATAATTTTGCTTTAAATTATCACAAATCTATGGTCCATTCATTCATTTAAAAAATATTCTTGAATTCACTAGAAAAATACGCATAATGAAAATTTACAACCCCTCCAGCAAGAAGTGATGATTCTACATATACCAAAAAAATTTCCTGTGTGGCTATTATTATTATTATTATTATTATTATTATATATATATATACAGGGTGATCAATTTAAAAGATTACCCGTTGATTTTTCTTATTACCCTTAAATATGACAGATGCGGCAACTATTCTAACACTGAAGTATAATCGTTTGAACCTTGTTTAAGTGTGGGAGACAATTTTCAACACTGTTAGACTACAACTTTATTTATGAGGCAAAACACAAATGGAGACGCACAATGTTATTTAATCCTGTGATAATTTTAGTTTTGAAAAACATAATTTAATTTAAATTTTTTACATTATCATTCTTACATTAAATTTACATTATCATTATCATTTTTACATTATCATTTCAGAGGGTTTTCCAGAGAAGACCTGCAAACATCGATGAATTAAAACAGATCATGACTGAAGAAATCTCGTCAATAACACCAACAATGCTGCGAAGTGTGTCAAAAAAACTTGGTTCGACGTGTTCATGCTTGCGTTCAAAATGGTGGCGAACATTTTCAACATTTTCTGTAAGGAATGATAATGTAAAATATTTGAATTAAATTGTGTTTTTAAAAAATGAAATTATCACAGGATGACAGGATTAAGTAACACTGTGCGTCTCCATTTCTGTTTTACTTCACAAATAAAGTTATAACAGTCCAAAAACGTTAGAAATAGTCTCCCACACTTAAACAAGGTTCAAACAATTATACTTCAGTGTTAGAATAGTTGCCACATCCGTCAGTTTTAAGGGTAATAAGAAAAACCAACGGGTACTCTTTTAAACTGATCACCCTGTATATATATAATTTCACAAAGTGTGGTTAAAATAATCTTCATTGTGCATATTTATACGAAATTTTGTATTATAGTGCTATATTAAAAATTATGGAAAAAAAAAAAAAAAGAAATGACAGCGATATGTTGAGCGATACTGTTGAGCGATATGATCAAAAAGTTTATAGACACCAATTTATTTCAAGGTGTAACTAAATGTAGACTTGCCTGATATGAAAATCTATGCATCAGATCTTGATGTAAAACTGTCATAAAATATTTTCTCACAAAGACACACAGAAAGATATTTTCTAAAAATGTTTAAATCGTTTTTTGGACCTCTAAAAACGTGTAAATCCATCGAAATGAGAAAGTCAAATTTTTTTATGAATCCAGTACTTTCTTCTATTGAATAAAGAAGAAAATTATACAGTCGATCCTTGTTAACGTGAACACTGTTAACGTGAATTACTTTTAACAAGAACTGCTTCTCAGTCCCCGTCAAAATGAAGATTAGTTTAGTTATATGAAGATTAGTTACTGATAACATGAACAAATTTTTTATCCCCTTGAGACTCACGTTAACGAAGTTCGACTGTAATAAAAACTATGCCAACACCAACGCTAAAGTAATTAAATCTTGATTGATGGCACTTTGTTTAAAAAGAACGATCTATCAAAAACCTTTACACTGAATTTGCGTCACTCATGATATGAAAATAAATGTCTTCTTTTACTCATATGACGGATTGCAGAGCATATAAATAACAGCAACAAATAACTAACGTATAAATCAGAGAAAGCAAAATTGTCAGAACTGCTTCTTATTAGTACGTATTGTATGGTAAAGTAAAATGTTTCATACGAAGGAATAAAATATTCAGTTATTGTGGATTTGTGTAATTTCTGTTTTGTTTCGAACAATTTTTTTTATTACATTTTCTAGAAAATATTTCATTTTCTAGAGTAATGTTAGTTAGATTTCTGTTCATGATTATAATAAAATCTTGACACATAGATTTATTAATCCTGTCCCTAACGTGATTTAGACATTGCTGCCAAATTTAGAGACTCATTTATTTAACTACCACCAATGATTCTGAAGCGTGATATTTGATATACAGTCGGCATCAAAATTATTCGAGCGCTAGCAATAATTCCTATGTTAAAAAAGAACACTTATTCTGCTTTGTTAAATAAATCCTTGTCGAGTCATGTCTAAGAACATGATTCGACAAGGATTTATTGAACAAAACAGTATTAAGTGTACATTTTTTTTATATAGGAATTATTGCTAGCACTCGAATAATTTTGCTGCCGATAGCATAGAATGGACGAATAACCTTCGAAGTGAATAGGCAACCGTTACAGTTAAAATGTAGTGTGGATGTTGAATAAAAATGTCCAATACTGACTAGAGGAGAGAAATGAAATAGGGCCAGCAAAGGGTTAATAAATAAAGTAAAAATAAATGCAAATAACTTCTCTAACTACTGTTTTATTCAACTTTATGCTCCTGTGATTGTGTATCTAAAATGTTTATTATACAATTTATCAAAATAGTTTTAACGTTTTCTTTTTCTAATCAATGCAAGTCCTCAATAATTTTTTTAAGCAATACATACAGTGTGAATTATATCACCTAAATAAAATTTCATGTTTTATTCAAAATATGACTAATAATAGCGCCAGTTAAATTGCGCATTTTTAGTTCCAGCAAATGAAAAAGGATCGAAATTTGCCCAGAATTGAGTTAATTGTAGAACATCCATTTTGATTGAATGTGGAAAAGACCGATTCGGCTCAAAGGTTATATATTTCGAGAAATTTCCCTCATATTATTGCTAAAAATATTTCGTCCGTTTTTGAGTAAACAAATTCTCACACACACTTTAAGAGACGACAGCCTGTTCTTGCTGCATGATTATATTTTTTACAGAAATTTATATTTATATCCACCTTTTTGCAAGACACACCTTTCGTGAAAGTAAAAAATCGACGACTGAGAAAAGAAAGAGACATTTCAAAATAAAATACGAATAAATAAATGAATAATAAAAATAATAAAATCCGAAGCTATTTTTTATATAATAAGAATGATTTCTGTATAAAAAAAGAATAAGTTTTTTAAATAATAGATATAAAATTCTGCAGAAAACACAGTTTAATTTAGTATGTCAGGACTTTTTTTATTGGTCTATTTTTCCATATAAAGGTATGCGGTAACTACATCGCGTTCCTTAGCAGCGGATTCTATTTTCATTTGTTAAAAGTTTTTAGTTACAGGTGATATAGAATTCTCTGGAGGATTTTAAATTTTTGATGTTATTTTCATGATGAATTAAATTATATGTCTGCCCATGTCAAGTTTTTGGCGAGAAACATTCCAGCTGCTTGGGTGCCAAATTTCAAATTTCGCCAAGAGGTCCAAGATGTTTCGTTGTTTTAGCCCGATTTTTTTCAATTTTATTTTAAAATATGTATATATTATTCAATGCGAGAATTAAAAAAAGAAAACAAATTTTATTTTTATTTTTATTTTTGTTCTGTATTGACATTTTGCCAACGAGTATTACGTGCCGCACATGCTTGTGCTTCGCACACCCCTTCGGAAAAAAGTGTGATATTCCGTTTGTGAAGGCCTACTGTGGAAAACGAAATGGAATGAGAGGAGAAAAATGTGATCGTGCGAGTTCGTGCTTTTTGAGCCGAACAAATGTTATATTGTGAAATTAAAGTGTTTTATTATCGAATCAGCGATATAATTAATTTGTGTCATGTGTTTTGATCAGATGCGTAAACATCTGGTCCTAGAGGCCGGAGTAATAAGTGTAATTTAACGAGTGATTTGTGTTAATAATTTAGTTTCGAATTGCGTAATAAGAACAATAGTTTTCGAACTTTTGTGGAAAGTAACTGAACAGAATGGCTGTTTATTTTGCTGATTAATTAAGAATGCGTGTTCTTGGTGAAAATTCAGTGGTATTTGTGAAGAATACGTGTTTTTTGTGAACAATACCTGTTATTTGTGAGAGGAACTATGAATTACATCAGCTTAGTGATAGAAAATAGGGATCGCAGTGATCTGAGGTAAGAGCAAATTCTTTTCCCTTTTTTTGATTGAATTTATTTTTGATTTTATTTTTTGTGATTATTTAGTATTCGTGATTTAAGTGTTCGTTATTTGAGTAAGTCAGATTATTCCTCTTTTTTATTTATTATAAAGTAAATTGAGAAATATAAATATGTTCAAAAACGCAATAAAAAGCGATCTGAGGCTTATAGCCGAAGAAATAGGAGAAAAAATTAATGAAAAAATGACCGTGGCTGAATTAAATAGTATTATATCAAACAGTGCGTTGTATAAGTCGGATCCAGGGCAGGTAATTTCTATCGGCAATTCAATAATTGATGAACGAAAAAATGGTGAACAGCGACTTCTGGAATTGGAGAAAATTAAACTTGATAGGGTTAAAGTTGAGTTGGAACTTCAGAAATTAAAATCTGAAAATAAATCGGAAGTCAATAGTGATAAAGATTCTGAGTCGTGTAATTTAGATGCACTAATAAAAAGTGTTCGAACATTAACTATAAAATTGCCTAGTAAACCTGAGGGCTGGTGTTTATTTTTTGCTTCTTTAGAGAGAGCCTTTGTAGCGAAGGATGTTCCAAGCAAATATAAAGCGGAAATTCTTTTAAATTTAGTAGGCGAAAAGGCTTCCAATATAATTACATATTTAAAAGATGCGGAAATTGGAGATTATGAGAAAGTGAAATAATTAATTTTGCTAGAATTTGAACCCACTGCTATGGCGTGTTTGGAACAATTTCGAAAGGCGACTAGACAACATGGCGAAACATGCGTGCAATTTGCGTCTCGTTTAAAAACAAATTGGGAATACTATTTGAAACTGAGAAAAGTTTCGGATTTTGATACACTAAACCAATTAATTGTAGCGGATAAAATCTTCCAAACTTTAGATAAAGAGGTCGCGTCGCAAATAAGTATTAGACAAGGAAATGAGTGGTTTAATCCCTTAAAATTAGCGCAGGAGGTTGTCTTATACACAACTTCGCGAGGTAAACAGCCTGAGAATTACAATTCGTCTCGTAAGTTTAATAAAGGTGCTAATGTATTTATGTCAGAGATGAAAAATAACAAATGCGGTTTGTGTAAGGGTAATGAATCTCACTTACTCCAGAACTGCCCGCAGTTTAAAAGGCTAACGCCACACGAGAGGGTAGAAAGTGTAAAAAATACTAAGGCTTGCTTTAAGTGTTTATTGCAAAACTGTAATTTCAGACAATGTAAAGTGCGCAATTGTTTCATGTGTAAGAAACCACATCATCAACTTCTTCACTTTTCCAATGAGAATGTAAATAGGGATTTGAGACAAAATTCGCAAAATCAAAATACAAGTTATTCTGAGATTGGCATTGGCGGTCAGGTGTATGGAGTAGGGGCAAATAGTCAAGTGACTCAGGTGAAATCTGTGAATACAGACTCGATTGTTGCTACGAGTTTTGTAAGAACTAGAAATGTGTTGCTAAGCACAATTCGAGCGCTGATAAAAAATAAATATAATCAGTGGGTGGAGTGTAGATGCTTGTTAGACGTGGGAAGTCAAGTCTGCCTAGTCAGTGAAAAATGTGTAAATCGTCTACAGCTCAAAGCAGAAAAAATAAATACTTTGATTTCGTGTCTAAACGATTCGTCAGTTGTAGTAAAGGGCTGCGTGAGAGCTACCATAGCAAATAAGACGGGAGATTTTCAGAGGAATCTAAATATGTTCATAGTTAAGAAAATCACCGACCTTGTTCCTCAGAGGATAATTGATGTAAATGTTGAGGTGTCAGATACAGTCCATTTAGCGGATTATAGCTTTAATATCCCTGGTGAAATAGATATATTGTTAGGTGCAGAGATTTTCTATGAGTTACTTACGCCAGGACAGATATATGCGGAAAATTCTTCTTTGCTGTTACAGAACACAAAATTTGGCTATGTTGCTTCAGGTAGTTTCGAGCAACAAGGTGCGAGTATGGGTCATTGCGGTCTGATTCTTGATGGGGATCTAAATACAACTTTAAAAAAATTCTGGGAGATTGGGAATGTTGAAATGGGGGTAACCAAATCTAAAGAAAATTCTATTTGCGAAGAGCATTTCTCGCGAACTCATTGGAGAAGTGAAGAGAGGAGATACGTAGTATCGATGCCTCTTAAAACTGATCTTTCGTGCTTAGGAGATTCTCGTGAGGTTGCTCTTAAACGACTCAGATCGCTGTGGACCCGATTATCGAAAGATGAAAAGTATTTAAGCCTTTATAAAAGTTTTTTAGAAATATATAAAGATTTGGGTCATCTTAGAGAAGTAATTGAGGAAAAAGAACCCAAAATATGTTATTATGCGACACATCATGGAATATACAAACCTGATAAAACTACAACCAAACTGCGTGTTGTTTTTAATTGTTCAAGTGAATCTTCCAATGGTTTATCTTTAAATTCACTCCAATATAATGGAGGAGTCATTCAGGAAGATTTATTTTCTATTATGATAAGATTTAGAAGATACATTTATGCGTTCACAGCAGATGTGAAAATGATGTACAGACAGATTTTAATAGACCCGAGTCAACGTGCTTTACAAAGAATTTTGTGGAGCAATAGTGCTCATGAACCCCCCAAAACTTACGAGTTACTAACTGTTACATACGGAACGGTCAGTGCACCATTTCTAGCTATGAGAACATTAAAACAGTTAGCCGAAGATGAAGAGCTAAATTTCCCTAACGCAGCTCCAGTACTTAGAGAGGATTTTTATATGGAGGATGTCCGAACTGGAGCTAGCTCCTTGGAAAAGGCTAAAATTATTCAAAATGAGCTAATAGGCATTCTTAAGTCTGCAGGAATGTCTTTGCACAAGTGGCACAGTAATCACCCCGAGCTCATTAAAAATGATGATGCAAACTATGAGTTTGCTGAACGAGAGGAATCTTTAACTTTAGGTGTCTGTTGGCAGCATAATTTAGATGCTTTTTCATTTAAGGTGAACTGTGCAGATTTAACAGAAATTACTAAAAGGTCAGTGCTATCACTTATTGCAAAATTGTTTGACCCCTTGGGGTTATTAGGACCTGTTATCACAAAGGCTAAAATTTTTATGCAGCAACTTTGGTTATTAAGGCTTGACTGGAATGACCTCCTGCCAGAGAAAGAATCAAAGGTTTGGCGTAAATTTACAGTATCTTTGCAGTCCATAAGAGAGATGAAAGTAGAAAGATGCATTGTGCTGCCATCGGCAGTACAAATTGAGATTCACGGTTTCTGCGATGCATCGGAACTGGCATACGGTGCTGTCCTATATTGTAAATCCAAGTCGCAATCTGGCGAAGTTTCTATACAATTGGTGACAAGTAAATCCAGGGTAGCACCACTAAAGAAATTAACCATACCGCGCTTAGAATTATGCGCAGCATTGTTGTTGGCAAAACTGATCGAACGTGTGCTAGCAGCTCTAAGAATGGACTTTAACAACATATTCTTATGGAGCGATTCAACCATAGTTCTTTCTTGGCTACAGAAGGAACCCTTCAAACTTAAGACATTTGTGTCCAATAGAGTGGCCAAAATTCAAGAACTTACAGATGTACAACAGTGGCGATATGTCTCATCCGGGGAAAATCCCGCGGACTTAATCTCAAGAGGTGTAGACCCAGATAAGCTCGATGAGAATGAACTATGGTGGAGGGGACCAAGGTTCCTTACTGGGGATGACTATCATAAAAGAGACATTCCAGTAGCAATTACTTTAAGTGACTTTCATGAGGAACTGAAAATTAGTGACTCTAACTTATTTTCTTTCAGTGTTAATGTTAACTCCTTTATTGACAATTTTCTCAATATAAGTAACAAATATTTTAAAATTATTCGTATTTTAAGCTTTATTTTCAGGTTCACAGAGAACTGCCGGGGGAAAAGAAAGAGGAGCGGTCCTTTAGAAGCTGCCGAATTGAAAAGAGCTGAATTTTTTATTATAAAAATGGTTCAAAGACAACATTTTCAGGAGGAAATGGGTGCCAAAAAAGGATCCAAAACCAGCCCACTTGCAAATCTAAACTCCTTTCTTGATAAGGATGGTATTTTAAGGGTAGGAGGCAGGTTGAGTAATAGTGATTTGAATTAAGACAGAAAGTTCCCCATTTTGTTGCCTTCCAAACATAGATTAACTGATTTAATTGTTAATTATTTTCATGTAAAGTATTTGCACTCAGGGCCTCAAGCTTTACTGCACCAAATCAGGCAACAGTTTTGGATAATTAATGGGAGAAGCACATGTAGAAAAATTGTGCATAATTGCGTAACCTGTTTCAAAGCAAAACCTCAGGTAATCGACCAATTAATGGGTGATTTGCCTGAGGAGAGAGTGAGAAAAACCTTTCCCTTTAACATTACTGGAGCGGACTTCTGCGGACCTTTTTATATTAAGTATAGGGGTCAAAGGAAAGGTGTGTACCATAAAATTTATGTATGTATATTTATCTGTTTTGTTACTAAGGCAATGCATTTGGAAGTGGTGTCAGACATGACATCAGCCTCATTTATTGCAGCTCTTAAAAGGTTCATTTTTCGGTGGGGCAAGTGTGCAAAATTTTTTACTGACAATGCTAAAAATTTTGTAGGCGCGAATGCTGAGCTTAAAAAATTGCACAGATTAGTAAACCAGCCAGATGAAAAGCTTGCCGATTTCATGTCATCAGAAGGTATTGATTGGAAATTTCTCCCCCCTAGAGCCCCAAATTTTGGAGGTATCTGGGAGGCTGGAGTTAAATCCATTAAGTATTACTTAAAGAGAGTTGTTGGAAATTCAATACTAACTTATGAAGAATTTCTAACAGTTTTAATCCAAGTTGAGGGAATGTTAAATTCTCGACCACTTGTTCCTTTGTCGGCGGATATAAACGATCTTAATGTCTTAACCCCTTCCCATTTTTTGATTGGTCGACCTATTACATCAATGGTTGAGCCTGATTTAACAAATATTGGTGAAAATAGGCTGGATCATTGGCAAAAATTAACAAAATTTATTCAGGTGATCTGGAAGAGGTGGAGCTCTGATTATTTGAGCAACTTGCAGCAGAGGAGCAAGTGGAAGTTCGAGAAAAATAATGTGGAGGTAGGAAATTTGGTCGTTATCAAAGAAGATAATTTTCCCCCATGTCTGTGGTCATTGGGCAGAATTTCTGCTACTTACCCAGGCAAAGACTCAAAAGTAAGAGTAGTTGAAGTTAAAACTGCCTTGGGTACTTATAAACGTCCAATCACAAAGTTGTGCCTCCTACCCATGAATAAATAAGTAAAATTATTTGTGTTTATTAAATGTGTCATTATTGTTATATGTATATAGTGTATTTTATTTCATAAGTATTTAATTTTATTTGTGATATTGTAATTTTATAATTGTGTAATTATTATACATGTCTTGAATGTTTAAAAAACATTGCAAGGTGGGGCGGGATGTTCTGTATTGACATTTTGCCAACGAGTATTACGTGCCGCACATGCTTGTGCCTCGCACACCCCTTCGGAAAAAGTGTGATATTCCGTTTGTGCGGGCCTACTGTGGAAAACGAAATGGAATGAGAGGAGAAAAATGTGATCGTGCGAGTTCGTGCTTTTTGAGCCGAACAAATGTTATATTGTGAAATTAAAGTGTTTTATTATCGAATCAGCGATATAATTAATTTGTGTCATGTGTTTTGATCAGATGCGTAAACAATTTTTTTTTTTTTTTTTTTTTTTTTTTTTTTATTATTATTGATCTAAATATACAAAATGTCTCTCAGATGAAATATTATCCGTTTTCAGTTCTGTTTATTATCAGAAAGAAAATGGCTAAAGTAGTTCCTCTTATACCATTGACACCTCTATAAAATAAATTAAATTAAATTGTCAAATATCATTATATTTCATTCTCCACGTAAACTTTTTATTTTTCTAAATTAAATATTAACTGAAAAAAAAAAGAAGATATAATACAAATGGCCACAATGCAAAATTGCTGTATGAAAGGTGTAGTCCTATCATACTAACATGTAAAACGAGTGTATTCCCACGTAAAGCACGTAAGCACGTTCTTAGTCATGTAATTCTCAAATTAGATAATTTTATTGAATTATAACTGTGCACTCTTAGATACAAGTAAAAGTCATTAACTCATTTCAAACCAATCATGATGTGTTGTTGCTTTGTTAAACAAATTTTTCTTAAAACAGAAAATTACCATTTGGGTAAAAGAGACTGAATGAAAAAGTTATGAGTAAAAATGCCTTAAAATGTGTGTTCTGAATTAAATATTTTTCATGTAACACGTTTTCATTATTTTTAATTTACGCATTCGTGAAGATGTTAAATGTATCTGTTTACGTAAAAAACAAGCGACCATAACAAAAGTTTCTTCTATATTTTCGTATAGAAATTCATGCAGTGCAGATTATTTACAAAAATTATTTTCCAAGATGAATGCAGCCGATTTTTATCTCAGAGAAGTATAACACTAAATGTCGAAAGAAAGTTATTTTTGTGCGTTACAAACGTTATCGATAGAAATGCACTTTTTTAACAAAAAAAAAAAAAAAAAAAAAAAAAAAAAAAAGAAAGAAAGAAAGAAAGAAAAAAGGGTAAGTGCACCAGTGATTGACATTTTTAGAGCAATCTCTGATGTTTTTATAATGTTCTAGTCATCAGAAAATATTTTTATAAATCTTAAGTTAGTACATATGGTATGAGAAACATTTAGAACCACATATATGTTAAAATATGTACATTTGATAACAATTTTTATTTTTATGAATTTTTATTTGACACCCACTCAATGCTCCAGTAATTGACATTGTTAGTTTTTCATTTTATCATTAATTGGCATCTTATGTTCCAGTGTCTGACACTGCTAGTTATTCATTTTACCAGTTATTAGCACCCTATGCTCCAGAGTTTGACATAAAATGATAAAATTCTTGTATGTAAAATATATGATTTTATTATTTTTCTTATTTATTAATTATTCCGGAATAGATGTCAATTACTGGAGCATGCCAATCACTGGAGCACCTACCCTAATAATAATAAATTAAATTAGTTTTTAGATTATCACAGGTACGTGGTTCGACCATTTCTTTTGGAGGTAAGGTATTAACAAATCCCTTTTAAAAATGTTGACATTGAAAATTTACAATCACCAGGGGAGGGGGAAGGGAATAATGACTCTTCTACGAAATTTTTTACTGATTGACTATTACTGTTATATATTTTTTTC
Source organism: Salticus scenicus (assembly GCA_963930645.1). NCBI lineage: Eukaryota > Metazoa > Arthropoda > Arachnida > Araneae > Salticidae > Salticus > Salticus scenicus. The sequence goes on from OZ005655.1 coordinate 68,251,307, forward strand.
AATTTTAAAATGGTTAATTATAGTAATTCACATTGCGTGTAATTATACGAATTTCCGTCCTATACTACCATATTGAATTTTATGAAAAAACGCCACCTGTATAACAATTTGCACCTACAGTTTACGAGCACTAATTTGTGTCAAGGTGCAACTGAATACAAATTCGCTTGAACTTCTGTGTACAATTTCTTGAGCTGCCACAAAAATTTTGTCGCACTCACACACACACACACACACACACAGAGACATTCAAGTCACGTTCTGGACCTTTCAAAAGTGCATATCCATAGAAACCGGTAGTTGAAAATTTTTGCGAATCCAATACTTTTTTTTTAAATTGAATATGAATAAAGTAAAAATAAACATCTGATAAAAAAAGAGAAATTATAAAACAAATGAATAAATAAACAAATAAATAAACCAGATAAATTCAAAGAAATAATTATTAAATAAAAATGGATTAAAAATTCACTTAATTAATTAAATAATGAAGAAATAACACAATATTATCGATTTTTAAAAATGTGAAATTTGAGATAGTAAACAAGTACATACATTATTAACTCTTTCCAAATGCATTATGCTATATTTTTGCAAAGGAAATCTTTTACTTTCCTTTGTAAATATAATAGGCCTTTCACTCTAAAAGATTTTTCCTAAACCAAATTGATTTTATGTTCAAAGAAAAACTACTTTTTTTTCTACTTTCATTTGTAGGGCTTCGCTCGAACCAGGACGCCATTGCCATGGTTACGTAACAAATTATATTCACGGCATGAGATACTTTGTCTAACATAATGAGAGTAACTGAGTAACTTTTTTTTTTAGTAAATTGTTGGCTGTAAATGGTTCATCGTTTGGACAACCTACAGATCTCTGATTAGTTACATAAAGATGAATCATTAGTGATTTATTCATTGAGCTAAATGTAGTGGTAACCAAAACAAGTTTCTTTTTCTCAAGTCAGCAGCTTTAAAGGGGATTAATAACAATTTAGTATAACTTTTACAAAAAGTTAAATATGTACGCTTTTTGAAATAAATTACAATTCTTTATCTTATAAAACTAATTTCTTTCTAAGAATAGGTTGTTTCTAGGATTAAAAGTAAAAAGTTTTGTTGCAGACAGACACACACGTACACATACACACAGACATTGCCTTATATATATATAAATATTCCCAAACCTTATTCTAAAAGCTTTATACTACATAAACAATATCCTGAAAATAATTTTCTATTTTTAATATTTATTACTATTAATATTATTATCACTATTGTAACCAAGAAAAAAGCAAAGATTTTATAAACAATCGTTCTGCATCAGTGATAGCCTCAAAAAAAAAAAAAAAAAAAAAATCTAAAAAATAAAGTATAATTTGTTTATATTTTTACATTTTTTTTTTTTCTAATTCTAATAAAGCAGTGTTTGTAAAGAGCTCATAAAAATGAATAAATAAACAAAATTGTTTGGTAAATATTTGTTTATATTTTACGCCTTAATAATTTATTTATTCTACCGTAAAACAAATATGCTTTAATCGGACTAAAGATCTAGTGTATTTTAAAATGTAATTCCCAAAAATTTTAGCATTTTATTGATTACATTTTTCTAAGATATTAACAACTGATAATCTCCAGAAAGTAAAGAAAAACATATTTTAACACCAATAAATTCATTCAAAGTTTATATATGAATTTTAAACTATCAAATTTTCCCTTCACTAAATATCAGTTTTTATCGTATTTTCAATTCACTAATTCACTTCTAAAGAAAACGCTACACTTATACTTTTCTTTTTTAAATGTGAAGTATTTAATGTGTTTTTTTTTTTTTTAAGTTTGCGGTGCAAAGTATATGTATATGACATATGCTGCATTCCCGATTAACGCACAAGTTGAAAAATATTTTTATTTTTCTGATCTACCAAGCTTTATGGCTTAAGAATAGGGGTGCCTTACTTTACACAGTGTTATGCATAGCTGCCAACATTTTAATTTATTCCGGAATATTTTTAGTCTCACTTTTATTTCATACCACTTATTTTTTAAGAGTAATTTTTTCTTACTTTATCGAAGTTAAATATTGAAAAAAATGGCGCGAAATAAAGTCGGGGCTAAAAATATTCCGAGATATAAATGTTGGCAGGTATGGTGTTATGTTTAATGTGACTTTTGAATGCGTTAATATAATTAACATATTATGCATATTATTTCAATTGTTTTCAAGAAGTAAATTCTGGGAATTGTTCCTAAATTTTTGTGTTTTTTGTTACAATATTACCTAAAGGGAACTGAACGTAATTGTATGTGCTAGTTATATATATCTATTGTACGCGTTTGTGGTTTCTCAATTCTGTTCCTAGTTTCAAATGAAAATAAACCAAAATGAAAATATTTTATTTTGAGATCTACTTAACAATTAAAAATATGTTCAGTTACTACCTAGACAGATTTTTATATATTTTAAATTTAGTAAAGGTAAAGTTTCACATAAGTATTTTGATGGCAAACTGTGTGCTTTGTCTATCCATCATAAATGGAAATTTATTACTGAAAATACAATTAAAAAAAACACAATTTTATTTGAAGAATCATACGCATGTAAAACCTACTTTTCATAGTTCACCAGGATTAAAAATATTATGAGAAAATGAACAGGGAATAGAATCAAGGGTATCTGTGTCCAGTTTAAATGTTTCGGTTCAAGAAAATTTGCTGTAAATAATAGATAATCAATCTTTCTAAAAGACCTAAAACTTTTTTACAACCATTGTTTTATTCTGTTCTAGAATATAAAAAAAAATTAATAAAAATATAAAAAAAATTACCTTGCAGAGTGTTCTTCATGAATACTGAATTTCGGAATGTTGAGAAATATAGCTGTATGAGCACTATTATTGACACAAAGGCAAGCCACGTGCCCATTTTCCGCATCTTGTTCGATGGAACTGCCACCTTGGATAATGTGTTGTGCTGACGATCATTTGTCATTGTATATAAGGCACGCTAAACAGCAAACTCATATGGACGGATATTATGTCATTCTCCTAAAATACAGAAGCTGATTAATAGATAGGTCAAAATAATACGAAACAAAATGATTTCATTTATCATTTCAATTACATTAAATAATCAATATACTAAAGAATATTTCTTCTATTTATTTCTTCTTTGCGAAATGAACTGCGCTAGTATGATTGATTAGTAACGAAAAACTAAAATTACAGGGCGAAGATATCATATTTGGTGATAAAATGAATCGTTGGAAATTGGAACGATTTTTGAAAAATAGTCTGTAAACCCCCTCCCCCCCGGTGGTGTCTCCACCTTGTCGTGGTGGATGGGGCTGGAGTATATCAACGACCTTTACAACTATGCCTGCGGTAGCGTAGCTACTGGTAGGGCTACCCAAGCCGGACAGGTCGAAGGGTAGGTGCCAGACTAAGAGAGACACCCTGGTCCTCCAGGTTGGGGGTTTTGCGTAAGGTTGGTACTCTTATCTTGTAAAAACATAACTACTCGTAAGCTTCAAAGATTTAATACACCGGACCGTTCAACTGGTAATCGACTTGGCAAGAATAAGGACAAATGAAGTCATAGAACAAGTATCACACTTTACCTATCTAGGATGTGATCTTACTTATGAATATGAGAAAGAAATTAAACAAATTCCAACATATCTGCGGAACCTTAAGTAAAACCCTCAAGAGAAGAACACGAAAAGAAACTCAACTTAAGCTTTATAAAGTCATGGCTACACCTGTCTTGCTCTACGGCTCAGAGACATGGACCTTGAGGAGCCAAGATCTGAGTAGAATTCAAGCAACAGAAATGAGACATCGAAGACCAATAAAGGGCTGCACAATCACCGGCAAGCTCCGAAATGAAGACATCGGGAATGAATTGAAAATATTCAACTTATGTGATAGAGTACAAGAATATCGTACTAAATGGAAAGAGCATGTACAACGCATGCCAGTGACAAGATTCCCCAGAGCTGCCTTTGACTACACCCCGAAAGGCAGAAGAGACCGAGGACATCCGAGAAAGCGGTGGATTAACCAATAAAGCCGGAACAGGCACCCTGCCTACTCCTTGAAGTTGATGATGATGATGATAGTCTGTAACAAAATATTGCTTTAAGTAATTCTTTTTTATTTATATTTTTCATGATAATGATGATTTCGTGGTCTTATATTATAAAACCGCACTGAGTTATAAAGCAACAATAAGAGTAACAATAAAATTATTAACTTCTAATATTTTTTTTTTTTTTTCAAATGATTTAACAGATTGAATAATTGAATGATTTAACAGTAGGAAAAAAAAATGGCTGCTTTTTTTTTTTTTTTAATTTAAATTTAAATTTAAATTTTTTATTCAACGTTAGTATTGCAGTTAGTCATCAATCAATTGATTCATTCAAATGAACAGAATATTAGAAAGAAATATACATTAAAAAAAAAATGAATAAAATATTAGAAAGAAATATACATTGAAAAAAAAAAAAAAAAAACAATACCTAGGTAAAAAGAAAAGTTAAGGAATGACTCCCAGCTGGACTATAACTTTTGTCTAAATTAAACAACTGAATAGTGGATGTTTAAATATAGTTGTAGATGTTTATGCTTACGTAAAAATAATTCAAACATAGTTTACAAAAAGGTTGTACAACTAGAAAGTTGACAAAGGAACTGTTTAGATAGGCATCTAATGCTCATACTCTATTTTATTTATTTGTATATCTTTTAAAATGCAAGTGGCGTTATTATTATTACTATGATTATTGCTAACAAACTATTATTATTATTATCGTCAAGTTATTGTTACATTAAACAAACCTTAAACCTCATACCAGTTAGAGTGTATAGTTTTATTTAGAATTAAAGAACTTGTAGTAAATTCAAATCGATTCATTATTTACTTGTATTATAATATTTTCAAAAGTATAAGAGCCTTTCAGATTTAAAACTCCTCACAAAAATTATTAAAAATTATGATAATTTATTTTTAATTAGGCCTTACAAAAACGCATTTATAAAGAAATAACGACACCGTTTCTTAATACTTGACTTTTTAAATATCTTCAAATATTCTGATTATTCCAGACAGAGCAAAGTGAAAAAAAAAAGTTTCAATATCTCTAATGAATCCTCTTTTAGAACACCTTAAAGGTAATTACTTATTTTCTAGTGTTCTGATGAATAATAGGGGAAAACATATATCGATTTTTGACATAAAAACAGCGATGATCATTAAATTTTCTTGAAAACATTTACAAGTCTCCCATTAAGGATCTATTTTTGATCTTTAGGCTAGGTGACAGAGGTTTGACGATGTCGTTGCTATAGAAACCATGATAACCAGACAAAAATTGCGTGAGAACTAATGAAAAAGAATGGAAAAAATATAAAGAAAATGTTTAAGATGTAATAATATGAAGCTTTTTGGATTTTAGCTTTGGATTGATTAGAAAAATAAAGAACGCTATAAACTTCAAGATATTGTAACAATTGGTGTTTTTAATAGTATAAGTAATGCAATAAAGTAAGGTTGCTAAAAAATAATATATAAAAACAAAAACAGAAATATTAATAAACAAAACTATGATAAAAATGAAAATTGGAATTCCTTAAATTAACTCTTTAGATCATTTTGAATTATATAATAGAGGTATTAAATCATACTTTATTAATATTTGAATTTGACTACCAAAGAAATAGTGTGCTAAAGAAACTGCAACAGAAAAGATAAATTTCGAAATAATTTTCATTATGAAAAGGTTTCATAGAAATAGCGACAAAATAAATGTAATTCCCTCTGTTAGTATCTCAGCTACATTTGACCTTTTAAAATACTGAAGTAAATTTTCTTAAAGCTTGAAAATATAACAGCACTTTTCAAAGATAAATAATTGAATGCGGAAAAATTAAAAGGTGGTAGTTTACATTTTTTTTTAAAGTTTGTTTATCATATAACGTGCGTAACAGAGCCAGGTTGTTCATTTGTTAGACTTGAAACATACTGAGGAAATGTATATTTATTAAACAAAAATTTTAATTATGGTGTTAACAATACAATTCTTTTTAAAAATGGTTTAGTTTGAAGTATTAAAAAAAATAAAAATAAAAAATACTTCAGAAAAACGTAATTTTACCTTTTAAATATTTTTTTTTATATCTTAAAAAGAATACACTTAAATTAGAAAAAAAAAAAAAAGTTTTGGATAAGGATAAGTTTTTCAACAGCCTTATTTTTTAGTTCAAGGGAAAAAAATAGCTAAAATGCTTTTGATAATGTTATTATTTTATTAAAAAAAAGCAGAATTACATAAGTTGCTTTTTTAAATTAGGTAAATTGCAATACAAAATGAGATTTTAATGAAAATAAATTTGAGAATTAGTTTAAAAGATGAAGTTATTAAAATCATATAAGTATATATATGAATAAAAGAATATATAAGTAAAATGATAATAAGTATAATAATATAAGTAATAATATATAAGTATAAAACAATACTATAAAATTGTTGTAGCGCTGATATTTCTATAATATTGTTTATTTAAAAAAATAATTTTATTATACTGCATATTTATTGCAGCATTTGATGCAATAAGAAAAGATGAATCTTAGACATATTAATATACAAATAAAACATCTAAAAATCCCATCCAAAATTATATTTAAAAATAAGTGTATAAGAGAATTTATTTTATTATTATTATTATTATTATTATTATTATTATTATTATTATTATTATTATTGCGACCTAGTGAAGGAAAAGAGTTAAAGCATTTCGTTAGAAATTAAAAAGATAGAAAATTAAAAAGCGTATTGCAAAAATGAATAATTATACGAAAAAAAAAAGGGGAGCCGATTAAAATTTTTTTCATCCAAATAATCTATCATATTATAAAGTTATTGTGTACCTTCACTTTTCATTCGTGTACGTCATATAATGTAAATATGTCTTCAAAATTAATTTGATCACTGCAGTTATAAAATTACTTTCCTATTAACATATTCGAGGTGACGAGTTTTCCTATTTTGAACAGAAAACTCCGACTTTGTGCGTTACCCCAAAATGTTGCTTTATGAAGCAAATATATTTTATATATTCATGTTATCATAAAAAAATTAATGTATATAGTAATTATATTGTTTCTAGTCGAAGTATTTATTTGTATACTACCCTGGTAGAACAAGTACAAAATCTGGGAACATTTTACAAATTAAACATAGTACACAATATGTAAAACAAATGCATGTAGACGGGTTATTTTTAAATGCATTACACACAGTAATTCGTCTCAAATGGGTTAAAGAGCATGGAAAGAAGTAAAAATTTAGTGTAAAACTAAATTAAGAAATATATTCTGAAATATATCTATATCTATATCTATATCTATATATTTATATATATTTATATATATATTTTATATTTTAGAAATAAGCACTTCGAAAAGTTCTAAAAAATACTTTTTGAAAGCTGTTTTTAAAAAAGGTAACAAATTTAAAGTTGTTATCTTAGGTGAATAACAGAGTTTTATTAATCATTTTATTGCTTCATATTCACTACACTGTCCAGGTACTTAGAGAATTTAGTTTAGACTTAGAGTTTCTTTTTCTTTTTCTTTTTTAACTTTTATAAGAATTATGATTAAAATTTCTAATGCTTCAGCATTTTGATGATTAAGTTTTTCAAGTGTAGCATAGCAGTTTAGCATATTGCATGCGAGTATATTTCAGCGTGCGTGCGTAGCAGGTGATTTTTCGCGACAAACGCCAAAAGACGTGACTTACTAAAAATAGGAAAATGCTCCACCAACAATGTGTCAAAGCTAAATTGCTAACTTTTATAATTTGTTCCGGAGCATTGATAGCACTGCCCTTTTCTTCCGCACCATACATTTTTTAGAGTAATTTTCATGAATATATAACTGCGATTGAATAATAAGAAAATAACTTTAAAAATATAGTGGTGTGGAAAAGAAGGCGGAGCCAACAATGCTCCGTAATAAATTATAGAAGTTGGCAGCTCTGGTCAAAGTAGTCGGAGCCCGTTTTTTTTAAAAATGTACTTTTATGTGAACTACGTTCTAGTGGCATACCGCAATAAACGTCAAACTACGTTTCCACATAGAATGTGCTAATTAAGATGAGGTCATAATTTGTGGCTAAAAGCAGAAAGTCAGATTTCTTTGTTCGATTCCCTCTTTCATTCTTTTCATCTAATCCAGTGGGATTTTTGTTGCTTTGTATTATAAGTATATCTTGTTCAAGAATGAAGTTTTTCGAATTCTGTTTTTTGAATACCATTTTTTGAGCTTGTCACCTTTCTTCTTAGGAAACAATATATATTTTTAAAAAATAAATTAAATATTTCTTTTTGAGATTGAAAATTAGAGCCTTAAGCAATATATTTAGCGCAATTAAACTTGTTTCTACGGCTTTTCAAACAGCATTTTTCCTTTAAAGCCTATTATTATTATTTTTTTTTTTCAAACTGTACATAAAAACGAATAAACAATCGAAATTATTCTATTTTTAAAGATTGCCATATGAGTTATAAGCTACTTACTCAAACCTAAAAAATTGAAATTTGAACGTGTGCTAAGCCAAAAATTAAATTTCAAATTCCTCACTAAAGAAAAAAAAAGTACTGAAATAGATAAAGAGCGTGATTTTAAACACACTATCCAAAGAATCACGACATGAATTTATTTGAAAATAAGAACTAAAACACATTTGTTCAACAGAGATTTCATTTCTGTTCAACATTTCTGTTTATTTATTTAAGAGTCTTCGTGTGTTGCAAAGAGCAGAAACGCACGATATGTAAGAAGTATATCAAATCGATAGCTCGAAAATTATATCGCTTTTGTATAGAGAAGGCACGCATTTTAGATAGAGTTATCACTTTAATAAATTCTTGATTTGTTTTGTTATCGCAACGGAAAATGTAACAAAATACAATAAAAATTATCATTTTTATACAAATATTTATTTATTTATTCATTATTATTATTTTTTTTCGGTTTAATGATGATTTTAAAATATTAAAAAGAGCGAAAAGGTATTGCTTTGAACAGGAGTGGCACCGAAAATTCCCCGACGGGGCGACACAGCCTCCCCGACAAGGGGGCTGTGTAGAGAATTTATTGTGACACATGTATAGAGAGTTTATTGTGACTATTCCTCAAAACTGCAATATTGTTAATAATAATATTATTCTTAAAATTTATACCATTCCATTTGTTACTACTCCTTGTGGTTTTGGAGATTATCATGCCATTCTCTAAGTGTATACTATTTTTTTTTCATAGAATAAAACATGTACAGGGTGCATGAAGGAAAACACTTAGGAAAAGATTAATTTTCGTATCCGTTGATCACAGATATATATACAGTCAAATTTCCTTAAGGGAAATCATGCCATAAAAAATTGGATCTCCAGAGATGGCCTTTTAATAGAAGTTGTCTTCCTTTTCACGGAGTAAATTACAGAACAGCAATGCCACCTATCAGCCTATATGCATCTAAATTGAATCAGCATATTGTTTCAAAATAGCTCTCTCATACATACAGATTTATGCAATTATATACGATAGAGGACGATATATAGATTTCTCGTTCACGGGAAAATTTGAACAGGAGCGCCACTATCTGGCTATATGCGCACAAACTGATTCTACATAGTGTTTCATAAAGACCCTGTTGTATACAAAGTTATTTGCAATAATATACGATAGAAACTAAGATATAGTCTTCCTGTTCTCGGAGAAAATGGCAGCAGAGCAGTGCAACTTATCGGCTGATGTACATCTAAATTAAATCAGAATAATGTTTCATAATCGCGCCCCTCACATATCAAGTTTTGTTCGATTACACAAAATAGAATCTGAGATATAATACCTGAGATATGAGCCTTCCCTTAAATGAAAGAAACTACTGTACAGCAGCGCCACCTATTGGTAAATTTAGACCAAAAATTAAGAGACATTAATTTATGTCGTGGTGCAACTACATAGAAATTTATATGTAATTCTGCGCAGTAGTTCTTGAGATACAGTTAGAACAAAATTTTTGTCACGCATAGACAGACAAACAGACACACATTTTCCAAAAATATGATGTTCAAAACGTATTCTGGACCTCTTAAATTCATGGAAAACCGGAAGCTGAAAATTTTTACGAATCCAATACTTTCGTCTATTGAATAAAAGAAGTAAAAACTGGAATGCTCCAAATTTGTAAAAGGAAAAAAATGCTGGTACAAGGAGAAAAATAAAAAAATTTGCAATCCCCCCCCCCCACACACACAGATTTTAAAAGCATGCCCCGAGGGGGAGGGGGGTGTCACACACTCCTCGACGGGGGGACTTGTGCCCCCCGGTCCGTAGCTGTAGCCACCCTTGGCCTCGAATCAAGTTGTAAAATTATTGTTTATCTATGTCCGATAAACCAAAACAACTAAAATATTTAAAAAAGTCATTTATTTAAAGACAGATTAGTTGAATGAGTATTGCATAGGAATTTTTTTAACTTATTCATAAAATCGAATATTATTTTCTGAGTGTAATCTAAAATAGTATAGAGATCTTAAGGGTAAAATGAGAAAAAACATGCACTTTGCAAAGATTATAAAATTCTTACCAAATGTATTTACCCATTCAGTCTCATAGGTCCACCACGGGGCATTTTTCTTCGTTTTCTCTAACGGCTTCCTTACACATTCAACAACAACATCAAATAATTTGTTTTGAAACTCAGTTATATATTCTTCAAATTACTCAGTATTAATAATCAGAAACTGATTTATTAATTTCTTAATTCTTAATTTGAGCCTCCACCAATCCATTCTTCTTAACGAGATATGATTGTTAACTATCATAATCTCAGCATTCAGATAAATATTAGTGATAATTAGATTATGATCGCTGCCATAATGCTTATCAACTACATCGAAATCATATGTTATATTCTGATCGAAACCTTTCACCATGACAAGGTCAATCCAACTCATCCTATCGTTCCTAATAAAGGTGGGTAAAGAATCAGCTCGATTCAAAAGTAACAAATCATAACCAAGAAGTAATTCTATTACTTTATCTCCCCTTTCGTCCAACGGCCTTTGACCCCAGATATAAGCCTTCGCATTCCAGTCCCCCATGATAATGAAGGGAGTAGTAGAAAATTTATTCAGTAGGAGCTGAATGATATTGATCTCATCTCGGATGTCACCAGAAGGTTTAGAATAAACAGAAACCATCATAAACTTAAAGTCGCTGACTGTGATCTCCACAGCCACGACAGAACTACTGCAATAATAAGAAAAGGTAGTAAAATTTGGGTTACAAATAATAATTGCAGCCTTCGCTTGAGACTTGCAATAGAATGCTTTACATTCCTTAGGAAGACTAACCAGGTTATCTTTATAAAGATACATTTCATTAATGCTAACCAGATCAATATCGTTATTATTTTTAAGGTCTTGAAATAGCGTGGCCGAAGCCACTTTACTATTACCAAGATTAATATGCCAAAAACAGAATTTACTAATAGCACTATTCTCCATAGTCTATTCTTGAAATTAATCTCTCAATTTCCTTATTCCAGATATAACAATTTTTATCGGTAACGATATGATCTGAATTATAATTTGTTTTATAATTTCTATTGGAAAATAAACAATTAGCACACTTGGCTTCCTTTTTACAGTCTTTCATTTCATGATCATTTTCACCACACTTCATACAGATTCTTGTATTTCTACAATATTTACTCGTATGGCCATATTTGCCACAGTTAAAACATAACATTGGCCGGAGGTGTTCTTTGCAGTCCATCCTCCGCCAACAGAGCTTCATTTTCTTAAGCTTCATAATCTCAGTGTAATCTACTGGGTTAAGAGCCATAACCCAATTTAACCCACCTCTACCTTTATATTTATATTTTACTTTTAAGTCATCTGGAAACTTGATTTGGTTGTTCTGCATGATCTCTTCTAATAATTGCTTTTCCTCTACATCTTCATCAACACCAAATATAATAATTTGTGGATGACGTTTTTTCAACTCAACTGCATCAAAACTTTTCAACACATCTTTTTCTTTGAATTCTTTTATAAGGACATCTATGTCCTCCTTCTGGGCCACCTCAATAATAACACCCCCATTAGAGATATTTCTAATGGCATTCACTCCTACCTTCAACTGTGATGGATCAATAGACTTTTTGATCGTTTTAATAGTATCCGCTGATTTAGAAGTTTTGTCCGGAGGAAGAATCTTAACTTCATAAGTCTTCCTAGTCCGAGACCGACTTCTTGCTCTCTCTATTCTGGACGGTAATGGAGCTTTTTTGACAGCATCACTGTATTGTTTACTAGCTATCTGCTTGTCCTTTTCACCCATAATACCCGTCATGTGGGATATTATGATAGATTGATCTATTACAATTCTAACAAGATCTTGCAGTTTAGATCTCAGGTTTTCACTCAATTCTTTCTTTATTTCTTTCTTTATAAACAAGCTAAATAATTCTTCTTGAAGGGTTAATGCCCTGGCAATAAACCCTTCAGTCTCCTCCGAGACCATACTGATATCTCCCATCTTGGTTTCATCTCCAGTCTCCGACATTTTATGTCGAGCTGGAACAAAACACTACAATAACAGTAATATAATAATAATAATAATATAACTGAGCAAAATGTTGCTTTACAATTTCTCAGATTTAGCCGTTATTCAATAACGTTTCTAGTCAGACCAACTTAGAGGTACTGAGAATGGTCTTTGCTGGCATACACTCTGGGCAATTGTGCACAGCAAAACAATAAACACCACTACAGTGCCTTAGAAGTAAAGTCAGTGCCTTAGAAGTAAAGTGAAGTAAAGTTACAGTGCCTTAGAAGTAAAGTCAGAGCCTTAAGACGTAGATTCCAGAAAGAAATGGAAGAAGATGAGAGAATGGTGAAATTATTAGAGTTTAGAAAACACCAAAGTAGATACAAAAAGCTGCTCTTACAAACTAAAAGAGAAAAGTTCAAAAATTATATTGATAGTATTACAAAGAAATCTATCCATAATAGCTTTTATGCTGTGGCTACTGGAAAGGTGAAAAAGAGAACTGAAATAGAAAAGGTATTTATGGAGGATGGTGATTTGACGGATACGAGGCATGATAGTATTATTACAATACTCGAACATCACTTTGGCTCTGATTTTAATGTTTGGAATAGGAAGTTCCTGACGATGGAAGAGGATTTTCATCCTGTCACGGAGCTAGAAGTTGCCATGATAATGGGGAGTTTAAAAGATAATAAAGCTCCTGGGTTCGACGGGATCCAATACGAAATAATCAAATAAGTTTTCTATGCTGATAGAACTTGGTTTACGAAAGTAATGAATTACTGTATGAGTAAGAGTGTTTTCCCAAAAATTTGGAAAAAAGCGAAGGTTTTGTTGATTCTTAAAAAAGGTCAGGATCCCGCTTATCCGGGAAGCTATCGTCCTATTTGTCTTCTACCCACAATGGGTAAGATACTAGACAAAATTATTACCAGAAGGCTGGAATATTATTTGGAATTTAATAATATTATTTCGAAGTATCAGTTTGGTTTTAGAAAAGGCTTCTCTACTTCTTTGGCTTTGAAGAATGTAGTTGACAGTGTTGTTAGAATTAATAACAACAATGAAACTGTCATGCTTCTCTCTATTGATTTTAAGAATGCCTTTAACAGCATATTTTGGGAATCTATCCAAAATTCTCTATTGAAATATAAGATTCCGCCCAGTCTCTTCAATATTATTTTGAGTTTTTTAAATCATAGAGAAGTTCTCTATGATGGATTGGCTCTTAAATATAATAAAGGTGTACCTCAGGGGTCGAGCTTAGGACCCAAACTTTGGAATATTGTCATAAATGATTTGTTGGAGATGCCTGAGGACAAAGGAATCCTCCAAGCGTTTGCCGATGATTTGTTGGTTATTGTTAGCGCTTCGGCTCCGTATCGTTTTGTTAACTTAGGCAGTTACTTTTTGGAAAAAATTTATGGCTGGGCTGCTGTTAGAGGTTTGGTAATCAATCAGGATAAATCATGTTATACCATGATTAGGAAAGGTGCCAAACTAATTACCAATACACCTAAGATCTGTTATAAGAATATGAAGATCAAATACTACAAAGCTATCAAATATCTTGGTGTTATGATTGATTACAAGTTTAACTGGACGGAGCACCTAAATTACCTTAAAGAGAAAATTGAGGAGTACTCTCTTAACGTAAGGAGTATTGCCAGGGCCACGTGGGGTTTAGATAAGAGCTTGCTTAAGTTATTATACTACATAGTTGTTGAAAAGATTGTTGAATATTGTGCTGAGATCTGGTATTCTGAAAAAAGATATATACATGATAAGCTGAAAAGTATTCAGCGTATATTTTTATTAGTTATTTCTAAGTGCTACTCCACGGTGGCTACGGATGCTCTTTGCGTCATCACTGGTGTCATTCCCCTTAGTATCACCCTAAAATTTTACAAAATGAAGATCACGTTATTGGATTGGAAGGAGAATGTGGTTTATGATACACAAGTGTTGAATGCTGATGAATATATAAAGGAGAAGATGAAGATGGTTGTTCCCTGGAATCCTATTAGATTCAGTTGGAAATACTATGATGAGATTTATCTAGTTGATTCTTTGAAGGAAGATTACATCTTTACCGATGGATCTAAAATAAATGAAAGAGTAGGATGTGCATTTTTGCATGTCAAAAATAATATTAGTTCTAATTATTCTTTATTTAGAATCTCCGATCATACGAGCGTTTATGATGCGGAGGCTATTGCTATAAAGGAAGCTGTCATTTTTGTTAAAGTTCAAGGGTGGAGTTCTGTAAATATTGTCACTGATTCCAGGTCTGTGCTCTCCGCTCTGGATAGCTTTGAAGTTAAAAATGATATTATTGATGATATTCGAAACGAAGTTGAAAATTCGAATTGTTTATTTAAATTTTATTGGATTAAAGCTCACGTGGGACACAAATGGAATGAAGAAGTTGATAGATTGGCGAAGGAAGCTACTGAGAAAAATATAATAGATGTCAACATAAAAATGAAGAAAAACCACTTAAGAGTGTTGTTTAACAAGTATAAGAATTTGGAGTGGCAGAGAGAGTGGGAGAGTTCAGATACTGGACGTCATACATATCAGCTCTTTCCCAGGGTTGATATAAGGAGGAATTTTGGCGATTTTTATTTGAATCAATTGGTTACAGGTCACGGCTGTATGGGGACTTACCAGAATAGGTTTTTTGGAAAGAGTTACCTGTGCAGTTGTAATCAAGGAATTCAAGATATCAATCATATTGTTTACGCTTGTCCTTTAGTTGAAAATATAAGGCTCAATTACTTTCCGAAAGATTTCAAGGATGTTAATCTTTATGTTTTGCTTACCAATAGAAAAACCAAGATAGGTTTATTGGAAATAGTAAAATACTTCTGTAATATATTATTTGCTAATCTCTAAGTTAGAGGTGAGTGACTTTTAATTTTATTGTGGTGTGTGTTGTGATGTGTGTGTGGAGTTGTGTGTTGTGATTTTTAGGAGTATTATTTCGGTTGTTTTGGTGGAATTCTTGGAGATATGAATCTCTTTGGGTTTGTATCTTTTAATTATTGCATGTGTTGTCTTGTGTTGTGCTGTCTCTATGTGTTTTTGATTATTAACACGATTGAATTGTATATTTTTTAAATTATATTCAATGTTATGTTGGCTCTTATTTTGTGATGTTGATTTGTATTATTGGCTTATTTGAAAGATTTGTTATTTATTTATAATTTATAAGTTCTGAAGTTGTTTTATTATGTTGTGTTGTGGTGGTGATGTTTAGTTATGTTGTTGTGCTGTTTTTGTTTTATGTTGTTGCTTGAGAGTTTCAAGCAACTGATTTTAAATAAAATAAAATAAATTGGTGTTTGTTGTCTTTTTGGGAATTGGGTTATGATTTGTTTGTTTGGTGAACAAGTTGTTTCGTGCCTCTGACCTGGCTTCTTAATTTGACAATTTTGCCCAATTTTCCCATTCACCTACTACTTGTTTTATATATAGTTTTATTTCTGAATAACCTTGTTTTACTTTGTTTGTTTGATTGCCGAGTCTGGCTTTTGTTTGTGACCTTCCTGTTGGGGATGGTCTTGGTGGGTTGTGGTGTGGTGCTGTTCGCTGCGGCGGCGCCTGGGCTTTGCCTTGGTGGTTTGCGGGCGGTGGTGCTTGCGTCTTGCACCTGCAGGGTGGGTGCCGCTCTGTGCGGTCCCTGGCTCCCGTTTGGTGCGTGCGGTTCGTGGTGTGGTGTCTGGGGTGTTGGAGCCTGTGGGGCTCCTGCTGAGGGGATTGCTCTTGTGATGATGAGACGTCATGGTACTCGGATGTCTTCGGACGGGGCGAGTGAAAACTTTCTTACCCATTCAGTCTTTTAGCATTTAATTTGTTTGTTTCACCACCGTAATCATATCTTCGAAAGCATTAAAAAAAAGCATATTTTTCTCTCTTCATATATCTATATCTATATATATATTAATAATTTTTTTAAATCGTAGTAAAAGCCGAGCAACAGAAGATTTAAGACCTCAGAAACCCCACAGGTCAAGAAGAATAAAATTTCACCAAATTAAAATTCCCCATGAACACTTTTTGATAATTACTGAAACAATAAATTTTACTTTTTGATTTTTGAAACAATAAATTTTACTTTTTGATTTTTGAAACAATAAATTTTACTTATTGATTTTTTGTTTTAATTTAGTTTAACTTCAATCTAATCTTAATGTTATTCTTAGATAGTTAGTGGCTATTTAATTAATATTGCCTTTAGGTTTAAACGGCATGGAACCAAAACAAGAGATATAATAATAATAATAACAAAAATAACGATAATAAAATGTTAAACGTTTTGAGCATATAAAAGCATATAAAACACATTTAAGCACATTGAGTATATAAAAGATAACACATTGGGAATAAAAATTACATTTATTTAAAATTACATTTATTTAAAAATTACATTTTAAACACTGAGAAAAAAATATACCGCCTTCATCTAGAATGAGTAAGTGGCCATTTTTTAAATCCCTCAACTAGAAATATAGATTTCCGAGTTATGCGCATAAGACACGCCAATAAACTAAATAAACGGAATGATCGAGAATTTCTAGTCTACACATTTCTAGATGGTGAAACAGTATTCTGAATATCCTGAATCTTTTGTATTGCGAGAAATTCTCGCTTGATTTTCTAGAATTGGGCAATAAACCAAGATTATAGTTGCTGAAACCCACCTCTTGTACTCGTATTTATTTACAGAGATTTTTAAATAACTTTGCCCTCGAGAATATAGGCAAACGCTCTAGAATTCTAATAGGGGTTTCTAGAACTCGCTTTCAGAAGGGACTAGAATTTATAAGGATGACATGGGACTACTTTTTCTAGAGCCACAATTTAAATTATAGATATCAGTTACAAAATTTTTTCTCATTGAACAAAATTTTATAAAATTTTTGTTAAAATGTTTTGCAAAATTCAGTTGGTGGGTAGGTTTCAAAAGACCCTTCAGAAAAGCGACAGACAATTTCTCAAAAACTAATGCATTGATCTTATTGAAACATTCTAAACTTCTCCAAAACGAAACTGACTAGTGCTTGAATAAAGACCACTAAATATAGACACTAAGCGACAAAAAAAAAAAAAAAAAAAAAAGGCCGCACTTGGATATTTCTTTTTTCCCTTTTCGCAACCGCCAATTTTATCATTTAAAAAACAAGTTTTCGAACAGATTTTATTACGTCCCTTCCACGTACACTTTAGGATTGAGCCCAGTGTTAAAAATAAAATGCAACTGTCTGAAAAATTATAATTTTATAAAGTATTCCAAAAATGGCAAGTATAAGTCATTTAACGACGCCACAAAAAGTATTATTTTTAGAATGAAAGTCAAAAAATATTTTAATACGTGAGATGACAAATTAATTAAATGTTAACGAGAATATAGGGAAACGCTCTAGAATTCTAATAGGGGTTTCTATAACTCGCTTTCATAAGGGACTAGAATTTATAAGGATGACATGGGACTATTTTTTCTAGAGCCACAATTTAGATTCTAGATATTAGTTACAAAATGTTTTCTCAGTGAACAAATTTTATAAAAGTTTTGTTAAAAAGTTTTGCGAAATTCAGTTGGTGGGTCCTGGTTTCAAAAAACCCTTCAGAAAAGCGACAGACAATTTCTCAAAAACTAATGCATTGATCTTATTGAAACTTTGTAAACTTCTCCAAAACAAAACTGACTAGTGCTTGAATAAAGAACACTAAATATATATATATATATATATATATATATATATATATATGTACTGCCTCCATCTAGAACGAATAAGTAGTTATTTTTTTAAATCCCTAAACTAGAAATATAGATTTACCAACTATGCGTACAAGGTAAAGAAATAACTTGGATAGATGAAATTATTGAGAATTTCTAGTGTATACTTTCCTAGATGATGAAACAATATTACGAATATTATGAATCCTTTGTACTGCGAGAAATTCTCCCCTGATTTCCTAGAATTGGATCTTATACCAAAATTATAGTTACTAAAACTTCCCTCTTGAGTACACAATTATTTGAAGAGATTTTTAAATAAGTTTGACCAGGATAATATAGAAAATCGATCTAGAATTCTAATAGGAGTTTTTAGAACTCCTATTAGAAAAGGAAACTAGAGTTTATAAGGATGATATGAAAATATTTTTACTAGAGCTACAATTTAGTTTTGTACATGTCAGTCACAGAAATGTTTTTCAATGCGTTTTTCTTTTTTCGCTTACAACTAATTTTATAAGGCTATACTTGGGGTAAATTTAGCGAAAAATGTACTAATTTTGCCTAAAACACTGCCAAAATTTCAATTATATATATATATATATTTTAAAGTCCTTCATTCAAGTACCAGCCAATTATATTTTGAAGAAGTGTTCAAAATTTTAATAAGTTCGGTGCATTAGTTTTTGAGAAATTATAACCACCGCTTTTCTAAAAGGTTTCTGGAAATCAAGATTCACCGTCTGACTTTTGTAAATTTTTTAATGAAAATTTTATAAAATATTTTTTAAATGTTGCTCTTTTATATGCTAATAATTTAGAATAAAAAAAATTTATTTAATATATATATAGCGTGAGTATCTTATTCACCTTTCATTTAATAATCATGGTTTTATTTAATAAAATTTTTTGGATGAAGTAGGCATTAAAAACGTACCTTTTGTAAGCTAATTATTATTATGGTTTACAATTATATACATATTATGTATCTAACTATATATATATATATGTATAGTGAAAGCTTTGTTCCGAAGGTGAAAGGGGGACCAGGAAAATGTTAAATAAAAATTAAAATGTTTGTGATCACCCTGTAAAAACTATCTGGCTGTAACATGTAAGATAACGCTTTCTTAAAAAAATTACAGAAAAACAGCACGTAAAGTATTAAAATCAGTGCAAAGCCATTTTCAAGAAACTTGACATAGAACATTACATCATATTGCAATGAGAATGCAAAAATATTCAATACCTAAAGAAATATAAAAAAAAAATTCCTAAATAGTTTTTAACTGAACATGCGCATGCGCACGCTTTAGCAAAATTTCATAACCAAATACATTGAGCTACTCTTATAAAAATACCCCAAAAATATCTGAAAATTCAAAAAGTTTTACGCGATAGAATGAACTCCTACATATATGTATATATATAGTCTCTCTCTCTCTTTCTCTCTCTCTCTTAAGAAAAAAAAAAAAAAAAGGAAAAAAAAAAAAAGCTAAGCATTAAAAGGTTTTACTCATAATTTTATTTTGATTCTATCAATGGTAATACTTACAATGTTCGTTGGTTGTAAATACATATTAAAAAAAGCCTTACCATTTTCCTTAACTTTGAAAAGAATAGAAATTCAGTTAATAAATTAGTAAGAATGGGCTACTGATAGAAAGGCAGTAAAGTACTGAAAGATATATATATATATTTTTTAATAGCGAAAGAAAAGTATATTTGAAATTGGTTGGTTTGTTGGTTGTTGGTTGAAAGGCCGATTGACTACGCTAGGGTCCTAGGACTATAGGTGGAATGCCCTACTTGGGGATTTTTCTAAGGGGTTCTAGCCTGTATTTACGCGAGTTTCAGAGAAAACCACGGGAAATTCCAAACGGCTAGATCGATGAGCGTGACCTGGGATCGAACCTGGCACTTCCCAACTGCCAGCTTTTCAACGTAGAACCGCTCGGCCACTGGTGGGCCCATTTAAAATATGTAAAATATTATAAACTCTCTCTCTTTTTCAGCATATATGCTTTTCAATGAAAATGTTGAAAGAAGTTATAATTTCATGATTTAAAAAAATAACCTAATCAAATACTCAAATATTAGATTCTGTTATGTATATTATTCAATAGTAAAGAAGTCCCCCCCCCCATAAAAAAAACTTTTTTTACTTACATTTTAACGAATGGTTTATTTAATACCGATTTTAATAACCATTACTTTCAGGGATTTTTTAAATTAATTATAATTAGTTCGATATTTGTAATATTTTATAATATTTATTTTCTTATCTTTTGTAAGTTTATTTTTACTTATGTTTTCATCGATGGTCTTTTAACAGCGATCATATTAATTATATTATTTTGAAAGATTACGTCACCAGTTTTAGTTTATTAGATTTTTCAAAAAATTTATTACGTTGATTTTCTTACCTTTTGTAAACTTTTCCCTACTTACATTTTTACGAGTAGTTCTTTCAATAAAATTCTTATTGATCATTACTTTCATGCGACTCTTTAAATTAATTGTAATTCAATTTTCTTAATAAACTATATAACATTTATTTATTTATTTATTTATTATTATTATTATTTTTTGTGCGTTATTTTATTGCTTAAAATTTCTCATTTGTAAGTTCATGTAATCGTAAATAACTATTTGGAGAATTCCTTAAACTAAGCATATTTCTTTTTATAATCAGTATATATATATAAAAAACCAGATTAGTTCTTTGAAATTTTATTTTAAACCAATCATTTTTCTTAATAATACACTGGTCGACAAACGTTAAGGAACAACCTGTTTTCTCTTTCTCTTCTTTTGCACATAATTTTTAAACAAATACACATATGAACATAAAACTTGGATGGCCTGTTTGTTATCATATTATTAACCGAATTTTATGTAACTTTAGCATAAGAATAATTTTTAAGCTAATAAATAATCATTCTTCTCTCAAAAGCAAGCTTTGGAAAAAATAAAAAATTTCAATAATTTTAGGAAAGAACACTTAATGAAAATAGGTCATAAGGATGCTTTGCAGATAGTTAAAGATGCATACGCATCCATATGTTAGATTACAACCAAAATCTTTCTACCTGTATCGCTTTTCTGTTTTTTATTTCTTCTTCTTTTTTTCTCATGTAAATAACTTTTTAAAAAATATGCATAAAAACATGAAAATTGGATAAGATGTTCATTATAAATATATTTATCGACATCATTATTATTCTAGTGCTGAGTATAGTTTATAAATTAGTAATTATATATTTTTATAAAGTTCATTATAAAAGTAAAAGAAAAGTTAGTACAGAAAGAAAAATCGAAATTTAGTTTAACATTTCAAGGCATGTGCGTCCTTACCTATCTCTAACGCATCCTTAACACCACTTTTCATTAAGTGTTCTTTCCTAAAACTATTAAAATTTTTTATTTTTTCCTAAGCTTACTTTTGAGAAAAAAATGAATATTTATTAGCTTAAAAATTATTCTTATGCTAAAGTTACATAAAATTCAGTTAATAATATGATAACGAACAGACCATCCAAGTTTTATATTCATGCGTTTATTTGTTTAAAAATTATGTACAAAAGAAGAGAAAGAGAAAACATGTTGTTACTTAACGTTTGTCGACCAGTGTTGTTTGGAATCGTACTGATGGTTATGAACAATATTTTGCTTATTACGTGGCAATTTTTTATATTTCTTTCAGCACATTTTCCATTCACAAGTATACATTATTGAAACTTTGTATTTCACTCGCCACTGGCATGAAATAAGTGCTTATTTAAGCTCTTTCAATACATCAGGATTTTAGTATTTGATTGCATCATAGATTCACTTATCGAATTTCCCGTATAGTGTCCCAGTCTAAGTTTACAAATTCAATAACGTTTTAGATATATTGCCAATTGTATTTTTATAATCATAACTGACTAATTCTAACTTTTCTCCACTTTTTAAATTTGTATATCCAAATGAAATTCTCATTACTTCTACATTCTAACATGTTTCACAGAATTTATTATAACACTTCAAATTCAATAAACTGTATCACAGAGAAGGTTGTAATTTACTTAAGGATTTTTATAGAAGTTGTAGCTGTGAAACAGGTTTTAACTAGACATTCAGTTATACATGAAATATGTCCTTATATATGGATTATATTATTTAAAAAAATTAAGAAATAAGACTGTTGGAAATTAATTTTAAATATTCTCCCTCAGTTTTAAGTTTGAGTTTTGATTTCCTCCCCATTTATTACCTTGACTTTATCATACATATTTTGACTAATTTAATAAGTATGCCAAGGTTTTAGATATGTTTTGATTACTCATGTATAAAGCTTAGCATTGATACCGGTTTAAAAATACTAATGGAAACGAAACATGTCATCCCAGTCTACATTTTATATTTATTTTGTTATTAAATGTAATATCTCCAACAACATCTGAAACCTTAAATGAGCTAGATTTAATTATCCATTATGCAATTAATTCCAACTAATTAACTATGATACCTAAAAGCTTATCATAAGCACTAGGCAAGTAAAATATGTAGTTTCTTTTAAAGGAGCAGTCGGGGAAAAGAAATAGCTTTAATGAATAAGTGAACGGTCTTAGCACGAGTAAAATAACAATTAAATGGATAGTGTAACAAGAACGAAAAATCATAGAGTACACATTGATTAGTAACTCTTTTCAGCTGTATGTACTTGTTTTACTTGTTGTATCGTATAACTTTCAACGTTCTTTGCCTACGTCATCACTCAACGGACAGAGAGAAGGAATGAAAGAATGTTGAGTACAAAGTTATTTAAAGGTGATTTATATGAATATCTGTCCTAAACCGCAGTGCACTGACATCTTTTTGGGAGCCCTCGTACACAAACCATTTGTACAGGATCCATTAATGCTGTACATGGGAAACATTCCATAGTAAACTTGAATAACATATATCATTTCTTTAAAAATTCTGAAAATAAATTGAAATCGTATTCATACTTAAAAATTGTTATAAAGTGTTAAAAACGCTTAATGTAAACGAAAATGTAATTCCAGCAAATTTTTTTTCTTTTTGCTGTTACTTGATTACGCAAAAATACTACTTTTACTACTAACAATATAAATATTACTTAACACAACGAATATAAACTTTATAAATAAAGTAAAATGAGGCAGGTGGTTGTAAATCGTTTATCTAAAAAAGCACTAATTTAGTGTATTTTACTTTTGTTTTATCAATATGGTTTAACAGCAATTTTTAACAAATAAGAAAACTAGAATGTTGTAGCCACTACATGACTTTCTTATATATTTTCCTACGCAAATTCACTCAGTAAAAATAATTTATTAAAATTATTATTTAATAAAATTATCTTCCATGATAATGCAGTACGATTTCCATAATAGAGAATTAGTGTTACACACTGCAGTGGATACCTGCACACGTCGAAATAGCAGGCAACGAAAATGCTGATAAACTAGCCAAGGAGTCCAGAAATCTCAACAATAACAGCAACAGTGTCTCTCTTCAAGATGCAAATGCAATAACTAAATCTAAACTTAGAGAAAAAACAATCCAAACGAAACACCAGCTTTGTGAAATAAATGCAGATCGACTAATAACAAAAACTATAATAAGGCTAAGAACCGGTCATCACAGAGGCATGAAAATTAATAAAGAGGGTGGAAGGGTGTATAGAAACTGTAACAATTGCCCAGATACACAGCTTACACCTTGCCATATCTTTGAGTGTCCGGCAATAAGTGCGAACTTGAGAGAAATTGGTGTATTGCCGTCACTGATAGACCTATATGACGACAGCATCCAACAAATCGCAGATGCAGTTATAAAGATCCACGGTTTAATCTAATTCGACTACGTCATGGACACGACAAAAAAAAAAAGTGTAACACTAAATATTAATTTTTTTTTAATTTTATTCTCGATATTGCGCGCGCACACACACACACACACACACGTATATATATTTGTTAAAAATGAAAAAAAAAAATCGATAACTTTATTTTAAATTATTGCAGATCGATGGTTCAACCATTCATTTTAAAGGTATTGACGAGCTCTTTTGAAAGATACCCATCATGAAAATTTATTCCCCTCGAGAGGTGACATCCCCCCCAGGGGGGAGGCGATTCCCCTACATATGCATTTTTTTTTCTTGTTGACTATCTCTATTATAAATAATTCTTGTAAATTTCATAATGATTATTAAAAAATAATTCTTTTTATGCACATTTATACAAAATTTTGTCCTATACCATCATGTTAAAAATTTAGAAAAAGCGGGATGGCATCGCAACCTGTTAGACAATTTTTACCAAAAGTTGATAGGCAGTAATTTATGTCAATGTGTAACTACATACCAATTTGTATGAAATTCTGTGCAGTAGCTCCTGAGTTACAGTTGCTACAAAATTTTGTCACACACACAGACAGACAGACATTTTCTAAAAATTATTAAATCGTGTTCTACATCTCTGAAAACGTGTAAATCCACCAAAAACCCGAGGTTGAAAAATTTTACGAATCAATACTTTCTTCTATTGAATATAGATGAATGTAATAATCAACAAATGGAAATACGTTTTTTTCTCCTTTTTTATGTGAAAATTACTTTTATACAGATAAATTTAAAGCACTCACAAATTTCAAAGAGGTTCAATGAATTATGTATATTTATTGAAGAACAGATTGAATTAATATTTTAAATGTTTCATTGAATGTAGTCCCATTGTGTCGCAGTTCAATGCGTGCGATTATATAAAAATAGATAAATAAAAATGTTATAAATTATTTGGTGTTCTTATTCATTTATTAGCTTATTCACTATTACTGAATAGCATCCAATTTTTGACAAGAAAGAAAAAGAAGAAAAATCTATAATTGAATGAACATTTATTGAAAATAGATGGAGCTGAACGAGAAATAAATGCTCCCAGAAATTGAAAAGAAATAGTTTATTTAACTTTTAGATTATTGATAAATATTAATTATAAGCCAATGATGAATGAAATGTCATTAATGTCACAAATGATTTTTTTTTTCGTCTTTCAGAAAATGAACTAGAAGTACTTGAAAATAATAATTTGGAGCGAAGCTGATTCAGGTATAGAAAACTCCCCACCGTATTTTTGAAGCAATTATTTTCTCATTAGTAAAATACAGGAAAAGAGAAAATCGAAAATAGATAAATCATGATTGTCAGTAAAGTATAATATTTAAAGAATAACTAAAGTGATTTCGGATAATAATTAAGCAAAATGTGCACATTTTAAATGTTTTATTTTCTTTCAGTAATCAGTTATTGTTTATTGAGAGTGATGAAAATTCTAATAAAAAAATTAACCAAATTAATTGTTAATGTTAAATTATTATTTTAAGAAACCTCTCCACTTATCGTCCCCAGAAGCCAGAGCCAATGCTATTCTATGGAGAATTTCGCCCCATTGTAACTTATTAACTATTATATATTTTTAAATTCCGTTTTCACATTCAGAAACTTCACAACTATTAAACAATTTATTGCTTTCTGAAAATTATTTTTTTTAATTTTTAATATTTTATTTTGAGGCTGTAAAATGCGATTTTTCCCAATGTGAAATTTTCCATTTTTGAGCTTAAAATGAAATCTTAAAAATAAAATATCAGTTTTTAGAAAGCGATAAATGGTTTAATAGATGTGAATTTTTGGAAAGTGAAAACGGAATTTAAAAATATGCATTAGTTAATGAATTATAATGGGGCAAAATTTCCCATAAAATAACGTTGGCTTTGGCTTTCGGAGACGATAGGTAGAGAGTCCCCACATTAAAATTAAATAAACTATAACTTAATGACTAAACCTATTTAACAAAAATTTTTAATTAAGATTATTAACATCAAAATTAACTAAACTATAATTTAATGATTAAACCAACTTAAGAAAAATTTTAAATTAAATTTAACAAAACGTTTTAGTTAAAAATGGAAAAAAATCTTAATACAGTGTTTAAATTCTTATTATTCACATTATAGAACTTTGAAAAATTGCTTAAAGAACCTCATTTTTTAAAGATTTTCTTTTTAATTCAAATAAAGATTTTTATTTATTACTTAAGGGGTTACATACATTTCCAAGGTTAATATTATATATGTATATATATATATATATAAATAATAGATAACGTAATAAAATTTAATCTTAAAATTTAGCAATTAATAGAACCAAAACAATAACAGCACACTAAAATATAGAACTGAATTTAACATAGAGGAAAGAATGACACAAAAAGTTGCGATATAGATAAGGAACAAATGAGTTACCATATTAACTTAAAATACTTACGCCGACCTGAAGGATAATAAATAAGGACCATTAAACTTGTGAAAGAGAAAAAAAAGATAATAAACCACATAATCAATTGGATATAAATGCTTAAACTTAGAAATATACTTTTCAAGGGGCGCATACTTCATAAAGCAGAGAAAGCTGCAATGATTTCGTAAAACGATATTGCTAATCATAGCAATTTATATCATCTCACGCCCCGATCAATGCAGCAAAAAAACCATAAAGAATGATAAAAAAGTGAAAAATTAAATTAAAACAAAGAATAAATAAATATTAATTAAAATCTTAAAGGAAACCATAGTAATAGCATGAAATAAACTGAGTAACCACATGGAAAACAGTTAACACAACTGGAAAAATGGTTGATGCCAAAACCTAAATTGAAGTTAAAATAATAGCTCGACAGATATCGATTAATCGAAAATATTTCAGAACAATTACATAAAGATAAAATACACAGAGTAAATATTAAATGATAATGTTAAAATTAATACTAGTAGAGTTAAATTAAATCGTACCAAAAATATTCATAATTAAATCGTTTAAGATAAGGACTGAAGAAAGAATGTACAAGACTACTGAGTACAAGCGCCATCTTTCGGTTAGCTATAAAAACATTAAGTCAGTTAAATAAGATGTATTGACTGAAAGATTAAGATAATTTAGAAGTATTAACAGCAAGATTAAGATAATTTTTAAGATTTTTATTTTAAAGTCAAATTATTAAGTGTAAAATTTAAGATAATATAGAAGTATTAACAGCAAGATTAAGATAATTTTTAATAATTTTATTTTGAAGTCAAATTATTAAGTGTGTAGTTTCAAGAAGACATAATTACAAGCAATAATGCCAAAGAGCACACATATAAGGATAAGCATTATAATGCGGTCATCAATAATAATTAAAATAAAAATAAATTTTTTTTTTTTATTTTTTTTATTTTTTTATGAAGTCAAAGTATTAAATGTTAAGTTTTAAGAAGAGTCCATTACAAGCAAATAATGCCAAAGAGCACAATTATAAGGATAAGCATTATAATGCAGTCATCATAAATTAAAATTAAAAATTTAAATTTAAAAGATTTTTTTTTTTTTTTTTTTTTTTTTTTTATTATGAATATTTATAAGATTTTATTTTTGTTATGCAAATAGATGGATTGTTCAGACTTAACAAGGGAAGCCTCAAGTAGCCAGAAGCACATAGTAAAATTTAATGATAAAAGAGTTCAAATTTCATAGTATCAACCAGAAAAAATAAGAATGTAACTTACAGCAATCCCCCCACTTTTTTTTTTTTTTTTTTTTTTTTTTTTTTTATAAATTTTATTCAGCATCAAACCCTCCCAGCCAACCAGCCAAACAACACCACCCTTCCTCCTTAATCAAACATCTGCCCACCCATCCACCTGATTTTTTTTTTTTTTTTTTTAATTAAACCTTAGGGTTTTTTTTTTTTTTTTTTTTTTTTTTGTGTGTGTTAGACAGAGACCCTTTTTGATAAACAAGTGAATAAATAAATTTTTTAGGATAACCCATTTTTGTAGCAACATTAATTATGTGAGAGATATTTTTGTTTTTAAACCTATCTGAACAAAGATTATGTATACGAAAGAGGTGATTGAGAATAATATTTCTGTAGACAGAGATATGAAGACAAGAGGTAAATTGTGTAAATAAATTTACTTTGAAACTAAAATCTCGTCTTTTGTCATACAGATCGGTATAAATTTTACTACCATCAAGTTTAAGTTTTAAATCTAAGAAACTAATACAGTTATTGTTGAGATGATTATAAGTTAAGGTAAGGTGAGAAGGATATTCAAATTTAAATAAATTAGGCGAAAAATTATTGACATAAAAAATTACAATGTCATCAATGTATCGGTAAAAATAGACATTTTCAATACATATTCCCTGTTCATAATGGTAAAGGTATAAGTCTGCTAACATACTTGAGCTACATCCTCCTTGTGGAATACCGACCTTTTGAATATAGATCTTATTACAGTGTAGAATGTAATTGTTATGAATAATAAAATTTAAAAGTGTCTTAAATGAAGTTGCCGAAAAGCATTTTGGTAAAGAGATTTGACTTTTAAATTTTTCAAAAAGGTTAAAGATGATACGATGAAGATCTGTTAAATTAATATTATTAAATAGGTCAGCAAAATCATAAGTCATGATATCAGTCACATTATTCATAGATAAGATATTGGCTTTTAGTTGATAACTATTTTTAAGGCAAAAGAAATTTTTTGATTTACTAATTAAGTCATAGATTTGTTTGAGAATATCAAGGAGAATTTTGTTAGCATTGTTGTTGTAAGTATTACACCCTACAGTGACAGTTCTAAATTTAATAGGATTTTTGTGAAATTTAGGGATAAGTACAATATAAGGATATTTAAAATTATTAAATGGAAGCTTTAGCAGTTTATAAAAGCAGTGAATTTTGCGGTTATTGATTTTAAGATCATTATTGGTAGTATGAAAGTTAGTACTATTAGATATAGATGAACTGAGTAAAGAAAGATAATAATGTTTACAGATTATTGCATAATTATTAGGAGATTTATCGACATAAGTAATAACAAAGTTTTGTTTATATATATATATATATGTTAAATGCCGGGTGATCCAAAGTCACAGAAAAAAAAAAAAAAAAATCATTAGTCAAAAAATACTGACTGTAGCTCTATGTGGTCTTCACTGAAATGTACAGCAAATCATGGGATTTTTTTTTTTTTAAAAATATATGTAAGAAAAAATATTAGCTGCATTTTCCAACAACATATCTCGCTGCATTTGCAGTATCCACTCACATTTCAAACAGATTCGTCTGATCAAATGACGCCATATTTCAAAAACTAAAACTTTTTATGAGAATTTTCAACGTGCAACATCTGACAATTTTTCTAATCAGTGACAGCTGTCATATTGAGTATTTATAGTCCTAGTTACATTGTTGAGTGTACTGCGCCAAAAAAAAAAAAAAAAAAAAAAGTAAATTTACAATTATAGCGCCACCTTAGGAAGGAAATTTAAACTAAGTTTTTAATGTTTTGTTACACCGCCCCCCCCCCTCCAATATATATATATATATATATATATATATATGTCTTTCTGTGCATTTTAGTAAAAACCGCATAATGCTACAGTGAATACTTTTTGAATAATATTTTTTTTCCGGAAATTTTGGATCACCCTGTATAATAAATAAATTTTTTATTCCAAATTTTTGAGCTTGTATAAGTGCAACATTTTATTTTTAGAAAGTGTACAAAATTTCAATAAGATCGATGGGTGAGCTTTTGAGAAACCATGTCCACCAAATTCAAAAATAGTGTTTCCAGAAAAAAGTGATTAAAGTTTTAAACTGAAATTTAGAAAAGTTCTCATTCTCACGCTTTTACTCCGACTGAATTGAAACTCTTCCGACTAGAAAATATTCTAGATATATTGTACTATCAGATATATATATATATATATATATATATATATATATATATATATATGTATGTATGTATGTATAAAAATGTAACCCCTTAATATACAGAAAACACGACCACTTGCTAATATTTGTATTAAAAATCTCAAACCTTGTAGAGCAAAAGAATCTGATCAGAAATAGGATCAAATTTTACTTTTTTATAATTTACTTTTTTATAATTAACAGTGCGCAGCTTATGTAAAATATATATAATACTTTCTGTGAGTTTAATAGTGGCTTGAAGTCTTTTTAGAAAAAGATTAATTACAGTTTTGCACTATTTAAATATATATTGATAAAAAAATTATATCGGAATTTCAATTTTATCCAGAATCTACAGCTTAAAGCGACCTCCCTTGAGTATGTTATATATGGGCAGCAATGTACAATTATAAAAAGAAAAGAAATAAAATAATTTTAGAGGAGATTTAGATTGAATCTAAAAAATTATTTGTTAGTTAGTATTGCTATTTATTTATTTATTTATTTTTTTTTTTTTTAACGATCTTTTTTTTCATGGAACACAAATTTCGCACTATAATTTTCTAATCACAATTAATTATTTGTGATAGTTGTTAGAATAAAAATGATTTTAGTGTCGTTTTAGATTGAATCTAAAAATCTGTTTGTCAGTTAGTATTGCTGCATTTTTTTTTTCGATCACTTTTGTGATGGACTGCAAATTTTGCACTAGACTTTTCTAATCCCATTTCATTATATGTGGTAGTTGTAAAGTGTACGTATGTGTATTGACTATAGAACTATACTTACACCAAATTCCAAAGAATTTACTAAGTATAAACAACTCATGTAAAAATGACTATTTTTTAAAAAAACAAAACCATTTTCTTATTTTGGTTCCTTCAACTGTATTTCCTCACAGATAAAAAAAAAAAAAAAAATCTTTTAATCTCCAAAAGACAGCAGTTGAACACGTTAAAATATTCAAGTTGGCAGTTTACCTGTTTTAACTCAAAAATAATAACACTTTCTTTCAATTTGAAAAAAATTAGGTTTCTTTAAAAGTATAACATTCTAAGTAATTAATGATAATATCAAGGAATAAGTTAAAGTTTAAACCGCACTGCTACACAGAAAATCATACTGGAAACGTGATCTTAATATATAT
Source organism: Salticus scenicus (assembly GCA_963930645.1). Taxonomy (NCBI): domain Eukaryota; kingdom Metazoa; phylum Arthropoda; class Arachnida; order Araneae; family Salticidae; genus Salticus; species Salticus scenicus. The sequence continues at coordinate 68,282,648 of OZ005655.1, forward strand.
ATGATTAATTTCAGTTAAGGTTTATCTTGATGGTTGCTGGATAGCTTTACATATAACATGCCATTAAATTATAATAGGATCTAGTTAATCATCCATAATGCTAATATGTAAAATGGCCTTATAAATTAATACAATATAGCTTTTAATTGATTAACGATCAATTCTAATATCAGTTGAGAATTCATGTTATGCTATCTGTTATATACACATTTCACAAATATTTACCTGCAAGTGTAGAAACATCAATTACAAAAAAGTACCACAGAACTCGCGTTTAAAAGTAATAAGTACAAAAATTATGAACAAACACTTGAAAAATCACGTGAATGAACACTTTGAAAAAAAAAAACTTCATATTCAAAGTTTCGTACTTAATACAAACATCACATTTATTAATATGTGCATGCTTAGCATCCGGTATTCAAGAACGTGATTTCTGCCATTAATTTTTTTTTTTTTAATTCTTAAAACTATTTTTAAATTATACATGACTGGCTATATTATCTCTTTGTTAGTCTAAAAAAATCCATAGAAATCTGTAGAAATGAAGTATTTGGACAAAGTAAGCGTTAAAATAATTGTAAAACAAAAATCTACTGAAGTTTGTAGGAACAACTCATATTACTGAACTTATATAAAATAATTACTATTTTAATTGTCGTATAATCACTCCATTTATCTAATTATAACTAATTTATCTATTTTTGAAGTTTCAAAATAATTACAAGATATCGTCATTGCAACTTTTTTCCCTATGAAAAAATTATTATAATTAATTTTATATAATAAATAATAGCTCATTAAATACAGCGTTACATGTTTTATTGTCATGAGTCACAAAATAAATAATTTTGTAAAAAAAAAAAAAAAAAAAAAAAAAAAAGAAAATTTCTGTAACTTTCCTTTTATAAAACGACAGAAGTATATATATATATATATATATATATATATATATATATATATAATATTTTTATTAAACATAGCTGAAGATCCATCTTGATTAAATCAGCATTCTGATAATAATAATAAGAATACATTGGAACCGTCTATTTGTATGAAAGCCGCAGACAGACAAAGGCTTCAAACTTATAACACCCGTGTATTTTATGGAAGGGAGTTAAAAAAAAAATGAGTTTTGTTATATCTTACCACTAGCAGGCTATGGCCGCTTCCCTGGACATTATATTGAAATGATTTATCGAAATTCCATATCATTATTAATAAAATCTCAAAAAAAAAAAAAAAAAAAAAAATCCACTGAAATTAGTCGAAGCTTAAGTTAAAGTTACCACTACGTTCGATAGATGTTTTCCAATTCGCAACGTGAGTTGTCCGGGTCCCCCACTGTCTTTGGCAGCGACTTTCCAGCTTTCTACTTCCCCTTACCCAGCGGGAAAGTTTGAAGCTTCGCGAAATTGCCCCAAAGTGCTTAATGCGTACACTTAATCAACACCCACACACCAAGATTTGCCATTCTAAGATAATTTGAAGCAAATTCATACGTGAAAACGTGTTTTTGCCCCGCCCGCCCCAAAGAGGGGAGGTTAATTTCGTAAAAATCCTTTTAGAGAGTGTACTGCCAACACGTAACAAACCGACACGTGAAAAATCGCTTTCCTGAGATAATCTGGAGCTGAGTTATGTTTGAAAACGTGTTTTTGTCCCTACTCGCTCTTAAAGGGTGGGAAAGGGGGGTTTAATTTTCAAAATCTCTTTATACTACGTGTTGGATGTGTTTAACTGACAAACACATCAAAAACCACTTTTCTAAGATAATTTGGAGCAAACTTAAGCTTGAAAACGTGTTTTTCGCCCGGTGTAGAAAGTAACTTGGCAAAATTTCTTTCTAGTGTAAGTATTGGGTACGCATAGCTAATCGACGTATCAAAAAATCGCTTTCCCGGTATAATTTGGTGTAGAGTTACTTTTGAAAACGGGTTTCCTCCTAAACTTTAGAGGGAGAGAGGGCAAATTTAACAAAATCCTTTTATAGTGCGTGTTGGGTACGCATAACTAATCCACACATAAAAAAAAATCTTATTGAGATAATTTGGAGGAAGGCTGCGCTTGTAAATGTATTTATTGTCCCCCTACCCCAAGTGGAGTAAGGAGGGATTTCGTAAAATCCCGCTGCAATAAGTATCGGATACATATAAACAATTTCCGCACCAAATTTCGTGACCACAAATCCCATAAATTTCTCAAGACAAATTTAGCGCTAAAAGGGGGGGGAGGGTCTCGAATTTGCCCCTTCGTAATGCCACCCTTCCCCAAAATTGAAAATCACACACACACACACACACAAAAAAAAAAAGTGTTTGGAAATATCCTAAAGTAGACGCGTGGCTGTTTTTAATATCTTCGTACCACTTTTAGTAGAGCTCTGCTAGAAAATGCGGAATTTGCGAAATTTCCCTCCAAAAAATTATTTTTCTCCCTCGATTAAGAATAAAAAATTTCAAAATTGTGCATAATGTTTTATTTGTACTCCAGTCTAGTGTCCTCATGTGCAATTTCTTTAACGGGTAGTAATTTGGGGCCAAGTTATACTTGCAAACGTTTTTTTGCGTCCTGCTCCCAGGGGGAGGGGGATTTCGATTAGACCCGTTACTGTAGGTGTCGGATGCACTTAAAATATGCAAACACCAAAATTCGTGATCACAAATCCCAGGACAAATTTAACACTAAAAGGGGTGTCTCGAATTTGTCTCTCGTGCCCCCCCCCCCCCCCTCCAAAAAAAAAAAAAAAAAAAGAATATTACAAATATATATATATGTTTTTGGAAATATCCTAAAGAAGACGCATGACTGTTTTCAACATCTTTGTTCCATTTTCGGTAGAGTTCTACTCAAAAATCCGGAATCTGCGAAATTTTCCGTCAAAAATCGATTTTCCCCCTCTCACCCCTTAAAAATCGAAAATTCCTAAAACGTAGATATTGTCTTATTTGTGCTCAAGTCTAGTTTTGCCACGCGGAATTTCTTCACCCTGAAGTAATTTCGAGCCGAGTTGCGCTTAAAAACGTGTTTTTGCCTTCTGCCCCCTCGAGGGGAGTGGACAGAGAGGAATTTCGCAAAAATTGATAGATATAATTTTAAGTTGGGTAAAGATCTAAATTCCTGGTGCCGTTGAATTCTGCCCAGCTGTTTTTACGTGATACCTGGACAAAAATAGCGCACAAACATAGAGACAAAATGACACAAACACACAGAAAAAAAAAAATCTGAAGCCATTTTTGGCTTTTATGGTGTATGAAATGTGAAGATATCGCGAAATGTTTAATTCTGAGAAATTTTTAGACAAAAATCTGATTATATTCATATACATTTTTTTTTTTTTTTTTTAACATATGTAAATATTATAAAAATAAAATTAGTTTTTAATTGCAACAAATAATTTGTTTTTAATGTATACCCAGTTAGTAACAACTTATAATATCTCTAATATTGCATCTGTTTTTAAAATTACATTCTCGACTTCAAGCACTAGTTTTTAAACACTTAATCACATCTTGAGGAAGTACTTTTTTGAAAGTGTAGCCGATGACAGATTATCATATTAAAACACAAAACTCTAATTAAACTATTTATTTTTCTGTTCTCGGTAGGTTGGTTGTTTTTTATGTCGCTCTAGGGCTGTCCCATGGGATATATATATATATATATATTTCTATTTTGTTATAATAAATTATATTTTCAGTGATATCACCTACTGCTACTTTGTTGATTTCTATTTCTACTTTATTTATTTTGAACGTTTGTATACATATCTTGTTTTTAAATCGTTTAATAACAGAACGGAACATTAATAAATTCCAATCGTAATAAGTAGCTTTTTTAGCTATTTAAATTTGATTTTATTATATATAAATAATAAATCATTGTTTTTATCTCTATCCCCCTTTCGTTTACCTTCTCTCATTATTTATTTATTTATTTACTTTACTTTATTATAGTAATTTTATTTTTTGACTTACTAAAATAAAAGAAGCAATATTAATATTTAAAAGAGAATTCTCATGAGGTTATAAATGTATTAATGATGTGTAGAACTTTGAAATTCATCAAAATAAAATGTCAAATGTTTAACCAAAATGTTCTATATTTAAATAAGAGAAATACCAAGCTAATTTATACTTTTTTTTTAATGATAAAAAGCTCCAAATTCCTTTCATCTTTTACATATTTAATAAAATGCTGTTTAAATAAATGATTATAATGCAAAAAATCTTCCCGCTGTAAAAAATTATTGCATAGAAAAAAAAACCAGAAAAATTTTCTTTCTAAGGATTTTCAGGAAAAGAAATTTTTCTGGAAATTATATTAGGAATAAAATTATTTTTTCCTTTTTTTAGAAATAATTTATTAGAAATAGAAATACAAATTTAAATGATTATTTTTAAAATAAATAAATTCAGCAATATATAACTTTTGAAAAATGAAAAACTCTCTCTCTCTCTCTCTCTTTTTTTAATTTTAATTTTATTTTTATTTTTTATTTTTAAATGTTATAAATTTCAATATAATTAGAAAGGGAAAGTTTTTTTAAAAAAATAGATTGAAATAATTCATTATCTATTACAGACGACAATAATAAAAAATGTTTCATTAAAGTTCAACATTTTAAATCATATTTTGAAAATCGAACAATAAATCGAAATTTAGATTGAAATAATTCATTATCTATTAAAGACGACAATAATAAAAAACGTTTCATTAAAGTTCAGCATTCTAAATCATATTTTCAAAATCAAACAATAAATCCAAATTTTAAACTGTGATTATATAAATAGAAAAGGCATTAACCTTGATTATATATATAGAAAAAAAAACATTGCAGTGAATGGATCTTGGAAAAAAAACTAATATGTTATGCCCATCACAAAACTTTATTACGTTATAAATTTCAATATAATTAGAAAGGGAAAGTTTTTTTTAAAAAATAGATTGAAATAATTCATTATCTATTACAGACGACAATAATAAAAAATGTTTCATTAAAGTTCAACATTTTAAATCATATTTTCAAAATCGAACAATAAATCGAAATTTAGATTGAAATAATTCATTATCTATTAAAGACGACAATAATAAAAAACGTTTCATTAAAGTTCAGCATTCTAAATCATATTTTCAAAATCGAACAATAAATCCAAATTTTAAACTGTGATTATATAAATAGAAAAGGCATTAACCTTGATTATATATATAGAAAAAAAAAACATTGCAGTGAATGGATCTTGGAAAAAAAACTAATATGTTATGCCCATCACAAAACTTTATTACGTTATAAATTTCAATATAATTAGAAAGGGAAAGTTTTTTTTAAAAAATAGATTGAAATAATTCATTATCTATTACAGACGACAATAATAAAAAATGTTTCATTAAAGTTCAACATTTTAAATCATATTTTCAAAATCGAACAATAAATCGAAATTTAGATTGAAATAATTCATTATCTATTAAAGACGACAATAATAAAAAACGTTTCATTAAAGTTCAGCATTCTAAATCATATTTTCAAAATCGAACAATAAATCCAAATTTTAAACTGTGATTATATAAATAGAAAAGGCATTAACCTTGATTATATATATATATATAAAAAAAAAAAACATTGCAGTGAATGGATCTTGGAAAAAAAACTAATATGTTATGCCCATCACAAAACTTTATTCTGTATTTTCCTGTACAAATTCTCGCAGTACAAATTATTAAATATTTTTTTTTCATTATGAATTCAGATATGTTTTTATCTTAGAGAGGTATTACACTAAATATCCAGCGGAAGTGAATTTTTACCATGCAGATGACATCCTTCCTGTTTTCGGGGAAAATTTCAGTATAGAAGCGCCACCTATCGTCTGAATGCACCCAAATTGAATCAGCATAATGTCATAAATCAAGCTTTGTTCGATTAAAACCAACAGAATCTGAGATATAGCCTTCCCTTCAACTGCTGAAATCGCTGTATGGCAGCACCACCTATTGAGATGTTAGCATGAAATGTTGACAGGTACTAATTTATGTTAAGGTGCATTTACATATAAATTTACGTGAAATTCTGTGCAATAGTATCTGCGATATTAGCCTTCATTGAAATTGCGAAAAATCTGTATAGCAGCGCCACCTGTTGAGCGATTGAAACCAAAAATTAATAGGCACTAATATATGTCAAAAGCATCTACATATAAATTTATATGAAATTCTCTGCAGTAGTTCTCTGAAATTGCGGAAATCGCTGTATAGCAGCGCCACCTGTTGAGCGATTGACTCTAAAAGTTGATAAACATTAATTTATGTCAAGGTACATCTACATATAAATTTATATGTAATTCTGTGCAGCAATTCCTGCAATACAGTTGGCAAAAATTTTTGTCACGCTCATACAGAGACATTTTAAAAAATGGTCTAATCAGGTTCAGGACTGCTCAAAACATGTAAAACCATCGAAAAAGATCTTTGGATTTTTTTAACATCTCTGTTTGGCGCAGTATGTTCTTCTTGGGACCTTGTGCCATAAAAAGACACCAACCAACCAACCAACCATCGAAAAAGTTGAAAATTTTTAAGAACGCAAAGCTTTCTTCTAGAAAAAATATAAAATAAAGTAAAAAATATAATCAATCACCTATTAATGTGAATAAAATAAAAATGACAAAGAATGAATAAATTGACAACTGAATAAATTTATAACACAAGATTCAAAACCTTTTATTTAGTAACAGTAAAAATACAGAATAAAATAAACAATGAATGTGTGATTAATCTAAATTACTGGCGAAAGTACTGCTAGATTAAAAATTGTAATTATTATTATTATTATTATTAGTTTTTTTTTTTTTTTTTTTTTTTTTTTAAAGAAGCCTAAAATAATATATATACATATAGTTATTTATTAAACTGATTTTTTTTATCGTCAAAATATTAAATTAGTTAAAAGTTAAGATTTTAGCAAGTTATAAACAAAAATAATTATTTATTTTTTATAAAAAAAAATACCATATAATAAAATTTACAGGTTATCAGAAATCAGCATAAATTTTGGTATCCCAGAATAAAATGAAATAAACAAACAGTTTTGATTTCACCTAAGTTCTATTGAGCAGAAAATATAATAAATGAGTGCATCACTTCTGGCTTTGATCACAACAGCCACTTTTTTAGGCAAGGAACGAACAAGGTTTTGCGACGCTTCTTTCGGCACTTCATTGTGCCAAATTTTAATTATACTTTCTCGAACCACTCGTTTTGTTTTGGGATGATTTTGGGATATTTTTCAATGGCAATTATACTCCATTAATTCTCAAATAGGATTAAATCTGGCAAGTTTCTCGACTATGGGAGAGCATTAATATCGTGTTAGAATGCAATATTTATGGTAAATAGTGTGTACTAGCAAATCCGTGCGAAATATTCGCCCTTTATTTCTTTTCTTATTTACCTTTAAAATTTGAAACTCATAAATATTATACCAATTTCACCACCTAATTAAAACTTTAATTTACCAGAAGACAAATTATTATTAAAACCAAATTAATATTGTAAAATAGTGAAATCAAAATCATTCAAAGAAAGGTTTCCAAATAAAATTCATTGTTCAAGACCCAATTTTCATACTTCCACTACTGGCAGTACAGTTTTAATATAGGACTCCCGTGATGCCTTTTAAATTTTTGTCGCCATGTTGACGATGAATTTTTATTAATTTTGGCATATTCTTTTCGTTAAAAATAAATAAATAAAATAAATAAAATAAACTAATTACTATTTTGATTATATTTTTTATGATTGTGTTTTTTAGTCAATTTATGACACAAAAGTTCATATTCAGTATATATATCTTTAAAATATTGCTAGGTTTAAAATGACGCTTGCAAAGATTCTGAAGAAACAACTGTTAAAAATACATTTTTGCGTAAAATTATCTCATCGGACAAATGTCGTCATTTTTCTTATTAGTCCATTGAGCTAAGTCCGCGTGCTTAAATATTGTCCATGCATAAATATTATTTTTTTTATCCTCGAGTATCATATCGTTTCGACAAAAAATAATTGAAACTGGTCCACGTTAGAGAAATTTTATATAGATTTGTATGAATAGAGTAACATTAAAGTTATTAAAATCTTAATATATTTGACATTGTTGAAATCCCACCATTGATTTTTTTTCTTTTCTTTTATAATCTTAAATCCAATACAGACTAACATTAATAAAACATATTCTGTATTATATGTTATGAGTCTGTATTATATGTTAATAACGCAACGTTAACGTTATTAAAATGGTATACAGTTGAACTCGTTCATAGTGCAGGACTGAGAATATATATCGAGATAATAAAAATATACTGAGGGTGTATTTATTTTAATTTTATCGACACTTGAATTAAGTAAAAATAACTTAGAAGTGTTCTAGGAAAATGATTAGAAAATAACATCAACAACAAACCTTGATTTTCGAAAATCATAACATAAAAATCCAATTCTATAACTACAATTTATCCCTCAAAGTAGAAAGAAAAAGTTTGTTCAATTTAAACTATTTTCCCCTCATTCGTCACATTGAAATGAAAATTTTTATGTTAAGTATTTCTATTCCAATTTTCGAGCTGCTAGTACCAGCTCAGATATCTAAAAAAAATTCAGTTTTAAATAAAACCAAATCAGGTTTTCGTAAAATTGGTTGTTGCTTAAAAAAGGGGGGTGGGTGGGAGAATATCATTAGAAAATACAGTTATATTGTGACTCCGCCGGAAATCGTACAAAGGTACTCCGCAAGGTTCACAATATGAGATATCGGTTAACACAGTTATTAGCAGTTCCCAATACTTTTCAAATGAAACTAATCATGTTATTTGTGAATTTTTACTTTTCTTATTCACCAAACAAAATTACGGAAATCCATCGAATCTTCTTAAAATAACAATTTTCTTTTAAATCAGACAAAAATCTTAAAAACGGTACCCCGTCAAAATAGCCCAAGACAAAATAGCCCCGACAAAAGAACCCCGACAAAAGAGCCTTGACAACAAAACAGCCCCGACAAAATAGCCTCGACAAAACGGCCCCGACAAAAGAGCCCCGACAAAATAGCCCCCGACAAAATAGCCCCGACAAAACAGCCCCAGGACAAAATAGCCCCAGACAAAATAGCCCCGACAAAACAGCCCCAGACAAAATAGCCCCAGACAAAATAGCCCCGACAAAATAGCCCCGACAAAATAGCCCCAGGACAAAATAGCTCCCGACAAAATAGCCCCCCGACAAAATAGCTCCAGGACAAAACAGCCCCGACAAAATAGCCCCCGACAAAATAGCCCCGACAAAATAGCCCCCGACAAAATAGCCCCGACAAAATAGCCCCGACAAAAAAGCCCCCGGACAAAACAGCCCCAACAAAATAGCCCAAGACAGAATTGCCTCAGCAAAATAGCCCCAGACAAAATAGCCCCGACAAAACAGCCTCGACAAAATAGCCCCAACAAAATAGCCTGGAAGCATTTATATGATTTAACAGAAAATTTATTTAATTAACTTCACGACTAGCTAGATATTTAGAATAGCTCAAAATACGATGACAATGCATTTTTTTAATACTTTTAGACAATTGTTTTGGGTCCCCGCTGCCTTCGGTAGCGTTTTTATGATTCAATAATCATATAACTTCCTGACTTAAAGGTCTGCACGGGCCGGGTTCGGGGCGAATTTGTAAATTTGCGCTCGGCCCGGGCTCGTGCTAAGTTATTTTGTGTATACTCGTGCCGGGCCGGCGTCGATGATATTTTTTCCGGTCCGTGTCAGCCCGAATCTTTTTTTAGTTTCCTCGTTAATCAAGGAAAATGAAAAAGATAAAATATTTCTTCAGTCATTTATTTTACATAATTTCACAGGCTTGTGTAGCACATAAAATTTTATTTTGTTAAAAAATGTCTATAACTTCAATTAAAATGAATATCAATGTGCCTGTTTGATATTTCATTTTCCGCAGATATTTTTAGCATGTCTCGAAATTAATATATTTTATTTCATGTAATATTAGATGGTTCTTATTCAAAATAGTATGCATATCATTATTAGTTTGCACACATGTACAAACAAAAGAAATTAGATACGTTACTGTGTATAAGGCTTTGTGTCCTACGGTCTGAAAAGTTTAGGTTGTATAAAGGCAGTAAAAATCATTCCACTGTAACTTTTTCGCGAAAGCTCCTTTTTCTTATCTCCTGTGCACTGGATGAAAGTAGCACCATTTCTAGCATGTGGAAAAGCATCTTTTCTATTGAATATGGTTGGATTAGCATTAAAGTTTTGTTTATCGGATCACATGAAAAATTCAGATACATTACGGTATATAAGAGTAAATGGTTGAAAATACATTTTTAGTAGTATTAATTATTTTAAATACTGTAAATATTTGTTTGGTGTACTGTAAATACTTGTTTTAAATACTTGTTTGATGAATGCTAATATTTTCGACTCGATTTTCTATCGTCCTTTGAGTCTTTTGTACGTCTGTAATAATGAATTTCTGTTTATATATAATTATCTTGTAAAAGTTCAGCAGCTTTGTTAAAGGACATTCTGTTAATTGGCTGTATAAAATCTCTACAAAACACATACTAAAAATTTTTTTCATAGAAAAACCTGCATTTTTTTTTTTACATATTTTTGAAACGGGCCGGGAGGGGCTTGGGCCTCAAAATTTCAGCCCGTGCAGACCTCTATCTTGACTAGCTAGAAATTTGAAGCTCAGAACACGAGGACAATGCATTTTTTTAATTACTTTCAGCCAATTATTATGGGTCCCCGCTGCCTTCGGTATCGTTTAAACATACCTGGTAACTTTTATAATTTATTCCGGAGTACTGTTAGCTTCGCCCTTTTTTCACACCAGTATGATTGTAGAGAAATTTTCTCCAATATGTAATTACGATGAAATAAGAAGAAAAGTGCTTTTAAAATATACTGGTATGAATAAAGGGCGAGGTTAACAGTACTCCGGAATAAATTATAAAAGTTACCAGGTCGGTAACAAAAGTCTCCGAACACTAGCAAAAATTCCTATGTAAAAAAAGTAAAGTTAATACTGTTTTGTTAAATAAATCCTTGTCGAATCATGTTCTTAGACTGACTAAGAACATGATTCGACAAGGATCTATTTAACAAAACTGTATTAAGTGTACTTTTTTTATATAGGAATTTTTGCCAGTGTTCGGAGACTTTTGTTACCGACTGTATGTTTATATGATTCAACAGAAAAATTTAAAAACATTGTATATAAAAAGTTCTTTTTATCTTGTAATTATTTATTGTAAAACATAATGTATTTTCATAAATTGTAAATGACTATTTTTTTAAAAATGTGGATTTGTTATTTTCTTTTATATACCTAAATAGGGAATGAAATATTCCTGAAAATTTTTGATTTAAGGTTTTCTATGAATTTGCACATTTCGAGATATCTGTCTGTGTGTGTCAGCAAAAGTTCTGGTCGCTGTAACTAAACCAATAAGCAGAATTCAACAATACTTGATTTTTTTTTTTCATCTTGAGTTAAATTTGTTCTGATTAACTTTTGTGATACATCGCCAAACAGGTGAGCTTTCATCCAGCGATTTAACTTATTTATTCTAAGGCCGTGACGAACTCCCATTTGGGGCCTACTGTCCCTTAATCTATCCTCCAAATAACTTTACACTTTCATAAAAAAAAAAAAAAAATGCATAATTTTGTTTTAAGATAAAAATGATTTAATCAGCAACCACTTTAACATTATGTGTACATCGGCGGCAGACGTCAGTGTTATGCTTCACTGAAATAATTTAATCTTGTGTAATTTTAAGCAACAACAACAACAACAACAACGAAAAAAAAAGGACTGAAAAGTGGTGTAGTTGCGTTGTAAATTTTGTTTAAATTTGTGTTTATATCGGCCGAAAGGTAGCGCTGATGCTGATATGCTGTCATTTTCTTTGTTTATGAAAAAGTTTATCTTAAAATATAACGGTCATAACTGCATCGCTTTTTAAATTCTGTGAATATTACACGAAATGTTGTTTGTTATCGGTCGGAAGGTAGCGTTTTTTGTTGTAAATGTCTCTGAATTTTCCTTGCCTATGAAATACTACACATCAAAATCTATTGTTTATAAGTGCACCATTTTTTCCTACTGGTGTTTAAGTTTTTGTGTGTATAGGCCGATAGGTGGCGCTAATACGCTGTACTTTTCTTTGATTCTGAAAAAACTATATGACACACTTCCGGTTATCCAATTTTCACCAAAAGTTCGAAAAATCATATGTACACCAGACCTGCCTCAATTCTGAAGTTTCGTAGTTCTATCTCTCTCTTTCTTTTTTTTTTTTTTTTGAGATATGATAGTCAGAAGATTTTCCATGTACACAGAAAGATACATACAAATTTTGTCGTCGGCTGTTTTGTCGGGGGCTATTTTGTCGGGGCTATTTTGTCGGGGCTATTTTGTCGGGAGCTATTTTGTCGGGGCTGTTTTGTCGGGGCTATTTTGTCGGGGCTGTTTTGTCGGGGGCTATTTTGTCGGGGGCTATTTTGTCGGGGCTGTTTTGTCGGGGCTGTTTTGTCGGGGGGCTATTTTGTCTGGGGCTATTTTGTCGGGGCTATTTTGTCGGGGGCTATTTTGTCGGGGGCCATTTTGTCGGGGCTGTTTTGTCGGGGCTATTTTGTCTTGGGGCTGTTTTGTCTGGGGCTATTTTGTCTGGAGCTATTTTGTCGGGGCTGTTTTGTCGGGGCTGTTTTGTCGGAGCTGTTTTGTCGGGGCTCTTTTGTCCTTTGGGCTCATTTGTCGGAGCTATTTTGTCGGGGCTTTTTTGTCGGGGCCGTTTTGTCTTCGGCTTATTTGACGGGTCACGCTTAAAAACATATGTCCTACACTGTTTTTTTTTTTTAAAGAATTATATTGCAGAAAATTACTGAAAAAAAAAATAATAAAATAAAAAACGTACGCTATGCGAAATATAAGTTGAAAAAAATTTTCTGTAACTGAATAATTCAAAGAACATTAGTACAAAACAGATTTTTCAGAAGGGTACACTGTAAAAATCTCGTATTAAATAAAATTCTCCAGTTCTTCAAGCCAGGATTGAATTAATGTCTACTGCATAGTAGGCGATAATATTACCTTTCAGTCATGGCAGTACAATATATTCTGCTACTTCACATTTCCCAATCTTGCTTCATTACCACGTTCTCCGTATGCAAAACAGGAGAAGTATGTCATTGTCAGATAAAATCTGTATCAATGGTTACATATATATATATATATATATTGACAGACTGAGGTGTGAATTTACAATAAATTTTTGTAGTTTTATGAAACAGAAATTTTCTGTAGAAACGTTACAGAAATTTTCTATTTTTTTAACAGAAGTTTTTTTTAACAATATATGACAAAATTTTAAGTAGCTTAAAAAGAATTCTACACAAGTTAATTCGTTTAGAAAAATAATTAAATTCTTCCAAACAAAGTTGCGGAATTTCTTGAATAATCATGAGTTTAAAAAGCAATATACGTCTAGTTGGTCTAGGTGTGTGATTTTCCCTATTAATTTGAATTATTAATTAAAAAAAATGAAACTTTTATATATGTAAAGTTTTAAAGAATACAATAAAAATGTAAGATACCTTTAGGCTTAAAAAAAAAAAAAAAAATCTGCAACATTTGCCTGCAAAAAAAAGTGACTTCATCCACTTTTTACTATTTAAACTGCTGTTTGTAAAAAATGCAACACCATGAAGGAATGCGAATATCATAATGATATTTATTGGGCTCATAAATTATAGTAAGAAGAACAATTGATTAAAATTTCAGGAAATTTGGAGTAATATGTACAGAGAAAACAGTACATAAAGCAGCGACCTCTGTGAGCAATAACTCCACTTATCTGCCTAGGCATTGAATCAAACAGCGATTGGATGACATGTACGGGTAAAGAACTTCATGAAGTTTCAACACGATGCCATAATTCATCAATCGTAGTTACTGGTGAATGGTGGGGGCCAGTCACTTTTCAACGATTAAACAGTCATTTTCATTGGTGCAAGATCAGGAGAACGCACTGGACAGAGCAACAGTTGAACATATCCTGCATCAAGGATGATCCGGACAATATTTACAACTTGCGGTCGTGCATTGTCCAGCTTAAGTATTGCGTTTCGTAGGCCTTGAATTTAGGGCACAGCGAAGGGCCTTAACTCGTCAGAAATATAATGGCTCGTATTCAGAGTGGCGGGAATCAAAACAAGAGGTGATCGAGATGTGTATCCAATGGTACCACATACCATTACTCCAGATGGTGAACCAGTATGCAGCTACCAAAATTTTGATTACCCTCAAAACTGCATCCCTGATACGGACGATGTGACTAATGACGATCCTGGATGCAGGGAGGGCGTGAAGTCGCCTTCCAGACAAATCACAATCCTGTTTACAGCATCAAGATTGCCTTATCCGTATTTAAAGGCATTGTCAATAATGCACAATGCCAGCTGGGATTCGACATCGTCACACAGTCCACCACATGCAGTGATGGTATGGGGTCCCATTGGATACACGTCTCGATTACTTCTTGTTCGCATTCCCGGCACTCTGAAATGTGGTCATTAAATTTCTGGTGAGTTAACACCCTCACTTCCTCTCTATATTCAAGGCCTCCGCAGCGCCACATTTAAGCAGGATAATGCACGACCGCAAGTTGTAAGTATAGTCCGGACATTCCTTAATACATAATGTGTTCAACCGTTGCTCTGGTCAGCGCATTCTCCTGATCTCGCACCAATGAAAATGACTGTTTAATCGTTAAAAAGCGACTGCCCCCCCCCACCACTCACCAGTAACTACGATCGATGAATTGTGGCATCGTGTTGAAGCTTCATGAAGTGCTTTACCCGTACATGTCATCCGATTGCTGTTTGATTCAATGACTAGATAGAAAGTACTGTTATTGCTCACAGAGGTCGCTGCTTTATGTACTGTTTTCTCAGTACATGTTACTCCAAATTTTCTGAAATTTTAATCAATTGTTCTACTTACTATAATGAATGTGCCCAAAAAATATCATTATGATATTCTCATTCCTTCTTGGTGTTGCATTTTTTTACAAACAGCAGTATATTAATGATGTTAATGCTGCGAAAACTGTCCAGTTTTGTCAGTTGTATCGAATAAGTCTGTATCTAATAAATATTTATCAAAATAATTTTTATGTTTGATATTTTAATTTTCTATTCATCAATTGCTTTCAACAATTGTTTTGTAATGCATAAAATAATTCATGCATCTTTCTAGATATGACCAATAGATGACGCTTGGATTATGTACTGTTTTCCCTTTAGTTTCTCCAAGTTAATTAATCCTTAATACAAAGTATTATATTTATGGCATAGTAAGACAAAAATTTATTTTGATCAAAATCAATTCGATCTTACTTATTACATTATTTTAAAATATCATTAACAAGTGTCGAATATTGTAAGAATAAGTAATAATGGAAAAGTTAACAACAAAAAATTAATTAAAAAACAATTTTTGACAGACTTTAACTTAGTCCTACACTTCTACATCATTTCATATTAAGATAAGCGCTTTTAAGGACTTTTGAAATAATAAAAAAACACGTTTAAAACAATGACGTTTTATAATACATTTATTGTGATGCCTGGTACCTTTCTGTAATACTTCCAGTTTATCTCTGAAAACAATTTTAGAAATAACAACCTATAAGAAAAGTTTCCATGCACAAAAATCTCTATTATCTGATTTTCTTATAAATAGTCAGAGCGTTTGTCTTCTTCAATTCTGTTCCCTGGGAAAGAGCGATTTACCCCAAAAAAATTTCTGTTGCTCACTCATATAGGAAAGCCTTTCTTTTGAAAAATTATGATATTCAATGGTATAATTTTTCTACTGTTGCTTCCCTATAGCATAAGAGATCAGTAAAAAATTCCATTAGCTGCGTCAGCATTTCTAAAAGGCCCTTTAGTAATCAGATAAAATCTAACAGACGTGACATTTTCCATACTTTCGTCTCATAACCTTTTTTTGTTTATTGTTAATAAAACTATGAAAATATTAAACTAATTTTTTTTTTTTTTTTTTGTTAAACACTTGTATGAAAAGATTTAATTTACATTATGAACTGAAAAATTGATTAATAACTTTTTATGTATTTATACGGCATTATATAAAGAACAACTTCCCTTATAATTTTTTTTTCCTGCTAAATTGTATAAAATCTATCAGAAATATTTTTATTTTTAATGAATATTTATAATTCTGGAATTATAATGGTTTCGAGTTATTTCAGTTTGAAACAGAAAACATTCTTAGTTTATCAGTATAGTTAATACTATTAGAGTATAACTAGAACTTTTAGATTATCGCAAACATTTAAAGCATTAAAATCAATCGCCGAATTTTGTCCCTCAGCATTTTTCAAAGCCCTTTAAAAAAATTTTCTTTACAATATTTTTCTCTATTAATCTGCATGTGTTATACATAAAATAATATTTCGTAATAAAGGAAGGTTTTAGCAATAAAACAAAGTTTTTATTGAATTAATTATTTAATTTTATAAAGGAAATTTATATGCAAATTTATAGTGTATAGTGATTTTTCTTTCGTTTTTAGTCTATCTCCAGTAACAAATCACTTATTTAGATTTTAAAGAAATTCATTTCAATAACAGCAACAAAATTAGATAAGTAGCGCTTAATTATGCATGAAAACAACAAATTTTAAGTGATTTTCTGAAAGAAAAAATCAGCATAAAACATCTTATAACACAAATCTATTTTACATACTTCGGAAAATTTCATACTGTAAAGTATATATATATACACCGTGACCAATAAGTTCTCATACAACTTTTGAAGCACGTTAAAAAGTTGTACAAATGTATTACTGTAGTCTCAATTATTTTGCAGGCAATTTAGTGTTAGGTATAAAGCTATTGCAAGTGTAAATGTTGTACTATTTATAATTTTCCTTTACCTAGGTAGAATAAAAAAATTGTGATAAATTCATCAAATGAGTGTAGACGATTGAAATTTTCAGAGACTTGAAAGCCCTAGGGGTGAAGAGAGGTTTCATTTGCAGAACTATCAGAAGGTGTAATGAGACGTCATCTGCCGATGACAGAAAAAGATCTGGCATACAGAAACCGTTGGGACAAAAGAGGCTGTGAAAAGGGTCAGGGAAAGGATACGACGAAACGGACAAAAATCTGCTAGAAAAGTAGCACGAAAGCTCAAAATATCGAGGAGATCAATGTTAAACCTTCTGAAAAAGGACCTTGGATGCAAAGTTTATAGAAAACGTAAAATTCACGGAGTTTCGTATTCTGTTAAGATGAAAAGGAAGTAAAGGGTGGAAGAAATTCTTGGTTGGCACGCTGGGGATTAATTTGTCTTTTCAGACGAGAAACTATTAGTTTTACAGCAAAGTGTGAACCCCAAAAATGACAGAGTATGGTCAGTTTCTATTGATAATATCCCTGAGGGACAACATTACGTTCCGCGTTATCAAAATGCTTCGTCTCTGATTTTTTAGGCCGCTATTTCCAAAAGCGGAAAACTCCAGTTAACCTTCATTGATAAAGGGATAAAAATCAATGCCCAATATTATAAAAGAGAGGTTTTGGAAAACGTTTTACTACCAAATGTCCAGAGTATGTATGGGGTGGAATATTTCTGCTTCCAACAAGATGATGCCCCTTCTTATACCGCGCGTTTGGTTCAGGAGTGGTGCAGTCAAAATTTAGCTGACTTTTTGCCAGAGAACGAATGGCCTCCCAACTCCCCCGATCTGAACCCGCTTGATTATTTTGTGTGGTCATTTATGCTCTCCCAAATAAATAACTATAAAATTACCGATTTGAGCAAATTTAAAAATGTAATTCAAACGATATGACAGGAAATGTCAATGGAAGTCGTGCGTGCCGCATGTGATGGGTTTGAATAGAGACTTAAGCTCGTTAAGAAACTAAAAGGCGGAATTATTCCAAAGCATTTATTGTAAAGATACTCAATGATTACTACTTTATTTTTATGCAAAAAGTTTTTGTATGATTTACTTTGTGTTACTGTAATAAAAATTTGAAAGTGTATGAGAACTTATTGGTCACGGTGTATATATATGTATATATCTGGAGTGACTCCATTTGACTTTGCGAACATTGAGTAATTAACAGTTGTATAAATAAATTAAAATAAGACAAGTCGTTATATAAATAACTGTGAAAATCGTAATGGGGTCGGGGTATTTGCATATTTTTCTCCATTGTTTAATTTTATGCTATTGCACTTCAAATAATTTGAGCCCATAGATCATCATGATCAAGGATATTTCGTTGAGTGCCTGTAAAATTCTATAAGGGCTAGATTCACCAAAATTTGTACAAATTGTGTGACAGTCACCTATAAAATGTGTATAAATTTTCAGCTCAATCGAATGAGCCATTTAGACACTATGGCACTTTGAAAAATTTGGGCCCATAGGACATAATGATAAAAAAAAAAAATTCTTTGTACCCCTGTAAAAATATATATGTGATAGATTAACTAAAATCTATTTAGTTCGTGTGACTTTCACCCATAATACATGTATAAATTTTCAGCTCTGTCGAATAAGGCGTTCAGTCGCTATCGCACTTTAAAAAATTTGGTCCCTTAAAACATAATTATAAATAATTTTTCTTTGTATCCTTCTAAAAAAACTATAAGTGTTAGATTCACCAAAATCTATACAGTTTATGCGACAGCAAATTATAACATGTGTATAAGTTTTCAGTTGAATCAAATGAGGTATTCAAACGCTATCGTACTTTAAAGAATTTGGGCCCATACGCCATTCTGATAAAAAAAATTTTCATTGTGTCTCCACAAAAAAAAAAAAAAAAAACTAAAGTGCTAGATTCACCAAAATCTATAGCGTTCTTGATGTTGTGACCTGCAACATACGTATCAACTTTCAGCCCATTTGAACAAAGTGTTTAAGCGCTATAGTGTTCACACACACACACACACACACACACATACATACACACGCATATATATCCTCGTAAAAATAGCAAAACTGAACTCAGAGGACCTGGAAACGTATAGAAACATCAAAATCTCAAAGTCGGATTTTCGACATGATTACACTACTTTCTTTACATATTTATGTTCGAAAAGTATTAAATAAATAGAAATATCTTCATCTCTATAACATTAAATTGTTACATTCGTCAAACTTTCGAATGCTGAAAAGCCAGAATAAAAATTATTTAACAGACGAAAAGGCTGAAATGCTTTCCGGTAGAAATCAATTATTCTCATCAGCAATGAAAATGATTATGATTCGATAACTAAGCAAAATTATTGAATCATCAACATTAATAAATGATTAATATTTGTGAATATGTTTAATTTCAAAATAGATTAAATCGATTTCCGGATTTAAAAATGTAACACTATAAAAAGATTAAATAAATAACTAAAAAATAGCATGAAATTCACTCTAGTATATCAAGTCATAATTTCTTTAATATTGCATCTGTTTTTATTTAAAATTACACTACCGACTTCAAACATTAGTTTCTAACAATTATATCTTGCGCAAAAATTATCTGAAAATGTTGCAGATGATGGATCATCGTATTAACATACAAAAATCTAATTATTCTATTTATTTTTCTATTGTCATAGTGAATAACATTTTCACTATGACACCACCTATTGCTATTTTAATCATTTTGTACATTTCTATTCGTATATTATTTTTTAAATAGCTTAATAATCGCGAGGAAAAATAATTATGTCCAATCATAATAAGTAGTTGTCTTTTTAGCTATCTAATTAAATATTTTATTTTGCTTTAATGTATTTCAATAAATAATTGGTTTTATCTCTCTCCTACTTTCTCTTTCTTCCCCTCTCCTCTTCTTTCCTATATATATATATATATATATATATTACTTTGTTATTATAATTTTTTTTGTCTTGGTAAAATAAAAGAAGCAATATCAATATCTAAAATAAAATTCTCAGGAGGTTATAAATGTATTAATGATGCATAGAATTTTGAATTTCATGGAAATAAAATGTCAAATGTTTGACCAAGATTTTCCGTATTTAAATAAAAGAAATTCCAAGCTAATTTATACCTTTTTAAAAAAGATAAAAAGCTCCAAACTCTTTCATATTTTACATATTTAATGAAATACTGTTTGAATAAATGATTATGATGAGAAAAATCTTCCTGCTATAAAAAAAAATATTTTTCGAAAATTAACCAGAAAAATTTTCTTTGTGAGGATGTTCAGGAAAAGAACGTATTTTGAAAATTATATTAGAAATTATTTTGTTCATTTTGTTTGAAATAATCTGTTCATTAGAAACAGAAATACAAATTCAAATGATTATTTTTTAAATAAATAAATTCGATATCATAAACTTTTGAAAAATGAAAACTCTCTCATTTTTTAATTTTTAACTTTTTTTTTTACTACATTTTGAAATGTTATAAATTTCAATATAATTAGAAACTGGAAAATATTTTTTTTGATATATTGAAGTAATTCGTTATGTATTTGAGACGAAAATAATAAAAACTATTTTATTAATATAAGTTCAGCATTTTAAATTATATTTTCAGAACTGAACAACGAATTCAATTTTTAAACCTTGATTATTTATAGAGAAAAAAGTTGCATTGAATGTATCTTTAAAAATAAAATAAAATAAAATAAATAATAAACAATAATCTATCTGCTATTAATGTAACTAACGTAAAAATGAAAAAAAGTGAAAAAGAGTTGAATAAATTTATAGCACAAGACTGAAGATCTTTTATTTTGTAATCATAACAATATAGATCTGAAAAAAAAAAAAAAAAGAGAAAGAGAGAGAGAGAAGTTCTCTATCTATATTAAAGTGAATAAAGTTTTTTATTTATTTATCTATTTATTTAGCAGTAGCGCTAATAATATAACAAGGTATAAATTAACATGACGTCATTCGCCAGAGCAAAAACACTTCGTGCAATTATATAACGAGGAACAAACAAACGAAACATTTCAGAATAGTTATAGCGACAACATGCAGCAGCAGCAAAAATAATAATAAATTAAAAGAAAAGAAAAAATTAAAAGTTAGTGTGAATAAAGTAGCATTAGTGTTGTTAAAATAATAAAATAGTTGATATTGTTCAAAGAGTAATATTGAATTATTTTTTTAATTTTATATTCTTCAATTTAATACGGACTAAACTTAACAAAATATATACATACTTAATCTGTATTATACATTAATAATGTAATGTTAATATTATTTAAATGATACGCAATTAATTTCCTTCATAGTTCAGACTTGAAAATATATGGGGAATATATATTTTTAATTTTTCATTATTAGAATTAAGTAAAAATAACAAAAATATGTTCTAGAAAAATGATTAGAAAATAATATCTTCAACAAAAAATGATTTTGAACAAAACATAAGGTAAAGCTAGAAGAGTTTGCAGCACAATGGAAAAGAATGATATAAAAAATCCAAATACTTGTTTTTTGCTAAACTAAAGCTGAATAATTTTGAATTCGTTCGTTTTCTATGCATTTCTATTACTATTTTGTTGTTATGCTATAAATTAAAGCAACAGCTATATTAAAACCAAGAGAGCTGTAATGAAATCATTGTTGCACAATCTTTCCTTATAGTTATAATCTTTCCTTATATTTCCTTTCAGTTAACATCCATTTTTCAAGATACTTGATGCATGATGTTGTTGGAATTCTCCTGTCTACTTTTTAAGTTTTCTTCTACAGATAATTTTGACATGTAACACTAATGTGACCATCTTTGAACTCAACCTTGCCTCAAAAATTCATATAACTACGTAACTACGCTGCAAGTTGTTACAGGAACCCTTCAGTCTTTTTTCTCAAAATTATATATCTTCTACAGGATTTTATGCCATGTATCTCCGGCGTGACCCTACTGGAACTCAACCTTGTTTCCTGCATTCATACAACTAAAGGACTCATCATATTTTGTACACGCTACTTTTTTTTTACTATAACCGTATCAAGCTACTTTGTTATATATAATGCTGTCTAATCTTTTCTTGTGTAAAAAATTACCTGAAGATGCTACAAAATTGTAGCGAAAAGCTTTGTGAACAATTTTTAATAAATTTTTATACGTGTTTTAAAGTGTTTTTATATATACTTACTTTCCTTACAGGGTTAGAGCGATTGCGCACATTAGTAGGAGGGATTACACTTAATTATAACTACAATTAAATTGTTAGCAATAATAATTGCACTTAAATGACATTGCTGTGAGGTTTTCCTAAACAAATACTTTTCCATTAGGAGTGGCTATTTCAATTTAATAATAATAATAGTAATAGTAATAAAAGAAAGTAAAAAAAAAAATTATTTAAAGAAATAAAATTAAAGAATCAGAAAAAAAAAAGACCAGATAATAAAAAATAATATTTAGTTACTAGATAACACGTTTAACTTAAAATTAGTGCTGTTCCTTTTCAGTTTCAGTGGCTTCTTGTTTGTTGACCTAATCTGCCGTTTTCACAATCGTTGCACTTTTTGTTGGAAATAGTGCAGTTTTCATGAAAACACCTGCCACAAGTAACCCATATAAACTAGTCCATGAGAAATCATTTAATTAAAAAATATTTTGTAACACTACCATTCTATAGAAATTCCCTGGAAGAGTTTTGAAATTTTTTTGTCTTGAAAACGAGACAAAACCACGTTTTATCTAAGATACTTGAATCAATCAACATGCATATTCAAGTCGGCACTCCACTATTGATGTTGTGCAGCTACTTGGAGTTTCAGCGTTCCCACTCTACTCCTTTCCACTGTTCCGCTATGTGATCAATCTCTGCTACATTTACTGTAACTTAAAAAAGAGATTCTATAAATATAAACTTTCTCACAAAAAGAAAGGAAAAGTTTATTCAAATTAAATTAATTTTTACTCATTCATTTCATTGAAATGCAATTTCTCATCCTGAGTAACTCCACTCGAATCACTGAGCTGCTTGGATCAGCTCAGATTTCAGTTATCTGGAAAAAATTCATAAGAAAAACCGCATAGTGTTTGTGTAAAATTGGTTATTGCACAAAATGCGAGAAAAAAACATCGCATACGAAAATACAATTATATTGTGACTCCGCTGGGAATCCTACATGGGTTCTTTTCAAGATTCACGACATGAAATTTGTTTTTATCGGTTATCATAGTTGATTACCCGTTCTCAATCATTCTCAAATGAGATTAATCATGTTATTTATGAACCTGTACTTCGTTTATTCGCAAGATAAAATTATGGAAATTCAACAAACCTTCTTAAAATATCAATTTCATTTTAAAATCAATGAAAATACTTGAATATCGTCTACACTGTAAATAAATAAATAAAAAATACTGTTGTGTCATTAAAGCATAATAATTTTGCAAGTTCAGCTAGCGTCGGCATGGGTATTCATTAAGAAATTCCTCAAATTCTTTGTTTTCTAACTTTTTCGGTACACTCGAGCGTTCTTTATCTCCAAGATCAAAATTATTGTTTTTGAAGCGTCGAAAGCAGACCTAGCATGTCATTTCCGACAGAACATGCTCACCGTAAGTCTCAAAAATAAATCTGTGTGCTTCAGCTGCAGATTTCTTTTGATTAAAATAATGCAGTAAAAATTCTCACAAATACTCTTTACTTAGCACAAAACTCAACATTTTTAGAATTAGTAAAAAAAAAAAAAAAGTTGTTTACACTGTGGCGAACTGACATTCACAGAAGTTCAAGTTTACCGACAGTACTTAGTTGTAGATGCGATACTATCTCCAATTACATGCACGTAGTCTTGGTAATGCCATCTGTAATGACACAGCGAGAACTTATCCAAAGTCCTAATAGAACATAACAGAAGGGCATATTGTAAAAAATATCGTTTTAAATAAAATCCTCTTGTTCTACCAGCCAGGATCGAACCAGATTCTACAGTATAGTAGGCGACGACATGAATTCCCAGCCGTGGAAATGCAATACATTCTGCTATATAAAAATGTGTAATCACCTGATAAAATCTGTATCAATGGTTAAAGATTTTATCTAATTATAGAAAAAAAAAATATTTCTTCTGACATACTGAGATATAAATTTACGCTAAATTTCTGTAGTTTTAGAAAACCGATATTTTCTGTAGAATAGTTATAGAAATTTTCTATTTTTTTTTAACAGAATGATTTTTACTGTGTATGAGACGATTTTAAAGGTAGGTTACAAGAGAATTCAACACGAGTTAATTCGTTTAGAAAAATAATTAAATTCTTCCAAGGTAAGATGCAGAATTTCTTGAATAATTATGAGTTTAAAAAGTCATATAAGGTAAAGCTAAGAGAGATGGTGCAGTAGGAGAGATTGCGTACATAAGAGATCGGTAAGAAAGAGTAGAATTGGCGAGTTGAAATTTTAGGAGATTGTACAACATCAAGAGTGAAGTGCCCACTTAAATATGCATGTTGATTGCTTCAAGAATTTAAGATAAAACTCGGTTATTTTGTCTCGTTCTCAGAAATAAATACTTGAATTTTCATAACCATTCCTAAGAATTTCAGTGCAATTGTAGTAATACAAAATATTTTTAATTTAAACAATTTTTCATAAGCTAACTAACCTAGACTAACGAACGAGCAGGAATGGTGACAAAAATTCAAAAGTCGCCAAAGAGAACTATATTAAGGCTGTACTATAATCAGGTTTACAAACCATGAATTATATATAACCACAAAAAATTAATTGTCTCATGCGACAGACGTAGCTGGTCATAGCATATTGTAATATTTGGCGTGAAATTGCTGTCATTTTATGGTTGATTGGATAAACAAAATAAACATAGGAAATAACGTAAAAGCAAATATTATGTGCACCACGTATAGTGTTGTTCACATGTAACTGGGATCCAAATATAAAAGGGATACTTCAACCTTTTCGATACTATCTATTTTGAAACTGTTATACAATAAGCACCTAAGTGGAAGCTCATTGGTAAACTATTGTCGCAGGTAATAGGGACAGGCGCCCGAGTTTTAGCAGATGACCAAATCGCTGCCGAAGGCAGCAGGGACCTGAAGCGAGCTTTTGAGCAATTTCAGTATTTTATTTTATTTTATTTTTATAAAGCTATATACAAAAGAGTTTTCTTTAAATTTAGTGACCAGCGAAGCGGGCAAAGCCAGCTAGTTATTTAATAAAAGACTACGCAGTCACTTCTACCAAAATGGGAGAGTTTGTGTTTTTGCTATTTAGGAGAGTTTGCGCATTGAGTTTCATAAAATTCTATACTAATAAAGATTTCGCAGCTTATTGATAATGGCAAGACAATGAGGATGCGAATTTTTGAATGTCTGCAATTTTGCATCAGGAAATAACTTCGACGAGGGACGGGACTAATTCAATGTACTCGAGACGGCGCATCTTATAGAAGAGTGTCTCCGGAATCTGAAACTGAATATTGTTCAGGAGTGGCACGATCGACAAAAGCCACATCTCTGGTGGGATTTACCTCTCGAATGCTACTCTTAACTTATGAAAAATGTATCGCAAAATATTTAAATGTTATTACAGTACGAAGTCGAAAATCTGGACTCCAAATATCCGGAATCGCCAAAAATCCGGACATTTTCGGCGGCGTTAACCATAATCATCAACAGCGATTTTTTTTTTTTTTTAAAGCATAAATATATCTAAGTAAAGAACCGAAAAAGTATTTTTTTTTTTCTTATTAATCTTCAAAACCCGCATTTGCAATGTCTGAAAGAGGAGGGAGAAGATGATTATAATAATAGTAACAGTTCTTAAACATTTAGAAATTTTTATTCATTAATTCATCAACCGTGAATATTTATTTAAATCAAATTGGACAATTTGAACAATCAAATTGGTGGACAATCAAATTGGACAATTTTATCAACCTTTACACTCCAATTTGATTTAAATAAAAAGTTCGTAAACATTTATTTAATTGAGAACTAAATTCTATATTCTATTTCAATTATGCTCAAACTTTTAATTAAAAAACCTAAAGTACTTAAAAAAAAAAAAAAAAAAAAACACAAAAATGTTTTAAAAATGGCATGTTTTTCTTATTTTCTTTTTCTTTTATTATAACTTGTACTAATTTTTGTTTGCAAATATTTCAATAAATCTGTTTTATTTTTCAAGTTTTATTTTTAATTTAATTTATTTTTATTTATGTACTGTTAAAGTTGATAAAAGGAATATTACAGAATATGTTTAAAAATCGTAATATATTATTTTTTACTTGAATTTGCATATTATCCCAGTACTTGAACGATTCCGGATTTTCGGCTTCGTACTGTATATATCTATTTAGTTTGCAATACTTCCAAGTATGTGTGATGCTCAAGTTTTGTGAAACTATCAGCTGCTTAAATAGTAAGGATAAAACTAAATGCAAGCAAAATATATCAGCCTACTCAATCTTCTTTTTAAGGAATGTAATTGTCTAAATTTCAATAAAATAAAATAAATTGAATAAACATAAAGGATTTTAAAGTTGAAACGATAAGATTTCAAAACCACGTGAAATTTAGTTTTTGTGTTTTGAACATTTTTGGGTGGATGATTTTGAGGAAAAAAAATCCTTAATACATAGTAAACGTGGGCGAATTCTGGGCTTAAAAATGGACGGAACTAGCCATATATCATTGCACACTCGATGTGCTAACCACTTTTTTTTTTCTTGTTTGTTCGGAAATGCATTGCACCGTCTCGCCTCAAACAGGTTTACTTGTGACAGGTGGTTGCACAATAATTTCACCATGTACAACAATAAGTGCAATGATTGTGAACAACGAGAGATTCGGTCAGGAAACAAGAAACCATCCTAGTTGAAAAAGAAATGTACTAATTTTAAGTTAAACGTGTTATGTAGTAACTTAATGTTATTTTTAGGTCTTGTTCTTTATCAAGTCTTGTTCTTTTCCCTGTTTCTTTAATATTTTTTAATTAAATAAATTTTTGTAGTTCTTTTTAAATTTCTTCTATTTTTCTGATTTTTTAATTCTTCAGTTGAAATATACACTCCCAATACCAACATATTTGTTTAAAAATATCTTACAGCAATGTCATTTAAGTGCAATTGTTATTATTATTAACAATATAATTACAGTTATAATTAAGCGCAATCACTCCTACCCTATGAGGAGAGATTGCGCAAAATAGCTCTCTTGGTTTTATTACAGCTGTTGCTTCAAATTATAAAAGAGCAACAAAATAGCAATGGAAATGCATAGAAAAAGGATCAATTCAAAATATATGCACCAATAGTTTAGCAAAAAAAAAAAAAAAAAAAAATATATATTTGGGTTTTTGATATCATTCTGTTGAATTGTGCGCAAACTCTTCTAGCCCTACCTTATGTCTAATTGATCTAGGAATGTGTTTTTCATTGTTGATTTGAATTATTGAGATATTATAAGGTACGTTTTAAGTCTTTTTTATGTGGTAAGTTTAAAGAATATAATGAGAAGGTAAGTTTCTTTTGTAAATTTGACTACCTGTAGAAAAATCTGTCACAATTATTTTATTTTATTTTTGGTACCTAATGCTAATGCTTCGAAACATGCCCAAATTTGTCAGGAAGAATTTTACATTTACAAGTCTATATTTTATATTTATATTTATATTTACCAAAATCCTTTTTTAACTTTATATTTTAATTTTCAATTCTTCAATTACTCCCCCCCCCTTTTTTTAAATATATTTTTTTAAACAATACATGAAGGATGAATTGTCATGGGATAAAATAACGTGTGCATCATTCGAGATATGACCAATAAATGACGCTTAAACTATGTGCTGTTGTTATCAGCAAATAAAAAAATGAACGACATTCATCTACAATTGAGTTGGTTATAAAATACTCTTTTTGGTTGAAATTAGAAAAGACTTATTTTACTCAAAAATGATTTGCGTTCGGTAACTCCACTCAAATTAGTGCATAATACAATGTGTTTACTTTTGAGTACTTTACAAATTCACTCACACATTTTAAGAGAGTCACTACATTATTTTTCCGCTATTTTCTTTAAATTAATTTATCCTAATTACAATTATATTAATGGCATAATATAAAATAAAAATTATTTCCATCAAAATCATCTGATTTATTACTTTATTCTCATTACTTATTAAATTATTATTATTAAACATCAACAACAGGTGTCAAATATTATAATAAAAAGTTATAATGGAATAATAACAGCAAAAAATTAGCTTAAAAAAATTAGTTTTTGATGGATATAACTCAGCTCTATAATTTTACTGCTTTTCATATTACTATAAATGCTTTTATTGACTTTTGAAAGAAGAAAATAAGTTTAAACCAATGGCTTTCTAAAATATTTTTATAGTGATACATTGTATCTTCCTATAACGCTTTCAGTTACGCCTGAAAACAAAATTTCTGAAAAAAAAAAGAGCCTGTAATACAACTTTATATGTGCAAGAATTTGTATTATCTGATATTTTCTTTGAAATAGTCAAAGCGTTTACTTTCTACAATTCTGTCCTCTGGCAAAGAGCGAGAGTTACCAGTAATATATATAAATATATATATATAACATGACTTATTTCAATACACCAAAAGAATTCTCTTACTGTTGCTCATTCATATAGGAAAGCTTTTGTTTAGAAAAAAAATGTTTAAAGAATTATGATGCTCGATAATATAATTTTTCTACTGTCGCCTCCACTCTATAACATAAGAGATCAATAAAAAAAAAAAAAAAACCTCCATTAGATGTCTCAGCATTTTTTAAAAGCCTCTTAGTAATCAGATAAAATCTAACAGACGTGACATTTTCAATACTTTTGTCTTACACTATTTTTTTTTATTGATTGTTAATGAAAAATGATCTTAATATTAAACTAATAAAAGGAAATATGTTCTTTTTTTAATTACTTGTGTTAAAAGGTTTAATTTAGTCTGAGAGCTGAGTAATTTAATACTACCCTTTTGACTATTAAGTATAACATTCGATATACATGTTTTTTTTTTCCTACTAAAATGCAACAATGGACTATTTATGATGTTGAAGCTACAATGGTTTCAAATTCTTTTAGTTTAAGACCACAGATTACTAGTGTTTAGTCTATATTGATAAACCGAAAAATGTTTTGTGGTTTTAAATATATTTAATAGAAAGACATTTATAAGTGGTTTTAAATATATTTGTGTGGGAGTTATTCTGAATAATTAAAAATGTATTAAATTACTCAGCTCTCAAAGTAAATTTAATCTTTTCAATTCAAGTAAATAAAAAAAAAACTTATTTTCATTTTTAGTTTAATATACATAGCTTTACTAACAATCATCAGAAAAAGAAAAAAAAAGTTATAAGACAAAAGTATTAGAGTAGATCTAGAACTGTTAGATCATCGCAAAAACTTAAAGTATTAAAAATAAATAACCAAACTTTTCCCCTCAGCATCTTTCAAAATTTCTTTATAATATTTTTCTGTGTTAACATGCATGTGCAATACATAAAATAATTTCTAGTAAGAAATCTTAATTTTAACAATAAAACACAATTTTCATTTATTTATTTATTTTAATAATTTATTATTTATACATTATATGTAAATTTATAGCTTATAGAGATTTTTCTTAAAAAATAAATAAATAAATAAATAAATAAAACATATATTTATATTTTAAAGAAACCTGTTTCAGAGACAACAAAGGTGTTAAATTAAGAGCGCTTAATTAGGCATCAGAACAACAAGTTTTAAATGCTGTCATGAAAAAAAAAAAAAAAAAAAAAAAAAAAAATTCAACATAATAAAAACATAACAATTTTTTTTTTTTTTTTTTTTTTTTTTTACATATTTTTGAAAATTCCAAAAAAAAAAAAAAAATCATCCGTATAACATTAAACTTTTATATTCGTTAAAATGCTTTTTGGAATGTTAACACGTTGAGCGCCATGTCAGCCATTCTAGATTCTAGACATTTTGTCGTATATCTCTAAGTACTGTAGGAATCATCTTCAAACTTTAGGAGTGGGCAGAACATGTTATACTTCCAGTGATGCCAGATTGGGGATTTTGACCCCATTTTGGGGGATTTTTGAGGCTTCTGGGGACAATTTTGGAGAAATCTAAAATTTTTGGGAACAAATCTGGGGAGTTCAACTTTCTGTCAATGTTGGTAACCATGGAGTAAGAAATACTCCGTGTTGGCAACGTAATGATTTATCCCTACGACTGGAGACTTTCAAAAGCTTTATTGTTATTTGGGGATTTTTTCCAAAAATTGCCTTAATTTGGGGGAAAATCTGAGCTTAAATCATACAAAAATCTGCTTGATATATTTTTTTTTAAACATTTTTATTTTCTCTTCTTAGTAGAAATCAAGTTGGGGATTTTTTCGAAAAAACCCCCTGATTTAGGGAAATTTGAAGACCTGTTTGGGAAATAATTTTCGACCATCTGGCATCACTGTATACTTCAAACATTTCAGTGAAAGTTTTACCCTGAAAGTAAAAGCAGTACCAATAAAAAATTAAAACGTTACGCACCCTGTCAGCCATCGGTGGCTGACAGTGTCAAATATGATATAAAGCCGCGTCAACCATCGGTGACGGATATAAAATAGGATATAAACCTAAAAATATTACATTTAAGGATTTAACAGGGAGCAGCCCCCGCTCATCACTCTTGAAGCGATGTAGAGCGCTTCTAAGGGGACTACTCGCAGTTTATTAAAAAACTCAAAAAAAAAAAAAAAAAAAAAAAAAAAAATACAAAATACAAAATTCGCCAGGCCTAATCCGGCCTAGAGCCTACAGTGGGCGATTATTCAGAAGTTAACATTTAATGATTAAAAATTTATTAAAAATTTGCTTAATTTTTATTTATTACAGGAGGAATCATTATGGAATTTTAATGGATTTTAAGAATTTGCGTGGCGCTCAACGTGTTAAAAAGCTAGAACACGAATTATTTAACAGACAAAAGGGCTGAAATGATTTCCGGTAGAAATCGATTATTCTCCCCAATAATGAAAATAACTATGATTCCATCACTAAGCAACATTATTGAATCATCATCATTAATAAATGATTAATATTTGTGAATACGTTTCATTTCCAGATAGATAAAATCGATTTTCTGGTTTAAATATGTAACACTTATGATAAAAGTAAATGAATTGCTAAAAAAGAATATCATTAAAGAATATCATTAAATCTATCCTAGCATATGTTTTAAAGAAAATTAGCAAATAAACTAAAAATATAGACATAAACACACACACACACACATATATGTATACACGCACATGTATGTTATTGTATTACTTACAAACTTTGAATAAACACCATAAAATGCAATAAACTCGCAACAATTGTTTCGGGTCGAAAAAACACACGACCCTTCATCAGGCGAATAAAGTAAGCACGAGTGCTGCAGTTAAAGTGGCAACGAACCGAAACAATTGTTGCGAGTTTATTGCATTTTATGGTGTTTATTCAAAGTTTGTAAGTAATATTTTTTACAACGCCAGTTTGTGGTGCTTTTTTATTAAACGTATGTTATTGGTTAAATTTAATTTTTAATATAAGTGTGTTGAATGTGTTATACTGTCTTTTTCTTCTTTTGTTTTCTTAATTGTGTATTATACCGTTTTATTCTTATCTAGTGAAACCATACATGATGATATAAATTATATTAAAAAATTATACATATGTATTATAATATACAAAATATAAATATGATCTTAATTATAAAATATAGTATTTCCACCTGATGTCATAAAACTGAAGTAAAATCGTTCTTTGATAAGAAATATTAACTAAAATTTAAATTAAATTGCATAAAAAATATTGCTTAATAAACTTAAATATCAAGAGAATTCACTAAAAAAGAAAAAAAATTATATCTTTAAAAAAAATTAAAACAATGTATTTTGCTAAGTTTTACTTTAAAAATTGTGTGTTAAGTCTGTAGTTTTGTTCGGGAAAAAGTATTCGAGCAGCTAGGAAATTTCTATATTTTTTCTTGAAAGTAGTAAATGTAAATAGCGTAAATAATTTAATTTTTGTTATATTCCAAAAATTATCTACTATTTTTTGTCTAAAAAGTTAGAGTTTTTTATTTATGTTTTTATGGAAAATAATTAAATAAAATGGATATAGAAAATAATTAAATAAAGCTTGTTAACTACGCATGAATTGTCATTAGATTATTATTCTTGAATTGATTTTTTCATGTTTAACAAATGTAGAATCGGCGACATTTTATCGGCGACATTTAAAAAGTTTGAAAATGTCGTTTCTGTATTAACCCGTTAACGCCCGAATTAATTTTGCAAAATATTATTAGCTGATTATTTCACTTCTAAATTAATATAGACAACTGACAGTAAAATATATTAACTTAAACAATTTTTCTGATAGTTTTAAATTTAAAGCTTATCCTCATTTATTGAAGTTTAGTGTTCTAGCGAGGAAACATCGAGATAGAAAAACTTTGAGATAACAGATTAATTTCCTATTATATGTTGACAAAGATCTCGAAAGTAAAGTATCATAATATATATTATTATTCAACTTCATTTAAGTTAGTATACCTGCGCAAAAAGCAAATGTATGTGCGACGAATGAAAAATCATAAAATGATTATCCAAATTATGAAATAATAATTAATAGTAGGCACATGAAACTTTCAGGGATCATTTAGAGTGACGCTATAAACTGTCACTAAAAAGCAGAAATCATTCCATTAAACCAGAAAAAAATATACGTGCCATTTTATCAGCTGTCCTCAGATGAAGACACTGGGTGCTAACGGGTTAATATATCAACAAAAATATATTTAAATTTATTACTTTCTTCTATTTTCATAAAAAAAGTATTGGATTCGCAAAAAGTTTCGACTTCTATCCTTCGATGGACTTATACTTTTTGAGTTGTCCTAAACACGATTTGATCATATTTTAGAATGTTTGCCTCTATGTGTGTGCGTGTTTGAAATATTCTGCGAGCTCTAGCTCAAAATTAATGCATTTAATTTCACTCAAATTTATATTGTTCTGGCCTTGTCATCCGTTAGTACCAATCAGCTATTGGTGTAAATCACGTAACAGGTGGCTGTGCTATTCTGTGACTTCTTCCGTTAAAGTGAAGGCTTTATCTCAGCCTTTATTATGTATAATTGCAAGAATCTAGATATGCGAGAGTGCTATTATGAAATACTATGCTGATTCAATTTGAGTGCATATAAGCCGACAGATGGTGCTGCCATGCAGCAATTTTTTTCCACGTACGGGAAGGCTGTATCTCAATTTCTACGAAACAGAAATGCAGTAAACTTGAAATGTCAGATGGTCATTATAAGAAACAATGCTACCTTAATTTGGGTATATATCGTCTGCCAGGTAGGTCTGCTATGACTTACATTCTGCGATTTACCGCATGGCTACGTCTTAACATATGTTGATTAAACATTCATCCAACTTTATAGGCAAAATCTTTATTTTGAAAAGTTATGATTTTCATTATTTGTTTGTATTAAATGGCAGGTAGCACTATTAAATGATTTGTACAAAAGAAAGTTTTCTGATGTTAACAACACACTAATTTTAGATTTGAGTTTAAAAGTCAGTTCAGTTAAAATTCGTAGATTCTTTCCCCTTAAGATTGCTGAAAACACAAACAGTTCAAATACAAAAGATTATAAAAAGTACGACAGAACTAGCGTTTAAAAGTAAAAAGTACAAAACTTTGAATAAACACCATTAAATGCAAGAACTCGCGATGCCGCTTTGTTTGCAGCACTCGTGCCTACTTTCTTTGCCTGAAAAAAGGTTGTGTCTTCTTTCGTCCCGAAACAATTGTTGCGAATCCTTCCATTTTATGGTGTTTATTCAAAGAATGTAGTTATTACAAACAGTTCAAAAGTATTTCTGTGGTCAATATAAAATACTGAATATTATTCTTATTATTTTTAGCAATGTCCTTTGCAATATTTCAGTTTTCAATTAATCACAATTCATTAAATTAAAATTAAATTCAAAATAATGTAAGTCCATGTAAAATTATTATTATTATTATTTTAATTTCAATTTGCACTTTTCATTCAAATGATTTTAATGAAGATTATGTAGATAAATTAAAGAATTATTTTTAATAGAGTTTCTGTTTACTTTCAGATTTAAGTTAAAAATCGGTAAAAAATTCAATAAATAGTTCGCAATCAAATGTTTATTTTTATACCATGTAAATATTTAAAAATTAATTTCATTTTTTCTTCGCTTCTTTCTCTTATGCCATCGTAATAGTAAAGTTTGTCGGCAATTAATATATCTCTGTTCCAATATTAGTAATCAACATTAAACATTAGGAATAATCATATTGGCATTTCTTACGTGGTTTTATTCAAGCTAATTACAAATCTTTATTTTAATTAAAAGTTCGCTACAATTAAATTAATATCTGTAAATTAAAGTGAATTTTTTATTAAATAAAAACTAAAGAAATTATGTTTAAATAAATCTAATTAGGATAAATTACTGTAGAACTTCTTTCAATCAACGCATATTAATTTTTATACTTAGTTAAAAATATGTAAAATTATTTCCATGGTATTTATGACAAAACAAAAGCCTTTGAATTATCTATTTTAATAACTCTTAGTAAAAACAAAGACAAATTTAAATATATCTTAAGATTAATACCAAAAATTGAAGAGCATTTCAGCTTCAAATTTTTAATGTCAAAGGTTTTAGAGAAAATTTTAAATTGAAATGAACGTAAATCAAAGAAATATCTTTTTAAACAACTAATTTACATTTATTTTTGTGTTACATTTACATATAAACTTTGTATGAAAGTGAATATAATAATAATAATAATAAAAAATTAAATAATTTTTTCTATCAATTATCGTACTTATTTTTGGATTTACATCACAGTATATAAACTACAGTGCGTCCCAAAAGTTTATAGACAACGGTTTTTTCTTTATTTTACCATTGAAAAAAATGAATAAAGATTTCAAAATCATTTTTAATTATAAGTAACATCAAGACAATAATAAAATTATACAAAAATATTATGTTACAATCACAGACATTGTGATAGAAGCTAAAACTGAAAATTTACTGTACCAAAAGTTTATAGACAACTCATTATTTTTTCTTTAACATTCAAATTTTTGAGCTATTTTTCCTAATCACTTTAAAAACTCGATCAGGCATACTCAAAACCACAGTTTGAAGAATTTCTGGCTTTAGAGAAAACCAACTTCTTTTAATTTGCAGCATTCGATCTTGAACTGATGCAAATTGACGAAATTAGCATATCCGTTACTAGGAAATATTCCCCAAAGGTTATCCATTGGGTTCAGGTCAGGACTTAGGGCTGGCCAGTCCATAACAGTTACTTGGTTTTGTCTAAACCATTGCATTGTAGAGTTTGACACGTGAATGGAGCAATTGTCTTGCTAATGTATCCGTTCTTCCCCTCTTAACAAATTTCCAAATAGAAGTAACCGTACTTCTAGCATTTTCTGGTAATCTTCGAAACATTGGCGACCTTTAATGAAAAACAATATCGGTAGTGACGGTAGTTCCTTTAAAGGAAAATGTTCCCCGCACCATGAGTGAACCCCCTCCTTGCTGTCTGCTGAAAAAAGTTTGTGGTTCCTTGCGCATATCGAGCCAGTAATATTTCCAACCATTTGGGCCATCTAAATTGAACTTCTTTTCATCACTAAACAGAACACTCAACTATTCATATGTCCAATTCGCATGATTTCGAGCTCACTAAACACGAGTGTCTTTATGCCGTTTTGTCAGCTTTGGTGAACGACGCTTTTTGCGATAAGCAAGCAATTTACTTCCCTGCAGCCGTCGATGCACCGTGGATTTTGACACTTTAACAGTCATCTCTCAAGAAATTGACCGTATAGACAGGTTCTGGGTTGAAACGAATCTGGAAATCTCTATGTCTTGTCGTTTAGTTGTTTTCTTTGGTCGCTCAGAACGTGATTTTGTTTCAAAATTGTCACCTTTTGACAGAATATGGTAAATACCAGCCCTGCTGCGTCCATGTTTTCTAGAAATGTACACAACTTTCATTCCACGAGCTTTGAAACAATAAATTTTCAAAATTTCATTATTGAAAAACTGCACGTTGTGAGGCATCTGTACAATCAGTAAAAAAAAAAAAAAAAAAAAAAAAAAAGAAAAGAAAAGAAAGACAGCTTCGCTTTTATCTCAGAAAACTATTACGTCACAAGCACATAACCTTGGAATATGGAAATTTGAAGATCAGTACTTCAATCAGCTTTTAACACTGGTTGTCTCTATATTATTTTGGGACAGCATTATTTTCGTTTTATTTTTTTAATATTAAATTTATATGTGTTTAAAGTTCTTTAAGTATTTCATTATTTGTATTACGTCAATACATATTTACATAATTTATTTCGTCTTTCTTTATCGTTTAATTAGCTCTTAAATCCAAAAAAGCGGTTGTCTATAAACTTTTGGGACGCACTGTATAATGAAAATAAAACTAAATATACGGTAAAAAAAAAAAGCTGAAATCCTCGCTAGCAACCTTTAACCATAAATTTTATGTTAAATCGTACTTTTTTTATAGTTTATTTGTCGTATACTTACCTTTTTTATATCTCATTTGTCGTATATCTTACAATGAAGAATATATGATGAATCGATTGCATTCTGTTCTGTTTTAAGATAATTCGGCACCATATTTTACGTTAAATAAGCTGTAACATGTACCGATATATATATATATATATATATATATTACGGTGCATATTTATAATAAAATAAAATAAAATAAAATAAAATAAATTAAAAAAAAAAAAAAAAAAAGCCCTCTCTATGTATCTTATTTGGCGTGATAACAAAGCTTATCGGTAACAAAATAGACTGGATAATTATTTCGAAGGTCATTGGTAGAATATTAGTTTTAAATATTACGAATTTTTCGAAACATTAAAGATTTTTCAGTCAACAATTGAGCTTTTAACTAAAAATACATTTAACCCTTTGCAGACTTGTGTCTGCAAATATCAGACAACGGAGAAAGAGAGCTATAACTTTAGGCGTTCCTCTATACCAGTTCACCATTTCAAAATGAATAAATAAATGGAAAACTCTGCCGAAAGCAAAGTGTAAATAAAAGTAAATTCTTTACAAATTAGTTGAACCATATTTAATTTTGCATTATTTGAAATTGGTACATTGCGTTAAAAAGGAATATAATTTAAAATAATTAGCAAGGAATTATTGCGTAATAAATCTTGTATATATTTGTAATCATAGTTATAATGCTTAAAAAGTAATTTAAATAATTTTTAATTTCAAGCAAAATAAAAAGAAATTTAGATATAATTAATACCTAACTTATTTAATAAATTTCAAATATGTGGAATTATTTTTGAAATAAAAAGTTTTAAAATCACTGATTATTTTCTGTATTAAATTAGAATTTAAATAAAAATAAACTTAATTTAAAATAACTTGTTAAGATTAATAAAACGTCCTATTTGTGAATCAAATAAACTTTTTAAAAATAATTACAGTATAACTTATTTTTTTATCAAAATTTTTATTAGTCAACCATATGTAAAAGAATTTCTCTCTCTCTCTCTCTTTTTTTTCCCATCTTAATAGTCTGACAAAGTTTGTCAAAACCTGCAGAACAAACGAATCAATAAAGTAACACAACAAATCCCAACTCAAAACCATAAACTTATCAAACTTAATGAAAAAATCACCTAAGAAACACAAGATAGGAAGGAAGGAGGCAGGCGGCAAGACTTCTGACTTGCCTGTGGGGTTAAACTAGTTTCATGCCGGCAACACTCACCCAGCCTGCCACGACCAGAACAGGAACCATATGGATTTAAAAAAGCAAAATTTCAAAGCAGATGAATAACAATGAAACCACGAAGCAACAATGAAATTCACCGATTGATTAGAATTTTAAATATATAAATATCAATATAAATATAAATAAAATAATAATGAACATTTTCATAAGTTTAGACTGTTAAACTAAAGCAAGAAGAAAATTTAAAATGAGATATATTTATTTATTTAATCATATATAATTTTATCTTCAGTTATATATAAAAAAAAAATTAAATATTCTGGAATAGAAAAATTACGTCATTTACAAACTTTATTGAACTTAAATAAATAAATACATATGTGCTTAATTTCTTAAAGATTTTTTATTTAAAAAAAAGTTAGTTTAGCAAATATTGTATTGTAAGTAGAGAATATCAAAAATTGTTTTGAGAAATCAGTTTATTTACAAAATATATTTAAAGTGTTACAAATACCCTTTTAACAGGCTTTTATTAGTTTCACCTCTATGTATGTTTGTAACCGCTCTGGGGGCAAACAAAAAATCTATATTGTAAAAAAAGACTTTTCCTACGTGAACGCTGTGGCTGTGAGGTAAAGCTCCGCGCTACGAACCTAAAGGTCCAGCGTTCGAGCCCAGTCAGGGGAGACTTTTTAAAAATGGTTTTTGTTTAATTCTAAATTATTTTAATTAAAGATTTAAATTTATGTAAATATTATGGTGTGTCACTCACACGATTTTCTCTTACCGTGCATTTTAATACTAAGATAGATATTTGGTGCTTTTTAGTTCACATTTCTATAAAAGCGTGTTTTTTAACTTTTTAAAACTATAATATTATTTAACACGCTTTTATTAGCTTCACCTGTATGTATGTTTGTAACCGCTCTGGGAGCAAACAAAAAATCTATATTGTAAAAAAATACTTTCTCTACGTGAATGCTGTGGCTGTGAGGTAAAGCTCCACGCTACGAACCTAAATGCCTATCGTTCGAGCCCAGTCAGGGGAGATTTAAAAAAATGGTTTTTGTTTAATTCTAAATTATTTTAATTAAAGATTTAAATGTATGTAAATATTATGGTGTGTCATTCACACGATTTTCTCTTACCCTGCATTTTAATACTAAGATAGATATTTTGTGCTTTTTAGTTCACATTTCTATAAAATCGTGTTCTTTAATTTTTTTAAACTATAATATTATTACCTTTTTCTTTTGAGAGAGAAAAAAAAAAAGGGGGGGGGGGGATACCAAATAATATTTAAGAGTGTATCTTAGAAAGGTTCACCATTTCCCTTACCTCAGGTAAACCTATGAGATTGTCGTTAACTCACGTTTTACGATTTATCAAAAAATGAGAGGTTTTTATTTTTTATTTTATTTCCTTCTTTGAACTTTTCATTTTTTATTTTAGTCAAAATTAAAATAAATAAATAGATAAATACGCATATTTTCAACAAAGTAATTTAAAGTCAAAGCTCTAATTTATCATACCGAAAAAATAAAAATAAAAATTCAAACTAGTGTTTTTCTTTTAAATGAACACGAGATGAAAGTTGACAAGTTTAATGGGAGAAATTCAAAAGACAGGGTTCAGAAAATTCCATTTTTCAACAAAATGTTTTCAAAATACGATTCAAAAATGATCCCACAGAAGTACATGGGGAAGAAGAGCAGCAGAATTAATTGACTGATGCACAACCTCATCGTAGAAAATAAAATTAAACATTAATTAATTAATTAATTAATTAAAAATTTAAAAAAAAATTTAGAAAAAGAAAAGGAAAAGTTAATTCTCCATAAATACATTCCGTCATGAAAAAAAAAAAAAAAGTATATATATATATATATATATAATAAAAAATAATAACGAACACACTTTTTAAAACCAAAAGTTAATTTTTAAGAATCATTATAAAAAGAGAGAAATATATATTGCTCCAAGAAAAATTAATTTACAAATGACATGCACTAATCCCACTGAAATTTAATAATAAATTTTCTTAAATAACACTTTTTATAACAATGATTATAACACAAACTACAAGAAAATCATTAAAATATAGGTAAGAGAATAAGTTAGAAAATTATGCCCACCTAGGAAATCTACAGCGTCTAAATTTACCTAAAACCTTCATCAATCATAAATCCATTGTTGTTTAGAATTTATTTTCTAAAGGCGAGATCAAGACATGCCCAAGTGAGCGCCGAATTCCTAATGAGAACCCGATTCATATTGCGAGCGAGAGAGCGTGTACATCTTTGAAAAGAGAAATCTCCCAAAGAAGTCTTCGCCAAGCGGATTCCGCCAAACAGAGGAAAAGTCACGAAAGAGGTTTGCTAAACTATGTTATCCGCTTTCGAAGAATCAACAAATGCGAATAGATTTCGTCGTAGAAAGAGTGCTTAAAGAATAATACTTAAAATATTTTCTTTAACTAGCTGCGTTAACTGTGATTATTTTTTGTAAAAATCTCAGATATATATTTTTTGAAGATATTGTGCGCAACTAAAAATGTATCTTTTTTGATTGCTTAAAAAAAAAAGTAAAATATGTTTAAAAAAAAAAAAAAAAAAAAAAAAAAAAAAATCTTTTTTTATTATATTTTTATGACGATTAAATTATCTTTTATAATAAATGCATTGATAATATTAATGTATTATGCTTATAATTAAGATACAAAGGGCATTCCATAAAAACTGAGAGTAAAATAAAAAAAAAATCAAGAAATATATTCACAGCAAAAAATACATCATTCTTTTTCAAAATACCTTCCGACAGATGATATGCAATGGTCCCATCGTTCAACCCACTTTTCAAAACAAGTAGAGAAGCCCTTTTCTGGAAGCTGCTTCAAAGATCCCTCCACTGCTGAAATAACTTCAGAATCTATATTAAATTTTCTGCCACGGAGCTTCTCCTTCAACGTCGGAAACAGCCAGAAATCGCATGGTGCGAGATCTGGACTGTAAGGGGGATGTGGCATGATTTTAATATTGCATTTACTAAGATATTGCTGAACAGAAGCTGCGACATGCGGGCGAGCATTATCGTGATGTAATGTCCAATTCCCTACCAGTTCATGACGCTTTCTCGATATGTGTTGTCGCAAAATTTTCAAAACTGAAACATAATATTCACCATTCACAGTAGATTTTGGAGGCACAGCATGCTGATAGATTACACCTTTATGATCAAAGAAAATAATCATCATGACCTTTCCAGCAGATTTGGTTTGTCGGTTTTCGGAGGCGGAGAATCAGTATGTTTCCATACACTTGTTGCGGACTTGGTAAGGGGATCATAATGATGCACCCAAGTTTCATCACCTGTTATTACAGTCTTTAGGTGATTCGGATCATTTTGAAGCATCTGTTTCCATTCACAACATTGGTAAATTCTTGTTTTCATTTGTTCTTCAGTAAGGTGATGAAGGACCCATCTGGAACAAACATAGCGAAGTTGTAAATGGTTGCGTAGAATGCGAAATATCGACGTTTTCGAAATGTTTGTTGATGCCGCTATCTCCTCACATGTCATTCACCGATTTTCTTGAAGGATTACCCACACAGTGTTAACATTTCGATCATTCACAACACTTTTTGGTCGCCCAGGCCTAGGAGCCAGTTCTGCAGACAAACGACCTTTCTTGAAATCACAATGCCATCTAAAAATCGTATACGCACCAAAACATTTGTCTTTGTAAGCTTCTTTCATTAACTTAACTGTTTCTGGAGCTGTTTTGCCCATACGGTAGCAAAATTTTATGGCACAACGCATTTCGTTTTTTAACTCTGAATCACTCATCTCCATTTCTGTAGGGCAAATAAAACAGTTCTTTAAACAAGCACGGAAATAGGAAAATAAAATCGTCTGCTTCGTTTAGAATTTTGTACAAACGTACAGTTAACAGTTTGAAAATATCGCCTGCACTTCTATTTTTTAGTTTCGCGGTGTTGCCACTATGTAAAAAAATAACTCTCAGTTTTTATGGAATGCCCTTTGTAATTCAGTAAAATACATATGTACTATATACATATATAAATACATTTAATATTTTCTCCTCAAGACTGTTTTAGGTTGATTTCTTTAGAAATCGACCTATTGCTATCACTTCGTTTATCTATCTATCTATCTGTCTATAATGAAAATTTTGTCATCACGATAACTCTCGAAATAATAATCCAAACCAAACCAAATTTGGACAGTGAACGTATCTCATAAATATCTTGGATGAGTTCGTTAACCAAGTTGTTCTGACTTTTTGTTTTCAAGTGGCGGTCACTTGAAAATTTCAAATCCACATTATAAAAAGCGTATTTAAGGCCAGATTTGCTTGAATTTTGATGTAAATATAGACCACATAAGGGTCTCAATGAACTTTATTAATGAAATTTCTAATCCATTTTTAGAAAAGTGGCGGATATCTTTAGCGTGGCCACTTGAAATCAGGCTACCACTTGAAAATTTAAAATCATGATAACTTCCGAAATAATATTCCAAATTGAACCAAATTTGGACAGTGAACTTATCTTATAACTATCTTGGATTAGTTTGTTAACCAAGTTGCCCCGCCATTTTGTTTTCAAGTGGAGATCACTTGAAAATTTCGAATACTCATTGTAAAAAAGCGTATTCCTAATTTGTTTGAAATTTGATGTATACATAGACCATATAAGGGTCTCAACGAAGTTTATTAATGAACTTTATGCACTGTTTTTAAAAAAGTGGCGGATATCTTAAATTAAGCAGGACCACTTGAAATCAGGCTGCAACTTGAAAATTTAACGTCACAATAACTTCTGAAATAATACTCCAAATCAAACCAAAATTGGATAGTGAACTTATCTTATAAATATCTTGGATGAGTTTGTTAACCAAATTGCTCCGCCATTTTGTTTAAAAGTGGAAATCACTTGAAAATTTCAAGTTGACATTGTAAAAAACGTATTCTGAATTTGTTTGAATTTTTATGCATACATAGACCATATAAGTGTCTCAACGAACTTTATAAATGAACTTTATTCGCCATTTTTAACAAAGAAGCGGATATCTTAAACTAAGCGGAGCTACTTGAAATCAGGCTACCACTTGAAAATTTATTATCGCGATAACTTCAGAAATAATACTCCAAATCGACCAAATTTGGACAGCAAATTAATCTTATAAATATCTTGAAATAGTTTGTTAATGAAGTTGCTCCGCCATTTTGTTTTCTAGTGAAGGTCACTTGAAAATTTCAAATTCCCATTGTAAAGAGCGTATTTAAGACCGGATTTGCTTGAATTTTGATGCATGTTTACATAGACCATATGAGGGTCTCATCCATTGAACTTTATCCGCCATTTTTAACAAAGTGTAGATGTTATAAACTAAGCGAGACAACTAGAAATCAGGCTACCACTTGAAAATTTATAATCATGATAACTTTTTAAATTCTGATTAAATTCGAGCCAAAGTTGGAGACAGCGAGACAGTGAAATTATATAAATATCATGGATGAGTTCATTGGGCAACTTGTCCCGATAGTTTGTTTCCAAGTAGCGGCCACTTGAAATCAGGCTGCCAATTGAAAATGCTCCATCACGATAACTTTTAAAATACTAAACTGATTCAAACAAAAGT
This sequence comes from Salticus scenicus, assembly GCA_963930645.1. NCBI lineage: Eukaryota > Metazoa > Arthropoda > Arachnida > Araneae > Salticidae > Salticus > Salticus scenicus. The sequence goes on from OZ005655.1 coordinate 68,326,254, forward strand.
TGGATAGTGAACTTACGGTTCAAATATTTTGGATGAGTTCGCTTGTTAATTTGTTCCGCCATTTTATTTCAAAGTGGCCGCCACTTCAAAATTTGTCATTATGATATAACTTTTGCAACACTGAATCAATTCGTATCAAATTTGAGTAATGGATTTATCATTAAAATATTTCAGATAAGTTCGCTGGGCATCTCATTCTGTTTTTATGTTTCCAAGTGGTGGCCACTTGAAATTACGATGCCACTTCAAAATTTCTTATCACGATAATTTTTGAAATACAGTATTAGTTTGAACTGAAGTTGAACAGTGAACTTATACAAATATCTTGGTTGATTTCTCTGGGCAAGCTGCTCGCCGTTTTGTTTCCAAGTTGCAGCCACTTAGACTGCCACTTGAAAATATGTCATAACAAAAACTTTTGTAACACTGCACGAATTCAATCCAAAATTGGACAGTGAAGTTATGCTTCAAATATCTTGGTTGAGTTTGCCGGGCAACTTTGTTATCACGACAAATTTGTTATCACGATAACTTTTGAAATACTTAATCAATTCAAACTAAAGTTGAAAAATGGATTTATCATTCAAATATCTATAATTTCGGTGGGCAAGTTTCTCCGCAATTTTGTTTCCAAGTTGCAGCTACTTGCACGCTTAGAATTTGTTATCGCGATAACTTTTGAAATATTGAATTTATTCAAACCAAAGTTGGACTGTGGAATTATCTTACAAATATCTTGGATTAGTTCACTGAGCAACTTTCTCCGACATTTTCATCCAAGTGGCCGTTACTTAATTTTTCAGTGCGATAGCTTTTGAAATTCTGAATTAATTCGAACTAAATTCGTACAGTATACTTATCTCACAAATGCATTTCATACATTTGTTTGCCAACTTGGCCAGCCATCTTGTTTCCAAGCGCTGGACACTCGAACATTTCAATTTCACATAAAAAGGTATTTCTGAACCGATTTGCTTAAAACTCCATTTGTACATAGCCCACATCATTAATTCTATCAAGTCCATTAATAATTTGTAGTTGCCATTTTGTGGCTACTTGACAAGAAAAAAGAAATCAATCTATCTATCCGAATGAGCCGGAAGAACTAGTTTATACCTCATTCTTTATTCGGATTATTATTTAAAATAGCATCATTGCCCTTAAGAGTTTATGTGGATTTTGATTTACTGTTTTGTACTTAACACATTGGTTTTATTCAATTTTTATAGCCAAATAATAATAATAATAATAATAATAATAATAATAATAATAATGAGCTAAATTCTATTTCATTAAAATCTGTTAAATAAATATATTGCTTTTGTTTAGGTTGTTTTCAGCATCATATGATGTGTTAATTTTTCGTATCCTATTTTGATGAAAAATTAAGTGTCTGTAGCAATTTTGTCGTACAAGTAAAAATAAATAAATAAATAAATAAATAATGCTTTTGGAGGACTTTAATTTATTGTGAAAATCAACAGTTTTTCAAATTATCAAGAACATTTATTTATTGTTTTTTGAAAACAGAATTTTCAATTACTTATTCTGAATGATTAAAGCTCTTTCATTTTTGTAACGATTCCTATTCGAAGAGCGGATATTTAAACATAATTTTTTTCAGGAAAAGAAGAAGAAGAAAAAAAAAAAAATCAAATAGTTTTTTATTCCCCAAAATATCTTTGATTTCTTCCTCTTCTTCTTATTATTATTAAAGTTCACACCAACAACCTAAATTTAGCTGTTTAAAAAACCACCTACGTTAATATTTAGTGATTTTGAAATATAAAAGAGAAGTCAAATATACTGTAATAGCACATAAGGTTTCATGCGTATATTAATGTTTTAATCAAAAACAACACAAGCGCTGTTTTTAAAATATTAACAAAAAGGGGAAAAAAATTGTCCGCATTTTTCTGTTTTATTAATTCCCATTTTCATTAATTAGTTAAAAAAGTTAATTTCAATATTTAATTTAAAAATATAAATTATAAGAAGATTTAATAACATTCTGTAAAATGCATTAAAACTCTGGTGTTGAAATGTTAAAGAGTAAGAAAACACTATAAGTTATAAAGATAATCAAGAGTTGTTTCAGGTCAAAACAATAAAGTACGGCACTTCACAAAGAAAATGAAAAAGCAGCAGAAAGTGCATTACAAATGAAGTATTGGAATATAACAGGCTAAAAAAGATACTGGTGTAAAATTTTAATAATAGAAAAATTTGAATATTGAGCTATTTTTAATGTATACCAAACAAACCAACAAAAAAAAAAAAAAAAAAAAAAAAAACTGAAGTAAAACGCTGTTTTAAATCTGTGGATTTCGATTTTCTAAAAGTAATTTTTCACCGAAATTTTGTAAATTTTCAATGTGCTTGTTACTAGTTTTTTAAAACATAAATAGAAAAGATTAGTTTTCAAAAATATTTTTGGTGACAAATTTGTTGACCATAGATGCGATTTTGGCGACAGTTGTTGAGGGTGTCGTTATGCTGGTGTAAACTTCAATTATTTTTGTTCTTTTAATTGACCAAAACCTTTACTTTTTAAAACATTTTTCACGGGTGAACACAGAGTTACTTGTGGAAACATCTTCTGAAGATAACAAATTATGATATATATTTTTAATTTCGCAAATCACAAATCACTTAAAAGAAAAAAAAAAAAAAAAAAAGACTAAAGTTATTTAATTTTTATTATGGCCAACGCTCCTCTTGCAAATAACTGGTTGGCAATTAAAACCTTTATTTTTTATTTTTTTTTTTTTTGGGGGGGGGGGACTGAGGCCTGATAGGTTTATTTCTAATCCTCCAAAATATTTCACTCCAAATTTTAATAAAAATCATAAAACTGCGAAATGTTTTCATTTTAAATTAATTAATCATTTAATTAATAATTAATAAATCATATTAATTATTTTGTTTTTATTTTTTAATGTTTTAATTGATAAATAACGGATATTAGTGAAAATTAATATTCGCTGATTATCAGTAAAACTATTATTATACACTTATTTTCCTGCAATGGCAACCTGTTATACCGATTTCTATGTATAAAACAAGTTAATTAAAAATTTTCCCGGAAATTGCCAAATCCCTATAGTTTAAAGGTTTATCAAAGGTGTATCCCTATAGGTTAAAGGAAAGTCAGCCGAAAATTCGCTATCGAAATTTTTGATCGAATACAATAATTCTATTAATTACAGTAATCAGATAATGTATGTGAAAGTATATTTAAGAAAAAAAAAATAAATAAATAAATAAATAATATATATGCATCTGTCTTGCTAATGTTATGCTATAAAAAAAATTATAATTTTTTTTTTTTCAACAGGAAACTTTATTCTGTTATAATGTACAAAGAGAGCGAAAGATAAGACATGTTAGTGTAAATATGTAATAAACATAATGGTTCTGTGAATTTTTTTCCTTTTCCTTTTGATGTGTATTTGTTCATTACATGCGCAAATGTATTAAAAAAAAAAAAAAAAAAAAAAGCAACTTTTTTTGTTTGAAATCAACAAAAAACTTGTAAATTTATACACTGGAAGTGAAACGATAATTTTGAAATTTTAATTTTGTTATCTGATTCGATGATATTGATATAATGAAAACATAAATATAAAATTTTCAATAAATTTACATGAAATTACATTCAATAAAATTAAATATTGATATGCACATCTTTTTGCTGAATGCGTCCACAACAATTGAAATTGATTTTAAAAGTGCTCTGTATATAAAATTACATAAAATTATTAACTTTTAAAATAATAATGACATGATTTTTCTTTTCCAAATATAGTTTCACAAATTTATGTTCATTACATGTATATATATATCAATACAAAAAACCCTTAACGGGTTAAAAGTTTGTGACGCAGCATTGTACTTTATGGCTATAAGAATTAGAAATACGGGTCTTAAAAATAATGATATCAAATTTTCAGTGACGCTTTGATATTAATTAAATTATACATAGATTTTCTTATTTGAATTTGCTTTTTCCTTTTATTTATATTTACAGTGTAAACGTTATTTTCAACATAAAATAATATATAGCATTTACTCATTGATACCTTTCCATTCACATCTCTTATACTATGAAAGCATGTGTTTTAAAAGAAATTATATGAAATTCCAGTAACGCAGTGGTGTTACATTAAGTGATTTGTTTTTAAATTTCTCTGCAATTATTTTGTTTTGCATATTAAAGTATATGTGCACATTGAAATATTGCTTTTAATTTTCAAATACGCTGTCAAATATATCATTTTCATTAAGCTTATATTATGTACTGAAATATATTTATTTCAATGAATTATTCTACCTTTTGCGTCACGCCATCCAAAACTGAAAAAAATTTCACAGTTTTTTTCTTTGCATCACGATATCTATTTGCATGCATTTTCAATTTATTTGGATGAAATGACACAAAGTAAACATTTCCATATATTTTACTTACAGTTTTAGGTATAGATTTGATTTAAAAGAGAAAAATAAATAATAATAGAAAAATCTTTAAAAAGTGAAAATTTTATACTGGTAAATATTTAAGTAGTATAGTTTGTTATGAATTTAATTTAAAAAAAAATCTTAATCTATTCAAAATTTTATTATAGCTTAACATTTTGTAATTTATATATTATATATATACTAGAAACTTAATGAGCAAATTAATTATTTTCAAATTCTGTTTTAAGAATTTTTTCAATCCGTAGTTTAAGTGATTTATCACCTAATTTTGAAAAAATTACAAATATTTGCATATGATTATCATATTATTTGTCATTTTTATGAAAATAAAGGAAAAATTTTTTGTTGTTGCAATCACCTTTTAAAATAGAACCAATTTTGAAAGTTAACAACGTATCAGCATGAAAACAATGTAAATACAAAGAATATTTTTGATAAACAAATGTCATATAAAATACAAGTACCTAAATAAATAACTCATTTAATATATATATTAAAAAAAGAAAAATATTTTTTATTTTAATTTTTGTGTTTATTTTTGACGCTTCCCGATAGATGGAGCCAAAACGATTATTTGATATTCAGTATTTCAGATGGAAGAGAAGAAATTCGTCCGCGAAACTGCCGCATCACGGTATTTTCGGAGTAAAAAATAGTTCGATTTTTAAACTGAGTTATAAAAAAAACAAGAGTTTTCCTAGGGAAAAGGGAGATGTCAGGCACATCAGATAAAAGCGATTAATATCATATATCAATTAAACTAAATTCGCTCGAGCCATATTCGAGAAAAATTTGTTCCTTACATACGCCGTCCATTTACAACTTAAATGAGCCAATTCATATCTCGAAATATATTGCACGCAGAAATGTAGGGATTTCAGGGTAGGATCAGACAGAAGGTGAAAGTCTATTTTGAAAATATCAGAACATAACCTCCCATATTTCCTGAGATATTAAGTGTCGGCTTTCAGCGGTTACTTTGATCTTAAAATTCCTGTATATATAAGTGTCGCAGTTTTCGTTCGTTTTTCCGTTTCCGCTGAGTGTCGTGGCGTTCGTTTGTTTTTGCGCTTGCGTCACTAGAAAAACTGCCGTTTTTCATGATATATATATATATGTATATATATATATATATATATATATATGTCGGACATACTTAAAGAAAAATTATGGTACCAATTAATAGTTGATTTTTGAACTACCAAAATACGTATTTTTATCATTTTTTCGAGGTAAAACTATTTTATTATGTGCATTTCTAAATTAAAAAGATTATACAAATAATGATAAGATATCTAAATTTTTGCTATCCCATAGATTTCATAAGTTATGTTTAATTAAACAATTATAGTATAATAACGCATTATCATAACATATAAACATACACTAATAATAGTATACTAACATCAAATAAAGTTCCGCTTTGTTACGAATAAAACTGAGATAATAATTGTTGCTCAAGGATTTAAAAAAAAAAAAAAAAAAAAAAACGAAAAGGGGAATTGAATAGAAAAAGATATTTTAGGTAAGAAATACCAATTGTTGAGAATAAAAAATTAAAATTTTAAAAGAAAAACTTCAAAATCAAAATCAGTATGTAAATATTTTTTATTATGAATCGTTAAAAGGAAGTAAAGAAAAAAAAAAAATCTGCTAAAGACATAATTTAGTTTAGTACGGAGGACTATTAATTTATTCTGTAAAATTTTTATTTTTTAATTTTAACTTTAATTTTTAATTTATTTTTTTATCACATTTTTTGATCGTAAAACTGGGCCACGTACTTTTTAAAATGACTGAAATGAATTAAAATGAAATGTTGACACCTAAATTTCATATTTTAGTTAATTTAAAAAATCTAATTGTCGTGTGGAAAATATGTTTGCACCCCTGGATTCAGAAAATTCGCCCCTTTCATTTGGTATCAAATTTGTAACGAGCCACGTACTTTTTAAAATGTCTGAAATGAATTAAAATGAAGTGTCGTCACATAAATTTCACACTTTAGTTAATTTTAAAAAGTCTAATTGTCATGCCGAAAAACTGTTTGCCTCCCTGCATTCAGAAAAATCTCGATAATCGATCTGAAAAATCGATAGAACTGATATTTCTAATTTATTTTCGTGCTACACAAAACTGGTCTACAAAAACTTCAGATTGAAATTAATAGTCCTCCGTCCTCAAAAAAAGAAAAAAAAAAAAAAAAAAAAAGAGAGAGAGAGAAGAAGATGACCTTTGTGTATTAAACAATATTATGTAAAGCACTGCATCACTTTCTTTCAAAATAATTTCCTTTGAAAATGAAGCATTATTAGAATTCCGGTTATCTACTGTTACGACCAACAACTTCAAAACTCCATCTGCGTGAATCACAAAACTCCCTCAAATAATTTCAAAATAATTTCGTTTGAAAATGAAGCATTATTAGAAATGTGGTTCTCTACTGTTATCATTATCAATATTAAAACTCCATCAAACAATTTCAAAATAATGTCCTTTGAAAATGAAGCATTATTAGAATATCGGTTACCTACTGTTATGACCAACAACATCAAAACTCCATCAAACAATTTCAAGATAATTTCATTTAAAAATGAAGCATTATTAGAATTGTGATTAACTACTGTTATGACCAACACATCAAAACTCCATCAAACAATTTCAAAATAATTTCCTTTGAAAATGAAGCATTATTAGAATTGTGGTTATCTACTGTTATCACCAACAACTTCAAAACTCCATCTGCGTTAATTACAAAGCAAAATAATATTTTTTCTGTTTTATATGTAGCTATATATATATATCAATGTAGTTATGTTTTTAAGCATAAGGAACCGACAAACTTCATAAAAATTTATATTTATTATTTTTTAATTCTTTCCAAGAAGTTTGTAAAGTGTTTATGGCTTTGATTTGTCTATGTGTCTGTCCATATGTTCATACTCTAACTTCCCTAAATATACATGAAATTCCTTGAAACTGATATATGTTATTCAAGTGAAGTATAAGGTGTTCCCTTTTGAAAATGGCGTAAATACTGCGACTGGTTTGTGCCGAAAGACACCGCAAAAAAATTCTAATTCATTGTATTCTATAGAAGACGTATTTTTATAAAGCATATTTTAATACCTTTGTGCCAGTCCAGTTAAATTATATATTAAAATACCAAGTCGTGAGTTAGTTCTGATTATTTTATAGGTTGCTAGGATCGATTGGGGTAGAGTGAATCCAAATTTGAAGCTTCTAAAAATCTGTGCTCGCTGCGTAATACATCAAAAACTGCAAATTTTTCGGACTTTTTTAAGTTTTTACTTTATAAGACACAGACTAAGTGATTTTTGATATTCAGTGCCAGTACAAATTTTAAAGAATATTAAGTATCAAACAATTTAAGTCCAACCACAATTTCCTACTTTCATTAGTTAATGAGATATAGCATTTCAAAAAATGACAATTTAATGTTTTAATCTCGTTTCAGGTTAAACTTTGTAAAGATCGTACAATCCACAAGAAAAGTCCTGTGCTGTAAAGTTGTAGAAAATTTAACTTGCTTTATTTTAACCACAAAACGATGTCTATGAAATCTACATAGCTCTTAATAATGCTCAGAATAATGTAAAATAGCTTTTACAATACAATATCTAATACTACAAATATATCTACGCCCATAGTATAAATGTTCGTATTCCTTAAATGTATGTTTATCTTCATATTAATGCAAATAGCTTCTTTTAATGAGATGAGAAGTACAAAAGTACCCAATTAAAAAGAGAAGGAAGTTCTAAATATAGTAAGGAAGAGAACGTATTTTGAAATAGTTAATAAATAATTGCAATAATAATGATACGGGGGGAACAAAAATTAATGTCAAAGAGTAAAACATCGTTTGGAAATACTTTATTGTAATTCAAACTAATGACACAAATTTCAGGTCATTATTTTATCGAAATGTCTAAGTTATTATGTTAATTATTGCTTGAATTGCGAATATCCGTAAGTTTTTATTTTATTATGTTATTATTATTATTATTATATTATATTATATAATATCTCTTAAAGAGATAATGGTTAAAAAGCACACGTGTCATAGATAATTTATAGTAAAAAAACACTTTGGAACCAAGTAATTTAAAAATTATTACATTTAGTTAAAATCATAAAAAAAAGGACAATTTAAAGGTTTTCGCTTTAAATGTAAAGCATTTTCAGGAGTGACAATAACATGTTTCTTTTCAGTAGTTTAAATACATTAAAGTAGTTCAGAGTTACAGTTATACAAACTTGATTGAATTGCATATGCGAGTAGTCTTTTAGAAGAAAAAGTTCTACGAATTTGCTCCTACACAAATTCCTTAATTTTTTTTTTCTTTTTAAAGACTGCTTATCTGCAATTCGATCACGTTTTTATAACTGTAACTGTGAACTACTTTAATGTATTTAAACTGTTGAAAAGAAACATGCTATTATCAGTCCTGAAGATGCTTTATATTTAAAGCAAAAAGCTTTGAATTGTACATGAATTTTTTAAAAATGGTTTTAATTAAATGTAATAATTTTAAATTAAAAAAAAATAATTATAAATAAACATTTTGTCGTTACATGTTATGTAATAATCAAGCTAGCTTACACACAGTGAATATTTTATGCGGAATCGAATGGATATTTTATGCAGTGGATCTGATACAAACCTGACATTTTCAATAATGAAGAACAATTTAATATTTATTGCTATAACGCTATGTTTCAAACTTAATTATATGATATCGCTTAATTATTCATATGTTTATTTAATTATTTGATAACAGATGAATGAATCCAAAGCATCCTAGTTTATTTTGAAAGAATAATCATTATTTTTCTGCGAATGAAAGTGTTACAGGTATGAAAAGTTAATAGCATTAAAAGATCCGAGTTTTCTAAAGTCTTAATATCTACATTATTAGAATTCAAACAGCATATAGCGTTTAAAAACAACCCCAAAGAAGTTGAAGCAAAATGAGTAAAATATTTGACAAATTTGGGAATTCATCTATTTTTAATATAGATGATGATAACAGTACCAAAAATTTGTTAGCCCTTTGAGGGTCAAGACGATTTCGCTCATTTGCTGCCGCTAGAATTTTTGATCAAGTCTAAAAGAAAAGTAATAAATGAAGTTTTTCTCTATATTACTAAAGTAAAATTTTGTTAAAATTTTTCGGTATAAGATTTGCAGTTGAGAATTAAAATTACGTGAGATATAATATGTCCTACTGTCCCTGAAAGGGTTAAGAATAAATAAATTTCTAAAGGAACACTATAGATTAGAGAGTAGCCAACGACTGTCATGGGTCTAAATAACGACGCTGCTTTCCCTTGCACACGTGACTACTTTTCCTGCCCTTGATGATGGTTAATGTAAATTATTTTGACCAGAAATAAATGTTGAATGTTTTTGCAATTTATAGTGTTCTTCCTTATATAATTTTCAGCTACAATTTTACGTTGTATTTTTCTACTATAATAATGATGAAATGAGTATAATGCGTTAAAGTGTCATTCAGAAAAAGTTGTCATTTTGCAAAACACAATAAGATTTTTGTTTCCAATTTTGAATGAAAATATAAAAATTGTGATAACAGAATTTTGTCAAAGACATTACAGTGCTTCGAATTATAAGACGATGCATTTCTGAGGTGAATTTTAATCTGTTTGGTAAGTTTGTGTAAAACCTAGGGTTCGTTATTATTATTATTATTATTTATTTTTTCCATAAAAAAAAAGAACCACATTTTACTAATTTAAATTGTTGTTCAGTTTCATTTTTACAAAATTTTATGAGTGTAGTTTGAGGATTAAATATCGGAATATATATATATATATATAAAATAAATAAATATATAATTAAATTTTCTTAATTATTTGAAAACATTTCTTTTGCACATCTTCTTAACAAATATTTGATACATTTCATAGCATATTGGTGCTATAAGAAATGTGCTGTAAGAAAAAGGCATAAAGCATAGATGCATTTATAAATTAAAATGTAATGTATTTTATCACGTTTAGTTTATACATTACGCAGGTCTACATCTAAAATTTTGATTTGATAATTTTGTCTGATCTTTATGGTTTTTAGTGTGCTGAAACCGAAACTGAAAGCAGTCTTTCACTATCCCGTATTGATATTTGTCAATACAGAGTGTCTACCAACTTAATTCCTTACGTGACTCTTCCATCAATAGAATTATAGAAACTTTTACAGTATGTTCCATAGAAATGTACTAGAAACTACTGAAAGTTAAGAAATTTTGTCGGTAGACACCCTGTATTAAAAATCTACAAACTGGCTTTATTTTAGGTTGCAGCACACCAAAAAAACACAGTAACAGTTATAACAGTTAAAATTATTAAATTAAATTTTACAAGCATTATTCTTGTAGACTCTTTTTATTAGCTTATGTTCAAGGTATGGCTGAATCGAAAATGTATTGTGCCTTAAATGCAAGTAAAGCAAATTTCAGTATAGCCACATAGCATTGAACACAATGTTACTGTGATACTCATACGACGTTTTATTGGTTGCAACAAAATCAAGATGATCAAGGAACATGATGGTAGAGCTATCGTAGAATTCTTTAAGAAGTACTTTAATCTTTTTATAACTTTTTAAATCTTTATGTATTACGTCATTAATTATGCTGCCACAAAGAATCAGCCACTACGACATCTCGTTGAAATCGTCAAAAGATGGGAACTTTGGAATCAACTGGGACAAATTAAAGAAAAATTATTTTATAATAGAACTGAACAAATTTTTCCAAGTAGTAAGTATGTTAGAGTCATATTTTTCCTTTAAATGACACCACGAATATAGGAGATGATTTAAATTTTAAAAAAATAATAATAAGTCTTTAAAGGTGCGAGTAATATTAAAGATAATTTTCGAATTTTGGAAAGTGAAAACTATGGCCAGATTCAAAACGTACTTAGCAATTAATGGCATCGAAAGCTTCTATTAAAAGATACAATGAGGATATTCTTTTAAACGGGATTCAAACTTTCTTTTAGTTTCACTCATATTTGCTAGGTGACAATGAAAAAAACATTATAATTGCTCCATTTACGAAGATTAGGACAGGAATCTTACTAGGAAACTCCTTAAAGTGTTAATTTCAATTATTTATTTCAGTGTTAACTTCAATTAATGAAATCTTCTATTATGATTTCACTTTTTTTTTTTCATTTTCGTCTGCAAATTAATGTGAATATACATGTTGAGTAAATTTATCAATATGTAATATATTGGCTTGGCAAGAAAATACCTTTGATTTCCACAAATAGATAGCATTATGTTTGTTTGGTTATTTTACCATCAATGTTATACTTTTCTTGTGCGAAAGATTGCAGAAAGGTTAAATGTATCACACACACAACAACTGAAAATTACTTAAGATATCATGGACAGACTTGTAGTAATCTTAATCGCGTAATCGTAATCGATTGTAATCGATTACAAAAGCAACGTAATCGCTGATTAATCGTAATCAAAATAAAATATTTAAATTATAATCGTAATCTAATCGTAATCAAAAAAAAAATATTTAAATTGCAATCGTAATCTAATCGTAATCAAAAAAATATTTAAATTATAATCGTAATCTAATCGTAATAAAAAAAAAATATTTAAATTGTAATCGTAATCTAATCGTAATAAAAAAAAAATTTAAATTGTAATCGTAATCTAATCGTAATAAAAAAAATATTTAAATTATAATCGTAATCTAATCGTAATCTGATCGTAATCTAATCGTAATCTCACTATATTTTTCTAGAGAATAATCTGTATCGTGAAGCAATGTAAACGCAATCTATCTCTAAAATAAGATTGCACTTTATTTTTCTTTTCTTTGCTGCCATTTTTACTCTATTTATATTTTTTGTTATCCCTTTTTTCAAAAATTTCTAGCTTCACAAGCTAATTTTTGAACTTACCTACTCACCCTGGAAGATTTCAGAGGTCATGTTTTCAGGGCCCGATTAAACTTTGAAGCTAAGGGAAGCTCAGCATCATTTCGGGGCCACCTTTCATTTCGGAAAATCTTATTTTCCTGTAACGTATTGTAATATAAAAATGCTATAGATAAAAAAAATAGTGTGTGTTTATTATTTTTATTTTTTACTTTCCGAACACTATAGTGAGGAAAGTACTGTAATCATGTCAAAAATCCGAATTTGAGGTTTTGATGTTTCTATACGTTTCGAGGTCCCCTGAGTCCGTTTCCACTATTTTTACGACGATGTATGTATGTGTGTATGTATGTCTGTGAGTGAACACGCTAGCGTCTAAACGCTTTGTTCGAATAAGCTGAAAGTTGGTACGTATATTGTAAGTCACCATAACACGAACCCTATAGATTTTGGTGAATCTAGCACTCATAGTTTTTTTACAGGGACACGAGGAAAAATTCTTTATCATTATGGCCTATGGGACCAAATTTTTAAAAGTGCGATAGCGTCTAAACGCTTTATTACTCTTAGGAAAAAATTTGTATACATGTTATAGGTAACAGTTGCACGAACTGTGTAGATTTTGGTGAATTTAGCACTTACAGTTTTTTTGCAGGGGCACAAAGAAAAATTCTTTATCATTGTGCCTATGGGGCCAAATTTTTAAAAGTGTGATAGCGTCTGAACGCCTTATTAATCTGAGCAAAAAATTTGTACACATGTTATAGGTCACAGTTGCACCAATTGTATAGATTTTGGTTAATTTAGCACTTACAGTTTTTTTACAGGGACACAAAGAAAAAATCTTTGTCATTATGGCCTATGGGAACAAATTTTTAAAAGTGCGATAGCATCTAAACGCTTTATTCAATTGAGCTGAAAATTTATATGAATATTATAAATCACTATTGCACTAAATATAAGCATTTTGGTGAATCTAGCATTTGTGTGTTTTTACAGAGACACAACGAAAAATACTTTATCATTATGCTTAAGACTTCGGTTCGTCTCTTCGCGCGCGCTCTAATTCCCTTGAATATTTATGGAATTTTTTGAAACTAATATATGTTATGTTCTTCAAGTTCACTATGGAATTGTTCCCTTTTAAAAATATGGTAAATATTACCACTGGTTTGTCTACAGGGAAATTTGAAAGAATTTCAAAGCATTGCGACCTATCAAAGGTATTTCTATAGATCATATTTTAAATTTATTTCGCACAAACCATAATGCAGTCTACATTAACAATACATATGCACAAGAAAATGCTTCATGCAGAATATAATGTCATTAGCAATAAGATTTAGAGAGCAACACAAAAATTTTCACTTTCAATAACGGTTATAATTGAAAATTGCTGGAATTGCATTTTCGTTTGCCTTTATCATTTTTAATACTTCCTAGCAACGTTATAGAGTGATTATTGTTTAGAATGATTGTTTCATTTTCTATATCTACAATTTATATGAACTTATTGGTGTACTTTTTTTTTATAAGCCTTTTAAAGGGGTTTTATTTACAAAAAATATTTAGTAGAACGCTTTATTGAAATTAAAAAAATAAAATAAAAATAAAAGTTAACAAACAAATCGAAAATATTTTTATGCGCATAAAGAGTTTTGCTTAATCATAAAATTAAACATGTTAACAATCCACTTAATAAGATACTTTGCCATTAAAAAGTAGAAGAAATCTCTGAAATATGATTGTTACTCACCCGTCTTAAAACTTAAGTTGTCCACTAAAAAGCAACTTTAAAGTTTAGATATGCTTTAATGATTTCATAATTTTTTGAACTTACGAAATTTTAATTTAATTTCTTGAAATATTTTAAATTTAATTTTTGATTGTCTTTTCCTCTTCTGTCTCTCCGTTCATTTATCTATTTGCGTATGCTCTAGTAAATTTAAGTAAAACATTCTGATTGCCGAAATATTGCGAAATAGGTGTATTTCTCTTTTCAAACATACTTCTGTAATGATTACCGTTATTTATGGGGCCTAATAAAATATTTTTAATATATTTGTATTTATTGTATTTTGTTGTTGTAAAATAATTTAAAATCTATAAGCAAGATTTCTCATCCAAGCTTTGAAATTTTCCTTAGAAAAAATGATGAAAAAATATGTGGAAAGCACACCATTTATTATATCAACAATTTTGGATCCACGATTCAAGAATAGTTGCCTGGACTTGACGAATGAGCAAGTGTGTGAAATAATAATTAAAGAAATGAAAAATCACTTTCTTGTCGAAGAAATAACAGAACCAGAAGAAAAAGCCGCAACTGAACCTAAAAGAAAAAAAAAAAAAAAAGATCAAACTGTTTGCGTTTTGGACGGGAAAAGATTATGTAAACTTGCCAAGAATTATATAGCAAAATCGGAAATAACGGAGTATTTAAAAGAGCCATTGAAAAGAGAAGAAATTTGCCCTCTAAATTTTGGAAGCAAAATGACAAAAGATATCCAAAAATTGCAAAAATTAGTTCAAAATATCTCTCTATCTGTGCATCTTCAGCACCCGTAAAGAAGTTATTCAGTGTCGCTGGAAAATTCTATACGAGTTCCCACACTCTACTAAAAGCGGGAAACGACTAAAAGATTTAATTTTGATTAAATTAAATAAAAATGTTTAAAAGAATTTTAAATTTCTCCTACATTCTATTTGTATATGTATGAAGTTCAATGTTCAAAAGTAAGAAAAAATAAAATTTTTTGGATTATTAATTGTTTTTATGTATTTATTGGGAGTGTGGGGTGGGGGGGGGGGGGGGAGGTAGTAGTGCTAAATTTTACAGACGAGAAATATTTGTTTATTAATATTCATTTGAGAAACATAATTTATATTATCTAGACCATTTAATAAATTCATTTAATTAATACAGGTGTCATCATAATCTATGAAGGTATAAAGGTAACTAAACTCATTATTTATTATAGGCAACAGAATTGTACATCTAATTTGCAATTTTTAAATTTATATCAATATGATATTTCTCCTTTGTAAAAAAAAAAAAAAAAAAAAAAAAAAAGGATTTTTAACTGACAGTTTTATTTAAATCAAATGCGAATATTTGAAACTTCTTTTTTAATTAAATTGATTGCATTTTCATTTAGACTTCTTACTTATACCTTTACACATTGCTACCAATGTAATTCATTGAGTGTACATACTTACATATGATATAATTTAAGGGGTTCTCCAAATTTACATAGCTTCTACTTCTTTCCTTTTTATGTTTTACTAAATAATATATATATATATATATATATATATATATTAATCTTTCTTTTCTAGTGAAAATGCAAAAGTAATATAAAACGAATTTCATGCTTTGGAACTAGCGGTCGATTTGAAAATAAATTTTGGTCTACTAAATTATTATAAAGAAGTGAAATTTGTGACAGATATTTGAGATAGTATTTTAATTTCTGACTCATACTTAAAACTTCTTTCAATATTTTAATGATTAAATTTATTTGATAGTCAAAATATAGAGTTTTGTATAAATATAAAATTTCTCTCGCTTTAGATGATAAATTACTTGATATGATAATTTTAATCTGCTTGCTGTGATATTAAAAGCTTAATCTGAAAGCAATCAAAATAAAGAATATATAGACAATATAAGGAGAGGATATATACAAGATATATTTAAGGATATATGTGAAGAAATATCTAAGAAAGATTATATACAAGCGATATTCATCACATCGAGATTGAGAAATCTGTATAATTGAAGTTTAATTGTAATCGATTTTTCATGTAATCGTAATCTGAATGTAATCGTATTCTAGAGTCTAATCAAAACGTAATCAAAACTGTAATCGTAATCTGAATGTAATCGTATTCTAGAGTATAATCAAAACGTAATCAAAACTGTAATCGTAATCTGAATGTAATCGTATTCTAGAGTATAATCTAAACGTAATCAAAACTGAAATCGTAATCTGAATGTAATCGTATTCTAGAGTCTAATCAAAACGTAATCAAAACTGTAATCGTAATCTAAACGTATTCGTAACCGGCATTTGAAGATTAAAAATAATCGTAATTGTAATCTTTTAAGGATTCTGTAATCGACTACAAGTCTGATCATGGACTGATTTACTTGGCTTCCGCATGAATTGAAAGAAATTTACTTAACACGACGAATCAAAATTTGTTACACGCATTTCTTACGTAATGCAGTGGATCCCCCCCGCCCTTTTTTTTATAACGATTCATCACTGGTGATGAAAAATGTATCGTACATTCATTGAAAAAAAATCATGGTCCAAGTGTGATGAACCAGAACAAACCATATTGAAAGTTGAATTACACCAGAAAAAGATCATTCTATCGGGATTACAAAAAAGTTTTGTGCTGCTTTGAAACAAACAAATGATCAACTCAAATGGTTGCTGCCACAACAACTCATGAAATTCGAAGAAGCAATCAAAGAGAAAGAACTAGAATTGGTAAATTAGTAACGAATCGTGTCACCCCACGACAATTTGACCCATTTAGCAACGCGTGCAAAATTATTGCAGCTTATTTGGGAAGTGATGTCGCATCTTCATATAGCCTCGTCGTGTATCATTTATTATGCGTCATTGGATTATAATCTTTTTTTTTTTTAAACTTTATAAAGCATTTTAAACGGTAAAAAATTCGATAATAACGATGACTTCAAATTGCATTGAGTTAAGTTGTTTGTTGATAAGGAAGTTCTATTATGCGTGCGGATTCGGGAAATTACTAGAAAGATGGTTAAAGGTCATCAATTAGAATGGAAGACACTTGATCGTTTACCGTTCCTTTTTTGGATATAAAAAAATAAGTTTTATTTTACACTAAGAAAACGAACTTACTTTCTTGTCGACTCCCTAATGCAAAACTAAATCAGAAACATATTTACATTATTTTAAATTTATTCATTATTGAAATGGAATATAACTTTAGATATAATATAAAGGCATAGCATCACATTTTCTGAAATAAAGCTGTTCGATGTGATTAAATTTCTTAGTAATATATGAACGAGAAATAAGGTAATTCGACTTTTTTATTTTTTTTAAACATAAAATATTAATATATACATATTTATGCCTTGTCTATTGAAATTCAGCAGCTAAAATTTTTACCAGTAGTTTAAATACAATGTAAACTGATTTCTGTAAATTTTTTAAGCCAATCGGAAATTAGCACTTGAAATAGTTTCCTAGTTAGAAAGAAACTGAAGTTTATTAACATTTTTAAATATCACACTGGAATTGAAACGCTTTGGAATTTTATTCAATTGGAAATATGAAGGAGAATAAAAACAAAAAACAATAGAGTTGTTGAATTTAGATATAATAGAAATACTGGAGAACCTATTAAATTACGCAGTATTCCCTTGTACTTTTACTCTTTCTAAATTCGTCAAAACTAAACTTATTAATTTGATTGTTTTATCTTTCTATCCCTATACATATTTTAAATTGTATAAAGTTTTAATATGCTTCATTTTTAAAGTGATAATTTTAAACTGGTTTATAAATTTCACTTTTCTTCTAATAAGTCTCCTGTTTCTGATTTCCGTACATGAGGAATCTATAATATTCCTTATAATAATTATCACTCTTATCGTATATTTTAGTAAAATAAAAATAGATTTTTAATCCGTTTAAATAAATATTCTCGTTCTGTTTCTAAACAGGAGCTTTTATAGTCTTAATTCAATAAGCATTCTTAGAAAATTAAGATTTTGTATGTTTGGTAGTGAGTAAGGTTATAGTTTTAATTTTAAAATTCTATATTATCTCTGAATTATCTCTCGTTCTCTGTATTAAATTTTCTGAATTATCTCTGAATAAAACTTTCTTGAAAATTTAGTTATCTACCGGGATTGTGATGTTATTGCACATGAAAAATTTGACTCTAACATGCTATCACTCATTAAAAAATCTGTTCTATTAATTTGTTTTTATAAGAGTTTTAACAGTGCATTTTTCAAATTTTATTTATTCATTTAAATTAAATTAATTAATTAATATATTTATTTTTGTATTTTTTAGGTACAGTTCTGGTTTCTTGTCGGTGGCTAAATACATATTGGGCTTTACCCTGTTGTCTATTAAATGGAAGAAAAAGACGCAAGAAAAGAAAAAAATATCATTCAAAATATAATATCGCATTATATAATTTTAATATATATATATATATAAAGTACTCTTCTGTGATTTTGCCCAAACAGTCCTTTTGCAGTTTCACGATTAATTTATTACCTTCATTGAATGTTTGAGATTAAAAAATAATTGAAGTTTTACACATATTACTACAAGTGATTGTTTCCTTTATATCTAATTAGTATGTGTACTGAAAGCCCGAAATTCTTTTTACTTTTAAAGTAAATTATACACAAAAATATTAAACCAGAAATTACTAAAAAATAAGTATCCTTATGACATTTAAATACTTGAAACCATCTTACATTTCAGAAATAAAATTTAATTTAAGTTTTATTTTTAGTCTAAAGTTTCATGTATGGCATGATTTAGTTCTTTACAAAAGGATCTAAAAGGTAGATTATTAGATAAATCAAGTAATATTTGAAGTCGTCAGGGCGTAAGCAGTGCATATATTAGACATAACTGTTAATATATTTTTAAATGATAATTGCAAAGTAGCAATATACTTTCTTCAGAATTTAAATTTTTTAATTTGGATAGGATGTAAGTTGAAATATTAGAATTTGTGTTCATTTCTTTTTTTTTTTCTTTCTGTAAAAATAAAGATAGTAAGTTTGTGTGAAATTAATTCCTTTAATTTTAAATTTGTCTTTGAAAAGCAAATGAAGTTATGACAGAATAAAGCGGGGTATTATGACTAGCAAAGCGATCATATCGCGTAGAAGAATTATAATTACATCCTAAGAGTAACGTGAATTATAAAATTTATACTTTGAAAGTCATATGATTTTTATATAATTTCATTAAAACTTTACATTTTCTTTTATATGGATAGGCAAATTTTTCTTTTTTATTACAGAATATTTTTAAAATGATGTCATACCCACATTTTTATACACTTCAAGCTTTAAAGATATACTCGTTAATTTCTGAGTGGAAAATTATGTCATTATGAAATTATTTTAACAATTATAAGAAAACTTTTCAGTCTTGTCATATCAAACACCTTTTAAAAATAGTTTTATTTCATAACTTGAAAATATTTATATTTTTTACTTGAGAAATAGTATTAAGAACTACCTAAATAATATGTATTAAGAAAAATATTTTACTTTTAAATTGTAATTTTTAAATATTTCCACCATTTATGGAAAATATTATTATTTTCCTTTATTTCTCCGTCTCTATTTTTTTTATACAACCGTAGAATAATCCATTTAACTTCACCTGTACTTAGAACGTGAATTTACTAAAAAACAAAATTAAATTTATACATCTAAAATTAAATAATCTATTTTCGAGAGTTATTAGGACATTAGTGATTTTTAAATTTATTTTTATATTTTTCCCAGACTACAATTTAGAAGGTTCTTGAAGAAGTAGCTGATAAATGCAGACTTTTATTTATATTTAGATACATTATAGATAGAAACAAGAGTTAAAAAAAAAAACTCTTTATTAATCAAAACTTCATTCATACCTTTTATTTCAGTTATTGTATAAATAAAATAGCCTTTGCAACTGATGAAAAAGAACAGTCTTGCACCATTTTCGCGACATATTATAATTAATCTCAATAATATAGACATTTTATTTTGTATTTGGACCATCTTATTTGTTTAGCGTAAACCCGTTTTTTAAATAATTATCATATATTGACCATAATGTAATCGAATTGTTTTCTATCTCCTTGAAAATGAAACGGTGGACACTGTACCGTTAATGGACACCATTAATGGGTACATTTAAATTTAAACTCTTAAAATAAGCTTTCTAAGTCGTCCATGATTTCGTTTTGCATTCAAAGTTGGTTTGGGAACTTTGAACTTTTAATACATTTAACTACGAAATTTCAACCACCGATTCCGGAATAGTGGTCCATTTAACTGGAATATCATGAGCTAAGCGCACACGCCTGTCCCCAATTGGATCATTTAATTTTCAGGGAAATAACCTAAAATGTAGTTTTTAGCATTCAATTGATAGTACTATAGTGTATTTTAATTGTAAAATAAATACAAATAAAGGCCCATATAACATTATTTATTTATTTTGAGAGAGAGAGAGAAAGGAACAGAAATTCAATATATTTTTTTAGATATTTTACAAAACGTAAAAATTTGAAAGTATCCAAATACTTTCGCCTGTACAATGCACAGTGTATATTAAACAAATATTAAATGAATTACTTTTCGACACTATTCAAATCTTTTATTATCATCATATTTACGTTCCGAACATACTGTGTAAGGAAAGTATTGTAATCCTGACAAAAATTCTATATTGAGATTTTGGTATATCTATAAGTTTTGAGGAACTTTTAGTTCCTTTTTTTCGGTGATGTGTGTATGTGTATGAGTGAATACGATAGCGCCTACACGTTTGTTCGAATGAGCTGAAAATTGGTACATATATTGTAGGTCACCGTAGCATAAGCCCTATTGATTTTGGTGTACTTATTATTTTTTTACAGAGACAGAAAGAAAAAGTCTCTTTCATTATGGCCTATGGGCTCAAATAATTTAATGTGCGATAATGTCTAAATGCCTCATTCAAACAAACTGGAAATTTACACACATATTATAGATCACCGTTACACAAATTGTATAGATTTAGGTGAATCTAGACCTAATAGTTTTTTTTTTACAGGGACACAACAAAAAATTCTTTTTCATTATGGACAATGAGGTGAAATTATTTAAAGTGCGATAGCGTCTAAATACCTTACCCGATTGAGCTAAAAATTGATATACATGTTATAGGTCACCAAGTACGAATTGCATAGATTTTAGTGACTCTATCACTTATAGATTTTTAGAGGAATACGAAGAAATATTTCTTTATCAGATTATGGCCTAAGGGCTCAAATTATTTAAAGTGCAATAGTGTCAAAACGCCTTTTTCAGATTGTACTATTCTTTATCAGAATAACTAGATTATCATTTTCACCATTATAATTACATTGCTTTATTTATATACAAAACGGATTTTTGAACAATCAAAATGCATATTTCAATTACATTTTCGATTTATTTTAAGTGTATGTTCTAAATTTAAGGAAAAGGATAATGCTAATGATAAACTATCTAAAGTTTTTTCTCTTCCACAGATTTCACGAGTTATATGTTAATTAAACAATTATAGTATACTAATATGTTATCATAAATATACTAACATAGTATACCAACAACAAATAAAGCTCCATTTCCTTGCGATTAAAACTGATAGGTAAAAATTATAACTCATCAAAATTATATCTGCTTATTTTTTTTTTTTTTTTTTTTTTTTTTTTTTTTTTAACATGGAAAATAGAAATTGCATATAAAATGATGTTATTTCAGGGAACAATTACCAGTTGTTGAAAATAAAAAATTTAAATCTTTAAAGAAAAACTTTAAAATCAGTATATATATATGCATATATTATGAATTGTTAAAGCGAAATGCTATATATATAAATGAACTTTCTGTATTAAACAATATTGAGTAAAGAATTGCGCCACTTTGTGGAGAACGCGAGTTCTCCATGCTTATTTAACTTCAACTTTACTGAAGGTTGAATGCTGCCAACTTACTTATTTAACTTTAGATTGACTTCCAGCTGTAATTGAAATACTTAAACTATGAAGAAACGACAGAGTCAGATTTGTAAAATCAATTGAGCTTTAATTGAGCATAAATAAGAAGGGGACGCTGGACTTTGGCATCTAGTAATTTACTTCGTTTAAATGGGCAGCCCCCTTAAATACTTTGATATTAATAAATAACCCCATACTTTACTTTACTTCCCTTTACTTAATTACTCGCAAAGGATCTCAACTACTTTTATTTAAATTAGCTTCTCAAATCGAGTAATCTTTCGATTAGCAGGAGGATTCCCTGACACTGCTATATACTTGACTTACATCTAACTATATCCTAAGCCGCTAACAGCTAGCTCCATCAACTCTCACTCCGACTAACTTTAACTCCTCTCCAACTCACCAACTGACCAACTCTCTCAAAAGCAATCTTCGTTCTTTTATACAATTCAGTTTCTAAAAATATTAGCATAATGTCAATTACGATTTTAGCTTAGGATCGGAACTAACTCAATTACTCAAAACGAATCCTAAAACAGCGGGTTCACGTTTTACCCGCAAAGTGCGAGTTTTAATTGTAGCACTACTTTGCTATCCTCACAGTCCCTCCCCTGAAAAAAAAATTTCGCGGAAAAAATCCCCCAACGGGTTTTTACCCGTGCAAATTTCAAATTATTGCAATACTATGCAAAGAAAAGTTAGCTGCAGTGACTGACTGCTAAAATTCAACTACATAATGTTTTAGAAAAAGAAAAAAAAAAGAGGGGGGAAACTTAAATTTAACTAGACTGCCCAACAAGAAGTATATTGTTTTAAAAATCTAATAGGGAAAAAAAAAATTTAAGAGTACACGGCGAAAAAACTGGACACTTACATATAATTTTAAGTAGCTTAAATAGCTTTTAAAAAATGTTTCTTTTGCTCAATGTAAGACGCTTTATTCCAGAAAACCGTTTGTACTCAATTTAGTTAACTAGAAGTCCAGCGTTATTACAGCGGGGCTTACAACCATCTTTCTGTTAATCCAGAAAGGGAAAAAAAGCTCAATTTTAAAGTGAAGTTGAAGGAGGATTAAGTACAGGGGGGTTGCTTTGACATACTAGCAACATGAAGAAAATCTTTATTGAGATGAAAAAAACTTGGAATTCTGTCCGACGTAAGCCATCCTTCGAAACTTTCGATGTGGAATTTCGTCATCCTTCAGAGCCAGTCTAGGCTTAACCCACATCAGCTGGTCAACGTACTTTAGGAAAAAATTCATTCAGCAACGTCAGTCATCAGCATAACATTTTCTACATCAGATTAGAGCATCAAAGATATTTCTAAAATGGAAACTTTTTTTAAAGTGTAAATCAAAAAATAGACTTAAACTACAATTTGTAGATAGATCAACGAGACAAATTGTCTATGAATACATAAAATAGTTTATATATAATAATTTTTCCTCCTTGGCTATAGCATGCGAACCGACAAAAAAGTAATTTGTTAGTGATTTTAGTTTAAAGTTACGCGTGATTTATGCATATAGCCAAAAAAAAATATTTCCCCACTCATACACATAGATATATATACATATATAGATAGATAAATTTTAGTGGAATACAAAAGTTATAACAATAAGAAAATTCATTTTATACAACATTTAGAAAACATATTTAAGGATACAGTATTTTTAAAAACTTTTCAAAACTGCAGTTGATTTCTGAGGAGGAGAAAAATTAACATACATAGAGATAATTTACAAAACGATAGAGAAAAATGTTTATACACTTATAAAATTTCATTTGATACAATATAAGACAGTTGAGAAATATATTTAATGAATAGAAAAAAAGTTTTCAAAACTGCGGTCGTTGCCTAGAAAATACAAGCATTAGAGTATATACATTACATCATGTCAAAAACTGGAGAGAAAATTTATATACAAAAAGGTAAGAAAAGTTATCTTACTAAGCACTGCAGGTGATGGCTAAAACAAACACATTTAAGTACATGCAGATATAGATCATTCAAAAACGAAAGAGGGGGAAATCTTTATATCAAAATTCCAAAAGGTTTTTTACCAAAAACTGCTGGTGATGGCTTAGAAATAAAAAGACATTAACATACATACATGCATATATTATATACAGGAAAAAATTTATGACATGTAAACAGTACATGAAATTTCGGGAGATGAAAGTTCATGCCATACGAGGCCCACCAGCGGCCGAGCGGTTCTGCGCTCAAAGCTGGTAGACGTGAGGTGCCGGGTTCGATCCCCGGTCGCGCTCGTCGACCTAGCCGTTCGGAGTTTTCCGTGGTTTCCTCCGAAACTTGCGTAAATACGGGCTAGGACCCCTAAGAAAGACCTCCACGGAAGGCCCTCCCCCTCAGGCCTAGGACCCCAGTGTTGTCAATCGGCCTTAATCCCTAACACCAACACCATCATGCCATACGTTTAAATTTTGCATTTTTACATTTTAAAAGTTCATGCAGCAAGTTTAAATTTAGATTTGTGATATTTTAGAAAATTCAAGGCTTTTAGTTCATAGTTAAAGGTCCAAATGAAAGTCCATAAGTTTTTACTACATGTCGTAGACTTTATCACTGCTCTGATAACCCAATACTTGAAAAAAACTAAAATAATGAACGATACGACCTGACAAATTGAGTCCTTGATAGCAGCAAAAGAGATGCAGGTCAGACTGGCCTGTAGAGTTGCAGCGTTGGTGGCTTGCAGATTTAGGTGAGGCGTTGCAGGATCGCTGGTGTCCTGAGGAGGGTTCGAACATGGGCCTGGTCACTCTCAGGAGGGGGTTTCACACCCAGAACCTTTTCACTGTTCGGAGGAAGGTTTAAACTCTGAATCTGGTTCTTGTGGTGAGGGGGTTTCGGGCCCGTCACCTTATCACTGCCCATAGTTATCACAGAGGACTGCGTTCGCTCCGTGCTTTTACATGCAGGGCTGCTGGACTTTCTAGAGACTTCACCATAGGTTACATGGCCTTTTGAAATTACCTTTTTCAAACTAACATCTTTTTCGTTCACTTTAAGCGGCATGTCATTTTGACAATTTAAGTGCAATTTCTCAATACAGTAAAATCCCGTTACAACGAATTCCATTACAACGAAAAATCCCGTTATAACGAAATGCAAGCGAGTCCCGTTTTGAAATGTATTCAAATAATGTTAACATAATCTCAGTATAACGAAATATTCAATTTTTTATAATCTCGTTAGAACGAAATAATATGACACGGCAAATACTTTCAGTTGTACATTTTTATCGCTTGACAATTTTTGTTTTCGATGCCTAGTCTTAGGGACAATCAAGCTTATCTCTAAAGCAATCGCTTTTCTCCGAGCTTTGTTGTAAAACAGGTGTGCATAGGCATTTCACTGCAGAAGGAATGTTTCCTTTGTTCGCTCTCCCCTTTTCTCCACCCCTTTTTCTTGGAAGTCCAAGTAAGCTGTAACCAATGTAAGCAAACTTAACAAAACGTGAAATGTGTATTGCACATTCCCCCTTCCCTCTCCTCCCTACCTGAATAACTTTCGCAAAGGAATTCCCAAAGCTCGAAATCAGTTTGAAAATTTTCATCTTACCAGTAGGTCATAAAATGGCGGCTGTTAAGCGAAAACAGTTTAGTTTGGAAGAAAAAAAAACCATAATTTCTGAAGTTGAGAAAGGAATGAAAAAATCTGATGTTGCTAGCAAATATGGAATTTCGCCGTCTACTTTATCCACTTTTCTAAAAGATAAAGAAAGCATTTTGAAAAAACTTCAAGTTCAAGTCTTTGATCCAAGCAGAAAACGAATTCGAAATGCCCAGTTTCAAGATGTGGATAGTGCTGTTTACAAATGGTTTATGGATGTTCGTTCTAGAAACATCCCTCTAAGTGGCCCTTTAATTAGAGAAAAAGGTTTGGAATTTGCAAGAATGCTAAACGTTGAAAATTTTCAAGCCAGTGTCGGATGGTTGAATCGATTCCGAGAAAGATACGGTATAGTGGCAAAATGCATTTCAGGAGAAGCAAAAGACGTCCCAGTTGAATCTGCAAACGAATGGCGTAAAGGTGAAGTACTAAAATTAATCAAGACGTATAGTCCTAACGATGTTTTTAATGCCGATGAAGCCGGAATATTTTTTCAGTTAGAACCAAGGAAGACTTTAGCGTTAAAAGGAGACAAGTGTATTGGAGGAAAGCTTTCCAAACAAAGGATTACAGCCCTATTTTGCTGCAACAAATCAGGAACAGAAAAACGAAAATTACTCATAATCGGCAAATCTGAAAAACCCCGTTGTTTCAAAAATTTTAAGTCCTTACCATGCATCTACAAAGCCAACAAAAAATCATGGATGACGCAAGGATTCTTTAATGAATGGCTGATAAATTTTGATAAAGATATGCAAAAACAAAAACGTAAAATTCTTCTACTCATAGACAACTGCACAGCACACAATGATCCTCCTATATTGAATCACATTCGTGTAGAGTATTTCCCGCCTAACTGTACTGCAATACTTCAGCCTCTTGACCAAGGCATTATCAGAGCCGTAAAATCACGATACAAAACTATGTTATTAAAACGCATTATCTGTGATCTGCAAAATAACGTAAACAGAAAGTGCAACATGAAAGAGGCAATTGATATGATCTGTGGATCGTGGGATGATATAAGCCAGAAAACAATAGCCCACTGTTGGAAACACGCGCAGATTGACCAGGATTTAAATAAAGAATCGACGGCTCAAGGATCTAGCGATGTACTACATGATGAGGAGCAGACAGTCGAATATGAGATCGAATCCGTTTGGAACTTAGTAAAAGAAAAATCTGGTGTGTCTCAAAGCATAAGCTTTAAAGATTTTTTAACTGCAGATGACAATGCTGCAACTTGTTATTCATTAACAGAGACAGATATTGTGCAGTCTATTGTTGATGATCGCATTTTAGAAAATGATGAAGAAAGTTCTGAAGATGAAGAAAATGAGGTTATTACTACTTCAAAAGTTACATCTGCTGAAGCCTTAGAAAGCTTAGAAAGAGTGCGCAATTTTATTTCTTTACAGAGCAGTGTACCAGATAACATTTTTTCTAATATTAATCATGTACATAATTTTGTATTGTCCGCAGCTTCAAACTCCCTTGTACAAAAAAAAAAAAATCACTGATTTTCTGCATTAAATTTTTTCTTGTACAATTTGAAGATCATTGAAATGGTGGTAAGTCAATTTTTCAGTTCTATAAAAAATATTATACATTGTATTAGTACTAACTTTACGTTATTAGAAGGTACTACTAATTTTTATTACTATTTTTAATAATTAATTATCTACTAATTTGTATTATACTACTATTTTTATAATTAACTATGATATGAGGATCTGAATTGAAATGTTTAATTTTCTATTGAATTCCGTTACAACGAAATTCCCGTTACAACGAATAAAATTTGCGGTTCCGTGAAGTTCGTTGTAACGGGATTTTACTGTAGAAACAACCGATTCTGGCGGCTGTATAGATTCGAAACTGTCCTCTAAAAGCGAGTTACCAAGATTAACCGCATCATTTATTGCTTTTATATTTTCGCTGAGTTTAACAGTGTCCGCAGCAACAGTTATTTTACTTGTATTTTCCTGAAAAGCAGTTGTGAGATATTTGGAGGCGCACTGGTTAACCTTTTCAGTTTCGTTTACTACAGTTTGTGCGAAAATAACAGAGTCCGTCGATTTGACTGTTTTTAAATATAAAGCAGGAGATGAATTTAAATCAGTAGAAAAGGTAGCCGCAACATTTACTGGCTTTACACTTAGTTTAACAGTTTCCGCAGCCACAGTTATTTTAATTGGATTTTCTTTTACAATTTCCGTCGCAATAGGACACAATTTTTCGGATTTCTTATCCGTAGCTAAAAGCTGACTAACAGAAGGAGATTTGCCTGTAGTGCTATTTAAAGGTGAAGTGTGCTCGTTTTCATTCACTTTTATTTGACTTTCGTCAGAAGGATTAAAGTTTTTGTCGTCAGTTTGGGGTTGATTTAAATTAGTAGAACTTTCTTCTTGCGACTGAATAACTTGTGGTTTTTCCACATCCTTTATTACAGCTTCCCACTGACGTTCGTTAGGGGGGAGGGAACGGTCATGCTGTAATCGTAGTTTATCATACGGAGTGGCGAAAAGATCGATCACTTTGCGTTTTAAATCCTGATAAGTTGGATTTGGGCCAAGTGAATGGCAGGCTATTAACTTATGCCACTGTCGCGGTTCTCCGTCTAGGGAGTAGGCTAGCCACGAGTAGTAGTTTTTAACATTGATTTTATGAAAACTGAAAAAATATTCTAGCTGCTCAAAAAATTGGAGCACACTATTAGTGCCGTCAAAAAATATTTGCTCGGGGGGGGGGGGGATTCGAGCAAAGATGGGCGCCAATGTGGAGAACGCGAGTTCTCCATGCTTATTTAACTTCAACTTTACTGAAGGTTGAATGCTGCCAACTTACTTATTTAACTTTAGATTGACTTCCAGCTGTAATTGAAATACTTAAACTATGAAGAAACGACAGAGTCAGATTTGTAAAATCAATTGAGCTTTAATTGAGCATAAATAAGAAGGGGACGCTGTACTTTGGCATCTAGTAATTTACTTCGTTTAAATGGGCCGCCCCCTTAAATACTTTGATATTAATAAATAACCCCATACTTTACTTTACTTCCCTTTACTTAATTACTCGCAAAGGATCTCAACTACTTTTATTTAAATAGCTTCTCAAATCGAGTAATCTTTCGATTAGCAGGAGGATTCCCTGACACTGCTATCTACTTGACTTACATCTAACTATATCCTAAGCCGCTAACAGCTAGCTCCATCAACTCTCACTCCGACTAACTTTAACTCCTCTCCAACTCACCAACTGACCAACTCTCTCAAAAGCAATCTTCGTTCTTTTATACAATTTAGTTTCTAAAAATATTAGCATAATGTCAATTACGATTTTAGCTTAGGATCGGAACTAACTCAATTACTCAAAACGAATCCTAAAACAGCGGATTCACGTTTTACCCGCAAAGTGCGAGTTTTAATTGTAGCACTACTTTGCTATCCTCACAACTTCCTTACAAAATAATTTCCTTTGAAAATAAAGCCTTATTTGAATTGCGGTTATCAACTGCTATCACCGACAACATCAAAACTCCGCCAAACAATCATCTGTGTTAATCACAAAATAATACAATATTTTTTCCGTTTTATGTGCAACTGTATATCTATGCAGCTATGTTTTTAAACATATTTGACCGATAAACTTCACAAAAATTTAGATTAATTGATTTTTAACGCTTTCCTACAAAGTTGAAAAATGTTTATGGCATGGGTTTGTCTATCTGCCTGTCTATTCGCACTGTAACTCCCGTAAATATTCGTAATTTTTAAAAAAAGTAATATATGTATTTTAAGTTGGTATATTCCCTATCGGAAATGGTATAAGTACGACTACTGGTTTGTGTTCAATGATACCCAAAAGAATTCTAATATATTGCGCTCTATATGAGACGTATTTATATGAAGTATATTTTAATATCTCTGTAGTGTATATGCACAAATAAATTGACATTTATTATTTATATGCACAAAAAACATGTTTTCGTTAGAATAGGGTTTGATTGGTTCTAATATTCACAGGGTTATAAACACATATTCAGTTTCATTGGGGCTAATAATTGAAAATTGCTACAATTGTAATTTTTGTTGCGCCATTTTAACATTTTCCAACATTGTTTAAGAATGATTGTGACTTCGATTAGTCATCTATCTGTTTGTCTGTTTGTTCGTCTACATTCTATTTTCTGTTAATATTTATCGAATATCTTCAAATTAATATACGTAATTTAAGTTCGATGTATTATGGTCTGTGGGAAGTATTTGTTTAAAGCATTTTATCTTTATAATGCCATAACACAATGGATTTATTATACATTATTCAGATACATAAAATCTCTTTTACTTGTTGAATAAAGTATTATTAGCGTAATTTTTTATACGTTATATTTTAGCTAAGTAAATGTTAGACGATATACACAAACGCAAACTTTTACATATTTTTTATTTAAAAAAAAGCTATAAAGGCTTATTTGTGAGATTTTTGCCTCCATAATAAAAAGCAAAAAACTTTCTTCGTAGACTTGCTGTTTTGGGACAATATACAGGACAACACAAAAGCAATCTGTTTTATAGATTTTCTTTAAAAGTAAAACCATAAAGATTTTTTTTTATTAAGTTTTCTTTCTCAAGAATAAAATACAATATATATGTTAATGCTTCACTACAGAGTTAAAATATATTTATAGGTTAAACGATACAACGTATAAGTGCAGTTGGAAAGTGTTTAGAACGTATGCGAATAACATTATTTCTGTTTTTTTTTTTTTTTTTTTTTTCTCACATAACATCTAAAATAACTCTTTAATACATTTTAAATATTTATTCATATTTATAATTTGAAAAACTATGCAATACATGCGTTTCAGTAAATAGTAATTAATTATTACCAAAGTAGTACATATACTACACAAAAAACTTTCCGTAAAATAATGATTTATGAACTTTTTATTTTACTCTCACTTTACCATTTATTTAAAAAAGAGTAGAAACAACGTTAATTTGCAAAGATTTCTTTAGACTATGCTTAAAAAAACTGTCGTACAGAAATTTAACTGGAATGAGGTCATTTAACCGTAATTTTACATCTAGTTTGATTGTTTGGCAACGCCAACGTATTAAATTTCTTTTATGGCGGATTGGATTCAGTATTCCTGTAAAAGAAAAAGCAATTCAGCACAGTCCTTGTATCCTAAATGAAAGGATACAAGAAATGTCTGTGTAAGGTTAGTAGTAAGATTCTTGTGTTAATTTGTCTTGTGTTAAATATTTTGTGTTATATTTTGTTTATAATTGTGTTTTATTTGACTTATTTTACGGTCTCTTAACCATAAAATCAAAATGGTGTTAAATAACTGTTATCTAAAAATACGGTAAAACGTATGGACAGAAAACTACTGGTCAAATAACCTTTTACTTATGGCGAAAGTTTTTACAGTGTAGTATATAAAGCATAAATAACTGTGTTTAGAAGGCATTTTTTCATACAAGGGAATTCAAAAATATTTGGGAAAATGTAAAGGTAGGTAGAGGAAAGTATATTTAGTATAGAAATTTTGGTGTAGAAATGTCGCATTCAGACAAGATATGCGAGGTAGAAAGTAAAAGCGCATCACTGGCTGTAATCATCATTTTATGGAAGGATTAAGTTGCTATCAGACGGAAAAACATATATTCTGCAGTATAACATATTGCATCTCAAAGCTACCGAACGACTTTCTTGAGCTCAATCAAGGGTTGTTTTTAACCCTTTGGGTACATTTGACGAGTGAGACTCGTCATCTGCTTACTTAGGCGAAGTTACGGTGGACGAGTCTGACTCGTAATCTGAATTTAAGAAGCAGCCGTTGATGTTTGCGGCACTCCTCCAGTGAGAGTTGATCACAAACAATTGCAGGGGTCGTAATCTCCGCCCTTTTTTCAGGACATTCTGAGGAATGAAATTTTTTTTAAATTCATTGTTACCACTAATTTTATAAAGTTTTTTTTGCGTAAAATTAGTTGTGGCAAGAATGGCAGAAATTTCTTATCTTTGTGAGTGGCCTGAAAAAGGGCGGAGCGTACGACCCTTGCAGAAAAAGGGGCGGTACTAACAATTTGACGGATTAGGTTGGCAGCTCTGTAAATCGGTCCCATGGGTATAAAAATCTTCAAATAATTCAGTACTCAAAGGGTTAAGCAAAAACGAAATCCACAAATGTAAACAACGGACGCAACATTTGGCGATAATTCACCTCTCGGAGGTCTGAAAGTAATGAGGATAGATGATATTCTGGAATCGCGATTCTCTGATTGGAGAAGTATATGCTGAAAACTACTGTATGAGATGTAAACAGTCAAAAGTGCGTGAAAGAAGAATATACATGATACAAACGAAGATATTTCACCCGTTTCCCTGCTGGAAAACCTGTTTATGAGATAGTATTTGCCATGGAGATATAGGGGAACAGGAGATATTCTATTACCATGGCATTTACTAATGTCTTTCATACGGAACTTTTGTCTAATAGTTGCTTTATACTTTCTTCGACTAGGTTAGCATTAAGGACTCCAATTGAATCTAATGAGTATCTGGTGGCCAAGCTGTCAGTTGGTACTACAAATGTATGTTAGCATGCTTAACATTTTTGTTAACGCATATGTAATTCCATGTGCTGCAATTGTGAATCTTCCGTTACTGTCGGGGGTCTTTCTTATTGAACACCTATTGTAAAATGTTTGATTATTAAAATTTAGCTTTTCATTTGGTTTTCATATCTTTTTTATTATCTCTTAATATTTCCTTACGTGATAGGCTTACACGCGCCGTTTCCAGGAATACAATCTTGTGCTAAATCTGGTTATTTCGTTACCTCTAGACGCCTTTAAATTTTTTTACAGTTATATTTGAAAAACCCTGTAACATAAACTAAACATAATTAGTTAAACATCCGTTGTTAAAATTGTACATTTCTTTTAAATTTCAAACCACACAGCTCTTCAATAATGTAAAATATCTTTTACAATACATTATCTTCCTATGCTATAAAGCTTATGATAGTGCCCAGACATAAATGTTATTATTTTATAAACATACGTTTTATTCATATTAATGAGAATAGTTTCTTTTAATGAGATGAAATGTACAACAGAGTATCCAATTAAAGAGAAAGAAGATCTAAATATAGTAAGGAAAAGCACATATTTTAAATAGTTAATGAATAATTGCAATAGAAATGGTATACCGGGAACAAAAATTAATGTCAAAGAGTAAGACATTGTTTGGAAATACTTCATAGTAATTCAAACTTATGATACAAATTTCAGATAATTATTTTATCGAAATGTCTAAGTTATATTATGTTAGTTATTGCGTGCATTGTGAATATCTGTAAGGTTTTATTTTATTATTATACTTTATTGCGGTAAGGATTCTCGTTATTTAATTAGTAATTCAGCAGTGGTTATTATTAAATAAGTACTATACATATTTATAAAATTCCCTAACATTAAAAAATAAAAAATAAAAATAAATAAATAAATAAAGTAGCACCGCTTGTGCTCGCATAACTATTCCCTATAGAGTTAACATAAGAAATTATTCCTACGGTAGATATTACTTCTATAAAATTCAAAAATTCAAACTATATAACAAAATGCAACCAACATCGTTGCTTTCTTTATTCTATTCTATTTCTTAAAACAATTTTTACAGATGCCACACGCACCCCATAAACTTTAAATTTTACATCTACTTTTTAAGATAGCACGCGATCATGTTTTATATAAAAATTAAGTCATTAAATTCATTTTTTTACTTATGTTTATTTTATTTTGCACGCGCACTTTTTACTTCCTAATTCAAAATTATAATTTTTTTCTTTTCTTTTTCTCTGCCCCCCCCCCCCCCCCAACCAAAAAAAAAAAAAAAAATGATTTTGATGAAATTCTGGCAAAAGCAGAATTTAGTTTAGGACGGAGGACTATTAGTTTTTTTTTTCAAATTATACTATCGCTTTCAAATTATTCAATTATATTTTCGGTAAATTTTAGATTTCGATAAATGTCCAACTATCGTAAAACTGGTATCGTAAAAATCCGCAGATTGAGACTAATAGTCCTCAATCCTAAAAAAAAAAAAAAAATCAAGCATTAAATTTTAATTTGGTAAGTGAAAAGTTATTAGAACGACATGAAAGGAATAAAGAATTAGGTTTTAATAAATCTAAACTAGTTGATATTAAGGTAATGAATTCATTAGACGAATTACATTTTTAAGTTTAATATTAGTATGCTTGGAAAAAAAATAAGGAAATATGAAAAGAGATTCAAACTATTAAGTTTATTAAGTATATTTAACTCACTGACTATAATTTAATTACATACTCTCAACTAAAATAAAATAAGTTTTCATCTCAAATATGCAATTTCAATTTAAAATCCTTCTTTTGAATAAGGATTTTTTTTTTTTTTTTTTTTTTTTTTTTAATTTAAAAAGGTAAAAGGTTGGCTTTCAATAAATTAAGAATTCAACTTGGTATATAAACTAGTAGATTTGCAGATCAAGAGCCTCAACGTCTTATTTGCATTACTCATCAATCAACACATGAGTTTCATTTATTACATATTATATAAAATACATATATATATATATATATATATATACATACACGATTAACTCGCTACGTTACCAGATACGTTTCTGAGGGAGGCTGCCGTCCCTCTCAATTCCCTGCTATATCTGTCTGTATGTGTGTATCTTTATGTATGTGTTCATATATAAATCCTTGTAGTTCATAGCTTTATGTTAATTCTTTGTAACTACGAAATATTTATACAAAATTCCATGCCAGCTGATTGTATAACATATGTGAATTATTTTGTGTAACCCTGTAAACTAATTATCCATTATATGCCTACAATTTTCAGAAGAAACCATCCTTTTAAACATTCTAATAACATATTTTTATTTTTGTATCTTTAATGGGCTTTAATAATGTTAAATGACACTTTTAAGAAATTGTGTCGGTAGACGTATTGGCAAAAATCTTTACGTGATTGAGAAAAATCTAGCTTCATTTTCAGCTTCAGCACATCGAAAAACGTATATAACAGTTAAAATTATCAAATCAAATTTGCCAACTTTACTTTTGTTGACCTATTTTATAATCCTATGTCCAAGGTATGGCTGATTTGAAAATGTATTATACCTTAAATGCAAGTAAAGCAAATTTCAGTGAAGCCACATAGCATTGAATACAATGTTACTGTGGTACTCATATGCTTTATTCATTACAGCAAAATGCAGATGATCAAGAAAAATAATGATAGAGTTATAGCAGAATTTTTTAAGAAGTATTTTAATCTTTTTTTAAATAAAATATATATAAACCTGCCCATCAAAGAGTGTAGTCCGTTTTCTCATAAAACAAATGTTTGATTGTTGTAAAATTACCATTGACTTGTTTGTCGATGTAATCTAATTTATACCATTTTTTAAGCTTGTTTCCTTGCTAAACATACATTGAATACATTTTGAAAGCAAAAACCATGTGAACTTGCAAAATTCATAAATTTTGGTTTTCCTGACACCTTTTCTATTTTTATATATTTTGTTAAAAAATATATTAATTATTTAAATATAAAATATTTCATTATTACTCGAAATTTAATATCTGAGCAGAAATTTTTATGTATATAAATATTTTAAAATTTATATATATATATATATATATATAAGCTAGTATCGCCCAGTGTTCGAAACTCGACCATTTTTTTTTTTTTTCAAAGCAAGGCAAAGCAAAGTTATTGCCTTGTCCTAAACTGAATTAAATTGCAACACAGTTGTGGCAATTGTTTGCCCATATGCACTCTAACGGAATCAGCAGAGTTTTACTTAATATATTTCTCTCTGTAGATGTTGAGCCTTTCCTGGAATGAGAGAAAATCGCAACGTGAAAACGCCCCTTGTTGTGTGATACAGCTCAAAAGCTAATCGGTACCATGTCAAACCAAGATCCAACCAAATATCAAATTCTGTTAAATTAATTCTATTGGCTCATAAAGTACAGTGTTTGAACTCAAAAAGAAAAATATTTTGCAAAAATGGTCGAATTGAGTTCGGGAAATTTCAAAACGTTTTAAGCGTACAATGCAGATCTACATCGCTATACATTTAAAGGTTAAATATTCTTTAAAAATAGTGAAAAAAAAAAAAAAAAAAAAAAAAAAAAAGAGAAGAGAAGAAAAGAGAAGAGAAGAAAAAGAAAAACTAAATTTTCTTTTATGCCTTCTTTCGATACTTTTTGTTTCTTTTAGCTTTTAACGCAATGAATAAATTTATTACTAAACATATTTTTAATTTTTTTTTTCTCATCCGTAGTTTTGACGGATGTTCACTTAATAGTAATAATAACGATAACAATTTGTACTGTAAACCTTTTCATAGTATCAGCTAACAAAATACATGACAGCAGAAAAATATTGCAATTCAGAAAGGCTAAAAACAATTGAAACTGAAAATTACCCACTCTTCAAGAAATGATTTATGTGCAATTCGCATTCTTCATCAGAATTTTTTTTACAATAGAAAAACAGTAAGTATACTTTCGTTGTGATTCACAGGACATAATTTATTTCTTTACTCTTGCTTCCATCTCATAAATCATGGTATATTGCTTTTATATTATGTTAAAAGTTTCGTCCGCGTCACGCTTCCATCGACCATATCCAAATTGTGCAATGTTTACAAAGGTTTTTCTCACATGTACGCATAAGTATTTGATTATGATTTACTAGTTCCAATATTCTAAAAATTCCATAATCATTATTAATGGTATGGTTTTGATATATATGTGCAAAATTTTTCATAATCAGCAAATTCTGACGGTTATAAAAAATATCTGTATTTAAATTAATTATTAAAATTTTATTTTCTTCTAAGTACAAAAGATTTATGAAAATTTCGACTTCTGGTTTTCGATAGATTTAGAAGTTTTCAGACATCCTGAACATGATTTGAGCATTTTTAGAAAATGCATAACAGTCTGTATTGTGCATGTTTTTGTGTTACCAAAATTTTGCGTACGCTGTATGTCACGAGAAGTTGACGGAATTCAACCATTATGTTTGGTTGGAACTTGCCATAAGTTGTAGTTTATTAAATTTTGAGGCATGTCGCCCAACAGGCAGGGCTGCTATGTTGAAATTTTTCCCATTTTAGGGAAGGCTATATCTCAACTTCTATTGGACAAATGTACACAAAACTTGATATGAATGAGAGCTATGATGTAGAGTTATGTTAATGCAATTTGGGTCAATGTCGGCCAACAGGCAGAAAAAATATAAAATACATATAAGGAACTCGGAATGAGTCATAGATAGCAAAATCTTCTATAGTAATAAAAGAAAATGTTTGTTTGTTTGTATTTCCATTTATATGTTCAGCCCCTACTAAACGAAGAAATACAAAAATTGACGTACAAGTGAATAAAAGCCTGCCGTAGAGGATAGTGAAAGAAAAAATAATTAAATTTTAATAACAGTTTTTGAGCTATTAATTAAAACGTCAACATATGTCAATTAAATGAAATCAAATGAAATACTGCACTGTAGGTTAAATAATTTAAAAAAATTTGAAAAAAAAAAAGTTATATATTCCAGAAACACAAAACAGGTGTTTTATATCAAAATAATTAAGCGCGACCCTTCGTCAGATGAGAAAAGTTTAGAAGAGTAGAACGTGAAAGCAGTAATAAACATTGCAGCAACCAAGTACATTTCTGATTTCATTCGGCATTCGTGTCCAATTTTTACGCATGATGAGGTGAAGTACCTGTTTATTTCTACCGAAGTTTTTATAATTTACGCTAAATATTTGGTAAATTCGTGCAAATATTTGTACATTGCACTTTTTTAAATCCCGTGCTTGTTTTTAAGTAAATTATAAAACTGTGAACATGGCCTTTGAAAGTGTTTTAATTTAGAAATCATTATTCGCAGATTCACCTAATAAAAAGTAAAACATAGAGAATTATCGCATATAGATTCAACATAGAGAATATTTCAACATAGAAAATTCTTAGTTACCAGTTATTCTTTTCATATAAAAAAATCGTTTTAGAAATAACACGCGCGCGCGCGCACACACACACACGTTCAAAAAAAAAAAAAAAAAAAAAAATGTATTTTATTAGTAAACTATGTTACTTTTTAATGAATAAAAGCAACTAATTCCTTTTTTTTTTTTTTGGTACAAAAACTATAATATTATAATACTAATTCTAAAAGAAACTAATTTCACAAAGTATTTTATAACCACATATTTTACTATAGCAAAAGTTTGTAACACTAATTTACACATTTATTAGTTAAATACATTTCTTAAATATCTAAATACAAATACGTATTTTGATCGTTAAGTAAAATTTCATAACTTATTTACAATAAACAATTACTAGCATCGAAATCTTTAACAAAAGTTTTTATTTTGGGATTTTTAAAATATATCAAGAAAAGCAAACGTAAAGCTATTATTAACATATTTGCTTTTCGTTTTCTTTCTTTTTATCTTTTTCCTTATGCAATGTCCAAATTAAAACTTTATTTCAAGAATTAATTACAAGTTATACAATTTATGATTCCTCTTTAAATAACTTTCATGCTCTAGTTAAAAGTATTATTCAAACCAACTTCATATGCAAAGCCTTGTTT
The DNA here is from genome assembly GCA_963930645.1 of Salticus scenicus. NCBI lineage: Eukaryota > Metazoa > Arthropoda > Arachnida > Araneae > Salticidae > Salticus > Salticus scenicus. Next base: position 68,364,791 of record OZ005655.1, read on the forward strand.
GCATATAACTTATACGTACTTATAGAAGAATGAAGTTCGATAAAATCGCCCGTACAAGTTGGATAATTGTTTCTAAATTTAGTTTAGAACTATGGAATTTAACTTTTACAGAAAAGTTGATTATTAAAACAATACTTTCGAATTCAATATTTTAAAGACATTTACTAATCGGAATTTGAAAAAAAGTCATTAAATGATATAACTATTTAATAATAACTATTGCAATGCATAATTATTTAAAAGAAAAATATAGTTATTCTATAAGTATTTAAATATTTTTGTTTAAAAACAAATATATAGTGTTCAGAAGTTTAGATATATTCTGTCAAAATCTAGTTAAAGCAAAATTTGATATTAGTATTAGCAAACTACAAAGACAAAAAAAAAAAAAAAAAAAAAAAAAAAAATCGTGTGCTTGTAGGAATACTGCTCCAATCCTTGGGGAGGGCTAGGTTTAAATTTTCAATATGTGTATCTTACAAAAGAACTCATAAAAACCTTTGAAAAGAATAGCTGAACCATAGATCAATGATAATTTATAACCAAGTTATCGTTTATTTATTTATTTATTTTATTTTTTTTAACAAAAAAAAAAAAAAAAAAAAAAAAAAAAAAAAACGCATTTTTTGTGATGTCAGCATAAAATTGACTTTCTCTCCGCATTTAGTGAACCATATTCTGAGATAAATGGTCTGCATTTATCGTGAAATATAATTTTAATAAATAATTTATATTGCATGAATTTGTATAAGATAATATAGAAGAAAATGTCTTGTGGTGGTCACAACATAGTAGTTTTAATTCCTAATTGTAGGTAAAGTTAGATATATGTTTATTTCAAAATAAATATGTAGAATTGACGAGATCAAGCAGTTTTATCAAATACTACATGGAAAAAAAACCCATAAAAGTAACGTTTCACAATCTTAAAAGAGTCTTTAAATTTATTATATAAGGAATATTTTTTAAACATAAATAAAGTTTACAAAAGCACTCAAAACACCAACTAAAAAATTAGATTGGTTACTTAAAGTCCGAATTAGCTTAAAAATAGCATAAGCATAAATATTTATGAGGCTTCACCATACTCTTTACAAAGCTCCAATTTTTTAAAAGCGATTTAAAAAAATATATAAGGATTTAAAAGAATTCAAATAATTTTGGTGCCAGATTTTATCAAAGTTAGAAATCACATTGGATAATTGAAATCAATTAATTTAATCAGTGTCAGAAAAAAATTCTGTCAAAAATATAAATTTAATTAAACATTATAAAGTTACATCGAGATATGTAGTGAAAACATCTAAGTATTTTTATTATAATTTTAGTAGGAATAAAATGACTTAATACTACTTTAAATTCTGATGCTGCATCGTTAATTACGATTTTTACTTTCTCTTACCCATAGGGTCAAGAAAGTATTGTTTTAGGGTCAAATTTTCGAACGTGAGTTTTTGTTATATTTACATGTTCTGAGGTCCCCTGAATACGAAAATCATGTTTTTAGCGAATGGTCTGTGTGTCTGTTATCAGCATATCTCAAGAAAAAATAGTAGCAGAAATTCCAAATTCGGTATTCTAAATGTGTATCATATAGGGATGCTACAGTAAGCTTTTCGTTGAGATGAAGCAAATGGTTCGTGTATAGGGACACTCAAAATTATTCAAATACATTACGTCTATAGGGGAAATTGCAGGTAAATAGAGTTTAACTATAGACTGCACCAAATAAAATTAATATGTATTTTTTGTAATAGACATAGTCAACTGTGAAAATTTTTTTGTGTATGTAGGAGCCTTGCTTCCCCCCCCCCCCCCCCCCCTGGGGAGGAAGTCCACCCTCGAGGGGAGTAAATTTTCATGATGGGTTTCTTTCAAAAGAGATCGCCATTACCTTTAAAACGAATGGTTGAACCATCGGTCTGCGATAATTTAAAATAAAGGTATCGATTTTTTTTTTCATTTTTAACAATTTTTTTTTTTTTTTTTTTTTTTTTTTTTTTTAAATGTAATATTGAGATTAAATTCAACTTTTTTCTGGATATTTAGTGGTACACTACTTCTCTAATATGTAAATCGTCTGCATTATCATAAAAGATAATTTGTTTTAATAAATTATTTTTTAAAAACAGAATTATTTTTTAATAAGCGAATTAAATTCTATATAAATGTAGGTGCATCAATGAAACGGGGGTTGAGGGCGACTGTAGCTCCCCTCACACAGAACTAATTATCATATAAAACTCTTCCGAAGCCTAATTTGAATTGTTTAACATAGGTTTACATAACAGTACTCGCTATCTTACCTCTTAATCTCCAACCTGTATTTATAGTATTAATTTTCAGGGTAAGAGAAAGTCGTGTGAGTGACACACCTGATTATTTCCTTACGACTTATAACTTTTTACTTTATCTTACCCATAAGGTAGAGAAAGTATTGTTTTTGGGTCAAATTTTCGAACGCGAGTTTTTGTTATATTTGCATGTTCTGATGTCCCCTGAATACGAAAATCTTGTTTTTAGCAAATGGTCTGTGTGTATGTCTGTGTGTGTGTGTCTGTCTGTTATCAGCATATCTCAAGAACAAATAATAGCAGACATTCCAAACTTGGTATTCTAAATGTGTATCATATAGGGATGCTACAGTAAGCTTTTCGTTAAGATCAAGCAAATGGTTCGTGTACAGGGACAATCAAGAGAATTCTAATACATTACGTCTATGGGGGAAATTGCAGGTAAGTAGAGTTTAACGTCTATAGACTGCACTAAACCAAATGCAACGAATATATATTTTTTGAAATACAGATAGTGAACTGGGAAAAAAAATTGTGTATGTAGGAGCTTCGCTTCCTCCCTTGAGGGAAGTAAATTTTCATGATGGGTATCTTTCAAAAGAGCTCGCCAATACTTTTAAAACGAAAGGTTGAACCATCAATCTGCGATAATTTAAAACAAAGTTAATGATTTTTTTTTTTTTTTTTTTTTTTTTTTTTTTACTTTTAACGAAAAAAGAAATCTTTCTTTTTTTTTTTTTTTTTTTTTTTTTAAATACTGAGAATAAAATGGACTTTCTTTGGATATTTAGTGTTATACTTCTTCTCTAATATGAAATCGTCTGCATTATCATCTAAGGTAATTTTTTCAAATAATAATTTTAATAAATTATTTTTTAAAAACAGAATTATTTTTTAATAGCCGAATTAAATTCTATATAAATGTATGTGCATTAATGAAACGAGGGGTTGAGAGGGGCGGTAGCCCCCTCACACAGAACTAATTATCATATAAAATTCCTCCGAAGCCTAATTTGAATTGTTTAACACAGGTTTACATAACAGTACTCGTTATCTTACCTCTTAATCTGAAACCTGTATTTATAGTATTAAATTTCAGGTTAAGAGAAAGTCGTGTGAGTGACACGCCAGATTATTTTAATCCTTAAATAACCGATGTGTTTAAAATAAAAATAAAATAAAGTAATTAATTAAATCAATCAATCAATCAATCAATGAAAAATGATTTACATTATTTATTTATTTATTTATTTTGGGGTGGGGAGGGGAGATTATTAATTAAATAGTTAAAACATTAACTAAATAGTTAAAACATGAAAAAGTTCAGTTTTTGCTTTTAATTGTTAGACTGCATAATTCTGTTTTTCCAAAAGTTTCAGGGTGTAAGGCACACATATTTTTTTTCTTTTTTTCTTTTTCATTTTTTTAGGGATCACTTTTTTTTAATAGTACTCTTTACTTTATTTAATGGTAGGAAATGATCAGAAAAAAAAAGTACCAAAAAATTTGGTGCTAAAAATGAAGAAGCATGCGAGTACTGAATTTTAAATCTTCTAAAAAAAACAATGATTAGGAACGTTGTTGCTTCTATTTCATTTTTATTTATATATATATATATATATATTCCAACTTCAAATTATTGTAAACGTTTAGAAGTATTAATGAGTAATGTACCATCATCTTTTATTTGTTATTAATCTTCTTGTAAGTATAACATTTAGAAATGAGAATAAACTTTCGTGAAAATTTCATGCATATACGAATGAAAATGACTCTATAACTATATAAAAACCCACGAGTTTTCCTTTCCACATGACTTTAAATACCTAGTGAAAGTTTTTTTTTTTTTTTTTTTTTTTTTTTTTTTTTTTATTATTATTACTTTTGTATTACACTCTTTCTACAGACAAACCCTTTTAGAAAAGAACTTGTAAAACCTATATAATAAGCCGTAAGAAGGATAACTAATTTTATTTGTAAAAAATCTGTATCAGAGTCTTTTACAAGATTAGTTTTGAAATAGCGGCTGAATTTAATATTCATTTCTTAAAAAGTTTTAGGACGTAAACACCCAGCTCAATATTAAATAAGCTTTATTCCCATTCTTACGTTAAAAAAGCAGTAATACAGAAATAATTATTTTATAGCAGATAAGATTTCTGTAATAAATGAATTTTTATACATATTTATTGCCAACCTTTAGAAATAGAAAGACACCAACCTTTTATCTGCGTTTTAAATAACTAATAAAGACATAAAGACACTGCTTATAAGAACTTCCCAGCTAAAAAAATCTGCAGAAAAACTATATAAAAAAAAATGCTGACAATCTGAAAGTATTTGGAACAAGAATCTTAAAAATCTGCAGAATGACTGTAGTTTGGAAGCAAAAAAATTTTAGCTAACTTTTTTTGTCCCCTCATAAACTTATCATTGTTCCAAATACCGTCAGATTATCTGCAGTTTTACTTCTTTTTTTATAAGTTTTTTTTTTTTTTTAAGATTTTTTTAAACTGGGTTAATACTAAACGTATTGCAAAATCTCCTGGAAAATTTTCTCTGGCAGTGAACAGTCAATCATTGTGCTTACACAAATTATTTATAATATGTTTATTAATCTTTAAAAGGTTTCCGTAAAGCAAAAATAAGTAAATAAATAAAGCAAAAATATGGTACTTCGTTTAATTTTCTGAATTTTTAAAGCGATTCCTTGAATTTTATTGTGTAAAATTTTTTAACAATTATTTCTAAAACTATATATTTAAATTCAATTATTTATACATAAACTTGATATTTATGTATAGAAAAAAATATATAAATAGATAAAGATGTTTTTTAATGTAAGCTATAACTGGACTTTTAAAACATTACAGTTTAATTGTGAATGTTACCTTTAAAGTCATGTGAAGGACAGTACATCCTCAGGGCATCTTTAGTATGTCCTTAGGTCATCTTGAACTGAAGATGTTCTGTATATACTCATTTCTTACAATTACACATATTATACACACACACATATGTATAAACTATTATTATTTCGAATAGAAATTGTATGCTAAATGTAAAATTATAATATAACAATATAATAACAATGATGCTTTGTATATTTAAATCTTTTTGATAATTTTACATTAACACGTTAACGCTCAAAGTAATTTTGCAAAATATTATTATCTGATTATTTCACTTCTAAATTAATATAGACAACTGACAGTAAAATATATTAACTTAAACAATTCTTCTGATAGTTTTAAATTTAAAGCCTATCCTCATTTATTGAAGTTTAGTGTTCTAGCGAGAAAACATCGAGATAGAAAAACTTCGAGATAACAGATTAATATACGTTGACAAAAATCTCGAAAGTAAAGTATTATAATATATATTATTATTCAATTTGATTTAAATATAACAACTTGATACCTGTGGAAAAAGCAAATATATGTGCGACGAATGAAAAATCATAAAATGACTATCCAAATTATGAAATAATAATTAATAGTAGGCACATAAAACTTTCAGGGATCATTTAGAGTGACGCTATAAACTGTCACTAAAAAGCAGAAATCATTCCAAGAAACCACAAAAAATATACGTGACATATTATTAGTTGTCCTCAAATAAGGACAGTGGGCGCTAAAGGGTTAAGGAGTTAAAATTTCAAATAGTAAAAAAAAAGGTATGCAATTTAATTTTGGAATATTTTTTCCCTTCTCCCACCTTTAAAAAAATTTAATTTGAGTAAAATGGTTAAGATATTTCAAGCGTTTTTTTTTTTTTTTTATTATTAAAACAGTTAAAATATACATCAATCAATGACATGTAACATTTTTTTTCAATAACAAATCTTTTTATTTATAATATTCCTTTTAAATCATTTTCAACTTTTAAAGCTTAAAAATATTTCAGAGGTTTTATTACACATTTTAATATTAAACTGAAGTATATTTAACAATTCCATGACAGTTACGCGCATTTTTCACATAAAAAATATAAATAAATTGATATGTCGAACTATATTAAAATTTACTAAATGTTCTGTGTTATGTTCCTGTGCCTTGCTAAACAAACATACATATTCACAAATTAGTTTTGGAAACACTGAATTTAAACCTCAAATTTTATTTAAACAGTTAAAAAAAAAAAAAAAAAATCAAACTGCTTATAGATTATGAACAGCATCTAATAAAACCCTTTGTTATGATAACATAAATCCAATATACATTAACCTATTTACGCCCGAATTAATTTTACAAATTCTATTTTGATGAATATTTCAATTCTAAATTAACATAGACAACTGGCAGTAAAATATATTACATTTAAACAATTCTTCTAATGGTTTTAAATTTAAAGCCTATCCTCATTTCAAGACGTTTTGTGTTCTAGCGAAAAAAAAAACGTCCAGATGGAAAAACTTCCAGATAACAGATTAATTTCTGACAGATTAATACGCTGACAAAGACCTCGAAAGTAAAGTATTATAATATATACTATTATTCAACTTGAATTGAATTCGTATATCTGCGCAAAAAGCAAATTTATATGCGATGAAAGGAAAATCATAAAATAACTATCCAAATTATGTAATTATAATTAATAGCAGGGACATAAAACATTGAGGGATCATTTAGAGTGATGCTATAAACTGTCATTAAAAAGCAGAAATCATTGCAAGAAATCACAAAATATATACGTGCTATCTTATTAGCTGTCCTCAAATGAGGACGCTGGGCTTTAATGGGTTAAAGCCGATTAAAGTTTTAAGTTTATTATGCGATTACTATTTCAATAGATATGAAAACTTTTTATAAAAATAGATTTTCAAACCAATGTAATGACCAGTATATTATTTATTTTGTAAATATTAATAATGTTGATATACGTACCTGCCAGATTAATTAAATAAACGTTTAAAACGAATTTAATGATAACGACTTCAATAGTAAAAATGAATTTTCAAATTAATGTAATTATCAGTCTACGACGATTTATTTGTTTTGTAAATATTAATGACATTGATATATGTACCAGTCAAATTAATTAAATATATAGAAATTGGTTTTAAAGAAAAAAAAAATTAACTATCACAAATTAACACTCTTATAACCTTAATTACTTATAATTTAAAATGTTAGTCACTATTACTTACTAGCATAATTTTTAAATTATAAACTTGGATTTTTTCTGAAGATAAATTTCAATGAATCCATTTTGAAAAATGCATTTCCGGAAGATACTGAGATTCACCTTTTGCACCAACCTATGATCTTCTTGTCTATATGATCATTGCGTTAATATCGACCACACCCTCTGTTTAAAGGCTTTCTGTTCAAGTATAATTGTTCATCCTTTAACAGATGTCACTCTACGATTATAGGTTGAAGATGAGGGCAGTACCCTCATGAATTGATTATGAGAATTAAGAGAAAGTCACGATAATAAGGGTTTCTATGTAATTAGTCACTGTTCTCCTGAATTAGATTAGAGGAAAATCTAATGGTAATCGACAGACAATAAATATCTATGTAAAAAAGCGCATAAGTAGAGTAAATTGGAAATATATTTCTGCTTTAGATCTTCATGATTATTTGAAAATGGTCATTTAAACTACGCCGAAATTGGTCTTTTTCCTTCTTTCTTTTTCTGTTTCAGTCATCGTAATTGAATGAATTTATAATTGCATACAAAAGTCATTATAAAACTCTCAAGAAATTTGCCCTTTGATAATAGGTCATTCACCTTGTTACTTATTCTCTCTCATTTAAAATAGTCAATATTTGTTAAAAAGAAAAGATTTGATATTTCATATATTTATATTTTTGAAATAGTTTACAGCATATTAAAAGATAAAAAATTAAAAGGAAAGAAATATTATAATTTTTAGTTCCCCATCATACTATAGGTTTGGGGAACTTAGGTAATCGTGAATTAGTTCCCCATCATACTATAGGTATGGGGAACTCAGGTAATCGTGAAAATTTTCGACCTAGGTTTTTTGACTTTTTTTACACGTTTTCAGGTGTGAGGAATCCGAAAATGGCAAAATTTGTATGGTGTCTGTCTGTAGGGTGTCTGTTAGTGTGTTAGTCCGTTAGTTTGATAGTCTGTTAACACGATATCTCAAGCACAAATGATCGCAGAGAGATCAGATCAGTTTAAAAATATTACTTTCGATACTGGCAAGAACCCTATTCATTTGCAACATTCGAATTAAAAAACTTCGTAAGTTATCAGAAATTTACGATTTTCTTAACGTGGGAGAATAGGACAAAATTTCTCTTAAACGTGCATTAAATGGAAAATGTTTACTGTAAAAATGTCAGACCAGTTTTAAAATATCAGTTTTGATGCCGGAATGAACATCAATAACTATAAATATGCTACTTTGAAAATTTCGCAAGTTATTGGAAATTTACGAATTTCTTAACATGGCAGAATAGAGCAAAATTTCACATAAACGTCAATCTTGAGGTATATTTTCATCGTAAAGATGTCAAACCACTTTCTAAATATTATTTAGGATACTGGCATGAATATCATTGACTATGGTTTTTGCAATTTAAAAAATTCGTAAGTTATTTGGAATTTACGATTTACTTAACATGTCAGAATAAGGCAAAATTGAGCATAAATTCCATTTTGAGGATCATAAATACTTTAGACAACTTCAAAATTATATTTATGATATTTGTTTGAAAATGATTGAATACAAATATTCTAATAGGAAAATTTCGTTAACTATTCGTAATTTACGATTTTATCAATATAAAAAAATTGAAAATTTTCCATATGAAATATGCTTTATACGATTGTTGCATTGAAAATAATAGCAGAGCTGCCAACCTAATCCGGCAAATTGTTGGTACCGCCCTTTTTTCTACGCCAGTCATTTTTTAGAGTTTTTTCCTTCTTAATTCCTCGCAAATATATTTGAAGAAAATTACTTTAAAAATTAAGTGGTGTAGAAAAATGGGCGGTACTAACAATTTGCCGGATTAGGTTGGCAGCTCTGTAATAGCATGAAAACTAAACTACGAAATTGACCCTAATAAAATAAATTAATAGATTAGAATAAGATAAATATATCGAAGTGAATGGTGGATAGCCTATTAGGCGGGGAGTTCATTCCATCACTGTGTCAAGCGTTATTATAGGCGCTGTGTGATAGCTTATTAGGCGGGGATTTCTTTCTGTCACTGTGTCAAGCGTTTGGTAAAAATCATTTCTCTTAGCATGATAACCATGTTAAGAGAATGTTCTGTACTAGAAATTTCTGAAAACATATATATGATGGGGAACTGAGCAGAGTCCACCTATGCCAACTAATTTTATATGTTTTTTAAAATACTGTTTAGTTATATCTTTAGTTTGACATCGATATCTAAAACGAAAAGCAACATTAATATCATAAGTTCGCTTTATTTTTTAAATGGTTGATTTTCAAACATGCCTTTGTATATGTGTAAATTTTGAGCGATTTTAACAATGGGGTATCTCTTTTTTGAATGACAAATATTGTTTTAAAATGTATGGATAAAAAGTAAATTTCAGAATATAAAGTTTCCATTCAAAGGATCAGCTTTTTTTTTTTTTTTTTTTTTTTTTTTTTAAATATGTAAAAATATACTAACTAGTATGTTGTGGCCACCACAAGACTTTCTTCTATATTTTCCTATACATATTCAATCAGTAACAATATATATATATAAAAAAAAAAAAAAAAAAAAAAAAAAAAAAGATTTTTTTTTTTTTCTTTTTCTTTTTTTCTTTTTTTTTTTTTTTTTTTTTTTGTGAAAATTAATACATATTCAATCACTAACAATAATTAAAAAAAAAAAAAAAAAAAAAAATCGAATTTTTTTTCTAAGTTTTTTTTTTTTTTTGTTAAAAGTAAAAAAAATCGATAACTTTGTTTTAAATTATCACAGATTTATGGTTCAACCATTCGTTTTAAAGGTATTGACGAGATCTTTCGAATGATACCCATCTTCAAAATTTAACCCCCCCGGGGGGGTACTTCCCCCCCAGGGGGGGGAACCGATGCCCCCCCATGCACAATTTTTTTTCCCTAGTTAACTACTACTATCATCAATAATTCAAATTAATTTTACAATCACAAGTTTAAAATAACTCTCATTATGCCCATTTATACGGAATTTTGTCCTATGCTGCCATGTTAAAAATTTGCATAAAATGCGATTACAGCGCCACCTGTTGAGCTATTGATCCCCAAATCTAATGGGCACCAGTTCATGTCAGGGTGCAACTAAATACCAAGTTTGGTTAAATTTCATTCATATGTTCGTGAGATACAGCGTCCACAAAAAAATGATACAACACACAGGCAGACAGACAGACAGACAGACACACAGACAGACATTTTCTAAAAACTATCAATTCGTGTTCAGGACATCCCAAAACGTGTAGATCCGTCAAAAAACGGAGGTCGAAAATTTTCGCGAATCCAATACTTTCTCTATATTACATATAGAAGAAAGTAAAAATATATTAAAATTATCAAAACGGATATTATGAGAAATACACAGAAAAAACCCATTTATTGTTTAATACTATAACTGAATTTGGAAAAGTGCAAATGTGAAATGTCAAGCTGATTTGAGACTTAAAATAAATAAATAAATAAATAAATAAAAAATAAATAAATAAATATACCGGGTGTCCCATAATTCTGTAGACAATTTAAAAATTCATAAAGTTTGAAGGAATTGATAGAATTGAACGCAATTTGCGAAAAATTTATTCTCGTGAAGGAGGATATTTTTTTGGTAAAGAAAAATAATAATTAAATTTTTCGTCGATAGACGGCGCTGCACGGATGCGTAACGAGAAATATCCAAATCAGAGTCCTATAAATTAAACGATTAACACAGTTTATTTCTTATTTTGCGTCTTATTTGCGCATATATAAAGTTTTAATTGCGAGATACTGACTTATTGGTTAAAGCGTTATTAGTGAAGATGTTTTTCCTCAGGTAAGAACCGCTGACTGAAGCTGCGATTAATGGCGTTGTAACTCGTTTGTAAACTGTAATTTGTAGTGATAGTGGACACACAGAATAGGATTTATATGCTTGTAAAAATTTACATGCAGATAAATATAGTTTTTCCCAGAAATGTGTGATCTGCTCACGTACAGCGTCCCCTATCGACGAAAATTCTAAATATTATTATTTTTCTTTACCAAAAGAAATTACCCTTCCAGAGAAATACTTTTTCGCAAACCACGTTAAATTCTAACAATTCCTTCAATTTTTATGAATTTTTAAAATGTCTACTGACTTATGGGACACCCGGTGAAATAATAACGCAAATATTCCTCGACGAACCTTTTTTTCAAAGCTCTAAGCGGTATAAGATGATCTAAAATCTTTCGCCCCTGATTGCATTTCGACCACAATGAGCATACTAATTGGAATAATTATATAAAGGCTATCTTGTGTAAAGTGCTTAAACTATTATCGAAAAAAAAAAAAAAAAATGATATATATTTTTTAAACTGTTAAAGGCGTAATTCTTTACGAATAAGTAAATTTTGAACATTTAATCATTGTTCCTCAAATGTCCTGTGAGATAAATGGAACATTCTGGAGATGTTTCTAAATCAACATTCCTTGAAACTCAAAAAACAAAGGTTTATTATCGTTATCACCATTATCGTTAATTTACTTCAAACTAGCAAACCCATGTGAAATTTTCGCACTTTATTTCTTTTCTTATTTACTTTTAAAATTTGAAATTCATAAATATTATGCCAATTTCCTGACCTGATTAAAATTTTAATTTACCAGAAGCTAAATTATTATTAAAACTATAGTAATATTGTGCAATAGTAAAAGCAAAATCATTTAAGGAAAGGTTTCAAAATAAAATTCATGGTTGAAGACCTAGTTTTCATACTTCCGCAGGCAGTGCAGTTTTAGTATAGGACCCCCCAGGACGCCTTTTAGATTTTTGTCGCTCTGTTGGCGATGACTTTTCATTTATTTATTTTGGGACAATTTTTTTGTTTAAGAAAAAACTAATTCCTATTTTGATTATACTTTTTATGATTGCGCTTTTTAGTCAATTTATGATAAAAATTCATATCTCTTAAAGTATTGCATATATATCTTTAAAATATTGCTATGTTTAAAATGACGCTTGCAAAGATCCTGAAGAAGCAACTGTTAAAAATGCATTTTTCCATAAAATAATCTCATCAGACAAATGTCGTCATTTTTTCTTAATAGATTATTGAGCTGATTCCGCGTGCTTAATTATTGTCCATTTATAAATATTTTTTTTTATCCTCGCGTATTTTATTAATTACATCACTATCGTATCGTTTAAGCAAAATATAATTGGATCTGGTCCACGTTAGAGAAATATTATATAGATAGTAATTGATAGATTGATAGATTGATATATAGATAGTAATTGATGGATTGATACAGCAGTAATTGTAATTATAAGCTTAAAAAAAAAAAAAAAAAAAAAAAAATGTTTTATCATGGTTTAATACGTTCTGGGTATCATTCACCGCTTAATCTGTAAGAAATCGACATTTTAAAGGTTATAAGAAAAAATACTAAGTGTAAATGTATTATATATTTTTTAACACTTTCGCGACCGCTGACAGGTTCGCGTCATTTGAAAATCTGTAACTCTGTCAGTCCGCGTTTCTTTTGCAATTTGTATGTCATTTATTTCCTAAAATATACACAATATTCATACTTGTATAACCAATATACTATGGATATAAATACTTTGATTCGGAATAGTATAAATATATTGTATATCCATTTGTAATATCAATCTGAATATAGACAATTTTCTTATGAAATATTATAACTTGGGTGAATAACGCTCACGGGTGGACCTTACTGTCAAAAAGACAAAAACATACAGTAGCGAAAGTGTAAATAAGTAAATTTATTTTGTTTAATTATTTGAAAAATGAAGTGTTTTAAAAATGATACATCATGTAGTACAAACACAAATGATATAGTTTAATTGCTAAGAAAAAGCATGCATACATTTACTTACTAATTATTACAAAATAAAAAAAAACAACTTGAAATTTAGAAATAAATCTCCAAACAATTTAAATTTATTGTCGCTCCTAATTTTCACAAACTTCTTCAGACGCACCAAAACAATTTGCCCATCTAAATTTCATATTCAAAAACGCGTAGATATTTTCTTTCTTTCTTCATACTTTCTTTGAATGAACCAAGAGCAGAGCTGCCAACCTAATCCAGCAAACTGTTAGAACCGCCCATTTTTCTACATTTCTTAATATTTAGAGTATTTGTTTTCTTAATTCCTCGAAAATATAGTTGAAGAGAATTACTCTAAAAATTAAGTGGTGTAGAAAAATGGGCGGTACTAACAATTTGCCGGATTAGGTTGGCAGCTCTGCAAGGGATTGAACAACCAAAAGTAAAACTTTCACTATGATCAATATTTTAATTACGAGGTACAGACAGAGTTTCATTTTTGAGACGTTATGCATTTACGCGTTAAAGCTATTATACTGAAATTGATTACATTAAAGTTTTCATTTTCATAGATTTGTTTAAGATAAATTAACACTTTCGCGACCGCTTACGTGAATTCACGTCATTTGAAAATCTGTAATTCCGCCAGTGGACGTTTCTTTAGGTTACATGGGTTACATTATTTTTTAACATACTCAATATTCACATTTGTGCAATCAATGCATTATGGATATAAATACTTTGATTACAAAGAGTATAAACGTAATGTATATTAATTTATATTTTCAATATCAATACAGAAAGCATTGATTTAAAATAATGTAATATAAAAGAATAACGCCCACAGGTGGAGCTTCCTGTCAAAAAGACAAAAACATGCGATCGCGAAAGTGTTAAGAGTACATTTGTTTAAGAGAGTTTATAATAAATAAAAATAAATTCCTCCCAATTTAAAGATTAATCAGTTACATTCAAAATTAAATATATTTGCATGTATATGGAATTAAACCGAAAATATTTTTATTTTATACTATGCTTCCTCAAAAAATTAAGTACCTGTATTATAAAATAAATAAGAATAAAGAAATTGTCCTCAGATTAATGAGTTATTATGCAATGATTACATATTTTTCATTAATAAGTAATACAAGAAAAATAGGCATTGTTTTGTTGAAGAGGTAAGAAAATTACAAGAGAAAAAGGCATTGTTAGTTGTAAAATTATTAGCTACGTAATACAATGTATTTCAAATTGTTTTGTTTCAAATATGGACAAACAGAAATCATGTGCTAGACTAACTAAACACTGGGCAGGGTATAGCAGTGCCGCAGTGGTCCTATATTTTCGCGCTTGTCTTATTATTTTAATACCTCTAATTTTTTATACATTTTTTATCAAGATTTTAAAGCTGAAGCAATATGTAAAAGTATACTGATTGATTAAACTGGTGGCAAATTAATAAAATGCATGCGTAAATATAGGACTGCTGCGGGCACTGGGTATAGGTATACAGAAAGCAATATCGTGAGCTATTTTTTTTTTTTTTTTCTCTTTCCAATTTATGATATTTTTAATATTATGTCAGTTATAATTATTTATCTCAATTCCAACCAGTTATTTTGAAAAAAGATTTTGGATTGTTGAATTATGAGTAATATGTTGTGCATTGAAATCCTCCATATGTTTTAAACGAAACGACACGTATTTTCATATTCTCATACATTTTAATTCTCATACGTCACAAAATTTTAGGGATTTATCGTAATAAGTTATTATTGGAAATCAAGTTTGGGATGTAGTAAATAACGTGTTTGTTTTAATGGCACTCAAAAGTTATTTAACAAATAGTAACAAAAATTTCTAGAAAATAAGCAAGGAAAGAGTAATTTTTACATTTTCCTTGATATGAGTTTTGATATGAAAAAGAATATTACTTTATTTTACATTGAAATATTAATGAAAATATAATTTTTCAATTGTTTTTTATTTAAGTTAGTTGTTTTACTTAGAAGATAATCTTGCGGTTTTTCCGCCAAACTTCGAAAATTAGGATTTTTCACTGCAAGAAACGTTTTTCTGTCAACAAAATTAGTTTTCCGGTGATGATATTTCTTGATTATAATCCTTAATAATTTTTTTTTTTTCATCGGAAATGACCATTTAATTTTTTTTACTCTTCACAAGGTTTAAAAGAAAAAAAAAAAAAAAAAAAAAAAAAAAAAAAAGATTCTTTTAAAATCACTTTTGTAGATTAAGAAAGAAAAACATAAAGTTTATTTTTTTAAAAACAAAATTCTTCATAAGGAATGTTTCTAGCTTTTAGAATTCTGAAAAGTACATGAAATTTTGCTGCATGAAAAAGAACGTCAGATATTATCTGGGGTACTGATGGAAAAGTAAACTTTACTTTTAGCAATTCCTGTGTGGAAATTTATTTCAAGAATTTCAGGATGATATTTATAGCTTTTGAGAAAAGAAGTTAAACTTTCTTTTTATAAAAACGACTAAGACATGTCGAATCTCAGAATTTATCAATAATAAAAAGATATATCTCTCGGAAATAAATATATTTAAAGAATTCGAATAGGATTATTTTCTTACTACTTTTTTGATATCATATGTTAAAGGAACGGTGGGCATTATAAAACTCCTTTACAAATTTCAGTCATAAAATTAAGAAAAATTTTACATACGTGCATTATTATATACTGTAACAATATTAAGTATATTATTTTAAAACTACATTGGCCTCTAAAAGTTAAGGTACAACTTGTTTACTCATCTTCTTCTTTTGCGCATAATTTTGAAAAAAAAAAAAAAAAAAGAAAAGAAAAAGAAAAAAAAATGTGCATTGGAAAGGAAAAAAAAAAAAAAAAGAAAGTGAAAAATTGAAAGTGAAAATTCTCTTAAATTGAGCCAATTTTTCACTCAATCGATATGTTGAAAGGCAACTTCTCACGTTGAGAGAAATTCTCTCAAACCATTGAGCCGCTATAAGCGACTCAGATTTGAGCCTACTGAAACAAGTTATTTTTGAGAGAAATCGACCCAAATTTAAAGAACCTGTTTGGTGTTGGAAAAAAAAATCAGTTCCCCTCCACTGGAATCGAACGCGGGTCCCCTTCGTGGCAGGAAAGCGCGCTACCGTACCACTACACTTCAATTTCACATTAAAAGTGGTTGTATAGCCGTTCTGAATCATTCTCGAAGGTAGAGTATATTATTTATCAATTTTTACTTGTTTTATATATAACTTAAAGCTATCGGAAGCACAATAAACTTCCTTAAAATAACACCATGCATTTAAAATTGAGGAAAAATTCTTAAAAACAGAAACTCTATGACAAGCAGACATTTTAGAGCGATGTTTTTTTTTTTTTTTTTTAATGCATCCAGATGTTTGATTAAAACCAGATTTTTCTTTCTGTATTTACTTTCCTACTTTATCATTTTTATCCTTTTTTCGTTTGTTAATAACTGTAAAAAAAAAAAAAATATATACATACGAGCACGAAAATTTAATGAGATGCTCGTTTTAAAATTATTTATTGACATTTTTATTATTTTGACGATGCTCAACGTTTACAAATTAACAAAAAAAAAAAAAAAAAAAAAAAGAAAGAAAGAAAGAAAAAAAAAACCTTGTGAAAGAAAAAGAAAAATGAATACAGGAAGAAAAATCCGGTGTTAATGTAACATTTTGAGGCATGTACACTTTCACCAATCTGTAATGCACCATTGACACCCATTCTCATTTAATTTTCTTTCTCAAAATTGTTTAAATTTTACCCTTTTCTTTCACTTTTGAGAAAGATTAAAGTTATAACAGTTTAAAAATTGTTATTATGTTGAAGTTATATGAAATTTGATTTATGATTTTATAACGAATATGCCATCCAACTTTTATATTGGAATGTTTATTTATTTCAAAATTATGCGCAAAAGAATAAAACGAGAAAACAGACTGTATCTCAACCTTTTGAGGCATGTATATACGAAATTGAAAAATAAAAATTAATATTTTTTAATTTTATTTTAAATATCTCAGCCTTGAGATGATTTTAGACTAAAACTTATGAAAATTACAGTCAAGAAGTTTATAGGCGTTCAAATATGTCTATTCATTCACTTTAGCTTTCGTATTGCTTTAGACTTTAAAACATTTTTTTTTTCTTTTTAATCTTGATATTTAGCTTATTTTACTTAAAAGCAAGACACAAAAAAAAAAAAATCTTTTAAAAAGTTTTTTTTTTTTTTTTTTTTTTTTTTTTTTGAAAATTTTTGTGATAAGAAAAATTATTTTTATTTTAAATTAATGTGTAACTTTTAATGCTCGAAGAGAAAAATTGTTCTTTATATTCGAGTTTAATTTTAGCATTTTCTATGATTATTACAGTTGAACATCATCCTCATTAACATGAACACTGTTAAGGGGAATTAATTTTAACATGAACTGTTTCTAAAATCCCCGTCAAAATTAAGATTTATGTGGTTATACGAAGATTAGTTACTGATAGCATGAACTACTAATAACATGAACGAATTTTTTAACCCCCTTGAGATTCACGTTAACGAGGTTCAACTGTTTTTTTTTTTTTTTTTTTTTTCAGAGAGAGGTATTATTTAAGTTCAAAGAAATCAAATTTAAAATATTGCAAATATTAAATGTTATTTTAATCTAACCATGAAATTGTTATTATTATTATGTTTTACTGATTACTTTTCTGTTATTTTATCGTTATTTACAAAACAATGAACAACTGTTTTTGTAAAATTTATATAAAAAAATCTGTAATTTCGAATATTTTTTATCAGGGATTTGACAAATAAAAGTGAAAGGTTTGGATAAATTAATAAATGGCAAAATATATTTAATCTCTGTTTTATTAATAGCGCTTTTATACATATAAAATGTATCGTTTTCTGTGAGGAAAAATCCTGTGCAGAACGAACACAACACAGATCTTTTGTTAAAAAAAAAAAAAAAAAAAAAAAAAAAAAATGATTGATTGGATTGAGTGACCGTCTACATGCAGATTTTCGAGGAAAATTTACATTCCTTTTAGTTCCCCTTCATATTATAGATATGATGAGCTTAAGTAACTGTGAAAATTTTTGACTTCGATTTTATGATGTTTTACGTTTTCAGGTGTGGGGAATCTGAAAATCACAAAATCGGTATGGCGTCCTTCTGTTAGGGGTCTAGTGTTTTAGTTTGTTTATTAGTTTGTTACTGGGTTAGTACCAGCGTTGCCAGATCTGGTGGAGTTTTTATTCATTAATCATCATTTAAATAGGGAACTCAAAAGAGATTGTACGAAAGTGAATGTGTGGTGTGGCTTGACACTAAGCGGAGTCACTGGATCTTTCTTTTTTCGTAAAGAAATCAATATCTTGCAGGTGTTTAGAACCTTTTAACTGAATTTGTGGCACCACAGTTGGATAATCTTCGACAAACGTCTTTTTCTAGCAAGATAGTGCACCACCACATTGGGATTTCAATATTCGCAATTTCCTTGATGACACAATTCCAGGTCAGTAGATTGGACGATATGGCCAAGAGATGGTCGGTGGATTTCTCCACCGACTGAGATATTATTTTCACTGAACGACATATTATTTACACTGTACGAGATATTATTTGCACGAGATATTATTTGTACTGTAACCAAATTCCTTTCTATTGCAATTTTAGCGAATAAACACTGCAAAAAATAGGTTATTAAAAATAAGTATATATTGTCTCAAAATAGCACCGAAACAATATAAACCCCGCGAAAAAAAGATAGGTACAAAGGGTTTTTTCTTTGATTTAATAACATTATCTAAATTGTGCTTATCATTTATTATTATCATAAAATAACACTATTTCCGGACAATTTTTTGTTTTAAGACTAATTTAGAAAAGTTTTAAGACTAAAATTTTTCTAATTTAAGACTACACTCCGCGACAAAAAGATAGGAACAAAGTTTTTTTTTTTTTTTAATTTTTCATAAAATAACATTATTTAAATTGTGCCGATCATTTATTATCATAACAAAATATTATTATATCAAAAACATATTAAATATTTGAATCATATTCAAAATATTCATATTCAAAATAATCATATTCAAAAGTTAAGAAAAAAAAAAAAAAAAAAAAAAAAAAACCTTTGTTCCTATCTTTTTGTCGCGGTGTGTAGTCTTAAATTAGAAAAATTTTAGTCTTAAGATTTTTCTAAATTAGTCTTAAAACAAAAATTAGTCCGGGAATAGTGTTATTTTATGATAATAATAAATGATAAGCACAATTTAGATAATGCCATTTTAAGGGGAAAAAAAAAAAAAAAAAACCCTTTGTACCTATCTTTTTGTCGTGGGGTGTATATTTAAATCTGAAAACCCATGTACTCATTTTTGAGTATATTGACATGTCAAACATGGGGATATTGGGATTCTTATTGGTCAACTTCATTTTTAAGCATGCCAATATACTCAAAAATGAGTACATGGGTTTTCAAATTTAAGTATATAATGTTTCAGGGATATTTTGAGTATATACTTATTTTTACGAACCTATGTTTTACAGTGCATTCTTGTAGATTACAAAACGGAAAAATCCATAAACTTACATAATTTCTAAATTTAAATTATAATCCCCTTATTTAACAGATATCGCGTCCTTGGAGATCATTCTGTGGAGATATGTTAAAGATCGCGTATATTGAACAAAGATGTGGGATATTACTGAGCTAAAGCAAAGGATCATAGACGGCATCGACACCGTTGACAACACTTTATTGCAGATGATATGGCTGGAAATCGAATATCTCTTTGATGTGCTTCGTGCAACTAATAGTGCGCATACAGAAGTTCATTAATTGCTATAAAAAAAACTTTAATAATAGAATTTAAAAATAAAATAACTTTCAAGTATGTGTGTGTTCAGAATTTTATTTGATAAATGTCTGTACTTGTAGAGTGACTTTTTGGACACCATGTATATTGATTGCACCACAATGTTTATTCAATATCTGTAAATTTCTTTTAAATTAGAGGTTCATGATTCTTTCAGTTAAATGTTGTAGATTGGTGATACTTTTGTATACTAGCGAGAATGTCTAAGCTGGATTATTATTATTTTAATTGGAATGTAGATTTGAGAAGTGAAAGATCTGAAAATAATTTAATGTTCTGCAAATCGTGTTAACGATAAGTCTACTGTATCATGTTTTTGCTTTCATGTTGCACATCCTGACAACTTTTTTCCGATGATAAAGGGTGATGCTTAATTATGTTGAACAGAAGCAACTATTGTGTGTTTTTCACCATCAGAATTTTGTGAATTTTACTGCAAGTTGTTGAAAAGCTATCTTACATAATTTATATGTTTAAATTACTTTTTGAAATTTATTTTTTTCTGCTTTAAGCTAATTACTATTGAAAAAACAGAAGATATATAAAAAAAGAAGTGTTTATAGCATAAAAAAGGATTATTTACGCAGTTTTATCATACAAAACTTGATATATATGTGTGTGTGTGTGTGTGTGTGTGTGTGTGTGTACTAAAAATATGTATAAAAAGTGTGCATTTTTATATATTTGTCTAGCATCTTATATTTGTGTACCATACACACCAAATTATAACCTTGTGGTTTTTTGAACCATTACATTTTTTTTTTTACTGGCGTGAACATAAAAAAAAAACTATGTTTGGTATACAGGTAATATTTATATTTTATTTTTTACAGATTTTTATTTTGCTAAGTAAGTTTTTACTACAGTGAGTCAAAATATTAAAATTATCATTATGTCGTTTTTGAATATTTGGTACCTTAGGCAACATTTTATTTCATTAATACTACACAAATGTAATAATTTAAAAATCTCAAATTTTAGTGGTCATTTTGTCACATTGCGTTTTCAACATATGGATCTAAATTACACCATTTCTCATGAATGTAAACTTTGATATAGCTACAAAGGACTGCACAAAGAATTGTTTTATATAATAGAAGGAAAAATAACGAAAATATACTTATTTAATTATAGTTTTATTCGTAACATTCTGTGCACTGTATCCCAATATATTCTATTGTAATTTTAGCGAAAACATTCTTGTAAATTACAAAACGGAAAAATTCATAAATTTTATAATTTCTAAATTTAAATTATATTATTTATTTATTAATTTATTATTATTATTATTATCATTTTTGTTGTTTTCGAAAACAGATAAAGATTTTATAAAGAACTATTTATTGAATTACTTAAGTATCAGAATTTTATTTTTATTGTAAAACTATATTTCAATTGACAAAGCATTTTTTTTTTTTTTTTCAAAATAAAAAATTCCCCCGGTTTTAAAATTTTGGTTAGATAAAGATGCTTTTGTTTAGTAACCAAATAATGTTTTATTAAAAACAAAATATTTTCTGTTGATACGAGTATTAGTAATTATCATGTTATAGCTAGAGTCATAGCGTGTTTGCAACATGCATAGCTGCATGAATTATAACACGCAATTATCCCCAAGAAAATAAATATTTTCATAGTCTGTTTTGTTTTGGAGTATTTTTATTTTAAACAGACAATGAATGTTCATTCTCAGAATTACTTCTAAATTTTGTTTTTTTTAAAGTTGTACGACCCAGAATATGTCTAGCGTTTTTTTCTTTTCTTTTTTTTCTTTGAGGTTCAGATCATGTAAATATTAATAGTTAAAGAATAGTTTTCATGCTCTGCTTCTAAAGACTCATTCATGCATGAATTCAAGCAAATACATGCACAGAAACATAGCTATTTGTTCAAAAAATTAAATGACATCACGAACAGCAACAGAAAATAAGCAGTGTAACTAAGCAGTACTGAAGTTAGTGGATATTTATTCGAAATGAATGATGATGAATTAAACGGTGATGAAGTCATATATTACTGCAAGTTTAAAGCGTTTTTTACACAAATATACCATTAGTGAAACAGAAAAGTAACCTGTGCTTAAAAGGTGAACGGTCATTAAATAAAACGGAACGGAAAGAAAGTAAAAGGAAAAAGAGCAAAAAAGAATTAGAGAGTGAGAGATAGAGATAGAGAAAGAGAGAGAGAAACGAACTTTAAAAATAAATAAAACTCAGGGAAAAATGCGAAAAAAAAATGAAAAAGTAATTAAGGGTTTATCAACGTTAAAATCAGATGAAAAGAATAATGACTCTGTTAAAAAAAAAAAAAAAAAGACACAGAATGAATAATAAAAGAAATTATGGAATTAAATCAATACAATGATTGAATTGCATTTTTGCTTTAATTCACATTCTCTTTTTATTTTCGCACTTCTGTATTTATTTAAAACGGTTTTTATTTGATAGTATTATTAAAAATAATATGCAACATAACCATACCAACTTTATAAAAGAATTTTTTCATCTTTAAACATCTGTGATTAAGCAATGATATTGGGTAATAATATGGGTAATATTCTTAATTTTATTGTATAATAGTCTGCCTTCTACTCTAAATTGTCAATTACATACGTAATTCTATTGAATATGTTTGCAATTAAATAAAGATTTAGTTAGATATGAATCTGAAATATACACAGATCAGTGTAAAGACACTTATTCAAAGCCGCGTATTTTAAGGACCTACAATTTGTCATTTAAATTTTTGTAAATATTTCTTATCAATACTTTCACAAAATATTTTTTTTTTCTTTTTAAGACTGAGGACTATTAATCTCAATCTACGTATTTTTACGATACCAGTTTTATAATAGTTGGACATTTATCTAAAATATAATTGAATAATTTGAAAGCAATGTTATAATTTGAAAAAAAAAAAAAAAAAAAAAAACTAATAGTACTTAACTAAATTCTGCTTTTGCCAAAATTTCATCAAAATCTTTTTTTATTTTTTTATTTTATTTTATTTTATTTTATTTTATTTATTTATTTATTTATTTATATATTTTTTTTTTTTAAGAAAAAAAAAAAAAAAAAAAAAAAAAGGAAAATTAATAATAATCAGTTTTTCGAAATAATCAGTATCGAAAAAGTTTTTTTTAATAATTTTGAATTAGGAAATAGAAAGTGCGCGTGTAAAATGAAATATAAAATAAAATAAGATTTATAAATGTACAATATTTAAGCTCGTGGACTCAGTTTAATGGTATAATAAGACAGAACAAGAAAAAATGACGACTTTAGTCTAATGAGATTAGTTTTTTTTTTTTTTTTTTTTTTATGTAACAATCTATATTTCTCTAATGTGGCCCAGTTACAATTATTTTTTGTCGAAACGATACGATAGTGGTGAAATTAATAAAATACGCGAGGATTAAAAAAATAATAATAATATTTACGATTGAACAAAAGCACGTGGACTTAGCTCAATGAACTAATAAGAAAAAATGACGACATTTGCATGATGATATTATTTTTTGGGAAAATGTATTTTTAAAAGTTGCTTCCTTTCAGAATCTTTGCAAGCGTCATTTTAAACCTAGCATTATTTCAAAAATATATACAGAATATGAATCATCATCATAAATTGACTGAAAAACGCATTCATAAAAAGTATAATCAAAGTAGGAATTTTTTTTTTTTTCTTTTTTTACTTCCTTATACAAAGTATAAGGAAGTATAGTAATCCCGATTTGCGAAATGGATTTTGTATTTCACATTGCTCGAAAACGAATGATCGCTGAATGTTGCCAATTTATACGTGTGACAGTCATGATGTCTAGTTGCACACCTGCAAGTGTCGTCTTAACACGAGCTCTCGTTTTAGAGATATAAGCGACTTTACACGATTTTTCGTGACGTCTGTATGTATGTGTGTCTGTGTGTGTGTGTGTGTGTGTGGGTGTATGTCGCATAACTCAAAAACGGTTGGACGTAGAAAGTTGCGAATTGGTACATAGGTTGTTATAACACCTAGTTGTGCACCTCCCTTTTTGGACTTTATATGATTTTCCGTTTTGGAGATATTTAGTAAAATTAGGTTCATAATGGGCAAAATGTATCAAAAAACGGTAATTGCTCAAAAACGGTTTGGACAAATCTTGAAATTTAACTGACTTCTCGACTAGCTAGACATTTGAAACTTTCAGAAAAGTTCAGAACACGTTGACATGAGTCCCCCCCAAGGCACAACTTTGACATGAGTCCCCCCCAAGGCACAACTTTGGCATGAGTCCCCTCCCCAAGGCACGACTTTGACATGAGTCCCCCCCCCCCCAGGTACAACTTTGACATGAGTCCCCCCAAGGCACAACTTTGACATGAGTCCCCCCGAAGGCAGAAGTTTGACATGAGTCCCCTCCCCAAGGTACAGTTTTGACATGAAACCCCACCAAGGAACATGAGTCCCCCCCAAGGCACAACTTTGACATGAGTCACCCCCAAGGTACAACTCTGACATGAGTCCCCCCAAGGCCCAACTTTGACATGAGTCCCCCCCAGGCCCAACTTTGACATGAGTCCCCCCAAGGCCCAACTTTGACATGAGTCCCCCCCAAGGTACAACTTTGACACGAGTCCCCCCCAAGGCACAACTTGGACATGAGTCCCCTCAAGGCACAATTATTTTTTACGTATGCATGCATTTTTTTTTTTTAAATATTTTTAGCCAACTGTTTCGGGTCCAGTGACAATGTTTTTTAACATTATGTATATTTCTAAAAATGTATAAGGAAGTCATGTGGTGCCCACATCAGATTTTTTTTTAAACAAAAAATTAGGCCAAAATAAATAAAATGTCATCGCATTCTTGTCGATAAAAAATTAAAACGTGTCAAAGGGGGTTCTTTAATAAAACTGTACTGCCTGCGGAAGTATGAAAACTGGGTCGTAAACCATGCATTTTATTTTTAAACTTTTCTTTGAATGATTCTGTTTTTTTTTTATTATAAGATATTAAGATATAAAGGATTAATTATATTTTTCAGATAAGGTATCTTCTATCGAATGCCTATAAAGTATACCTTATATTCGTTGTCTATGTAATGTTAACCATAGATTACGAGTTCGTATTACAGATGGTTTATTTAAAATATTTCGATATATATGTATTTTTTCAATTATTTTAAGTTAATTAAATAAATGTATTATTATTATTATTATTATTATTATTATTATTATTATTTATGAGGAAAATAACCCATAAAGATGATGTCAAAATCTCTCTCTTTCTCTCTCTCTATATATATATGTAACCTAACTATTATTGTATAATATGTAATGGTCTTTTAAATTGTTCTGTTAGCAGTTAATACTCTCTAAATGAAGGCACAGTTTCAAGTCTAATTATATGATGTTCCTTAATATGATATTTTTGTAAAGAATTAACAAAAAGTGATATGTTCATAGTTTTTTTTCCCTATCTTTTTCAGTGATTCATTTGAAGATATCGATATTTTACAATTTGTTTTCCCACAATTTCATTATGTTAAAAGTTTTTGACGAGTGAAATAATTTTTTATTTTCCATATACAATTGCTCAAAATAAATGATCTCGTTATTGTTTTATAATAAACAAATAAATAAAAAGAAATAAAATTATTCAAAAAGTAATTTAAGTAGAAGGTTTTAAATAGCAATATTTAAAAGAAATGTTTGAAAACTAAAAGTAATAACAAGAATAATAATATGCACAATAATAATATAACAATAATAACAATATATAAATTCAAATTTGCTAATAACCAAAAATAAGTTTTAATTAAAGAATCCATTAAAATTTTCAACAGATATTTGTTTATGTGTGTGTGTGTGTTTTGTTGAATTTTACACAGATATGCATTTGTTTGTAATATTGCTTAAAAGTAATTATTTCTATATTTTAAAGTTAAAAATTATACGCAGATAAAAAGAAACTCAATTACACTTACGACATACGTATTATTTAATTAGGTTTTTAACTATTAAATTTCTTCTTTCGTTTTCTTCTTTCCTTTTAAATTAAAAGAATACTGTACAAGCTATATAATTCTTAAAATCATATTACTTGAAGCTTCTTTTGTAAAAAAAATTATACAAATATACAATTTTCTTAATTATGTAAGGTTTATAACGTACATACATAATTAATGACATTTTACTTCTGAATAATACATTGTACAGAACGAAGCTTGGAGTTATTGGTGATAAATTATTTATCTTACGTTATTTCAAGATATATCTTTAAAACTTCAAAGATTTCTGTTATCATTTGAATTAATCTACTTTTGAAGCACGGATTCTTAATCGAAGAAGATTGTTTTGAAAACCTAATATCTAGACATGTTTTACTTTCTAATAAAACGAGAAAAGTGAAAAAGATTTTCTTTAAAATACTGTTTTAAAATTTCATGCTTCGCTTAAATTTATTTGAATTAATCTTAAGGAAGAAGTGAAAGCATTCCTGCAGAAACATTCATATTTTCAAAACTTTTAAAGAAATTGTAAACAAATATATATATATATAATAGTCGAATATTTTTGATGAAAATATTTTTTGCATGTGCTATTTTTATTCGAAGAAAGATTGTCTTTATTAATAAAATGGATGTTTTTAGAAAATTTGCAAAAAAATTGGAAATATAATAAATATGCTTGAATAATACTTTTTATAGTCCTGGCATGATTAAAGATTTTACTTTTTTTTTACATCAATTTATAAAATTAGAAATATATACATAAATTTTAACAAATAATTTTTCGATCATATGAACTGATCACAATGAATTCTAAAGAAATGATGATAGTGTATATTTATGTATGATGCAATTTTAATTTAACTCTTTTTCTACATTTCATTTTTAATTACCTCTTTAATTAATTTTTGTTTGTTTGTTTGTTTAAGCTCTCTTATTAAATTTTATAGCTATATTACTACAAATAAATAAATAAATAAAATATAATTAAACACTACATTTACCTTTCATTATTAATTTTTGTACAAAACGATAATCATATTATAAATATAAATATAATATTTACTTCATAGTTATAATATAAAACAGTACAAAGCTTTTCTAACTATCTGTTTTTTTTTTTTTCCGAAGTAGTTATTATTATTATCCTTATTATTTTAATAAATATGTTCCTTTTGAACATCGAAATGCAGATTTTTTCTTCTTCTTGTTATTATTAATACTTTAAAGTATGACCCGCATTGTTTTTTTTTTTTTTTTTTTTTTTTTTAAATATTATTTTGTACACTTTGGGTAAACAAGTTTAACCAAATTTTTTTGAACAAAGTCAGTATAAATAAACGAAATAAAAATTGTTACAAATAAATTATTATGAATTTTAAAAGAGCAATGTAATATCATTTACCTTTTAAAAATATATAAGGATATTAAAAGCTCAGTATTTTATTGATAATAAATAATACATTATTAAGCAAACTATATTTATTTTTCATAATATATTGTTATCATTTATTTAATATTTTATCTGATAGGTAAATTAGTAGGTAAATTTGCTTTAACTTTTATAATGAATACCATTTCTTTTGAACATTTTCAAAGAAAAAAATATTTAACTGCACTTTAAAATACGACGAACACAAAAAAGATATTTTTAACCAATTTACAAAATTTTAACAAAATTTATTTGTATTTGCTTATATTAACAAAACTATTTGTTTAACTTTTGTACATTTGTGATTAAAAAAAGAGGCAAGAAAAACAAAATATTTTTGTTAGAATTACAACAAAAACTATTTTGTCAATTAAAAAAAAAATTGTATTGGAATATACTTAAAAGAAATCTTTCTAGTGTATAAAACATTTTTGCTGATTCAGCAAAACTTTTCTCTGAGTGCTAACTGTGCGTTTTATATTTAATTCGGAAGTACAAACCTTATGCAAATTGAAGTATCTTTAGCATAAAAGAGATTTATTTATTATTACAATTAAGAAATTAGATTTGATGTCGTAAGTATCCATGAAGAATCGAAATAGCTACCTTAAAGTATTATACCGTATTAAGTTAGCGAGAGATAAACTTTGAGTTTTAGTTTCTTGTGGGACGTGATCTCCAATATAAATGGACATGAAAATTTTTGCGAATGGACCAGCCCGTTTACATTTGAAAAATGCATTAATACGCACAGAAAATGAATTTGGATTGAAGTGAATTCACATAAGTACATATATTAAATCTCGTTAAACTTTTCGAGCCTCTACCGGTATAGTGCCATTTTACCGTCATCTTTACTTTAAACTCACATACTTTAGCAATCTCAGCATTGTATATCTGGAATTACTTTGCAGTCAACAATCATGACCGTTATCGGAGAAATCCAGAATTCTGCAATTATAGATACAGCAATATGTAAATATCGCACGAATTATGCCCACTTTTCACCCACAAAGCAATTAAATAAATAAAAAGTAAATCTCGAAAAAGTTTATAAAATCTTATATAATAAGTAAAAAAAAAGAAAAAAAAAACGTTTATTTGCATCAGAATGTGTTTTGAGTTCCTTTCATTAAATATTATATAATATCTTTATAAAGAACTTTTGAATTGCTTGAATAAAGGACCCTTTAGTCTTGAAGATGAATGAAATATTTATAAACTAAAACCATAAATTGTAATTTAAGGTGTCAACTTGCACAGTTTTCAATTGTTTTTAATCAAAATCAGCACTAGTATTTTGGTGCATTATATTTTACTACTCATTTTATACTCTGAGAAAAGTTTTTTTCAATCAACAAAATTTCTGTTAAAATGGTTTTCATAAAAATATTGGTTGGATTAACAAAAGGACATTTGCCATAATTCTTAATTCTGATAAAAATATTTTGTTACAAAAAATTGTGTTTTATTTACAAATAAACAAAGAACCATCCTTAGGAGTGCGTCCCAGTTCATCGCCAAATACTCATAGCGCAATTCTAATGCAACGTTAAACCAACCAAACTATACAAAATTTACTGCAAAGTTAAGCAACATATTTTGTTAATATAAGCAAATACAAGGAAATTTTCAAAATTTTTTAACAACATATCTTGTGTTTTACTAATTTTCTATTTCTAGTGAAAAATTGACTTATATATAAACTCGGCTCATGTGTCAAGTGTTGCCTGCCGACAGATTTCACAAGAAGGCTGCTCCAGAGCTTTTGGTCCAGGATCCATTCCTCCTCCAGACCCCAATCTCACCTGAATCCAAAAAAGTAGTTTTTGGCAATTGGTCAGTGTGTGTGTATGTATGGAATCTTCTGGCTATCATATCTTCGAAACTAATAAAGATAGAACTACGAAACTTCTCAATTGATACAGGTCTGGTGTACAGATGAATGTTTCGAACTTTGGTGCAAATTGGAAAACTGGAAGTGAGTCACCGGAAACCGGGAATAGGACCGTAAGTCCGTATCTCCAAAATGCCTCTAACGATTTTCTTCAAAGTTGCTACATAAACACTCTATTAGATGCCCTTTTGAATGACGTAGTTGGTTAATTCAGGAAAATTGATACGCATCCTGTATAAATAGTTCAATTTCAGGACTCGCAAGTGCGTTCCTTTAAAAACTGCTGTACGGATTTTTTTTTCAAACTCGCCATATTAACCCCTTTTAAATATACTTTTGTAGGTAATTATTGTTTTCCGGTTGGTAATTAAGTATATCAAGTTTTGGTAAAAGTTGGTATCTCAAAAACGGCTCTAACGATTTTCTTGAAAACTGTTTCATTAATCCATTTTATATACCCTTTATCGTGTATTACGTGGTTATTACAGGAATGTTAACGGTAATCCTAATTAGGTAGTTCAGTTTTAGATCTCGGAAACTGTATTTAAAAAAACAACTCTATCTATTTATTTTTTTCTTATTTTTTAACTCGCTATGTAAACACTGTTTTATGTGTCTTTATACGTGTATCAAGTTTCTCTTACTGTAAAATACCCCCCTCCCCCTCCCCGAAAAAAAAAAAGTTTTTATTAAATTTTTTCCTTGATGCATACGCTTCCAATTAATGAATATTTGTATGGTTTATAATGCATATATCACATATAGTTCTTGTACATCCACTCTAAATCGATTCAAATGACAATAACATTATTCACTAAAATTCTTTTTGGTGACTTTTTTTTTTTTTTTTTTTTTTTAATGAAACAAAATTTTGTAGTTAAAAATACAATATGGGTTTCTATGAAAATACTTGTGCAAGTTAAAAAAAAAAAAAAAATAATAATAATAGTAAATAAATAGTCTCGCTCTATAAAGGTAACTTTTTGAAATATCTCAGAATCGTGGAATGTCCTCTATAACAGTTTTTCCGAATTATAAAAATTGAGAATTATAAAAAGAGCATCCGTGCGTTAAGCGGAGGTGCCCGGGTTCGATTCCCGGCTCTGGTATTTTTCACATAGTTAGTAATAAATAAAAATATCAACCTTTACATTCCTGTTCTGTATTGACATTTCGCCAATGAGTATTACGTGTCGCACATGCTTGTGCTTCGCACACCCCTCCGGAAAAGTGTGATATTCCGTTTCTGCGAGACTACTGTGGAAAACGAAATGGAAAAAGAGGAAAAAAATGTGATCGTGCGAGTTCGTGCTTTGAGCCGAACAAATGTTATATTGTGAAATTAAAATGTTTTATTATCGAATCAGCGATATAATTTATTTGTGTCATGTGTTTTGATCAGATGCGTAAACATCTGGTCCGTCGAGCCGGAGTAATAAGTGTAATTTAACGAGTGATTGGTGTTAATAATTTAGTTTCGAATTGCGTATAAGAACAACGGTTTTCAAACATTTGTGGAAAGTAACTGAACAGAATGGCTGTTTATTTTGCTGATTAATTAAGAATGCGTGTTATTAGTGAAAATTCAGTGGTATTTGTGAAGAATACGTGTTTTTTGTGAACAATACTTGTTATTTGTGAGAGGAACTATTAATTACATCAGCTTAGTGATAGAAAATAGGGATCGCAGTGATCTGAGGTAAGAGCAAATTCTTTTCCCTTTTTACTTTCTTCTATATGTAATATAGAGAAAGTATTGGATTCGTAAAAATTTTCGACCTCGGGTTTTTGATGAATTTACATGTTCTGAGAGCTGTAGAACACGATTTGACCATTTTTAGAAAATGTCTGTCTGTCTGTCTGTCTGTCTGTCTGTCTGTGTGTGTGTGTGTGTGTGACAAAATTTTGTGGCAACTGTATCTGAGGAACTACTGCACAGAATTTCATACAAATTGGTATGTAGTTGCACCTTGACATAAATTAGTGCCTATCAAATTTTGGTAAAAATTGTCTTACAGGTTGCGTTGCCATCCCGCTTTTTCTAAATTTTTAACATGGTGATATAGGACACAATTTTGTATAAATGTGCATAAAGAGAATTATTTTTTAGTAATCATTATGAAATTTACAAGAATTATTTATAATAGAGATAGTCAACTGGGAAAAAATTTTTGTATGCGTAGGATCCTCGCCACCCCCCCCTGGGGGGAATGTCCCCCCTCGAGGTGAGTAAATTTTCAAGATGGGTATCTTTCGAAAGGTCTCGTCAATACCTTTAAAACGAATGGTTGAACTATAAATCTGTGATAATTTAAAACAAAGTTATCGATTTTTTTTACTTTTAACAAAAAAAAAAAAAAAAAAAACTTAGAAAAAAAAAATCGTTTTTTTTTTTTTTTTTTTTTTTTTTTTTTTTAAATTAAATTTAACCAGACTTGGTATTTAGTTGGCCCCTGACATAAACTGGGGCTGATTAGATTTGGGGATCAATCGCTCAACAGGTGGTGCTGTGATCGTATTTTTTCTAAATTTTTAACATGGCAGTATAGGACAAATTTCGTATAAGTGTACATAATGAGAGTTATTTTTAACCTGTGATTGTGAAATTAATATGAATTATTGATAATAGTAGTAGTTAATTAGGAAAAAAAAATTGGGGCATCGCTTCCCCCCTAGGGGGAAGTACCCCCAGAAGGGGGGGGGGTAAATTTTCAAGATCGGTATCTTTCGAAAGGTCTCGTCAATACCATTAAAACGAGTGGTTGAACTTTAAATGTGTGGTAATTTAAAACAAAGTTATCGATTTTTTATTACTTTTAACGAAAAAAAACTGAAAAAAATCTTTTTTTTTTTTTTTTTTTTTTTTTTTAAATATTGTTATGGCGTGAATTTGTATAGGAAAATATAGAAGAAAGTCTTGTGGTGGCCACAACATACTAGTTTTGATTGAATTTATTTTTGAATTTATTGTTTGTGATTATTTAGTACTCGTGATTTAAGTGTTCGTTATTTGAGTAAGTGAGATTATTCCTCTTTTTTATTTATTATAAAGTAAATTGAGAAATATAAATATGTTCAAAAACGCAATAAAAAGCGATCTGAGGCTTATAGCCGAAGAAATAGGGGAAAAAATTAATGAAAAAATGACCGTGGCTGAATTAAATAGTATTATATCAAACAGTGCGTTGTATAAGTCGGATCCAGGGCAGGTAATTTCTATCGGCAATTCAATAATTGATGAACGAAAAAATGGTGAACAGCGACTTCTGGAATTGGAGAAAATTAAACTTGAAAGGGTTAAAGCTGAGGTAGAACTTCAGAAATTAAAATCTGAAAATAAATCGGAAGTCAATAGTGTTAAAAGTTTTACCTTTTAACATAATGAATTTTTAAATAAAATGTTAAAAGTTTTACCTTTTAACAAATAGTGATAAAGATTCTGAGTCGTGTAATTTAGATGCACTAATAAAAAGTGTTCGAACATTAACTATGAAATTGCCTAGTAAACCTGAGGGCTGGTGTTTATTTTTTGCTTCTTTAGAGAGAGCCTTTGTAGCGAAGGATGTTCCAAGCAAATATAAAGCGGAAATTCTTTTAAATTTAGTAGGCGAAAAGGCTTCCAATATAATTACATATTTAAAAGATGCGGAAATTGGAGATTATGAGAAAGTGAAATCATTAATTTTGCGAGAATTTGAACCCACTGCTATGGCGTGTTTGGAACAATTTCGAAAGGCGACTAGACAACATGGCGAAACATGCGTGAATTTGCGTCTCGGTTAAAAACAAATTGGGAATACTATTTGAAACTGAGAAAGGTTTCGGATTTTGATACACTAAACCAATTAATTGTAGCGGATAAAATCTTCCAAACTTTAGATAAAGAGGTCGCGTCGCATATAAGTATTAGACAAGGAAATGAGTGGTTTAATCCCTTAAAATTAGCGCAGGAGGTTGACTTATACACAACTTCGCGAGGTAAACAGCCTGAGAATTACAATTCATCTCGTAAGTTTAATAAAGGTGCTAATGTATTTTTGTCAGAGATGAAAAATAACAAATGCGGTTTGTTTAAGGGTAATGAATCTCACTTACTCCCGCAGTTTAAACAGCCCGCAGTTTAAAAGGCTAACGCCACACGAGAGGGTAGAAGTTGTAAAAAATACTGAGGCTTGCTTTAAGTGTTTATTGCAAAACTGTAATTTCAGACAATGTAAAGTGCGCAATTGTTTCATGTGTAAGAAACCACATCATCAACTTCTTCACTTTTCCAATGAGAACGTAAATAGGGATTTGAGACAAAATTCGCAAAATCAAAATACAAGTTATTCTGAGATTGGCATTGGCGGTCAGGTGTATGGAGTAGGGGCAAATAGTCAAGTAACTCAGGTGAAATCTGTGAATACAGACTCGATTGTTGCTACGAGTTTTGTAAGCACTAGAAATATTTTGCTAAGCACAATTCGAGCGCTGATAAAAAATAAATATAATCAGTGGGTTGAGTGTAGATGCTTTTTGACGTGGGAAGTCAAGTCTGCCTAGTCAGTGAAAAATGTGTAAATCGTCTACAGCTCAAAGCAGAAAAAATAAATACTTTGATTTCGTGTCTAAACGATTCGTCAGTTGTAGTAAAGGGCTGCGTGAGAGCTACCATAGCAAATAAGACGGGAGATTTTCAGAGGAATCTAGATATGTTCATAGTTCCTTGTTCCTCAGAGGATAATTGATGTAAATGTTGAGGTGTCAGATACAGTCCATTTAGCGGATTATAGCTTTAATATCTCTGGTGAAATAGATATATTGTTAGGTGCAGAGATTTTCTATGAGTTACTTACGCCAGGACAGATATATGCGGAAAATTCTTCTTTGTTGTTACAGAACACAAAATTTGGCTATGTTGCTTCAGGTAGTTTCGAGCAACAAGGTGCGAGTATGGGTCATTGCGGTCTGATTCTTGATGGGGATCTAAATACAACTTTAAAAAAATTCTGGGAAATTGAGAATGTTGAAATGGGGGTAACCAAATCTAAAGAAAATTCTATTTGCGAAGAGCATTTTTCGCGAACTCATTGGAGAAGTGAAGAGGGGAGATACGTAGTATCGATGCCTCTTAAAACTGATTCTTCGTGCTTAGGAGATTCTCGTGAGGTTGCTCTTAAACGACTCAGATCGCTGTGGACCCGATTAGCGAAAGATGAAAATTATTTAAGCCTTTATAAAAGTTTTTTAGAAGAATATAAAGAATTGGGTCATCTTAGAGAAGTAATTGAGGAAAAAGAACCCAAAATATGTTATTATGCGACACATCATGGAATATACAAACCGGATAAAACTACAACCAAACTGCGAGTTGTTTTTAACTGTTCAAGTGAATCTTCCAATGGTTTATCTTTAAATTCACTCCAATATAATGGAGGAGTCATTCAGGAAGATTTATTTTCTATTATGATAAGATTTAGAAGATACATTTATGCGTTCACAGCAGATGTGAAAATGATGTACAGACAGATTTTAATAGACCCGAGTCAACATGCTTTACAAAGAATTTTATGGAGCAACAGTGCTCATGAACCCCCCAAAACATACGAGTTACTAACTGTTACTTACGGAACGGTCAGTGCACCATTTCTAGCTATGAGAACATTAAAACAGTTAGCCGAAGATGAAGAGCCAAATTTCCCTAACGCAGCTCCAGTACTAAGAGAGGATTTTTATATGGACGATGTCCTAACTGGAGCTAGCTCCTTGGAAAAAGCTAAAATTATTCAAAATGAGCTAATAGGCATTCTTAAGTCTGCAGGAATGTCTTTGCACAAGTGGCACAGTAATCACCCCGAGCTCATTAAAAATGATGATGCAAACTATGAGTTTGCTGAACGAGAGGAATCTTTAACTTTAGGTGTCTGTTGGCTGCATAATTTAGATGCTTTTTCATTTAAGGTGAACTGTGCAGATTTAACAGAAATTACTAAAAGGTCAGTGCTGTCACTTATTGCGAAATTGTTTGACTCTTTGGGGTTATTAGGACCTGTTATCACAAAGGCTAAAATTTTTATGCAGCAACTTTGGTTATTAAGGCTTGACTGGAATGACCTCCTGCCAGAGAAAGAATCAAAGGATTGGCGTAAATTTACAGTATCTTTGCAGTCCATAAGAGAGATGAAAATAGAAAGATGCATTGTGCTGCCATCGGCAGTACAAATTGAGATTCACGGTTTCTGCGATGCATCGGAACTGGCATACGGTGCTGTCATATATTGTAAATCCAAGTCGCAATCTGGCGAAGTTTCTATACAATTGGTGACAAGTAAATCCAGGGTAGCATCACTAAAGAAATTAACTATACCGCGCTTAGAATTATGCGCAGCGTTGTTGTTGGCAAAACTGATCGAACGCGTGCTAGCAGCTCTAAAAATGAACTTTAACAACATATTCTTATGGAGCGATTCTATGTTAATTCTTTCTTGGCTACAGAAGGAACCCTTCAAACTTAAGACATTTGTGTCCAATAGAGTGGCCAAAATTCAAGAACTTACAGACGTACAACAGTGGCGATATGTCTCATCCGGGGAAAATCCCGCGGACTTAATCTCAAGAGGTGTAGACCCAGATAAGCTCAATGAGAATGAACTATGGTGGAGGGGACCAAGATTCCTTACTGGGGATGATTATCCTAAAAGAGGCATTCCAATAGCAATTACTTTAAGTGACTTTCATGAGGAACTGAAAATTAGTGACTCTAACTTATTTTCTTTCAGTGTTAATGTTGACTCCTTTATTGACAATTTTCTCAATATAAGTAACAAATATTTTAAAATTATTCGTATTTTAAGCTTTATTTTCAGGTTCACAGAGAACTGCCGGGGGAAAAGAAAGAGGAGCGGTCCTTTAGAAGCCGCCGAATTGAAAAGAGCTGAATTTTTTATTATAAAAATGGTTCAAAGACAACATTTTCAGGAGGAAATGGGTGCCAAAAAGGGATCCAAAACCAGCCCCCTTGCAAATCTAAACTCCTTTATTGATAAGGATGGTATTTTAAGGGTAGGAGGCAGGTTGAGTAATAGTGATTTGAATTACGACAGAAAGTTCCCCATTTTGTTGCCTTCTAAACATAGATTAACTGATTTAATTGTTAATTATTTTCATGTAAAGTATTTGCACTCAGGACCTCAAGTTTTACTGCACCAAATCAGGCAACAATTTTGGATAATTAATGGGAGAAGCACATGTAGAAAAATTGTGCATAATTGCGTAACCTGTTTCAAAGCAAAACCTCAGGTAATCGACCAATTAATGGGTGATTTGCCTGAGGAGAGAGTGAGAAAAACCTTTCTCTTTAACATTACTGGAGCGGACTTCTGCGGACCTTTTTATATTAAGTATAGGGGTCAAAGGAAAGGTGTGTACCAT
Organism: Salticus scenicus; assembly: GCA_963930645.1. Classification (NCBI taxonomy): domain Eukaryota; kingdom Metazoa; phylum Arthropoda; class Arachnida; order Araneae; family Salticidae; genus Salticus; species Salticus scenicus. The sequence goes on from OZ005655.1 coordinate 68,401,716, forward strand.
AAAATTTATGTATGTATATTTATCTGTTTTGTTACTAAGGCAATGCATTTGGAAGTGGTGTCAGACATGACATCAGCCTCATTTATTGCAGCTCTTAAAAGGTTCATTTTTCGGCGGGGCAAGTGTGCAAAATTTTTACTGACAATGCTAAAAATTTTGTAGGCGCGAATGCTGAGCTTAAAAAATTGCACAGATTAGTAAACCAGCCAGATGAAAAACTTGCCGATTTCATGTCATCAGAAGGTATTGATTGGAAATTTCTCCCCCCTAGAGCCTCAAATTTTGGAGGTATCTGGGAGGCTGGAGTTAAATCCATTAAGTATTACTTAAAGAGAGTTGTTGGAAATTCAAAACTAACTTATGAAGAATTTCTAACAGTTTTAATCCAAGTTGAGGGAATGTTAAATTCTCGACCACTTGTTCCTTTGTCGGCGGATATAAACGATCTTAATGTCTTAACCCCTTCCCATTTTTTGATTGGTCGACCTATTACATCAATGGTTGAGCCTGATTTAACAAATATTGGTGAAAATAGGCTGGATCATTGGCAAAAATTAACAAAATTTATTCAAGTGATCTGGAAGAGGTGGAGCTCTGATTATTGGAGCAACTTGCAGCAGAGGAGCAAGTGGAAGTTCGAGAAAAATAATGTGGAGGTAGGAAATTTGGTCGTTATCAAAGAAGATAATTTGCCCCCATGTCTGTGGTCATTGGGCAGAATTTCTGCTACTTACCCAGGCAAAGACTCAAAAGTAAGAGTAGTTGAAGTTAAAACTGCCTTGGGTACTTATAAACGTCCAATCACAAAGTTGTGCCTCCTACCCATGAATAAATAAGTAAAATTATTTGTGTTTTTTAAATGTGCCATTATTGTTATATGTATATAGTGTATTTTATTTCATAAGTATTTAATTTTATTTGTGATATTGTAATTTTAGAATTGAGTAATTATTATACGTGTCTTGAATGTTTAAAAAACATTGCAAGGTGGGGCGGGATGTTCTGTATTGACATTTCGCCAATGAGTATTACGTGTCGCACATGCTTGTGCTTCGCACACCCCTCCGGAAAAGTGTGATATTCCGTTTCTGCGAGACTACTGTGGAAAACGAAATGGAAAAAGAGGAAAAAAATGTGATCGTGCGAGTTCGTGCTTTGAGCCGAACAAATGTTATATTGTGAAATTAAAGTGTTTTATTATCGAATCAGCGATATAATTTATTTGTGTCATGTGTTTTGATCAGATGCGTAAACAATTCCAATTTGATTTAAATAAATATTCACGGTTGATGAGTTCATGAATAAAAATTTCTAAATTGAAATTTCGTGGTCTATGGAGTTGTGCTACGATTATTACTGTCTCACCTGATATATCTGCGTTTGCAGACTCGGTGACTTTGCCAACGTATATTATGTGAGAATTGCCTAACTGGTTGTCAGTCAGGGCAGCTCAGTGGTAGAGCATCCGTGCGTTAAGCGGAGGTGCCCGGGTTCGATACCCGGCTCTGGTATTTTTCACATAGTTGGTAATAAATAAAAATATCAACCTTTACACTCCAATTTGATTTAAATTATATAAAAAATGTGTTTTATAATCTAATGAGAAACTAATTTTTGTTTCTGGTTAAAAATTACGTTTCGTAAATTTTTAATAGTTTCACTTTTTTTAACATAATTTATCTATGTTTTCAATGTGTTAATTAAAAATATAAAAGCATAATAATATAAACAGTTAGAGCATACTACAAATTTAAAGAAGCTAATTATTTTTATAAGAAGATTTTGATGACTAATTGGCTTTTGAATGAATTTATTTTTTCCCAACTATAGCTTTTATTAATTATTATTTATACTACTTCATAAATATTTAATGAAGTTTATAATTCCATACGCTGAATATTAAGTCCAATTAGACTTGTTTTCGGAATTAATTCGAGAACTAATTATTTTTGTGATATATTCAGTTACTTTTGAAAGCGTATTAATTATTAAAAATTTATTGAAGAAAGTTTAAAACCGTTACTGAAGAATGTAAAATAATGTGATCAATAAAAAGAATGAATTAAAATCTGTTCATAACAACTAAATGTAAGATTATCAATCATTACGATTATTATTATTATTATTATTATTATTTTATAAATTATCAAATATTTTTTAACGTTTTCCAATTAAGTTTATTAGTCTTTAAGAGTTTAGTTTGTTTTTCTATTGATATTTGGTAAGTACATTTAGATAACTTAAAATTTAAATGGAAGTCCGAGCTCTAACTTTTCTAAATATACGTTGATGGATATGAAAGTAAAATTTGTTATTAAGGTTCACAACCATATAAAAATCAATAAATTACTACTTTTTTAAATAATATTTATAACTATCATAGAATTCACTAGTAATTCTATCCGGCGTTGACCAGGTTGAAGTAATGTTTATAAAATTTTGAAACCAATGAAAGAACTGTACAAAAGTGTAAAATGGAAATAGAAATACATTAAACACGGAGGTATGTTTCATTCTTTGCGGAAAAAAAAAAAAAAAATATCGTCAAATCTAAAAACCGCTAGGGACGACAGATATCAAAGCTATACCCATTTCTCGCAATTTTTAATTGAAACAATTACAAATAAATAAATCTAAAAGGCAGAGCTTTATTATGAGATCCCCTTGGCAACTTTAAATGTTTTTGACAATTTTTGTGATGAATTGAAATGACTATCACAATTAGAAAACTAAAGATCTTGGCGAAAATGCCCGAGATACTTCGGTGCCAAATTTCAAACTTTGCAAAGGAGTCCGATACTATAAGATTCCATCAAAAGCAAAAAAAAAAAAAAAGTGTCAATAAAATCTGAATTATAATTATTTAACATTAAGGCGAGAATATAAAAGAATTTCATTATTTACACGTAAAGTATAAATAAAAACGAAAAATTTTGTTTTACTGCAGAAAAGAGAAGTACTACTTAAATAAATAAAAGTTTTAAGCTAATGCCAAATATTAGCGTAACTAAGTTTTTTCCCCCCTAATTATTATTATTACTTTCTTCTATATGTAATATAGAGAAAGTATTGGATTCGTAAAAATTTTCGACCTCGGGTTTTTGATGAATTTACACGTTTTGAGAGATGTAGAACACGATTTGACCATTTTTAGAAAATGTCTGTCTGTCTGTCTGTCTGTCTGTCTGTGTGTGTGTGTGTGTGTGTGTGTGTGTGTGTGTGTGTGACAAAATTTTGTGGCAACTGTATCTCAAGAACTACTGCACAGAATTTCATACAAATTGGTATGTAGTTGCACCTTGACATAAGTTAGTGCCTATCAACTTTTGGTAAATATTGTCAGGTTGCGTTGCCATCACGCTTTTTCTAAATTTTTAACATGGTGATATAGGACGAAATTTTGTATAAATGTGCATAAAGAAAATTATTTTCTAGTAATCATTATGAAATTTACAAGAATTATTTATAATAGAGATAGTCAACTGGGAAAAATTTTTTGTATGCATAGGAGGCTTGCCACCCCCCCTCGAGGGGAGTAAATTTTCAAGATGGGTATCTTTCGAAAGGTCTCGTCAATACCTTTAAAGCGAATGGTTGAACTGTAAATCTGTGATAATTTAAAACAAAGTTATCGATTTTTTAAACTTTTAACGAAAGAAAAACTTTAATAAAAAATCGTATTTTTTTTTTTTTTTTTTTTTTTTACGAAATTTAACCAGACTTGGTATTTAGTTGGCCCCTGACATAAACTGAGGCTGATTAGATTTGGGGATCAATCGCTCAACAGGTGGCGCTGTGATCGTATTTTTTCTAAATTTTTAACATGGCAGTATAGGAAAAAATTTCGTATAAATGTACATAATGAGAGTTCTTCTTAACCTGTGATTGTGAAATTAATATGAATTATTGATAATAATAGTAGTTAATTAGGGAAAAAAAAATTGGGGCATCAATACCTTTAAAACGAATGGTTGAACTATAAATATGTGGTAATTTAAAACAAAGTTATCGATTTTTTTTACTTTTAACGGAAAAAAAAACTGAATTTTTTTTTTTTTTTTTTTTTTTTTTTTAATATTGTTACTGCGTGAATTTGTATAAGAAAATATAGAAGAAAGTCTTGTGGTGGCCACAACATACTAGTTTTTTATGCGAAATTGAAAATATTATATTTTATTTTCAGGAAACAAAATAATAAACGTGTATTTTATTTATTTATTTTGGCATCAAATATTTCTTTCTTCTTAATCATTTTAAAAGAAAAATGGGGTTTATATTTAATACCAATTATCCGATTGAACTAAAAGACAAGTCCTTACGGGTCATTCGGAAGAGTAGGTTGGTTTCTTTTTATTTATCAAGTAGCCGCCATTTTGTTCCAAAATGGCGACTACAAATTTTCAGTGGACTGGTAGAAATGTTGATTTAGCTACATACATATGGAGTTTTAAGCAAATTGGCTCATAAATACCATTTTCTGTGAATTTAAAATTTTCAAGTAGCATGCACTTGGAAGCAAAATAACAGTCCAAGTTGCCAAACAAATCTTTCAAATGAGATAAGTTTACTGTACAAATTTAGTTCGAATTAATTCAGAATTTCAAAGTCCTCGTGTTGAAAAATTAAGTAGCCGCCACTTGGATCAAAATAGCAGAGCAAGTTGCTCAGTGAACTAATTTAAGATATTTTTAAGATAAGTCCAGTGCCCAACTTTGATTCGAATAAATTCAGTATTTCAAAATTTAATGCGATAACAAAGTCTCAAGTGGCAACTTGGAAACAAAATTGCGGAAAAAATTGCCCACCAAAATCATAGATATTTGAGTGATAAATCCGTTTTCAACTTTCGTTTGAACTGATTAAGTATTTTAAAAGTTATCGTGATAACAAATTTTTATGTGGCCACCACTTGGTAACAATATGACGGAGTAAGTTGCCCGGCAAACTCAACCAAGATATTTGAAGCATAACTTCATTGTCCAATTTTGGATTGAATTCGTGCAGTGTTTCAACAGTTATTGTTATGACAAATTTTCAAGTGGCAGTCTAAGTGGCTGCAACTTGGAAAGAAAATGGCAAAGCAACTTGTCCAGCGAAATCAGCCAAGATAATTGTATGATAAGTTCACTGTCCAACTTTAGTTCAAACTAATTCAGTATTTCAAAAATTATCGCTATAAAAACTTTTCAAGTGGCACTGTGATTTCAAGTGGCTACAACTTGGAAACAAAATAGCGAAGTGAGATGTCCAGCGAACTTATCTGAGATATTTGAATGATAAATCCACTACCCAAATTTGATGCAAATAGAGTCAGTATTACATTTATAATGTCCGCACTTTATAAAAAATGGCGGATAAAGTTCATTAATAAACTTGGTTGTGACCCTTTTATTATAGTCTACGTATACATCAAATTTCAACAAAATCCGGTCTTAAATACGCTTTTTACAGTGTGAATTTGAAATTTTCAAGTGACCTCCACTTGAAAACAAATAGACGGAGTAATATGATTAACAAACTCATCCAAGATATTTATAAAATAAGTTCATTGTCCAAATTTCGTTCGATTTCGAATATTATTTAGAAAGTTATCGTGATTTTAAATTTTCCAGTGGTAGCCTGATATCAAGTTGCTCTGCTTAGTTTAAGATATCTGGCACCAGGGACCGATTTACTCATTTGGAGGCCCAGGGCACTCATGTTCAATGGGCCCTTTTCCTCATACTTTAATATTAAAAAAAAAAATATATATATATATATATATATATCGCATATATTTTATTTAAAAATTCTCTCCACTTTTCATTTTATCGGTGCTTGTCTCGGATTTAGTTAGCCTGTAAAAGTTTGGAATGCAATATCAGCAGTACGCAGTTTTATTTGCGTTTAGCGAAAATATTGCAATTTTTTCAATGAACTGATAGTTTCCTTAAAAGACCATACCACTGATTTATATAACAGTGCAGTAATACCTTCATCCATTCACGAAAAAAGTAAAAAACAACTATCGCTATAGCAAAATTTGAAAATTTTTCATTTTAAGTATTTTTTTTTTTAATGTATGATGGAATTTCTTGGAAGCCCCCTCAGTGACAGGGCCCCAGGGCACATGCCCCTAATGCCCTGCCTTAAATCAGGCACTGTCTGGCACTTTGTTAAAAATCCATTAATAATCTTGGTTTAGATAATGGACTATGTATACGTCATACGTCGACTTATATGGTCTATGCATACGTCAAAATTCAAACAAATTCGGAATACGCTTTTTACAACGTGAAGTTTTCAAGTGAAGTTTCCTCTTAAAAAAAACTAATAAACGCGTCCAAGTTACCATGATTTCAGTTTTAATGTGGTAGCCTCATTTCAAGTGGCCCTGCTTAACTTAAGATATCTGACACTTTGTTAAAAAGAGCGGATAAAGTTCATTAGTAATTTTGATTTGGACCTTTATGTGGTCTATATTTACATCAAAATTCAAGCAAATCCGGCTTTAAATACGCTTTTTACAATGTAGATTTGAAATTTTCAAGTAGTCGCCACTTGAAAAAAAAATAGTGGAGCAACTTGGTTAATGAACTCATCCAAGATATTTATAAGTTCATTGTCCAAATTTGGTTCGATTTGGAATATTATTTCGGAAGTTATCGTGATTTCAAATTTTCAAGTGGTAGCCTCATTTCAAGTGGCCCTGCTTAACTTAAGATATCCGCCACTTTGTTAAAAATGGAGGATAAAGTTCATTAGTAAACTTGATTTGGACCCTTATGTGGTCTATATTTACATCAGAATTCAAGAATTCCGGCTTTAAATACGCTTTTTACAATGTGGATTTGAAATTTTCAAGTGGTCGCCACTTGAAAAAAAAAAAATATAATGGAGCAACTTGGTTAACGAACTCATCGAAGATATTTATAAGATAAGTTCATTGTCCAAATTTAGTTCGATTTGGAATATTATTTCGGAGGTTATCGTGATTTCAAATTTTCAAATGGTATCCTCATTTCAAGTGGCCCTGCTTAACTTAAGATATCCGCCACTTTGTTAAAATGAAGAATAAAGTTCATTAGTAAACTTGATTTGGACCCTTATGCAGGACCCGACTTAGACTACCTCGAGCCCCGGGGAAGCTTATTCTGGGGGGGGGGGGGGCTCCTTGCAGTGGCATAAGAGGTCTTTAGGTTGCAAAATTTCTGCTTATGCCTGTTGGGGGCCCCTTCCAGAAGGGGGTCCAGGGCAACTTCCCCGCATGCCCTGGCGTTAGTCAGGGCCTGCCCTTATGTGGTCTATATTTACATCAAAATTCAAGCAATTCTGGCTTTAAATACGCTTTTTACATTGTGGATTTGTAATTTTTAAGTGAACATCACTTGAAAACAAACAAGTAATATAAAAGAAAAATTTTTAAAGTCAATTCCTACTTACAAACACTATCGAAGAAGTTTGTTTTTTAAATAATTTTGAATTAGGAAATAAAAAGCGCGCGTGCAAAATGAAATAAAAATAATTATAAGATTAAAAAAAAAAAAAAAAAAAAAAAAAAAAAACAACTTTTTATATACTATGTTTTAAATTTTCTGTGGAATCATAGAGCTCTTATCAATGTGCATAAAATTTTCTAAAGTGATAATCACGTCAATTTTTGTCAGATGCATAATTTAACTTTTTATAATTTTTTTAATGTTCACGTTTCATTAAATGTATTTATTTTTATATCGAAAAAAAAATGAACTCATATTTTTTTTTTTGTAACAATTAAATTATAGCTAATATTTTAATGGTTATTTTAATGGCTATTTTAGCGCTATTAGGATACTATTACTTTCATATTTTAATTAATTATAAGAAAACTAATAAAAAATTAGAAAATCGGACGTATTTGAAGTATTGTGTTGTTACCGTGTTCTGAACAATCCTGAAAGTTTCAAATATCTAGCTAGTCGGGAAGTTAGTTAAAAATCGATTGCAAGATTTGTACAAGATATATATAGGGAGAGTGTGAACTAATAGTAGGAATTGAAAATGCGGAGCAACTTGGCTAACAAACTCATCCAAGATATTTATAAGATAAGTTCATTGTGCAAATTTGGTTCAATTTGTACAAATTTCGTCCTACGGTGCGTTATTATTATTACTATTATTATTATTATTATTTAGCAAACAAACACATTATGTTAAATATAAACGAATACAGAATGTTCAGTTTTGATTTTTCTTAGAAGTATGAGCAACTATTTAACATAGAAAATTATTATAACAGTAAGACGCATATTCGGCCTTTTCGTGTTTTACGAATGTGAAATATATGTATATAAAATTCTATCGCAGTTTTCTGTGAAAGTCAAGAAAGCTATATTATTCTGTAGCATTTGAATTTTTTTCAGTTTTTTTATATTATTATTATTATTATTATTATTAAACCGTGGGAAAGTGCGGTGATACTACCACAGCTCAGCATGAAATAAAGGGCGGAGAAAACCTAAGAATTCAGTAAAAATGAACTAAAAAAGTGAAGAAAAATGCACAGAAAAGGCACACAAGATACCAAAACCTATCGAAAAGACTAGCTGCTACCTGGACCTACAATGAAACTTTCTGGATTTCTTAAAGGAAAACAATAATTCGGGACAGAGGATAGACCTCACTTATGACATGATGGACCCCCCTCTACCTTTGTGTTACATACGATTTTAATATACAACTACAAATTTTTAGTAATAAAATTGAACATGAATGTTGGTTCTCTATTAAATAATAATAATAATAATAATAATAATAATAATAATAAAATGGTGTTTGCAAATTATTGGTACTTTTAGTCTTTTCTTCAGATTTTCGTAAAAGCTAGAAAATATATATGTATAATATATGAAATATTACATCTCATAAATGCGTAACAGGAAGCTCAAAAAACAAAGATAAAAACAACAGTAGTTTAATAAATAAAATTTTCACAATTTTTAAAATTATCACGATTTTGACCCTTTTCTGTATGGTTCAAATAACATCGCTTTCAAATTATTCAATTATATTTTCGATAAATTTTCGATTTCGATAAATGTCCAACCATCGTAAAACTGGCGACAACGTTTTATCCGTAGATTGAGACTAATAGCCCTCCGTACTAAAAATGAAACAAAATAAAATACATCAAACCATTGGTAGGGAAAAACGCGCTTTAAAAAAAAAAAAAAAAAAATACCCGATTTACCCATGCAGTAATATGGCCTTGATTTGGAAAGTTTAGGCTTGAAAAAAACCTTCTTACATTTTACAAGTGTATGTATATATCCAGTAATATGGTATATTAAGCTTGGATATTTAATTATTATTATTATTATTATTATTATTATTATTATTATTATAAGCTCGTGATTTATTTCGAATGAAACAAATAATTATCAAATGGTACAGATATGATTAATCAGCGTTATTGTAGCACCATATTAATAATTTTCATTAGTGCTTCAGTTTTATGTTATGCAATGAATACGTCAAACCACACTTAATATTTATAATGCAAACATGGTACATATATTCATATATACATTCATTTACTCCACAATAACGAAAATTTAAGTACATTAATCATCTAAATAATTGTTCTGCAACAAGAAATAATTAAATATGTGAAGAATGTATCTCAAAGTACATAAATTCGTGAAATTTCGTGACTGAAATACATGCTCTTCATTTCCAAAATCTAAATAATTTCATGTTTCTTATTTTAAATTTCAGTATTAGATCGATTTGGGAATAATAGTCTTTTACATTTATGCGAATAAAATAAGTAAATTCATAATTAAAAAAAAAACTTAAAAATTCAACATATTTTTTAAACATAGTAACTTCATGAAACAAAATATTTTATAAAAGTATTTTAGGTAGATTCCTTATAGGAGATCTACCTATTGCAATGGTCCTCGTGACACGACGTCTGGAAAATTTCTTCATATCTTCACCAATCATGATCCTTAGAACCCAAAACCACTCAAAAGTTTATATATATATATGTATAGCGCTTTTTCCCATGTTAAGTTGTGAACACGATAACGGGATTAATTTTTATTTAAATTTAACCATCTCAGGATATGTTGTCAGGTCAGTAAAAATCTCGGTCGAGTTCGTAGATGGAGTATCCAGCTCAAAAGGGGGGGGGGGATGGTGAGGGATGGAAATTTTAATTTGCTCATAATTTCTTTAATATTGAAAATAGGAAAAACTTCAAATTAGGTGAATTACCGCCTTACCCTAAAGAACAATTTTTGTATTTAAACTTTTTCGATAACTTCAATTTGTTAAAAGTTACAAGTTAAAAAGTGATTTTTCGTCATTTGTGATGAAACCGACTTTTTCTATAGCTTTAATTGCTTAAGAGGCCTCTCCGCTTACCATCCTCAGAAGCCAGAGCCAATGTTATTCTATAGGAAATTTTGCCCCATTATAATTCATTAGCTAATACATATTTTTAAATTCCGTTTTCACTTTCCGAATATTCACAACTACTAAACAAATTATCGCTTTCTAAAAATTGATTTTTTTTTCTATTTTTAAGGTTTAATTTTAAGCTCAAAAATATAAAGTTTCACATTGTGAAAATTCGCATTTTACAACCTGAAAAAAAAAAAAAAAAATTAGAAAGCGATAAATTGTTTAATAGTTGTGAAGTTTCTGCATGTGAAAACGAAATTTAAAAATATGTATTAGTTAAAATGTTATAATGGGGCCAAATTCTCCATTGAATAACATTGGCTCTGGCTTCTGAGGATGGTAAATGGAGAGGCCTCTTAAATATATATTCTGACGCTTACGTCACGCGCAAACGATAATAAAAAAGATCACTGAAAAAATAAAAAACATGGTAACTGCTTCAATTAATCATTTAAAAATATACAATTAAAATAATACGTTAGTCTTAATAAAAATATCGTTTGTGTGGTGAATAGTTTAGAACGTCGGTTTAGGCAAGAATTTAAAATTTACGATTGAAATTGAGAGTAATATGTTACAGCTTCCTTTGACTTTTTATCTTGTGGAAGATATTGGTCTGTGAAGAGATATGAGGTTTTCGCGTAGGAAAAAAATATAATGACGCCAAAGCTGCCATTCTCCATCGCCAAGATCGAAAAATTTTATCGTCAAATAACAAATTTCGTCGTCAGCTATCACATTTTCCCGCCAAATCACAAATTTCATTGCTAAGTCCCAAATTTTGTCACAAAAATCTCGCCAAACCACACAATTTATTAAATTCGTAACAATTAACATTGAAATTTAGTAGTGCCCGAATGGTCCAATGTTAACTAATGTTAATGTTAATGTTATAATTGCAAGTTGAAATTCTAATTCCATTCAACGTAATGGAATCTACCTTTGCCTTAAGCTTGTGGAAAAGGTTTTTTTTTTTTTTTTTTTTTTTAGAATTATAATGTTGTGAAATTTTAAATACTAATAAGTTTTTCTTATGAGATGACGGAATATTTATTTCCTGGTTTAATTTATTGATGAATGTTTTAAATTTTTTTCCCTTGCTTTTTAACTGCTAGTTTTTGCAATGTTACATTGTTTTTTATTTCCGTTTTGCTTTTTATTTAAGCACATTGAAAAAGCACAAAAATCGAAATTAATCACTATGTGAAATTTCAAATAATTATAAAGTTTGCTATTTTTAATTATTTATTCATAATGATATTACATATAAAGAAAGATAAATGTGAGAGCTTAAAATTTCATAAAAAAAAACGTGCATGTCACAAAATAATTTTATAATGTAATAAGACTGGGGGGGGGGGAAATGCCAGTCCACATTTACTACGAAATGATAGAACGCTTTTTGTTTATTACAACTACATTTTAGTGTTTTTACTTTCTTCTATATGTAATATAGAAAAAGTATTGGATTCGCGAAAATTTTCGAAGTCCACTTTTTGATGGATTTACATGTTTTGGGATGTGGAGAACACGAATCAATAGATTTTAGAAAATGTCTGTCTGTCTGTCTGTCTGTCTGTCTGTCTGTCTGTATCATTTTTTTGTGGACGCTGTATCTCACGAACCAATGAATGAAATTTAACCAAACTTGGTATTTAGTTGCACCCTGACATGAACTGGTGCTGATTAGATTTTGGGATTAATAGCTCAACAGGTGGCGCTGTAATCGCATTTTATGCAAATTTTTAACATGGCAGCATAGGACAAAATACCGTATAAATGGGCATAATGAGAGTTATTTTAAACTTACGATTGTAAAATTAATATGAATTATTGATAATACTAGTAGTTAACTAGGAAACAAATTTTGTGCATGGGGGGGCATCGGTTTCCCCCCCAGGGGGGAAAATCCCCCCCCGGGGAAGTAAATTTTCAAGATGGGTATCTTTCGAAAGGTCTCGTTGATAATAGTAATAGTTAACTTGGAAAAAATTTTTGTGCATGTGGGGGCATCGGTTGCCCCCCCCACCGGGGGGGGGGGGAAGTTCCCACCCGGGGGGGCAAAATTTCAAGATGGGTATCTTTCGAAAGATCTCGTCAATACCTTTAAAACGAATGGTTGAACGATAAATCTGTGATAATTTAAACCAAAGTTATCGAATTTTTTTACTTTTAACAAAAAAAAACAGAAAAATATCGCAATTTTTTTTTTTTTTTTTTAACGAAATTTAACCAAACTTGGTATTTAGTTGGTCCCTGACATAAACTGGTGCTGATTATGTTTGGGGATCAATAGCTCAACAGGTGGCGCTGTGATAGCATTTTATCTAAATTTTTAACATGGCAGCATAGGACAAAAATTCGTATAAATGTGCATAATTAGAGTTGTTTTAAACTTGTGATTGTAAAATTAATATGAATTATTGATAATAGTAGTATGTAACTAGGAAAAAAATTTTCTGCATGGGGGGGCATCGGTCCCCCCCCTAGGGGGGAAATACCCCCCCAGGGGGGGTAAATTTTCACATTGGGTATCTTTCGAAAGATCAGGTTGATAACAGTAGTAGTTAACTAGGAAAAAATTTTTGTGCATGTGGGGGCATCGGTTGCCCCCCCACCGGGGGGGGAAGTTCCCTCCCGGGGGGGGCAAAATTTCAAGATGGGTATCTTTCGAAAGATCTCGTCAATACCTTTAAAACGAATGGTTGAACGATAAATCTGTGATAATTTAAACCAAAGTTATCGATTTTTTTTACTTTTAACAAAAAATATCGCAATTTTTTTTTTTTTTTTTAACGAAATTTAACCAAACTTGGTATTTAGTTGGTCCCTGACATAAACTGGTGCTGATTATGTTTGGGGATCAATAGCTCAACAGGTGGCGCTGTGATAGCATTTTATCTAAATTTTTAACATGGCAGCATAGGACAAAAATTCGTATAAATGTGCATAATTAGAGTTGTTTTAAACTTGTGATTGTAAAATTAATATGAATTATTGATAATAGTAGTATGTAACTAGGAAAAAAATTTTCTGCATGGGGGGGCATCGCTTCCCCCCCCTAGGGGAGAAATACCCCCCCAGGGGGGGTAAATTTTCACATTGGGTATCTTTCGAAAGATCAGGTTGATAATAGTAGTAGTTAACTAGGAAAAAATTTTTGTGCATGTGGGGGCATCGGTTGCCCCCCCACCGGGGGGGGGGAAGTTCCCTCCCGGGGGGGCAAAATTTCAAGATGGGTATCTTTCGAAAGATCTCGTCAATACCTTTAAAACGAATGGTTGAACGATAAATCTGTGATAATTTAAACCAAAGTTATCGATTTTTTTTACTTTTAACAAAAAAAAAACAAAAATATCGCAATTTTTTTTTTTTTTTTTTTAACGAAATTTAACCAAACTTGGTATTTAGTTGGTCCCTGACATAAACTGGTGCTGATTATGTTTGGGGATCAATAGCTCAACAGGTGGCGCTGTGATAGCATTTTATCTAAATTTTTAACATGGCAGCATAGGACAAAAATTCGTATAAATGTGCATAATTAGAGTTGTTTTAAACTTGTGATTGTAAAATTAATATGGATTATTGATAATAGTAGTATGTAACTAGGAAAAAAAATTTCTGCATGGGGGGGCATCTCTTCCCTCCCTGGGGGGGAAGTACCCCCCCGGGGGGGATAAATTTTCAAGATGGGTATCTTTCGAAAGGTCTCGTCAATACCTTTAAAACGAATGGTTGAACTATAAATCTGTGATAATTTAAAACAAAGTTATCGATATTTTTTTCACTTTTAACAAAAAAAAAAAAAAAAAAAAAAAAAAAACTTAGAAAAAAAAATCGTACTTTTTTTTTTTTTTTTTTTTTAAATATTGTTACTCATTGAATATGTATAGGTAAATATAGAAGAAAGTCTTGTGGTGGCCAAAACATACTAGTTTTAATTTTAATAATTACAGCACATGTAAGTGTCATTGAAATAAAACAAGTCATCTACTGAAATTAATTTTAATATTTTATTGTGACTAAAACACATATACATATGAAATAATTTTCAAAAGCTAATTTTACTAACACGTTGAAACACTTTTATAAAAAATAGCATATCATTCATGAGAAAGAAGTAGATGTGTTTAAAAAGAAATCTCCCCCCCCCCCCTTTTTTTTTAACTTAAGCATGGCTATATTAAAAAGATTTAAATTTCAATTAAAAAAAAAAAACTTAATTTTTGAAAAATATTTTTTTAAGAACTTATTAAAAAAAAAAAAACTTAAAAAAGGTATTACTTTTTTCAAAAGACAAAATAGGTGTCAAGTGAGTTTTTATGCAAAAAATATAACTGAAAAATAATTTGAATTTGATTCTTCTCCATTCTTACTTTTATTACCCTTTATTTTCCAATAAATAGTTAGCATTTTTTTTATAAACTTTCCCTGCTGTTATACTTTTTCCCAATAACATAAAATTTTTCCAAATATCATTTAAAGATTTCTAAAAAAAGACATTAAAAAAAAAAATAATAATCAAAGAAAAAATATGAGAAGAAGGAATTGCAACATAAACAGTACTGCTTCGCCCCCCTTCCCCCAATTATATTTTATTGTTAGAAGCAGAAAACGATGGCCGTCTACGAAGTTCTTAATTTAAAACGCCTTTCCGTTGATTTATTAATGCTAACAGAAAAACAAAAATTGCGATTAAATAACTAAGATTAATTGTGAATCAACTACTGTTGCGTTTGATGACAGAATATAAACTTTAATAGACTAATAAGATAGGCAAGGTCAGTTTTGAAAACAACTTTGAGTAAAATTCTTCATTTACTCATTTTATACATTTTACTTCAGTCAAAATGCCCAAATAATATTAAGATTAAAGAATAAATTTTTAATGTTAATAGTATAAGTGCATTAATGCTAGCAATTTCAAACAGCAAAAAAATATTTTTGATTTAAAAGAACACTTACTGTGCGTGAAACATGTTAAGTTTTGTTCAGTTTTTATGGCTATATAACGGCCTAAATTTTATTCATTTGTTTAAAGTATAATTTTAAAGTCGTAAAATACAGATAATAAGCAATAACTATAAATATTAAATTAGAAAATATAAGTAGTTTAAATAATACAATTTTTTTCTCGATTCTTTCAAGATTTAAAAAAAAAAAAAAAAAAAAGTTTTGAAAAATTTACATTTTTATGTGAAAATAAATAATTACATGCGAAAAACTTTATTTCACATGTTTTAATTCTTGTATGTATATGAAAATAATTAAAAAAAGAAAAAATGATGTGAGAAATAAACTTGGACTTGCATTTTTTTTTAAAGGATATTTCGCTGTTATGTTGTTACTTATATATTTTAATTCATTAGTTAATTAATATTTTACTGCCTTTTTTCAATATGCAAACTAGTCCATATAATTAGAGTACTCATGAAATTCATTTCGTAGACACTAATTAGAAAAATAAATAAATAAATAAATAATTTCCTAAATTAGCTTCATCTGACTTTGAAATATAACTTTGTATTGAAGTGAAAAACTGAAATGTTTTCTAGTGTTAGCGCATATTTTATAGAAATAAATACTGAAAAAAAGAAGAAAAAAAGAAAAAAGAAAGAAAGAAAGAAAAAAGAAAAATAAACTTTTTTTTTTCACTTCTTGTGAATGCTTATAGTAAAAGATACTTACAAATAAATAAATAAAATAAAAATAAAGACGTATAATTTTTGTTATATTCATTTTTAAAGCCCATTAATGAGGTCGAATAATAGAGATAATAAGCAATAAATATTAAATAAGGAAAAATAATAAGAAATTTAAATAGTTAAATCGTACTTTTGTTTTTGGATTTTGCTTTTCTTTTTAAAGCTTAAACGAGAGGAAAAAATGAAAAAAAAAAAAATGATAATTTTATCTTATTAATTCATCACTTATACGTGACAATATTTATAGATAAAAACAATTTTCTTTCACACATTTTAATTTTTTTCCCCCATGTGAAAATAAAATAAAAAAAACAAAACAAAACATACATTCAGTGTTGACAGATTTTGTGACGTTTTTATTCATATCCATCATTAAATTTTAAATGTAACAATTGCCTAGTCACTTCGGAGATTAATCGAGTATTACTTATATCAAATATCCCTTCTCAAAATTATTGGTGACTATTGAATAAAAAAGTAGCAATATATGGCAACGCTGCATGTGTTTAAAGCGGGACGTGTATTTGGATTTATATTATTTTTTATGGATGATACATGGTTACGTAATTATTTAGGTACTTTTAATTAGTTAGTTAATTAATATTTTTCTGTCTTGCAATCGAGATATCTTGAGCTTGAATACTCTTGAAATTTCAAGACACTGATTTGAAATATGAAGAAATAATTCTAAAAATGAGTTTTAAAGATTTTCCTCATTTTTAAACATAACGAACTATTGAAAAACTGAAATGTTTGTATATTTCCTAGCAATTAAAAATAAATCTTTTTTTTTTCTTTCTGAATGCTTATTTAAAAAAAAAAATTACAAATAAAGAAATAAAGAAATAAAGAAATCGGTCACATTTAACATTTTAGTGTGTGTGTGTATGTGCTTTTCTCCAGATTAAGTATTTTTTAAGATATTTTAATTCATTCTTTATAAATATTCTCTTTATTAATATTTTTACATTTTATGTAAAATCCTGCTTATACATAGCCAAAATTGAAAGACAAAAAAAAAAAAAAAAAAAAAAATAATAATAATAATAATAATAATCAAATTAAAAAAATTATATTTTTATTCCAAGTTAATTATCGAATTAAAAGAAAAAGGAAATGCAGGTCTTTAAATATTAAGAAGTAATAGAAATACATTTTATGTAGCTACTTTTTCTTGTGCACGTTTGGGGGAAAGGAAAATTTGTTTACAGTACCTTTTCTCCTCTTTAAAATTTCATTCTTTGAACTGTGGTTTTTGAGACACTCCATGTCAAGAAATTTCCTCGGAATACAAAATGTAGCCAGAATTAGTTTTAGTCTGGTTCGTTGCCAGAATCCAGTAGTATATTTTTACTAGATTCTATCTCATTCAGATATTGCGTGTTGTTTTGCATCTGTTATTTTTCTGCTGCTTCTCTATAGTTATAACTCTAACCAAGAATATCATAAACTATTTTGTGTCAGTTATTAAACTGAAATTATTTATTATTATTATTACTTTGTTCTAGAAGCTATAATGTGATAGGCATAATAAATTTCGATAACAAAGAAAATTTTCACATTTCGTTAACGACAAAACTTTATTAATAACAAGAATAAAAATAACAGTTATAAACATGCGAAAAATTGAATAAATAATAATATTTATTTATTTATTTATTTAATTTTTTTTAATAAAAAAAAAGTTTAAAAAAATTAACTATTGAATATTTTTATTGAAAGATTTTTATATATAAAAAAAAAAAAAAAAAAAAAAAAAAGTTAAAATTTTATGCTTTAAACATTTCATTGATTTTAAAAATTTATAAATCATATAAATATGCATTTTATTTGATTAAAAATTGTGTTTTAACAGTGTTTCAAAATTTAATTGAAAATTCTTTGAATTTTAAAAATGATTTAAAATTCTAGCTATTTTAGAGTAAAAGCTGTATGTATATATATATATATATATATATACATATCAGAGTTCCCAACTTTTATAATTTATTCACGAGCATTTTTAGCCCCGCCTTCTTTTCGCAACAAGAAGTTTTGAAGATTATTTAAGTTACGTTTATATAGATGTGTAATTACAAACAAGGAAAAAAAATGGTTTAAACAGATCTATTGCCTTAAAAAACATCTTTGCGTTTTTTTATATTCATGCGTGTTTACATGTTTGTAACAAAGCTTCTTATGTCCTGCTGCACAATTGGTTGCGATGATTATTTATCAAAGAAAAGTTCATACTTATTAATTCAATGAAATACATCGGCAGAAACATTTTTGGAGAACTGAAAGCCTCGACGGAATATATAGAGCGCATGCAACATTTCTGGTTTAGAATGCTCTTCTGCATCACTCTTTCATTCTCTTCAACGTCCAATTCTATTTGAAGGGATTGTACTATGCGTCATCCATCGGATATTTTGAAATACTTACGTCTTCGTTGCTTTCAAGGAATTTGCCAAGCGAAATTTCTTCCTCGATTACAGAGAAACATCGAATGAATAAAAACTAGTATGCTGTGGTCGTCACAAAAGGTTTTTTTTTTTTTTTGTTTCAGTCTAATATATTAATTTTCAGAAAATTATGTATATTCTGAAAACTTCCGAATAACAGCGCATACATATCGTACTATGTGTACACAAATTAAATCTGCATAGATTTTCAAAATAATCCTATTTCATATAACGTCGGTGTACTCTACATTATAAATGCTGAGTTATATATATATATATATATTGTAAACTGAGGAAACCTCCGAGCATTAGCGCCACCTGTTGAACGACCTGTTGAACACCAACATTGAGACAGCATAGTATTTCGCAATCTTACATACCAAATTTGGTACATTTATACACAATAAAACATGAATCATAGTCATCTTGGTAATTGAGCAGATTTTGCTACTTGTTGGTGGATAGCCTCTAAAATGGAATCAGCATAATGTGTTATAATAGTCATCGCATATGTCATGCTTAGCACAGTAATAACCTATAGTACCTGAGATATAGCATTCTACTAATTGAGAATTTTGCAGCAGAGTAGCGCTACCTGTCGACCGCTATGCACTCGAACTAAATCAGCCTAGACAGTACATAATAAAAATTTCACAATGGTCATATCTCGATAAAATTTGATGTGCATTTACACTATAGAAACTTAAATACGTCCTTCCTGTAAATGGGGAAAATGGTGTGACAGACCATAGCGATACAGGTCGGCAAATTTCGACTAAAATGAATCAGTATGTTTTTTCATAATAGTTATCTCACTTATTAAGTTTGGTGCCCTTATACAATATAGAATCTTAGATATAGAATTATCTTAAATGGTGGGCATTGCAGCATAAAGGCGTCACTAGCTGGGCAGTACATTCACAGAGTTAATCAGCGCCAATTTGAAATAAAGTAAAATAAAACTTCATAGAATTCTGTGCATTTTTTCGGGAGATATAGCACTCACAATATTTTGGTATCATACGCGTACAATTACACACAGACTCCAGACTGGCAGGTGTTTTCTTGAAAATGATCAAATCGTCTCCAGGACATCTCAAAACCTATAGATACTTTGAAAACCGGATGTCTATTTTTTTTAACGACGTTAATACTCTATTCTTATGTTCATAGAAGAAAGTATTGGCTGATACAGTCCTACATGCGGAATAAATCTGGATGCCTTCCAAAAAAGTTAAAGTTTTTGCTTGAAATCTGAAAAAAAAAAGAAAGAAAGAAAGAAAGAAAAGAAAAGAAGAAAGAAGAATTTTAAAGCATACTCCTTATTAGTCAGTAAAATACTGTCAAACGCAAATTTGTTTTAAGATTTCTCTACATTTTTTCTTGTGACCCAACTAAAATTTTAAAACATTATTAGTTAAACTATTTTCTAAAACAGGAAAATACCAAAAATCATTAATATATTTCTAATACAGATCACCATATTTTCGTTTTAAAAGTGGGTATCATATACATCTTTTTTTTAAATAACAGCACATAGATTCAAATGTATTTATATCATTGCTTTTAAAAACGGCAATAGTTTTAAAAGAGTCTAGTTACAATACAAAAGTAAACAAAACACAAGATAATAATAAAAAACAAAAAACATTATTTTCCCCTCATCATAGTAAACGCTATTTTTGTTTGGCTCTTAGCAACTGCTAACAAAAGTTTTTTTTTTTTTTTTCTCTTTTTCTTGATGTGTTCTTGATTTTGCAAAGAGCACTTAGTTAAAAAACCAGATATGTAGTATACGTTTCATTGCAGTGAAATTTAATTATTAATAATTTGTGCTATTAATTACACTGCTCTGCATGAAAATCGGCCCCAACCTCATTCCTGCAAATTCTTATGAAAAATGACCGCCTGAATCCGAATATGACGTCCATTTTGCCCCATCACCCACCGGTTTTTGGGGACGCACCCCTATTTTTATCACTGTTCGGTAATTTTATGGGTATGAATTTTATTTGGGGGTGAGAAAGTATTATTTTAACTGTTAAATATCTTCTGAGATTCTATAGAGGTGAAAAATTCTAAAACATGAACATTTGTAGCAAGGGGGAAATTTAGGGGGGGGGGGAGCGATTTGCCACTGAAATTTTAATTATATTTATTATATTTTATAAATCAAATTATTATTATTACTATTTATTACAAATTATATATTATTTTGTTTTTAAGTGTTAAAATAACCCTTTTCCATAATCCAAATCAAATTCATGGCCATAAAATGACCGAATAGTGATAAAATTTGGGGAAGGGGGTGCCGTCCCGAGTAAAGGTCTGTGATTGGACAAAATGGATATCACATTCGGATTCAGGAGGTCATTTTACATATGAATAAGCAAAAAAGTATCAGGGCTCGAATTTTATTTATTTATTTATTTATTTATTTTTTTTGCAGAGTTAAACTTGAGTTACAAATAAAAATATTTTTCACTAGAAAAAAAAAAAAAAAGTCATTGCTTACCATAAAAAAATAAATGTGAAAAAAAATACAATAAAAATGCCTTTTGCATGTTTTGTTTTTAGTATTTTCTATTTTCTTTGCACAAATTCGCATCGTAATCCTTTTCTTGTTTTATTTTCTAGTATTAAAAATTCAAGTAAAATCTTACACTTATTTTATGAAAAGCATTTAGTAGTTACCTGTTTAAACTAGGGATCCCTAGTTTAAACTGGTTTTTAAAATAAAGAATTTTCACGTGTTGCTTCGATATGCAATAAAACTTTAAAAATCTCGGTAAGAGAATAATCTAATTAAATCCATATCTTGATGTTTATTACTAACGGGATTGTTATACCATTGGCTTTAGCAGAAAACTATTTTAAACCTATATTTTTAATAAAAGAAACAATAAAAGCGTCCGTGAATCACATAATCCTCGATAGTTTTTTTTTTTTCTTCTTTTTAATTAGTTAATTAATATTTACTTGCATTATACTTGAGTACTGTAAGTAACGGAAGTACTGCACTGAGAAAAATTCTGTAACTGACATCTAGAATCTAAATTATGGCTCTAGAAAAAATAGCTCCATGTCATTAGGACTGGGCTTTATATCGATGTAAAATAAAATATCGATTTAACGCTAATATCGTGTATCCGATTTAAAAATTTCATCTTCCGTAAAATATCGATGCAGAAACATCAAAGCACGGGAAAATCTGATTCCAGACTAAACCGATTCTATGCTGGAATAATGCCAGATAGCTATTCATATTCATTCAACGGGATAACGATTTAGTCAAGCATGCGCACTCATAGACAATTAAATCATAAAAATGTTGACTGAATCAAGGTTCTTCTATCAAAAATAATTCTTCTATAAAAATCTTGACTGAATGAAACCGCAAAAAATCAAGCGAATAATATTCATTCGAAATGCCGTTTCGATTTAGTGTTACGCAGGCGCACTGGGAAAAAGAGAAAAAATATCGGTTTAAAAGATGCATTCTTTCGATGAGCCATGATTGCGGTTTTAACGCATGTGCAGAAGCAAAATGAAAACCGATTCTGATTTCTGATACAAGCATTCCGGTTAAGTTTGGATAGTTGAAATGGGATTATTCATTCATTCAAAATTCGTTTGATTACAAGAGACTTATTTTATCAATATTAGTATTTTCTTCTGCTATTTTTTTTATATTTTTTGCCAGTTCCTATAATTTATAAATAAGAAATCCCAGTTTATGTCTATTAGATAAGTGAATTAACTATTCTTTATTAATATTTTATGTAATTAATAATATTTCTTCATAAAATTCATTAATATTAGTACAGAATACGACATTGTCATATTGTCAAAAATAAATTAATTCAAACAACGGCGTTATTTTAGATATGATATTATTAGATATGATATATGATATATATTTTAGATATTATATTATATTATATTATTTTAATATCTAATTTTTATTTATTTGGAAGGTATGCGTATTTAAAGGGTATGCGTACTCGAAGGTATGGGTATTTCGAACAGTATGAGTATTTAAAAATAATTTTAAATGCTGTGAAAATTGATTTTTCCCCCCCTATTCAAATGCACCAAATTGTTCTTTCTATCAAATTTATTTCCCTATATTGAGTTAGCTATTTAAGTCTTTTTGTCTTTCGTAATATTTCATGTAATTTAATCTAAAATAAGTAAAAATTTTTTAATTTCAATAAAAAAAAAGTAAATCTCGTAAACTTTTTAAAAAGAATTATATTTTAGAAAATTTTAATTAAGAATTATATTTATTAGGAGATTCAAGGCACTAGAAATTTAATAACATGTGTGAAGCGCTTCTCTTAATTTGCAATTTTCTGCTGATACTTGCAATTTTGCAATTTATTCGCATGTAAGTGGGGCAGTACGAAATAGTAAAATTCTGAATTTATCAATTAGTTAAAATAATAATAATAAATTTGGGTGTTTTAAATGTTCTGAATGTTACTCATGAAATGTCACGTCACGAGTCCATATAATATAATTTGTGATAAAACAAAACTGCGCTATATTAATTATACTGATGTATAAATTTTGAACTGTGGAAAATAATGAATAATTTTATAATAATTAGTATTAAAGCATTATATCTTTATCAGAAGGCTGTTTCTTAGACGGACTAAGAACATGATTTGACAAGAATTTATTTTACAGAGCAGTATTAAGTGTACATTTTTTATATAGAAAAAATTGCTAGCGCTCGAATAATTTTATATCCGACTATATATGGAGTAATGTTATAAGCAATACCATTATATGGCTCAACCTCATTTTTAAGTTTTCTACTTCCTGCGATTGAATTTAAGTTGCACCAAAATTGGAGCTACCATACATCCACTCACAAGGGAAGTATAAATCAGTAAAATTCCTATTGAAACCAAACCAAGATTAAATTAAAAGAGAGGTCGAAAACATAGGCTAAATGGCAAATTTTGAGCAACAATTCACTTATGGGTTAAGATAAGACTCTTGAAAATTTAATCCCTTTTATGAAAATCAACGAAATATAATAAGTGGGCAAAAAAGCGTGGCACAGTGTCAGAGTGTTTAACTTGTGACAAGAATATCTTCAGTTCAATCCCCGTCTCGGCAAATTTTGATTTTTCTTTCTTTTTTTTCATAATACTAATATTTGGTTTATCTAAAATTAACAAATGATGGTAAAAAGTTAAACCATGAGGTGGTTGCAGCTACTTCAGTACCAAGTTTTGGTTCAAACTAACATCAAACTTTTTATATTGTAACGCTGTACTACTGAGACATTAAACCAAACAAACTAACTATAAACCGTCTCTACATTCTAAAGAAAACTGCTAAAAGTCCTTACGTGTAGGGATTATACCCTACAATTGGTTACGCTGCATTAAATCGATATATCCTTATATCGGTATTTTAGACGAACGATATATCGATTTAAGAAATGTCAACATCGCCCAGCACTACATGTCATCTTTATAAATTCTAGTCCCCTTGGAAAGCGAGTTCTAGAAGCCCTATTAGATTTCTAGAGCGTTTGCCTATATTCTCGAGGGCAAAGTTATTTAAAAATCTCTGCAAATAAATGAGACTACAAGAGGCGAGTTTCTGCAACTATAATTCTGGTTTATTACCAAATTCTAGAAAATCAAGCAAGAATTTCTTGCAATACAAATGATTCAGAATATTTAGCGTATTCAGAATATTGTTTCATCATCTAGAAATTCTCGATAATTTCGTCTATTTAGTTTATTGTCGTGCCTTATGTGCATAGCTCGGAAATCTATATTTCTAGTTAAGAGATTTAGAAAATGGCCACTTATTCATTCTAGAGAAAGGCGGTATATTTTTTTTTCTCAGTGTGTATTGGGTGAAATGTTTCCATATCGAGTTTTTACGTGATTGGTTACAGTTCGATCTCGAACGTGAGCGTCTCAAAAGACAGTTCTACCGATTTTTATTATTAATTTTTAACTCGCTATACAAAGTCTTTTATAGATGTCTTTACAACATATGTATTAATGAGTTTCTACAGCAAAATTGGTGAAAGTCATAATTAGTCATGTCAGTTTTATGTCTTCTGACCACAATATCGCCAAAAACTGTTTATAATATGTAAATTAGTGGGTAATGAAAATTGTGTGGTTGTTACACAATACACACCAGATTTTTTTTTCTTACTTTAATACAACACGCACACTTCGGATGATTCGTTGGAGATTGTGTTGGTGGAACTGGATGTGAAACTATCTCCACTTGGTGAAATCTGGGTCTTTTGTTGTAAGAATTATTTATGTATTAATTATTTGTGTTATTAATTAATTAATTAATTATGCAGGTTTAGTAAAATAATAATAATAATTATACAAAAAATGCAAGATAATTTTGTACTTTTGAAAACAATTAATTGCATGTAATTACATATGTTTTTAAAGCAAAGATTTTAAAACCTTTATTAAAACCTTTTTATTTTTAAAGTTAGAATGAAAAGTTTTCACGTAATCCATTTTTTACCGAAATTCAAGGGAAAACAAAAGTTATTAGTCATTTAGTCATACACTGTAAAATATAGTTTCTTAAAAATAAGTATATATTGTCTCAAAATAGCCCCGAGACAATATATACTTAAATTTGAAAACCCATGTACTCATTTTTGAGTATATTGACATGCCAAACATGGGGCTGACCAATAAGAATCCCAATATCCCCATGTTTGAAACGTCAATATACTCAAAAATGAGTACATGGGTTTTCAAATTTAAGTATATATTGTCTCGGGGCTATTTTGAAACAGTATATACTTCAATTTAATTTAGAAATTTATTCATTAACCATGAAATATCATTTCAGAAAATTTTTGGAGTGGAAGGCTGATATTTTTATACCAACTATGTGAAAAATACCAGATTTGGGAATCGAACCCGGGCCTTCCGCTTTACGTGCGGATGCTCAAACCATTGACCGACCCTGGCTGATTACCAGCTAGGCTATTGTGTGAGAAATGCCTAGCTGGTAATCAGCCAGGTTCGCTCAATGGTTTGAGCATCCGCACGTAAAGCGGAAGGCCCGGGTTCGATTCCCAGCTCTGGTATTTTTCACATAGTTGGTATAAAAATATCAGCCTTCCACTCCAAAAATTTTCAGTATATACTTCTTTTTAAAAAACTATTTTTAACAGTGTATTTACCATAAACTATATATAAAAATATAGTTGTGAAAAAATCTTTATTTATTTTCTCTTTGCTTAAACTGCTTTTTTTTTTTTTTTTTTAACTTGTATTGTTAAAAATTCCAAAGACAAATCAATCCTGCATTTTATGATAAAGAAAGCAATTACCTGATTATATTATTTATTAGAGTAATGATCTTGCACAAATTATTTCAATATACTTTAAACTTCAATAATCGAATAGAAAATGATTTAATGATAGCCATAATTCGATATTTATTATCGACGAGGCTGTTAATTTCATTGAAAAATATCTTCGGTGAATAAACACCGTTTAGAAATCAGTTATATTTTGCATTTCTCCTAATTTCTCATGAAAGTCACTCTTTGAACTTATAACTTTTATGAAAGAAACTGTTGAGTAAAGTTACTATTTAGTAATATTATTGTAGAAAAAATATACTTTAAAAAATTAAATCTTTACTGCTGTCATTTTACACTTAGCTGTACATTAGAAATATATCTAGATTACAACATGTTGTCCTAAATTAACTAAAAAAGGCAATAATGAAAAACATAGGCATTATAAGAACTAGGTTCTAAATTTTTCTTAAACAAGCAATTGTACCCAAAAATTCAGCACCAAACAGTGCCAAAAATTTAAAATTACCAAGGGGGATAATAGGCTAAATGGTCTACAGCCGGCAGCAAAATTATTGAAGCACACATCCACACCTTTCATATATATATTATATATATATATATATATATATATATATATATTAGGTTGATAGCTAATTTTTATCATCATTTTATTTTTTCATAAACAGTATAAGTCTAAGATCACGACTCGACAAATATTTACTTAACAAAACAGTATTACATGCCCATTTTTAAAGTAGGAATTATTGCTAGTGTTTCAATAATTTTGCTGCCAACTGTAGATATTACAAATTTCTCTTTATTCTTTAAAAAAGAAAAAAAAAAGTTACTGCCGTCGTTGTTAACTTTTTTTTTTGTGTGTGTGGGCGTGTCTAGCATATTTTTCAGCTCAAAATGGTGACAAATTGATACTAAATTGTCGAACGTTAAGACAGATTTTTAATAGATAATTTCATTAAAAAATAAAAATACAAAATAAAGAAAAGATATAGTATTAGGTATTATATATTTCAGTGTGATATCAAATATGAGGATTTCTGTAATATTGTTCTGCTTTTCTCTTGTGTTATGCACTAATATTATTTCTATTCAGTGAAAGGCAAAGCTGCGAATTGGCGTGTAGAGCAGAAAGTGGTTAATGAATCAAGCAAGTTGGATGGTCGGAGCCTTCCTCGGATTTTGATGAGAGATGAGCAGAGGGCGGAACATCCTGGTGTGCTTAAAATAATAATAATAATAATAATAAATAAAATAAAATAAAATTTCGTCTAGAAATACAAACATTTCTTTTTAACCACAGTGTATATAATTGATTTAGACAGAAAATCACTATAATGCACTACATAACAAATTTCCAATTTTGTAAATAAGTATAAAATTACTCTAAAAAAATGACTGGTGTGAAAAATCAGGTTGGTACTAAAAACCTCCCTTTTATTAATGAGATGGTTGACAAGTATGCATCTGGTAAGTAAATGTGTGTCTTAACTAATTACGAGGTATTTAATTTCTCTACCACATCATTTTTTCTAAATATACAGAGGTACATCAGGATACTTAATCTTGTGCTTCGTTTTACTTGAATTCGCTGCATTATTAGAAAGGGAAAAATAACAATAAAATATGGGATATTTTCATCGCGTCAAACAATTAGAGCAGTAAAAGAGCATATTTCCACACAGCTGAACAAGTAAACGTATTGCTTTCCCCCCCCTCCAAACATTATACTGTGCTAAGATTGGCAATCATCATAAATATAAATTTTCTCAATAATTAAAAAAAATTGAAACATCATAACTTATGTCATTCTATAGCCATGATTCTAGATTAAAAATTGTAGCGTCATTCATTTCATCATTATTTTACTGTGAAAAAAATTATAAATGTATAAAACAATTCATGTTATTAAAACAATCTTTCTGAAATATCTGAAAAATCTTATAAGGTATGACATTTTCAAGGTTGATTGCGATTCTACACACACACACTCACACACACACACAAAAAAAAAAAAAAAAAAAAAAGGAACGAAACATAAGAAATATGTATACATATATATATATTTAAGCATATGCAGAATGATTATTCAGTAGTGATACCAAAAAGATATATTCGAAACAAGTATTTATTTTCATTCTAATTTATTATTTTTAATCATAACCTTTAGGATTCACATACTGAGAGGAAAATAATAAAGAATTTATAATAAGATTCTCTAGTACGAATCACGACAAATTGAGAGCTTTTACAGATCCTGCTGTTCATCTACAGAAAATTTTGTGTACCTCCTAAATCAGCGAAATGAATTTAGGTATCTAATTTTCAAGCAAAGTGTATGAAGGAGAAGTTATTTCACCGGAGAATTTTCATGCTAATTCGTTCCAATTCGTTCAAGCAGTCCAAGTGCAATAATCTAATTTAACAGATTTATTCAATTCATTTAACTTTAAAGGAGTTCTATAAATCTGGATAGGAGAAAATATTTCCCTTTATACTGATATCTGTTGAATAGAGAACTCAAATATTTGTAATATGTCCTTATACATACATACATACATACACACATACACACACACACACATATATATATATATATATATTAGGATGTCCCTTAAAAGGGGAAATTTCTTTTTCCTTCCAATTTTTTTGAAATCCGATACGTATACAACCTTTTTTTTTTTTTTTTTTTTTTTTTTTTCTATGTGAACCTAAAGATTTTTTTAAGCAAAATTTCAGCTCTCTAGGATAATGTTAACACGTGCCGAATTGACGAGAAAATTGACTGCAGCACTCGTGCCTACTTTGTTTGCCTGACGAAGAGTCGTGTGTTCTTTCGACCCGAAACAATTGTTGCGAGTTTATTGCATTTTATGGTGTTTATTCAAAGTTTTGTATTTATTACTTATAAATGCCAATTATGTGGAGATTTCTTACTATAAAGAGCGGTATTTTTTATTTATTACATAATGCTTTATAAGAATTATTAATGAGAGTAAAGGTTTTTAATCTAAAAACACATACATACATTATCGCATCAATGATATTCACCATACATTAAATTTCAGAAAATTTATTTTGTTTTATCGAAATTACCATTTGGTTGTCAATAAATATAATAAGTTAAAAAAAAAAAGATTTTGCTATTAAATGAATAAATTAAAAAAAAAAAAAAAAAAAAAAAAAAAAAAACAAGTATGTTGTGGCCACCACAAGACTTTCTTCTATATTTTCCTATACATATTCAATCAGTAACAATATTAAAAAAAAAAAAAAATACGATTTTTTTTTTAAGGTTTTTTTTTTTTTTTTGTAAAAATTAATACATATTCAATCACTAACAATATTTAAAAAAAAAAATATGCGAATTTTTTTCTATGTTTTTTTTTTTTTTGGTTAAAAGTAAAAAAAATCGATAACTTTGTTTTAAATTATCACAGATTTATAGTTCAACCATTCGTTTTAAAGGTATTGACGAGATATTTCGAATGATACCCATCTTCAAAATTTACACTTCCACCCCAGGGGGGGGGAAGCGATGCCCTCCCATGCACAAAATTTTTTTCCTAGTTACGTACTACTATTATCAATAATTCATATTAATTTTACAATCACAAGTGTAAAATAACTCTTATTATGCACATTTATACGAATTTTTGTCCTATTCTGCCATGGTAAAAATTTAGATAAAATGCTATCACAGCGCCTCCTGTTGAGCTATTGATCCCCAAATATAATCAGCACCATTTTATGTCGGGAACCAACTAAATACCAAGTTTGGTAAAATTTCGTTTAAAAAAAAAATACGATTTTTTTTTCTAAGTTTTTTTTCTTTGTTAAAAGTAAAAAAAATCGATAACTTTGTTTTAAATTATCACAGATTTATGGTTCAACCATTCGTTTTAAAGGTATTGACGAGATCTTTCGAATGATACCCATCTTCAAAATTTAACCCCCCCGGGGGGGTACTTCCCCCCAGGTGGGGAAACCGATGCCCCCCCCCCCATGCACAATTTTTTTTTCCTAGTTAACTACTACTATTATCAATAATTCATATTAATTTTACAATCACAAGTTTAAAATAACTCTCATTATGCCCATTTATACGAAATTTCGTCCTATGCTGCCATGTTAAAAATTTGCATAAAATGCGATCACAGCGCCACCTGTTGAGCTATTGATCCCCAAATATAATGGGCACCAGTTCATGTCAGGGTGCAACTAAATACCAAGTTTGGTTAAATTTCATTCATTGGTTCGTGAGATACAGCGTCCACAAAAAAATGATACAGACAGACAGACAGACAGACAGACACACAAACAGACATTTCTTAAAAACTATCAATTCGTGTTCAGGACATCCCAAAACGTGTAGATCCGTCAAAAAACGGAGGTCGAAAATTTTCGCGAATCCAATACTTTCTCTATATTACATATAGAAGAAAGTAAAAACAGCGTAATAGCCGTTGCTAAGTAACGCAGATGATTAAAATGAAAGAATAAATTTTAGAATAAAGAAACATGGAAGCCAATATTTAAAATTGAAAATAATAATAATAATAATAATAATAATAATTAAACTAGTATGTTGTGTCTACCACATGACAGTCTTCTATATTTCTATGCAAATTCACTCAGTAAAATAATTTATGGAAATCATTATTTAATAAAATTATTTCCCATTATAATGCAGTACGATTTCCATATTAGAGAAGTAGTATAACACTAAACATCCAAAAAAAGTTCATTTTACTCTCGATATTACATAAAATAATAATAATAATAATAATAATAATAATATTAATATATATATATATTTGCTAAAAATGAAAAAATATATATAACTTTATTTTAAATTATCGCAGATCGATGCTTCAATAATTCATTTTAAAGGTATTGGCGAGCACTTTTGAAAGATACACATCATTAAAATTTATTCCCCTCGAGGGGGGACGATGCTCTTACATATACAATTTTTTTTTACTAGTTGACTATCTCTATTATAACTAATTCTTGTAAATTTCACAATGATTATTAAAAAAATAATTTTCTTCATGCACATTTATACAAAATTACCTATATCACCTATACCACCATGTTAAAAATTAAAAAAAAGCGGGATGGCAACGCACCCTGTAAGGCATTTTTTATCAAAAGTTGATAGGCGCTAATTTATGTCAAGATGTAACTTCATACCAATTCGTATGAAATTCTGTGCAGTAGTTCCTGAGATACAGTTGCCGCAAAATTTTGTCACACACACATACGCACAGACAGACAGACATTTTCAAAAAATGGTCAAATCGTTTTCTACAGCTTTCAAAACGTGTACATCCATTAAAAACCCGATGTCGAAAATTTTTACGAATCCAATACTTTCTTCTATTGGATATAGAAGAAAGTAAAAAATACAAATTTGAAATTCGAAGAAAATCTTTATGAGGTGCACATCTACAGGGTCCCAGGTATCCATCTGCTAAGTTTTGTAGCTCTGCGATCAGTAGTGTGATCACCAGAGCGCAGACAGACACACAGATACACAGACACTTTTCCTTATTTATATAGATAATGAAAATAATAATCAAGGTAATAAATTATATGAATACTACATGAAAAATTAAAAAGTAATTAATAAATGTATTTAAATTAAACTCTTTTAATCCAAAGTGTGCAAGAAGTTTGAAAATAAATTTTGGAATAGCTGTTAAGAATATACTCAAATACGATATTTTAAAACGAAATTTACTTCGAAATTAAATTTAATTAAGCCAGTTTTTTACAATGAGAGTCTCAAGGCTTTATTTTAAGATTGCTAAATCAAACGTAGCAAATAAAATTCAATTCACTTTTTTTTTTTTTTTTTTTTTTTTGAGGACGGAGGACTATTTGTTTCAATCTCGAGTTTTTGTAGTCCAGTTTTGTGCAACACGAAAATAAATTATAAATACCAGACCTATCGTTACAAATTTGGTACCAAATGAAACGGGCGATTTTTCTGAATCCAGGCGCGCAAACAACAACAATCAACACAACAATTAGATTTTTTAGAATTAACTAAAGTATGAAATTTAGATCACAACACTTCATTTTAGTTATTTTAAAAAGTACGTGGCTCGTTACAAATTCGGTGCCAAATGAAAGGGACAATTTTTCTGAATCCAGGGGTGCAAACAGTTTTTCGACACGACAATTAGATTTTTAAAGTTAACTAAAGTATGAAATTTAGGTGGCAATACTTCATTTTAATTCATTTCAGTCATTTTAAAAAGTACGTGGCTCGTCACAAATTAAGTACCAAATAAAAGAAGTGCAAGCGGTTTTCCGACACGACAATTAAATTTTTGTAAATTAAATAAAGTATGAAATTTAGGTGGAAATACTTCATTTTAATTCATTTCATTCATTTTAAAAAGTGCGTGTCCCAGTTTTACGGTCAAAAAATCAGATAAAAAAATAAAAATAAATAAAATGAATAAATAAAATAAAAATTTTACAGAAAGAAATTAATAGTTTCCGTACTAAACTAAAGTCTGTTTTAGACAGATTTTTTTTTTTTTTTAAATTATTCAAGATGTTCATTTTTAACAGTTTAAAGCTAATAAATGCTTTTAATATTTCTTCATTAATACAGTGTTAAAAAAATGCAACCTTGCTGCCAGAAATTCTCTGTAATTTGAGAAAAAAGTCGTAAATTACGGAAAAATTAGGTTGACAAAAGGTATTTTTCTGTAATTACAGAGAATTTCTGGCAGAAAAGTTGCATCTTTTTTAACAGTGTAAGTTTTATATGAATAATTATAAATAAAAAACTAAATTATCTAAATTTTGACACTTTAATTCTTTTTTTTTTTTCAAACATTCGGAAGAATAATAAATATTATCATTTTAACCATCACCATCAGAAATCTGTG
Organism: Salticus scenicus; assembly: GCA_963930645.1. Classification (NCBI taxonomy): domain Eukaryota; kingdom Metazoa; phylum Arthropoda; class Arachnida; order Araneae; family Salticidae; genus Salticus; species Salticus scenicus. The sequence continues at coordinate 68,434,546 of OZ005655.1, forward strand.
CTAATAATGGACACGGATAGGTTTTTCGATCAAACATTGATTTTGGTTTCTCTTTTAAAGAATTCCGGAAATAAATCTGAAATACATGAAATATTGATGCAATATCCTCACTTACGTAGTTGCTCCATCTGTCTCCGACTAGGTTTATGTAGGGTGCCGAGGTTTATGTTAGATTTAATAATTCAGAGTCTCATACTACCTAGATAATCGCAATATCAGAAATCGTATAAATAAATGATGAGCAAGAGACTGGCCGTAGATGGATGATAGTAGCCTGGAATTAAGTTCGTAGGTAAAAAAAAAAATTAGGTTACGTATAAAAGAATGTACGAGTAAGAGACAATTTCTTTCTAGTAGTTTAAACGATAGTTTTTGTTAAATAAAACCATAAACACGTTTCAACATAAATAGATTGAAAAGTTTCTAAGTTTCTAATATTATAGGGTTTTGAGGTTTTTTTTTTCCCCTATTATTATTGCATATCTGCCAAGTGTGACGATTTTTAGATAACGGTATTTTTTTTTTTTTATGTGTTTTAGTCGCGGTTTTCTATAATTAAAGAAAGTTAAAATTACCATTGAAAAATAAAATACTGATGATCAAAATTATAACACTTTCCAGCTATGTTATTGACATGTATTTTTAATTTTTTTTTTTTTTTTAACATTAATAATAATAATGACCATCTTCTGTCAGGAACGATTCCGGTTTAGACCGCTTCAAAACAGAGACTTTTGGTAGCCTTTATTTTTTTATTTTTTTTTCCCCTTAGAAATGCTATGTATTTTTATTTTTATTTATATATTTTTTTTATTAGTCTGCATAAATGTTACATCATTAGAAAGATCTTTCAAAACTGAACATTTTTTGTGCTTGCACTTTTCCATTAATCTCAATATGTAAAAAGATTTCAACGAAAGTTTATAACTACCATTGCAATTCTAAAATACCCATGGACGATGAAATTAAAATGTAATATAAAATTCAATCATAAAAATTATGGGCTAATAGTTATTATATCATGTTCTTGCAATCATGATAATGTACTTATCTGATATAAACAAACAGTTGATTGTGACGCCATATTTATCAAATTAGTTAAAATGAATAAGGTTACAAATAAAGTACCTAAGGTTACTTCGTTACAAATATGGTACCTTTCATTTGGTACCTTATTTGTAACGAAATTTTGATTAGATATTTTAGAATTAATTAAAATATGAAAATAATTTCAAAATTGGACATTTAAATTTATGATTGCTGCCAAAAATATTTACCAGTTATTGTTATATATATATATATATATTTATTTTTATTTATTTATTTATTATTTTTTTTTTTTGAGGGGGGGGGGCGCATAAGATGAAACAATATTTTCACGCGAAAAATTAAAAAATATTAAATTTGCCCATGCATACAAAAAATACTTATTAAAACGAGTCGAAGAAGGAAGCGAAAAATAAGTACTGAGTTATATTACGATAAATACGATATATAATATGATACGTTATATTAGACCTAACGTCCTGTGTTAGTAGGTATTTTCCTTAACAGAAATAGTTTGTTCGGTCGGTGCAACTTGCACATTAGTCCCGTCAGGTACAACTTGCATATTAGTCCTGTCAGGTGAAACTTGCACATTAGACCCCTTTAAATATAGTATCCAGCGAAGCAGGCAAAACATTCGTTGATTCCCTACCAAAATTGACTTCACATTCCGTCATTTTTGACGGGGTTATATACTAGTATATATATAATTAAAAACGTTCTCTTTATCAAAGTTACAACCATTATTATAGTAACTATGTATGTTTACTTTTATTGAATATCATTATCCAAATAACGTTATCTCGAACTCAGATCACGCTGTTCGGCTTAGAAAATTGGTTTTCTCTGAAGCTTGCGTGAATAGATCTCTTGGAAAGACCCCATATACAAATTGGTGTGTAGTTGTACCTTGACGTAAATTAGTACCTATCAACTTTTGGTAAAAATTGTCTTACAGTTTCCGTTGCCATCCCGCTTTTTCTAAATTTTTAACGTGGAGATATAGGATAAAATTTTGTATAAATGTGCATAAAGAGAATTATCTTTTAGTAATCATTATGAAAGTTACAAGAATTATTTATAATAGAGATAGTTAACTAGGGAACAAAATTGTATGTGTAGGAGCCTCGCCACCCCCCTGGGGGGGGGAAAGTCCCCCGTCGAGGGGAGTAAATTTTCAAGATCGGTATCTTTCGAAAGGGCTCGTCAATACCTTTAAAACGAATGGTTGAACTATAAATCTGTGATAATTTAAAATAAAGCTATCGATTTTTTTACTTTTAACGAAAAAAATCTTAGAAAAAAATTTTTTTTTTTTTTTTTTTTTTTTTTTTTTTTTACGAAATTTAACCAAACTTGGTATTTAGTTGGCCCCTGACATAAACTGGTGCTGATTAGATTTGGGGATGAATCGCTTAACAGGTGGCGCTGTGATCGTATTTTTTCTAAATTTTTAACATGGCAGTATAGGACAAAATTTCGTATAAATGTACATAATGAGAGTTATTCTTAACCTGTGATTGTGAAAATAATATGAATTATTGATAATAGTAGTAGTTAATTAGGAAAAATATTTGTGCATGTGGGGGCATCGCTTCCCCCCTGGGGGGGAGTACCTCCAGGGAGGGGGTAAATTTTCAAGATGACTATCTTTCGAAAGGTCTCATCAATACCTTTAAAACGAATGGTTGAACTATAAATATGTGACAATATAAAACAAAGTTATGGATTTTTTTTTTTTACTTTTAACATAAAAAAAGTGAATTTTTTTTTTTTTTTTAATTGTTACTGAGTGAATTTGTATAGGAAAATATAGAAGAAAGTCTTGTGGTGGCCGCAACATTACTAGTTTTTATTATTAAAACTCTTGATGAAATATTTTCAAACATTGGGTATTTAAAGAACTGGGTCTTCCTCATATTTTTCAATGAAGATTAGGATACGACAACAAATAGGGGGCAGGTAATAAATTGAGCAAAATGAATAATGTTTGCGATTATCTATAATTTTAGGATATGTTAATATATATTCAGTCAAATTTCTGGAGGAATTTGTGTGATGCCTGTTATGATCTCACAAACCTCAGAAAATAAAAGAAAATATGTTAGAATTACAAGCTTATAAGGGGTTTCTTACAATAAAATACTTTTTGAGCGTGGTTGAAGTAATTAGATCAACAAATTAATTACGCTGCAGTTGATAAAACCCCTTAGGAAATTTCAGCTCTGGAAAATACCTAAAATTTACCACGTTCTTTTGCCGACAATTTGCTTAATTTTTACTGCATTCAAATGAACTTTGGACAAAAGTTGCCGAATATATCTAATTTTCAACCTATGTAATAAAAATATTTCTATCTTTTGCGCATGCGCAGTGAAAACGTTTTTCATAAAAAAAAAAAAAAAAAAAAAAAAAAAAAAAAAAAAAAGTTCGTATTTCATGAGATATTTAAGATATTTGCATTTCGATTGCAGTATATTTTTTCAAAAGTATTTTTTCAATTTATCTGAAAGTGGGAATGATTTTCGTTTTAAACTTTGTATATTATAAACAAAAAACATACTGATTTTTTTTTTTTGGAGTTTAAAAATAAATGTTTATATCTGCGTTATTTAAAATGGTATCGTCACACAAATTTATACCACATATTGTACTGGGTCTATGTTAACATATCCTAAAGTTACAGATCATTTCCTTCCCTTAACGATACAGGATGATCGAAAGCATTACTGATTTTTCTCAATTTGTTACCAGTCCCCTTACCACTGGCGTACCAAGGGTGGGGCAGAGGGGGTGGTCCGCCTCGGGCCTCAGGTCATGAAGGGGCCTCCGAAGAAACTTAACCTTTAAGTATATATGTTTGGAGAAGTTGCCGTGCCATTATTTTAACCTGAAAAACTTCCTGCAGTTCTTTAAGCCACAGGTTCCTGTCTAAAGATCCTTAATGTACAAAATGTAATCATAGAGCGACAACTCAAAAAAAAAAAAATCATTTATGTAAAGCCTAATTAAAGCACCACAAGTGGTACCAATGCCCTTGGCCTTCTTGTTGGGTGTTTGGCTTCTGAATCAATCTTAAAATTTATTTCATTTTTTTTTTTCTAGTAATAAATTTAAGTAAAGAATTGAGAGGGGGGGGGGTCTAAAAAGTAGGGGTTCCAGTTAGGGGGCTCCCAGTGAAATTGTCACCCTGGGACTTGAGATTTGTAGGTCCGCCACTGCCCCTTACTGCTGTCGTAATCTAATCTTCATTCAAAAACATGAAAAAAAACCTTGTTCTTTACATACCTAGTGTTTGAAAACATTTCATCAAGAGACAAGTTTTTAAATTGAAAAAAAACTGATCATTTGCAAATCTTACTAAACTTTTGAGCAGGAGTGTATACTAGTTTCTACTCAGTGTGAGAACTTAAACGAAGAAACTACCACCCAATTTAAATAAAAGAAAAATTTTACATATCTATCTTTTTATTTCCTTTTATGTCGAAAAAAAAGTGACCGTGCAATTTTTTTAACATAATTTTTTGTAACCCTTTTTAATAATTAAAGTTAAAAAGGGGTTCTTATTTAATATCTTTTGAAAAAAATCCTTCGATTGAACTATTTATAAAAAAAGAAAAGTCTAATATAGATTTAATTTGTTTAATAAGTGTACCGCATTTCACAGCAATCGGTTGAATGGTGTAGTTTTGCATAGCAAACCAAAAACTATGGACATATTCACTAACAAACTTACAGTTTAATATATAGAAATATTCATCCTCCATTATATACTTTTAAAATCGCAAATACATGAAATTCCTGCTTCTCTAGAGATGATCCTTGATTAAATCATGTTCCAGTAATCGTTCAGAATTTACTTTGTACATTTTTCCAACTCAAAAAGACTTGGTTACGTATAACTGAACTGAATTATTTAAGAACTCATTAACTTGAATGCAGGAATCGAGCGCGACGCTTTAGAAAAATGCTGTGGCTTGAATTTTTTATGAAGCCGTACAAGTACATTCTGCACTTTTACATGAAAAAAAAAATGGGAAAGGAAAGGAATGTTTTATTTTATTGTTTTTATTTTTACGGTAGAGTGCATTGATATAATGTAATTTTATCTTTTTTAATCTTTTAAAAGCATCGGACTAGTGGACGTAATTTTTGCAACTGTCTTAAGTCGAAGGAATTTAACGTACACGTTTCCGAAAATAAATTGATTTTGTTCATACATTTATTCAGATAGCATTTTTTTTTTTTTTTCAGTTTATAAAAGGGAATTCTAAATTCAAAGCATATTTCGTTAGTATTATTGTTTTAAATTAATTATTTTAGTTAGTATTATTCTTTTACATTCTTATTAAATTACCCTATTTAATAAATTGATTTTCGTGTTATTTCCAACATTCAATTAATTATTACATACATGCAAAATGATATTAAACTGAATATTTCACTGTTGCATTAAGCATTAGTAGTCAATTTCATTAAATTGGGTTAATCTATTATAAAAGACATTAACACCTAATAGAAAATATATTATTTATGTAATGTCACCATTTATAAAATCATCGTGAGTTCATTCAATATTAAATTTAAGCTCCGATAAAACTGAGTAACTTATATATATATATATATATATGAAATCATATAACTATATACATTGATGTATTATTATTCTTTTGTTTATAAGCAAACACTTGAACAGTTTCGATAAATAAAAGTCAGTCAGGAAAGTGGAAAGAAATATCACTTACCTTGCGTTCTGTTCTGCAAGCCTATGTCACCTCACTCCATCAGTTAAATCCACTATTAGCTCTTCATCAATCGCTGCAGCAGTTCAGGACACTTGAAAAACAAACACTTATGAGATATTAATATTTTGTTGAAGTAGTAATTCTAGTGCTTAATTTTGTGTATCACGATACACTCGATGATGAGATTTTAAAGAGAAAATTTACTCTAATTTTATCAGTACAATTGTCTTTATTTATATCGCGTCAAAGAAGACGTTGCTTAGCCTTTTTTATTCTACATAGCAACTAACCTTTTGATTGTTATTACTGAAGAACGCTGAAAATATTTAAAAATAATCTGGTGTGTCACTCACACGACTTTCTCTTACCCTGAAATTTAATACTATAAATACAGGTTGCAGATTAATAGGTAAGATAACGTGTACTGTTATGTAAACCTGTGTTAAACAATTCATATTAGGCTTCTGAAGAGTTTCATATGATAATTAGTTCTGTGTGAGGGGGGCTACCGCCCCCCTCAACCCACCGTTTCATTAATGCACCTACATTTATATAGAATTTAATTCGGTTATGAAAAAAATTTTCTCTTTTTAAAAAATAATTTATTAAAATTATTATTTTAAAAAATTACCTTTTATGATAAGGCAGACGATTTCCATATTAGAGAAGTAGTATAACACCAAATATAAAAAAAAAGTCCATTTTATTCTCAATATTAAAAAAGAAAAAAAAAAAAACAGTTAACTGTCTCTATTACAAAAAATATATATTTGTTTCATTTGGTTTAGTGCAGTCTATAGACGTTAAACTCTATTTTCCTGCAATTTCCCCCATAGACGTAATGTATTAGAATTCTCTTGATTGTCCCTGTACACGAACCATTTGCTTGATCTTAACGAAAAGCTTACTGTAGCATCCCTATATGATACACACTTAGAATACCAAGTTTGAACTTTCTGCCATAATTTGTTTTTGAGATATGCTGATAACAGACAGACACACAGACACACACACACACAGAGACACACAGACCATTTGCTAAAATCATGATTTTCGTATTCAGGGGACCTCAAAACGTGTAAATATAACAAAATCCCGCGTTCGAAAATTTGAGCCAAAAACAATACTTTCTCTACCTTATGGGTAAGAGAAAGTAAAAAAAAAAAAGAATGAAATTAACATTATCTGAATAAAGAAAACATTTGTATATAATTTTATAATAACAATCAGAAAATTATTACTTTCTCTTACCTATAAGGTAGAGAAAGTATTGTTTTAGGGTCAAATTTTCGAAAATGAGTTTTTGTTATATTTACATGTTCTGAGGTGCCCTGAATACGAAAATCATTTTTTTAGCGAATGGTTTGTGTGTGTATCTGTGTGTCTGTGTGTGTGTTATCAGCATATCTCAAGAACAAATAGTAGCAGAAATTCCAAACTCGGTATTTTAAATGTGTATCATATAGGGATGCTACACTAAGCTTTTCGTTGAGATGAAGCTGATGGTTCGTGTACAGGGACACTCAAAAGTATTCAAATACGGAGGTTGGTGTTGGTGACGAACTTGATAATTCGGCGAAATTGGTGACAAAAGTTGGCAAAAAATTGTAGTACAATGTTACCAGAATCCAAAGACCTTTCTCAGTTTGAAACGTAGATAACTAGCTTTTTGGTATAATTTATAGTTCTTCGTCATTAATTTTAACCAAAGAGTATAACAGGTTGTCATCTTCACTACGGCGAGTTTTATTGAACTCAGAGGTGTGCGCTTGTCAATACGCGACTCTGGAAACAGGGGGGTGTTGATTACTGTTCGTGAAAACGCGATAATCGTACTCTGCGGTGTACGTAACACTATTAGCATAATTTTTTGTAGTTCGAGGTTCGAGTAATAGTTTTATTGATTTGTATCAGGAATTTTCATGGATTGGAGGCTATTTATTTACGAACCACTTATCACATTCGAAATTCTTGATTATTTCTAAATAATATGATGGTGTTAAGATTAAGACTAATTGACTGCACTAGGATTTTGAACATTAGAGAGAGTGTCTTCTGGGGGGGTGGGTCTTTCTAAGCTGTCTTAGCCCGTATTTACGCAAGGTTTGGAAAATACCATGGAATACTCCGAAAGGCTAGGTCGACGAGTGTGACCTGGGATCGAAACCGGTACCACACATCTATTAGCTTTGAGAACAGAACCCCTCGAACACTGGTGGGCTCTTAACAATACGTATGCATTTAAGGAAGGTATAATTTTTAAAGACATATTTTATAAGTATTTTATTTAAATATTTAAAAAAAACGTATTTTATATTTTATAAAATATTTAAAGATAACAAGCTGTGTCCCATACTAAAGATGGGACTTATTTATTTATTTATTTATTTATTTGTAATATTTTGTATTAAAGACTTCGGAAAATGTTTTCCATGCACTTCTCTTTTTATTTTACACGTTTGTTCAGTTCTTTCATTGATTTAAAAATTCTATAAACACTACTTCAATTCAACCTGGGCAACGTCGGGTAGATCTGCTAGTAATAAAAAAAGTTCTTAGCAAGAAACTAGAAAAAAAAAAAAAAAAAACCTTGCCTGATAATAAAGTTTGTGCATTATTACACCGATATTGCCAATTATATAAAAATCTGAGATACGAAGAAAACTCTCCAAACACTTTTATAGCACCTCATAGGTATTTCACAATTTCCCAGCACATACATCCAAAAGGCTTTTAATAATTAACTTTAATTTCTTTAATTAGTTTAAAGAAGTAAAATTTTTAAACAGCTCATGCAGGAACATTATTGCGTAACATTAAATTGTTTTTGTATTTAAAGTTTTTTACTGTTACATTAAAATGCTTTGCTGCATTGAAATTTATCTTTTTCATGAAAATAACTTATTTATAAGATAAATGTATATTTCTGCTAACAAATCACTTTTTCTAACCTATAAATACAAATTATATATAAAATATGGTTTTCTAAACTGGGGCAAAATGGGGTTCTTGCACTTCCTTAAAAATTCTGATCGGTAAAAATTTCACTCGTTTCTTTTTTCTTTCTTTTTTTTTTTTTTTTTCCCTTTCTTTTTACTTTCCGAACACTATAGTGAGGAAAGTATTGTAATCATGTCAAAAATCCGAATTCGAGATTTTGATGTTTCTATACGTTTTGAGGTCCCCTGAGTCCGTTTTCACTATTTTTACGATGATGTATGTATGTGTGTGTGTATGTGTGTATGTGTGTATGTGTGTATGTTTCTGAACACGCTAGCGTCTAAAGGCTTTGTTCGATTAACCTGAAAGTTGGTACGTATATTGTAAGTCACCATAGTACGAACCCTATAGATTTTGGTGAATCTAGCACTTATAGTTTTTTTACAGGGACACAAAAAAAAATTCTTTATCATTATGGCCTATGGGACCAAAATCTTAAAAGTGCGATAGCATCTAAACGCCTTATTCAATTGAGCAAAAATTTTATACCCATATTATAGGTCACAGATACTCAATCTGTATAGATTTTGGAGAATCTAGCACTTATAGTTTTTTTACAGGGACACAAAGAAAAATTCTTTATCATTAAGGCCAATGGGGCCAAATTTTTAAAAGTGTGATAGCGTCTAAACGCCTTATTAATCTGAGCAAAAAAATTGTACACATGTTATAGGTCGCATTTGCACCAACTTCCAGTACTTCCAACTCTGTTTATACAGATATCCATAATTTGCAACAACAGGTTGCCAAAATAAATAAAAAACTAGACAAACTCTTCAAATTACATGTTCGTAATTGATCTTGTTCTCGAAGTCGTAATTTACGTCCTCAATCTCCCAATCTAGAGTATTGTCGAGAGTATGTGTTGGTATCATGCTAAATTTGGTGAAATAGCCACAAAATGTTCTCAACCATGTTCTTTTACAGCGGAAAACTAAATGGCCAAGCGTGGGCGGTGACGAACGCCTACGGCCATACAAATTGTCACCTTGTTCTGTTTTAAAAAACGATAGGTATAAACCTACTTGTTGACACAGGCGCTGATCTTTCCGTTTTACCACCAACGCCTGCTGAACGCTCAAAACTAATTTCTTTTTTTTAGTTTAGTTGCTGCTAATGGCACAAGCATCAACGTTTTTGTAAAAAGATCAATCAACTTGGATCTAAGCTTACGCCGCATATTTCTTTGGACGTTCACTGTTGCGGATGTGTCTCGACCTATTTTAGGCACTGATGTTTTGCATCATTATGCTGTAATAGTAGATTTAAAATCAAAAAAACTTATTGATAGCTTAACTACTGTTTTTTTACTTGATAAAATTTCTTAAGATCCATTTCCAAAAAAAAAAAAAAAAAAAAACTGTTGCACCGTTTTGAAAAATTTGATTCATTATTAAGAAAGTATAATGCTTTATTTGAAGATGTTCTTAAATTGCCTAACAACTAACTTTCACATAATGCCATGCATGTTATTGAAACAAAAGGTCCTTCTGTGGCTGATAAATCTCGACGCTTGTCTCGGGATAAATTAGCTGCAGCTAAAGTTGAATTTATTTACTTAATACAAAAAGGTATTTGCTTTCCATCCAAAAGTTATTGAAGTAGTTACATATAGTTTGAAAATCAGACGGTACTTGGCGTCCATTTGGTGATTACCGTGCTTTGAATTCAGTAACCATTCCAGACCAATACCCAATTACACACATACACGATTTTACATCAAATTTGCATGGAAAAAAATCTTTTCGACATTGGATTTAAAAAAAAAGGCTTACCATCAAATTCCCATGAAGAAAGAAATTCCCAAAACGGCGATAATTACAACTTTTGGTTTATATGAATTTCATTATATGACATTCGGTTTGCGTAATGCTGCCCAAACAATGCAAAGGTTTATGGACAAAATTCTAAGTCATCTCGATTATTGTTTTATATATATTGATGACTTATTGGTTGCATCCTCCTCAATTGAAGAACATTTACAATACCTTAACACTGTGCTAAAACGTCTTGTTGAATACATTTTAAATGTTAATTTACATAAGTGCACTTTCGCTGATGAAAAAGTTCAATTTTTAGGTCATGTCATAGACAAATCAGGTATCGCACCTTTGCCTAGTAAATTGGAAGCTATTGAAAACTTCCCAAAACCCCAAACTGTCGATGATCTACGTCGATTCTTAGGAATTTTAAATTTTTATAGGCGCTTTTTGCTCCATGTGGCAAGCAAACAGCTTCATTTACATGCTATGTTAGGTTCTACCAAAAAGAACGATAAAATTCCCTTATCGTGGTCTCCAGAACCAGAGTTAGAATTTGAAAATTGTAAAAAAGCTCTTCAACAAGTCACTGCTTTAACACTTCCAGATATTAACAAGCTAATTGCTATTATGTGCGACGCTTCCTACAAAACAATCGGTGTATGTGTTCAGAAGCGCACAGCTGACGGTTGGGAACCCTTAGGTTTTTTCGCCAGAAAGCTCAGTAACGCCGAAATTAAACATAGCGCATACAATCGCGAACTTTTGGCAGTATTTGCTGCGATCAAGTATTTTCGTTATCTGTTAGAGAGACGAAACTTTACAGTTTTCACAGACCACAAACCTTTAACAAAAGCCCTAACTCAAAAATTCGGCAAACTTTCACCTACGCAGATTAACCAATTAAATTTTCACAGCGTATTCATATATATATCATATTAGTTGTCAAAACAATATAGTGGCTGATACCTTTTCCAGAATCTATAGTATTCATTACCCTGAAGCCATAGAATTCCATATAGTAGCCAAAGCACAAGCTGACGATCCAGAGCTTGAACAACTACTTCATAATAATCAAATTAACCTTAAATTTCAGAAACTCCATATCCCAAATTGTGATTCTTCCATTTATTGTGACACATCCACAACTAGTGTTCGACCATACGTTCCATTACAATTTCGAAAATTCTTTTTTAATGCCATTCATGGATTGGCACATCCTGGAGTAAAACCCACTGTCAGACTACTGCCAGACCGATTCATCTGGCCTGATATGAAAAAGAATTTACAAGATCATTTATTCCTTGCCAAAAAGCAAAAGTTTTTCAGACATGTGTCCTCACTTTTAGCCAAATTTCCTGTGCAAAATGCACATTTTACACACATCCACATTGATTTGATTGAACCTATGCCTTCATCACAGGGTTTCATTTATTGTCTGAGTTGTACTGATCGCTCCACACGGTGGCCTGAAGCAATTCAATTCGCAGATATAAAAACTGAGACGATAGCTATGGCATTCTATACTACATGGCTTTTAAGGTTCGGTATACTTGAAAGTATCCAACTGATCGTGGTGCACAATTAGGTGCACAGTGAATTATTCAGAACTTTATCTCAGAAATTTGGAATAATGTTGTCTTATATCACCCCCAGACAAATGGTCTTATTGAGCGATGGAACCGTACATTGAAGCAGGCCATTATGTACCATACATCAATCCACTAGACAGCTGCTTTGTCTGCAGTTTTACTGGGTTTACGCACGGTTTTTAAAGAAGACCTCAACTATTCGGCAGCCGAATTGATATATGGACAAAATCTTCGTCTACTGGAACAATTTTTCCCCCGAGTGATCATATTGGTACAGATACTTCCTTTCTGAAAGATTTCACCAAACATTTCCACAAGATTTGCCCAAGACCTACGTCCAATGGCGGTTCTACATTAAGGGCCAACGGGGCACGGCCCCACCAAAAATTTTTCTCGGTTAAAATAGTAATAATAATAATAATAATTCTTTTGTTTTTATAACTGTTCAAAAACATATATACAAAATAACAATGTCTATCTAACTTTTTCTTAATCTTTTTTCATTATCATTTATTTGTCAATATATTTTTTTCAACTGTCACAAATCACTAATGACTGACCGACTACTACTTCCCTTCCTTATCTAAGAGAATGGGGCCGTAACTGTCATATTTCAACGTCCCTACCTTGCTCATTGCTATCAGCCAGTGCAAAGAGAGGGTCAAATTGCGAGTTATCTGAAGCCCACATTTAAAAAGAAAGTTAAAACGCTGGTTATGAAAATTCACATATATTATGTATTAGTTAAATTAATTTAAAAATCATTCTTTTTATCGATTGTCTTAAAGAACTTATATTAATGAACATCATTAAGTTAAAAAAAAAACTAAATATTCCCTCAAAAAGAAAGGATCATTTTCCATTTTTGAAGCAATTATTCTGCGGCTTCGTTACCTGAAAATGAAGTAGCTTATTGTTTCTATTTGCTAAAGATCATTCAAGTTAGTTTTTTCCAGATGTCCTGCTCAGTAATATTTTCGCTCTAAAAAATAAAAGATATGAAACTTTACACTTTGCTTTTGGGTTTCTAACGAATGTATATTGCAGTTGTGATTAAGAAAATAAATCGTTGAAGAAACATTGTACTTCTCGCATGAGTTTCTGAAGATGTCTTAAAATATCCAGATGTCTTTAGATAAATTCTGTCTAAAAATTTATTGATATGAAACTAATATCTGCACTTCTATTATAGTTTGTAACGAACCATCAGTTCAAAGATGCCTTTTTGATTTCCAGATAACCCCTTTTTCACCGCGATCTAATATTAAGTGCAGATGCAAATTATATAATTAATAGGTCTCTAAAATTAATTTCCTTTTTTACTTATATATAAATTTCCTAAATATTTACTGCTTTGTTACTGAAAAGTTTAATCGTTTGATGATACATCTAACCGTCAAATCAGGTTTCTGTTGCTCTCCAATAACGTTAAAAAAAAAAAAAAAAAAAAAAAAATCGTATCGATTAAAAAGTAGATGCTCCCTTGGGTTTAATTTTGATAACCTGTATAATGTGAGCAAATTCTTATTTCCATGAAAGATACTCTCTCTTTTATCAACTTGTAGTCTGTGAAGACATAATTTTTGCTACTCCAGAATTCAATTCACTTCCGCACTTTTAATGTTGTACTTATAAATATACACCATTTTGTATGTATTTGAAAAAAATATCAAGTATTTTACGTGTATTTTTTGAAAATTTTGAAGCACTTTGTGTTATGTGGTTGTTTTGGTGCTGTAGAATAATTGCATTGTAGTAATACTAAATGTCAATTGAGGAGGAGAAAAATTTCTTTGAAGAGGATTATTATATTCCATAACATCATAACAGTAAATATACTTCCTTTAACAGCCGTGAAGATAAACTATAAGACCCGTTATGGTAAGGCAAATAACTCAGGAACGGCGAAATCTTGAATTGATTGTTTATTACAGTCCATTATCAGTTGATGATCATACAATTGAAAATCATTTTCGTAAAAACGAAAAAAAAATCATGACTGAATAAATTGACAACTTAAGGTTTCTTTTCCATATAAAAATGAAATATTTTTTGATGATTAGTTAATAATAAAAAAATTCGAATTAATTCAAAGGGCACAGGGAGATCACAAATTTAGAAGAAGACAAAAACTGTGGTCTTATTACACCAAGGAACAGAGCAAAAATGATCTAAAAATTTGGTAAAAACATTAAAAAGAACTTTCGCCAAATTACGCCTCCAAAGCAACATCAGTTTTTAAGTCCGCAAGGAAAATTTTTATAATACTATTTTCAAATATTGTGGCTCAAATTTTTCTTCACCAATAAGTACGTTACGTTTTCTATGAGAACCATAAGATCCGTTGAATTATGGTGATAAATCTCATCGTTTCATCACTTCATTTAATTCTGACATTACGGAAGATCAAGTCAAATTACACGTTATAAATCACGGCTCCGCAAGGTGTAATTACACTCATTTCCTTGGTTCGCGTTCATCTGTTTGACAGACTTGAGCATTATGAAAATAATAATGACTTTTTTTTTTCTTTGCGTTTCAAAAAACTATTTCTCTATATGTATATTAACTCTTGATGGAATTTTTGGACTTATTTGGTATGCATTAATTAATCACGAGCAGTCACAAATACAATTTATTTCCGCTCTTATATTTATATTATGTATTATTTACTAGCCGCCTTCGGCGACCAGCTGGTTCGCGATCCTTCAAAAGTCCGACTTTACGAAACTCCCGCTTGGTGGCGCCTGCGGCGCCTTTTTCCCGTTTCAGGTCCTACAACAGCTCATTGACATATAGTGAAAATAACTTTATTGAAAAATTTAATCGCAGTAAATTCTCGCTCGGTAGCGCCTACGGCGCCCTCTTCTCGTTTCAATATCTCATACAGCCTGTTCGCTCACCGTGTTACAATCTTTCAAAATTCTGAATTTAGCAAAGTCCAGCTCGGTGGAGCGTGCGGTGCCTTATGCCGTTTTAGAACTTACAACAGCTTCCACGCTCATACCGCAAACAAATTTGAAAATTTTAACTGTAGCAAATTTTCGCTCTGTGGCGACTAAGGGGCCGCTTTATGTTTCAGGATTTTAAATAGCCTGTCCGCTCACCTTGTAAAGGACCTTTGAAAATTCTGATCGTGGCAAATCCTTAACGCGATGGGGCCTACGGTCTCCCAATCTTCTCCCTATAAGTAATTTACTGATAATCAGAATTGGAGATATATAATTATTAAAATGTCAAAGCGCTTTCTGGCGACAGAGATTTGCAATATGTACTCCTCAATTTCAGTTTAAAAGACTTCTAAAATGATATTTTACCTATCAAATTATGTTAATTAGAAGCTGAGATACAAAGGTAATATTAGCATTCTGATAACAAAATTTGTGTCTGATTTTTTCGTGGTTTTTCTTTGAAACTTGCGTGTTAAAGATCCTTAATACGAAATGTGAACGGAGTATCGGAATTCGAAAGCCTGCATCATAATTACAATTGGAGATATTGTAATAAATGTGTTCTGGCTTTACTGTGGTTTTCTCTGAAACTCCCGTATGGAATTTAACGGCTTATATCAGTTTAAAAGTCCGTAATATTTCAAATGATGTGTTATAAGTAATTTAGGCATAATTAGAATTCTAGATATTGAATTATTAAAATATCAAAGCGCCTTTTGGCGACAGAGATTTGCAACATATACTCTTCAATTCCAAGTCAAATAACTTTTTAAATGATATATTGTTTATGAAATTATGTTAATTGGAAGCTGAGATACAAAGCTAACATAAACATTTTTATAAAAAGATTTGTGTCCGACTTATACATGGTTTTCTCCGAAACTTGCATAATTCCGAGCTATATAACGTTAAAAATCCTTAGTACGATATGTCAGCAGAAATTGGAATTTGAAACACTGCAAAATATTAAAGAATAAATGTGTTCCGGGTTTTCCATGGTTTTCTCCGAAACTCCCGTTCCTTTTCTACATCTTTGCCGCTTCCCCCCCCTTTCCGTTCCTACTAATAATTTTACACTCGAAAATATCCGCAATCGATTTGTCTTGCCTTAATACCTAAATGTACCTATTTCAAACGCTGTAACTCTTTATTTTTTTGCCCCTTTCCCCCCTCCCTAAAAATTCTATTCTTTCAAAAATATTCACAATCGAATTATCGGGCATTAAAACCAAATACTACGAAATTTCAGCGGCATATCTCAATTCAAAATACTGCAAAATATAAAAGAAAACTTAATCTTTTCCCAATAAAAATGTATTTTTTTTGTTTATTCATATACTTTCATGAAAATTGGACAGTAGCTTTATAATATGCTATGTAATCCGAATATTAATTTAAATGTAACGTAAATGAAAATTTGAAGAATTTTGAAATTTGCAATTTTTAATTCCACTTCAAGAGCATGTGACATTAATGATTTCCAGATGTTTTGTTTCCGTTCCAGACAGCGGAGAAAATCGTCTGCTGATAGATTTTTTTTTATAATTTTTTTTAAGCAATTAGCGGTTGAATCTCGCTCATTTTTCGATCGACATGGGTCGACATTTTAATTAATATCTCCGAAACTAGATAAAAATTTTAAATTCTGTTTTCACTACCCCCTCGGGAAGGCTTCTATGCACCCGTATGTCAAATTTTATACTTCTGCCTTCTGCGTTCAGTAGGGGCTGAACGTATAGATGCTCAGACAGACAGACAGACATCTTCTTTAATTATTATAGATTTATTGTTGAAATGAAGAGATTATTCAAGGCTAGTCTTTTAATCTGCTATATCCGAAAAAAAGTGACGTTCGCCTCCGCAGAAAATAAATCTAATTATTTTCTTTTAAGGAAGGAAAATGAATAATTTTAACAAGTTAAATGCAATTAAATTTTAAGAAAGAATATGTGATTTTCCATATCACAGTTTGTAACTTTATTTTGAGAATTTAAAAAATAAATTTGTTAATAAAATTAATCTTCAGAAATATCATTTAATTATGTATCATTGTTTTAATGGAAGTCCGTGGGACATTGAAAGCCTAAACTCTATTTTCATTTTATAGACGCCACAGTCTTTTGCAAGACCAGACACGCAAACGCTAGGAACCACACGCAAAAATGCAAGTGAAAAGATGGGTAGATCAAATGTTACATAATAATAATAATAATATTTAAAATTTCGACTCTTATTATTAAAAAGAAATATGACTGAAATTTTAAAAATTGGGTCTTTTATATTTCAAATGCCTCCTATCGGCTCTCTGCAAAGTCAACCGCTTTTTAATCACTCATTTTATGTGAAATATCCCCCAAAATTTGCATACAAATATTTTAAATTTTTATCAAAAGTTTCAGCATGATTGAGGAAGCTAAAATCCGGATGAATGTGATGAAATTTGGCAATAAAATGCGAAAAATAATATTCATAGAAACGAATGTGATATAAAGCTAATATTTGCTTAGTTTCATATTTAAGCCTTACGTAATCTAAAACACCTGCCCACTATTTCAAAAGACATCCAACGTAGAAAAATATAAGTATTATTTTTAAGTCTTATGAAACTTCGTTTACTACTATGATTTTTCCATAATTCTGCTCATCTTGCATTATATGTGTATTATATTTTTTATTTTTATGTTTGCGTATTTAAAACGTATATTAAGCAAAATATGATTGTTATTAATGCAATCAAAATTATAATGTCACGCCTTCGAGCCCCCTCTATGGGGGAATTCTTGACCGTTACAAATTGCCCATTGTTTCGTAGTCTGAGGCGTAAATCTCACTGAACCTCAACCTCAACCATTTTGATTTTATTATTTTCTTTTTCTCATTATTTATTTAAAATTGTGCATGAAAATGAAAGAATTATTTAAAAATTATTATTTAAAATGGTTTTACGTTAGACTAGAGTTACGCAATGGGCGATTGCCGACCAGAGTACGTAAATTCAGGACCAAAGTAATTATATAGCTTTCCTCACGATCAACCCCATAGCTAAATTCGGGACCAAACGCTGGTCCCGAATTTACCTATGCGTTTCCCCTCTACTCTCGTATACTAAGGGGTTTCCCACTGATATAAATTACATCACTAATGTTGCCATTTTTTTATTTAACAAGTTATTTAACAATTTAAACTGCTTAACTTTAGTATTGTATATTAATACTTGCAGTTTCACAAATTATTAATCCTTATTAGAGGGTTTATGCAATTACTGTTGTATATTAAAACTAACAAAATCTTCCAAAAGAACCCAAAATACATTCTTAAAGCGTGAATAAATACAACATTTGGATCTCGTAAAATTATTCGTTTTTCAGTCACTCTAAGAGACACAGACAAGGATCAAACGTTAAAAAACTCGACTGCGGTAATAAGGCAGCTTCAAAACGTGTAAGTATACAAAAAAAAAAAAAAAAAAAAAAATGGAAATGGTAAAATATTATTAGTAAAGCACATCCACTAACAACAAATAACTAGTGTGTTGTGGCCACCACATGACTTTCTTCTATATTTTCCAATACAAATTCGCTCAGTAAAAATGATTTATTAAAATTATTATTTAAAAAAAATTATCTTCCGTGATAATGCAGACGATTTCCAAATTAGAGAAGTAGTATAACACTAAATATCCAAAAAAGTTGAATTTATTCTGAATATTACATTAAAAAAAAAAAGAAAAAAATAATACATTTAAAAGGAATTTTTTTTTTTAAAATCGATTTTATTTTAAATTATCGCAGATCAATGGTTCAACAATTCGTTTTAAAGGCATTGGCGAGTTTTTTTGAAAGATACCCATCATGAAAATTTACCGAGGGGAGACTTCCCCCCCCCCCCCCCGGGCGGAGGCGAGGCTCCTACATACACTTTTTCTTCCCCCAATTGACTATCTCTATTACAAAAAAAAAATATATATTCGTGTCATTTGGTTTAGTGCAGTCTATAGATGTTAAACTCTACTTACTTGCAATTTCCCCCCATAGATGTAATGTATTTGAATACTTTTGAGTGTCCCTGTACACGAACCATTTGCTTCATCTCAACGAAAAGCTTAGTGTAGCATCCCTATTATGATACAAATTTAGAATATCGAGTTTGGAATTTTTACTACTATTTGTTCTTGAGATATGCTGGTAACAGACACACACACAGACCATTCGATAAAACATGATTTTCGTATTCAGGGGCCTCAGAATATGTAAATATAACAAAAACTCACGTTCGAAAATTTGACCCTAAAAGAATAATTTCTCGACCCTATGGTTAAGAGAAAGTAAAAATTCGTTTCATTCTTTATTATCAATATGTTATCGAATAACAATTTTAAATTTTAATATGATAACTATTTTAAATTTTTACCCGAAAAAGAAAAATTACAGTTTTGGAAGAATGAAATTCATCACAAATTTTCTTAATTTGGTATAACAATAAAACAATACAAATAGAGTTGCTTTGATGCAGAACGATTTATATCAGGTTTCTTTTTCTTTTAGTGCTGCCATCTACTGTATTCAATGATAATAAAACAACTTTTAGCAGACTTGTTAGACTGATTGCTTAAGTAATAATTATCATTATAGTATATTTTTCCTAATTATTTTCATTAAGAAATCATTATGCATTTTAAGTAACTACATAAGTGAAAGAGAAATAATCTGGTGTGCCACTCACACGACTTTCTCTTACACTGAAATTTAATACTATAAATACAGGTTGCAGATTAAGAGGTAAGATAACGAGTACTGTTATGTAAACCAGTGTTAAACAATTCAAATTAGTAGGCTTCGGAAGAGTTTTATATGATAATTAGTTCTGTGTGAGGGGGGCGATAGCCCCCCTCAACCCCCCGTTTCATTAATGCACTTACATTTATATAGAATTTAATTCGGTTATTAAACAGTAATTCTGTTTTTAAAAAATAATTTATTAAAATTATTACTTAAAAAAATTATCTTTTATGATAATGCAGACGATTTCCATATTAGAGAAGTAATATAACACTAAATATATATTAAAAAATTTCGAATTAATTCTCAATATTACATTTATTTATTTATTTATTTTTTTTTTTTAACAATGAAAAAAATCGATAACTTTATTTTAAATTATCGCAGATCGATGGTTCAACCATTCATTTTAAAGGTATTGGTGAGCTCTTTTGAAAGATACCCATCATGAAAATTTACTCCCCTCGAGGGGGGACTTCCCCCCCCCCCCCCCAGGGAAGGAGGCGAGGCTCCTACATACACAATTTCTTTTTCCAGTTGACTATCTCTATTACAAAAAATATATATTCGTTTCATTTGGTTTAGTGCAGTCTATAGATGTTAAACTTTACTTACCTGCAATTTTCCCCATAGACGTAATGTATTTGAATACTTTTGAGTGTCCCTGTACACGAACCATTTGCTTCATCTCAACGAAAAGCTTACTGTAGCATTCCTATATGATACACATTTAGAATACCGAGTTTGGAATTTCTGCTACTATTTGTTCTTGAGATATGCTGAAAACAGACACACAGACCATTCGCTATAAGCATGATTTTCATATTCAGGGGACGTAAATGTAACAAAAACTCACGTTCGAAAATTTGACACTAAAACAATACATTCTAGACCCTATGGGTAACAGAAAGTAAAAAGTACATCTATTATAACATTTTGAAAGAAATTTGTCAATGCTGAATGAAAAAATTCGTGTTATAAAAAAAGTAATATAATCCACTACATGTATAATAAATAAATATAATAAAATATATAAAATAAATTATGTATTTTCATCTGAAAAAGGGCTTCTTCAACTTTTTCGATACTGTTCGTTTCGATACTTGTTATTATTAATTTTATTTTATTTTCTTTTTCTTAAAAAAAAAAAAAAAAAAAAAAAAAAAAAAAAAAAAATTAATGAAATTCTGGCAAAAGCAGAATTTAGTTTAGTACGGAGGACTATTAGTTTTTTTTTTTTTTTTTTTTTTTTTTTTTTCAATTTATAATATTGCTTTCAATTTATTCAATTATATTTTCGACAAATTTCCGATTTTGATAAATGTTCAACAACGTTTTATCCGTATATTGAGACAAATAGTCCTCCGTCCTAAAAACTAATTTTTTTTTTTTACACATCAATAATTGTCATAATTTAAATATTCTTTTGGTGAAAAAAATAATCTAAATTTAATACAATTTTGGCCCAAATTTTTTGATCTTAAAAAAATCTACAGAAACCTATTTTCGAATTCTATTTTTCACAACAATTTTTTCATTGTTTTTTATGTTCCTTTTAAAAAAATCAAAAATCCACATATTTTGAGAGATGAGGATTGTGAATCAAACTATGATTTTTTGAACGGAAAATTTGCATGAGCTGAGAGCTCAATAAAGTATTTTATTATGTACTAGCAGGCTTGGCCCGCTTCGCTGGTCACTAAATTTAAAGGAAACTCTTTTCTATATTGCTTTATAAAAATAAAATAAAATACTGAAATTGCTCAAAAGCTCGCTTCAGGTCCCTGCTGCCTTCGGCAGCGATTTGGTCATACGCTAAAACTCGGGCGTCTGTCCCTATTACCTGCGACAGTGGTTTACCATTAGGCTTGCATTTAGGTGCTTATTAGATAACAGTTTCGAAATAGATAGTATCGAAAAAATTGAAATATCCCTTTTATATTTGAATTCCAGACACATATGAACAACACTATACGTGGTGCACATAATATTTGCTTTTACGTTATTTCCTATGTTTATTTTGTTTATCCCCGATCAACCATAAAAATGATAACAATTTCACGCTAAATATTATAATATGCTATGACCGGCTACGTCTGTTGCATGAGACAATTAATTTTTTGTGGTTATATATAATTCATGGTTTGTAAGCATGATCATAGTACCGCCTTAATATAGTTCTCTTTGGCGA
Organism: Salticus scenicus; assembly: GCA_963930645.1. Taxonomy (NCBI): domain Eukaryota; kingdom Metazoa; phylum Arthropoda; class Arachnida; order Araneae; family Salticidae; genus Salticus; species Salticus scenicus. The sequence continues at coordinate 68,456,610 of OZ005655.1, forward strand.
CTTTTGAATTTTTGTCACCATTTTAGATTTAATCCCTTGTAAAAATAAGACTTAATACCTTGTAACAATATGCTATGAGCGCTGTTTCTGCCATATTTTAGACAACTAAACTTTTAATGGTTACATATATTTCCCATTAAACATATTTTTATTTTCATTTATTTATTTAAATATTGATGAAATTTGAACTTCAATTTGGTCTAGTGTTGTACAGGCTGTATACTATATGTTTGTGTTTGTGAAAGAAAGTTTAAAAAAAAAAAAAAAATGATTTTTTTTTTTTTTTTTTTTTTGGCAACAATTAAATTAAGGATTAAAATTAAATATTTTAAGTAAATGTAATTTTTATTGTTCACGTTTTTTCTTTTTTTTTTTTTTTTTTTTTCTGTCGATAAAATAATGATAATTTTTTTGGGCAACAATTAAATTAAGGATTAAAAATAAATGGCCAATTTATCAGTAATTAGAAGGTTTTTATTTTAACATTTTAATTAATTAAAAGAAAACTAAAACAAAATTCGAAAATCCGGCTTCGAGGTGCATCAGGGGAGGTCATTACGAACCACCATGCAAATTTTTGTAGCTCAGCCATCAGCCGTTTTCTTAAAACACTCTGGAAACACATACACAATGACACACACACATCTTATTTTATTATATGTATAGATATCACATAGATATATATATTAGTAAGACAGGTCGCATTCTTTCTGTCAGACAGTGTCGTTACCAACTTTTATCTATCCCCTTTAATGAACGTGAAAACATTTTTGTTTTTATTTAAAATATATAAAGCTGAAAGTTTGTCATTACATCTGTACAGATTATTAGGTTTTATCAAAAATTAACACACTTATTTATCTCTGCGTAGCACTAGTACGACGTAAAACCCAACCATCCAACCATCCATTCATCCACACTTATTTATCAGGACAAAATCTAGCCAACGCCGTATGTTTGAGTTCAATTGGATGATTCGTTCAAGAGATATTAAATAAAAACCCCATTTTAACTTGAAAATTTTTAAAAGTTAAAAAAACAAATTGATGACATAAATAAAGAAATAGGTATGTAAATATACGAGAAAGTTTCGAAAAGTAAGGTAACAAGCCCATTCAGAATAAACGTTTATTCAGGAAATAAATAAATATATATATATATATATATATATAATGTAGGAAGACACAGGTACATATTACTTCTCTACATAATCACCATATTTATCGAGGCATTTGTTCCCCCGGTACACCAAAACATCGCAACTGGAATCAAAGAAATCAGCGTCAAGGTTGTGCATTGTGCAACCACGTCAAGTCGGCTTGCTGAACCTCAGCAACGGTTCTGGAATGTTGACATCCTAAGTGTTTCTCAAAATGTCCGAAGAGATGAAAACACTTGGTACGAGGTTGGAACTGTAAGGAGGGTGGTCCATGTAGCTGTGGCCGTATTTGTTCAGGCATTGTCGTGCAACAACACGACGCCTGTTGTGAGTGACCGATCGTTTACGGCGAATTGCTTCAAGCAATCGACCCAGCGTGGCACAATAACTGGCAGCATTTACGGTTGCTCCATGAGTGAGGAAATCAACCAGCAGCACTCCTTGGTTGTTCCAAAAAACTGTGGCGATAACTTTTTATTGCAGATGGCTTTGATTTGAATTTCTTACGCGGGGGTGATGAGAAATGTTTCCATGACATTGAGGCTTACTTCGACGTGGGTATCACGTAATGCATCTGTGATGTTGAAAAACATCACATATCCCTTTTTAAAATGAAATAATAATTTAAATTACATTTTATTTATTTATAATGCAAGCAAACGCATTTCTTATTCTAAAAGAATCTAATATAATTTTGTTTAACTCGTTTAAGCTATTTTATTTTTATTTCTTTTTCATTAATCTGTAATTTCATATAATTTATTGTTCCTAGTATTATAAACCGCAATTCTTTTCCCTGCTCTAAATCTCATCAAGTAATATTTAAATAAAATATCAAAGAAAGAAAAACCCATTTATTTTATGCTTTAAAATCGCAGACGATATTTTTTTTTGTTGCATCCTGTCTCCAGGCAGTCGTTGAAAGATTCCGTTGAATCACAATAGCTGAAAACCATTTTTAATATTTTTATCAATTGATTTCGCACTTTTAGCCTATTTCTGGACACCTGACAAAATTTAATCACATCGTATGACGTAATTTAATTTTTAGCCAATCTTTTATCTCTTCTGTAGGTTTACCATACATAAAATTTAAAAATGTGTTTAGCCAACTTGATTTTTGATGCCAAGGAGATTTGGCGAAATAAATTAATTAGCACTTGTTCTTCATGCTGTCAACATGTGGTTTTAAGAAAGATTCAAAAAGTTACTGATAAATCGAAATGGCTTCCTTCAGATTTGGTATCCTCAAGTCATTTAATAAAATAAACTCTGCTACTCTTCCAAAAGATGTCTATCTTTGTTGCCTTCGTAATAAGTATTTAGACAATGAACTATGCATATTATTCTTAATGCGGTTACTTGAAATAACAAATAATGGATTTTCTTAAGAAAAGAGATCTTTTCCTATTCTTCATAGAGCTTATTGAACCTGGATTGCTATACGTATATGGCCGCTTCTTTACATATCTGCATCCCAGCTCTTCACTATAGCATCCATGCACGTAATGCCCCCGTTTCATCACCGGTAACGAAATGGTGTAGGAATGTAACGCCCTCCCTCTGAAAACGCATTAAGTGCTCAAGAGACAACCCCCATTCGGGTGGTTTTCTGCTCATCTGTGAGTTACCTCGGTGCTCAGCGAGCACATGTCTTCCGATATTCCAATATTTCATGCACAATATTGTGTGAACTGCCAATGCAGATATTGAGTTTTTGTGCAATATTACTGAGAGTAATGCGACGATCACTTTGAATCAAACCTACGGCACGGAAAACATTGTCATCTGCGGTTGACGTGCTTGGTTGCTCTGCTCTTTCTTCAACTCGCTCATCTGTTCCGCTTTTCTCAAATTCCGTTCATCAAAACCACACCTGTTTTCGTGACTTAACACTTGTATTGTACTGTACACCTCTACCAATTGCCGTTGAATTTCAGCTGGAGAATTTTTCTTTAAACGCAAGCACCTTATCACTTTTCTTATTTCAATCGTGGACCATGTTTCCATACCGTAGCCATCTTCTAACTGAGATTTAGTCATGTTACTTGACAACCAGATCCTTCTACCGGCACTGTTTGATTCCTGTGATCGTCTTCCTTATCTTCAGAGGGATTTTTATTCATACGAATAATTTGCACACCCGTCAGAGCTCTTATTACCTTACTTTCTGAAACCCCTACGTATTTAATTTGATGTTGGAATAATATTAATAAAAAATTAATGTGCAATTTTTTTTTTTAAATAATTAAAATAAAATTTTGAAATATCGTGTTAAAAAACTAGAACAGCTTCACTATAAAACCAGTTGTCGAAATTTGAAATTTAGCACCGAAGTAGCTCGGATGTTTTTCACCAAGACTTATGCAACTGCGATAGCCATTTTATTTCATCTCCAAAATGGCAACAAAAATTTAAAAGAAGCTAAAAAGCTCCCATTCTAAAGCTTTTTAAGAAATGAACATAGTAATTGTTGCTAAGGAATTAAACACAATTATTGCATGCTTTTACGTGAAAGAATAGATTAAAATAAATCCTATCGTGCTAAATTAAATTCTGTTTTGTGAGAAATTTTATATATATTTCTTAGAAAACAAAATATTCTTCAGCCACATTTCTTGAAACCATTTAAGCCTCTGCGATGGTACTGATTCAACGAGTTCCGTTTTAAAATAGGGTGATAGTCATCTGATTGAGAGAAAATAAGTAATAAGCGAGTGCTGAATGACTAGATGTTTTCCAAATCCCAACCTGTCGGTAAATTTGGCACCTCTCCAAATTTTTGGACTCGCCCTTTTGTCTTAGGAAACGCGGTTATACTATAGACTTAGGGAGCCGGTTGGTCTAATCTGCTAATTGTCTGACAATTGGATAGGAACGATGCCACTATTAGATGATGTTGGTAGGAATGGGTGAACCATTACTAAACACAGGGTCCAGAAGGTAGCGGTCGGATTAGAGAGAGGACAGAACGGGAGAACCGATCAATCGTCAGAGCGGTACTCAAAGCCTCAAATTCATCATATTAATCGATTCTACACGCAACTGGTACTTCAGTGACTTCAAAGAGCATTAATAGGTGGCTCAGAGAAATGGGATTAAGCTCACGGAGCCCTTGCGCCAACTACTATTAAACTTTGTACACCGACAAGCCCGTTTGCAGTGATATCAGGCACGTTCGACCTGGAATATCATTAAATGGAGTTGAATTGTTTTCAGTAATGAGTCCCGCTCCGATTTGAGCCCCGATGACCAGCGAACACGCGTCTGGAGACGCCCCGGAAAAAAAAAAGGGGGGGGGGTTCAACCTGACTGTCGCCAGCCATACGGCCGGACAACCAGGAGTAATGGTCTGGGGTGCAATTTCATTTCATAGCAAGACCCCTTTGGTTGTCATCCACGGCATCTTTACAGCACAGCGGTGCAAATTTCTACATCCCATTGTGTTACCCTTCATATCACGCAATCCTGAGCGTATATTTCAGCATGGTCATGGCCGCCCGCGCACGGAGATAGTTTCTATTGCTTGTTTTGTTGCTTGTCCAATATTATTTTGACCAGCAAAGTGACCAGATCTCTTTCCCACTGAGGACGTTTGGAGCATTCCTACAACCAGCTCAGAATTTTGCTAATCTAATGCACCAATTGGACAAAATTTGGCCTAATATCTCACAAGAGGACATCTGCCAACTCTATCAATTAATGCCAAGCCGAATAACTACTTACATATGGGCCAGAAGTGTAGCAACGCTTTATTGACTTGTTCACTTTGTGAGGCTCTTTCTCTTGATTAAATCATCCAGTTTAACTGAAACTGTAATCATTTGTTCTTATCTACATGTGCATCACATCTGCTAATTTTCGTCCCATTCTGATAACTCCTTCTTGGTGCGTCTTTTTTTTTTTTTTTTTTTTTTTTTTTTTGTCTTAGAGTGTATTTTTATCTAAGCACAAATTAGACGTAAAAGAAAGTTACAGATAACACACAGAAATCAAAATGAAAGTACTTAGAATGGGAAATGGTTATTGTTAAAGCTTTTTAATGATTTTTAAAATATAAACTTAAATATATACTTAACTAGCAGACCCGGCCACGCGTTGCTGTGACTAAGTTATACGTTGAATTATACGGCTGTAAACTATTTAGTACAGTCAAATTATTATTTACGAACAAAGACGAAAACGTTGTAGCCGATGTAAAAACCCACAGGGTTGAGATTTGAAACTTAGGTCAAAATTTGGAAGCGATTGATAAAAATTTTCGTAGTGTTGATATTAAGCACAAATTAATTTTATTGTAGGGTCCTATAAATTTTAATGGAGAAGTGATATATATTATTTCTAATGCTACTTTGGATAAAATTGCTAAAATGACTAATATATAAATTAAATTCTATTAAAATTCTATTAAAATAAAAGTATAAAAGAAACAGACGATTTTAAAATCAATTTTTATGGAGGAGTGAAATATAATATATGCTATAATGGATAATTTTACTATAAAATGACCTCATCATTTTAAATATTTTAAAGAGGGCAACAGCTGTAGTTATAAAAAGGAAAACAATAAGGCTAAACCAGAAAAATAAGTAAATTTGATAAATATTTTAAAACTTTAAAATTGGAAATCTTATGAAATATTGGACATTTAAAGTAAATACATGTATCATTTTAAATAGAAAAAGATTTTGGAAAAGTTTAGTGTATTTTAACGAAGTGATGAGACGTTTTTGAGTATGTTAAAATTTTAATAGTAAATTCAAGTTAATAAAGATGGGAAACATTGAGGATTAAGATAAGAATAATTATAAGATAAAAAAAAAAAGAAAAAAAAAATCTTTTTATATACCATGCTTTTAAATTTTAATATACTAATAATATACTAATTAAAAGGAAAATGATATATATTCTATCATAGTTTGAAGTCAAATTTGTTTTCAAATGTCTAAATAAAATATCTGATGTAAGATACTAATATTTTGCAGCGGAATAGATTTCATTTCTGTCATCCTTGCCGAAAAAGAAAGAATATCGCCAAATTATCTGGCGAAAATATTTAATTCCTTTCAAAAATCATGGTTATTTTAACAACTTATATTAAAAGAGTAATGAATAATATGAAACAATATTTCGTACAATACATATTACATGTCATACATACGTACAATGAATAATACATATTACATTTCGTACAATGCATACATCTGGCATGTATATTTTCGTGTTACGCTTTTGATCGCCAAATAATAATAATAATAATAATAAAAGCCAAGGGCGACAGAGTTTTGAAATTTAAAATTAAAATTTTGTCAATTTGACAGCAAAATAATTCAATCTAACACCCGCGATAACTAATACATATCTATACCCAAATATAAGGATTAAAATCGGGAAATAAATTTCCTCGATTTTTAATAATTTCTTACAAAAAATCCAGTGGGCAATTAACATAGGAAATCTTTTTCTTGGATGCACAGACGGTCAGTGAGTCACACTTCGCTTGCGTATAGAACTCATAGATATAGTATAGCATATATAGAATAGAGTGATCATTGGGGAGAAAAAAGTTATTCCTTTTCATTTGGGAAAAGACGGCGTTTTTACCAAAATATGGCCGCCCCGAGTGAATACACACGGGAATACATACTAATATTTTAGCAAATAAAATTTATGAATAATTTATTTGCTAAAGGGGAATGGAAGACTCCAGATACAGTTTCAAATTCATATTTCTTTCTTTCTTTTCTTTTCTTTTTTTTTTTTCAATACCACTTAATGGCTGTTTCCAAAGCTTTTATTTTATTTATTTTTTTTTCGGCATCAAAAATCTTTGTACGATAACATGGGGATGAGAGATCTATATATATTACTATATCTATGATAGAACTACATTAGCACTTTATCAATGTGTATAAAATCTTTAAATTGATTATGACGTCAATTTTCGTGAGATGCATAATTTAACTTTTTATAATTTTATAACGTTCACGTTTGATTAAATGTATTTTTTTTTATGTCGAAAGAAAATGAACTCGTATTTTTTTTTTTTTTTTTTTTTTTTTTTTTTTTTTGGCAACAATTAAATTAATGGAACTCACAGATATTTTGGAGCAACTTTAATAAAGGTCTATAATTAACAAATAATTGCAATAAAACAATATTGTGACAATAAATTGAGATAAAAACTATCCTATCTCTCAAGTTGGACCAAACTGCACACAGTGTGCAAAATTTCATCAAAATCGGTTCCTTAGTTTAGGAGTTTACCCCGGACAAACATCGTGACACGTAATTTATATATATATACAGATTTATAAAGAATGATCAAAAAGAAAATAAAAATCGAGATACTTTATTAGCACAATATTCAAAAAGATAAACGTCAGCAATTATTATTATTATATAAGGAGATTATTATTATTTTTTTTGGAATTGCTTTCCTTTTAATGCTGATTTGTTTTTAAATTAATTTACGTTGTCCAGCAAAGTAAAATTGCATTATATTTAAAAAAATATCCTCTAATGTTTAAATTTGTTGTAGCATCTCGCAAGCTTTAAGTTAGCGTCTCTATGGCAACAGTTAACGAAACTAATAGATACCCATTTGATCACGCGATGTCTAATAACAGGTAAATAAGTTTTTAGCAAGAGAAAATTATTTTCTGAAAGTATAAAAAACTTGCTTAAAAAGTTAATCATGTAAGTAAAAGTAGTATCAGCGTGGGACTTTGTAAACCTACTTTTTTTACTGTATATATATATATATATATTGTAAAAAAGACAGGATTAATTCCACACATTCCAGTACAAAATTAAGTTTAGAATATTATTTGATAATGTTTCTTAAATTCTCGTATCATCAAAAATCAATTTAGATTTTTTTAGCGTTTTCTAAGTTTTAGTTTTACTGTGAGGTAAGTGTAAACATCAATCAAAATTAAAATAAAGAAAACAGATGAACTCTTTGAGAGAGAGGTAGAGATTTATCTGGATTTAGTTGAATCAAATTGGATAATTTGAATCCAACTTGCTCAACTGAATTCTTTTATTACATCCTATACTAGTGGATCTGCAGATCAGGAGCCTCAACGTCCCATTTACATCAGACATTATTCAATAGGTCATTTTTATATATTCCTTATTATATAATCGTATATATTGATACGATCGACTTGTTACCATAATCAGATACATTCCTGAGGGGGAGCTGCTGCCCCCCTCAACCCTCCGCTGTATCTCTATTTGTATATTTTATAAAGTGTTACGGAATTGTAAATAACTGCATTTATTTTTGTATAAATTCTTTCAAAGAGGTTTAGTTAAGTTAATAAAATGCTAACTTTGTGCATTTCTAGTCGTTTTGGCGTTAAAATAGCCTAATTTTCCCTTAAAAACACTTAAAAATGCTCCATTAAGGGAAGAAATAAATTTGGCGCCAAATTTGGCGATTGTTTCCCTCCTTGGCGATTTTTTGGCGACCTTGGCGAGAAAATCCTTATTAGGGATATACCAAATATGGAAGCTCGAATCTCATTATGACATACGAGAATTTTCCAGAACAGTCTGTGTTCGATAGAAAAGTATAAAAGGAGCATTTTTTTGCCAAGGCGGTCAGTCTCAGATCTGTGTGAGTTTCGTCAAATGCTTGATTTTCCTTGAGCCACTTTAGATGAGACTTTCTTTATGTGTTATTGCTAAGCAGTTTGCACTGTTGTTTTGCTTTTAACGGCTGTTGTTTAAGCTGTGTTTACTGGTTGAATTGAACCTGATACTTGGTTTATAGACCTGTATTTTTCTGGAACTTTCTGTGAATACATCACTGAATTTTTCCAAGTTTCGCCTTTCTTTCTCGGATAACTTACGAACCCCCAAGTACGCAACAATATGTATTCTTAATAAACGACGGTCTTGTACTATTTCCCTGAAATTCATGAATACCAAATTTCATAACTACCAAATTTCATACAAAAAAAAAAAAAAAAAAAAAAAAAAAAATACACAGTTTATAAACAATATAGCAATAAAAATTATACAGCTACTTATATGCAATACTGGAACGTGTGCGCCAATTTGCAAGCCAATCGAAGGACTTTTGCGGCCGCTATTGCGGTACATACAAATTCTCCCCATAGCCCGTAATGATAGAAAAACTTTGGCGTGTCCCTGTACACAAACTACAAATGGAATACACACCCAAAACTATACAGCTAATTTCGTGGAGATCATGGACATGTGTACCAAATTTCAAGTCAATAGCGTGATATTTGCGACCGCTATCGCACGGCTGACAGACAGACAGACGGACAGACGGAACACAAAATCCTTTTGAGTCTCAACAGAGGGCCTCCACTGACGTTTCGGCAAAAATTGGAAGTCAATAGCTTGATTTTTCCGGCGGCTATCGCGGTACATACAGATTCTTCCCATAGGCCGTAATGATAGAAAAACTTTGGCGTGTCCCTGTACACGAACTACTAATGGAATACACACCTAAAACTATACAGCTAATTCCGTCGGGCTCATGAATATGTGTACCAAATTGCAAGTCAACAGCGTGATTTTTGTGGCCACTATCGCGATACATACAAATTCCTCTCTTAGGCCGTAATGATAAGAAAAACTTTGGCGTGTCACTGTATACGAACTACAAATGGGATACATACCAAAAACTATACAACGGATTTCGTGGGGCTCATGAACATGTGTACCAAATTCCAAGTCAATAGCTCTATTTTTGCGGCCGCTACCGTGATACATACAAATTCCTCCCATAGGCTATAATGATAAGAGAAACTTTGGCGTGTCCCTGTATACAAACTGCAGATGGAATACATACCAAAAACTATACAGCTAATTTCGTGGGGCTTATAAACATGTGTACCAAATTTCAAGTCAATAGCGCTATTTTTGCGGCCGCTATCGTGATACATACAAATTCCTCCCATAGGCCGTAATGATAAGAAAAACTTTGGCGTGTCCCTGTATACGAACTATAAATGGAATGCATACCAAAAACTATACAGCTGATTTCGTGGGGCTCATGAACACGTGTTTCAAGTTTCAAGTCAATAGCACTACTTTTGCGGCCGCTATCACGCGACAGACAGACACACAGACACACAGACACAGCCCAAAACCGTTTTGAGTCTCAATATAGGGCCTCCGCTGACGTTTCGGCAATAATTATTTCTGAACTTTTCAGTAATATTTGAAGACCTTTTATTTTTGTTTAAGTTGTTTTTATTAAGTCATTGCTCTATACTGTACTACATTGCTTTTTATGTAGTGAAATATTATATATCATTGCTCAAGATCTTTATTGGGATATGTAATATTTATCTTCCTTAATGCATTCTGGTTTCCAAAAGTAACCTGTTTTCTCGTTTTTTTCTTTTTTTATCTTTTGTGCATAACTCACAAACAAATAAACCTATGAATATGATAGTTTGACGATATATTCGTTAAGAAATCAATAATAAAATTTTATATAACTTTGACATGGGGACTAATTTGTAAAATGGTATTAATTCTTTAATTCTCAATTTTCTTAAAAATCCGTGTTGGAGGAAAAGAAGAAAAATGAAAGATTTCAGAAAAGAAAATTAAATGACTGGAAACTGTCTTTAGTGGACGTGGAATGTCGGATTGGCGATAAAAAAAGCTGTTTGGCGAATAAATTGGTGGAATGGTGGAAATGTGATGATCGGAAACAATCCGCGATTGTAATGAAATGCTCGCCCTCTGGTGGGCTAAGGTGAAATTATCATACCACTGTTATATTTCACACTGAAACAATGATAGAATAACAAGAAAGAACAATAATTAATACACGTGGCTATTATATTTACTAACAACTGCAGTTGAGAAAGCGCCATCTATCGATCATTACAAACGCGGATAAGGTTACTCGTCATTGGTCTACTCATAATAACTAGTCGATGGTGTAAATAATTAACAATTATAGAGCTGATAAAAAAAAAAGCATATTTATTTTCTTAAGAGCAGCATCAAAATTCAGTTAAAAGGAAATTTTAACTTTTGATATTGCTAGGAATATTTGCGATATCTGGAATACGATTCACAATCTGT